>JARQOD010000002.1:546217423-546247180 GCA_033576555.1 Oophaga sylvatica
ACATGAGTGCATGTACGTGTTAATTAAGGGTACATACCCATTTTTGAGAAAAAAACGGTCCGTTTTCTGGATGGAAAAAACTGTCCGATTCTATGCAATTGGCATGCGATTGTCATGCGATTAGTATGCGACTTTTAATCGCACCCATCCGTTTTCCATCCGCATTCAATGCGCTTTTAATATGAGGTTTTACATAGAGCAGTTCTCTATGTAAAAATTCATGGTAAAATAACATTGTAAAAAAAAAACTGTACATATCATTTTAAAAAGCAAATAATCCTATTATATATATATATATATATATATATATATATATATATATATACAGTACAGCCCAAAAGTTTGGACACACCTTCTCATTTAAAGATTTTTCTGTATTTTCATGACTATGAAAATTGTACATTCACACTGAAGGCATCAAAACTATAAATTAACACATGTGGAATTATATACTTAACAAAAAAGTGTGTAACAACTGAAAATATGTCTTATATTCTAGATTCTTCAAAGTAGCAAACTTTTGCTTTGATGACTGCTTTGCACACTCTTGGCATTCTCTTGATGAGCTTCAAGAGGTAGTCACCGGAAATGGTCTTTCAACAGTCTTGAAGGAGTTTCCAGAGATGCTTAGCACTTGTTGGCCCTTTTGCCTTCACTCTGCTGTCCAGCTCACCCCAAACCATCTCGTTTGGCTTCAGATCTGGTGACTGTGGAGGCAATGTCATCTGGCGTAGCACCCCATCACTCTCCTTCTTGGTCAAATAGCTCTTACACAGCCTGGAGGTGTGTTTGGGGTCATTGTCCTTTGAAAAATAAATGATGGTCCAACTAAACGCACACCGGATGGAATAGCATGCTGCTGCAAGATGCTGTGGTAGCTATGCTGGTTCAGTATGCCTTCAATTTTGAATAAATCCACAACAGTGTCACCAACAAAGCACCCCCACACCATCACACCTCCTCCTCCAAGCTTCACGGTGGGAACCAAGCATGTAGAGTCCATCCGTTCACCTCTTCTGCGTCGCACAAAGACACGGTGGTTGGAACCAAAGATCTCAAATTTGGACTCATCAGACCAAAGCACAGATTTCCATGGTCTAATGTCCATGTACAATTTTCATAGTCATGAAAATACAGAAAAACCTTTAAATGAGAAGGTGTGTCCAAACTTTTGGTCTGTACTGTATATATATAGTTCTTAAACATGTGTCATTTCATGTCGGATTCTGTAATGATTTTACAGAAGCCGGCAATTGAATTAGCGGCTATTCTGATATGTAGAAGTGTATGAACTATATATATATATACATATATATATATGTATATATATATATAGGTTAATTTGCTTTTTAAAATGATGTGTACATTTTTTTACAATGTTATTTTAACATGAATTTTTACATAGAGAGAACTGTTCAATGTAAAACCTCATATTAAAATCGCATTGCATACGGATGGAAAACGGATGGAAAATGGGTATGTACCCTATATATGTGTCACAATGACATGTATATATATACTGTATATATATATATATATATATATATATATATATATACATGTATTCTACGTGTATATATCTATTCTTTCTTTTGTGATTTTAAAACTGTCATTTGGATCCATTATATGTCGGTTTTGCAAGCCGGAGAGATGCCATGCGGATGACACACGGATATTTCGATGCGAGCAAATCGCATCCTCGCATTGCACATGGATGACATTCGGATCACTGTTCAGTGGAGTTTTCTGCGTATTACGGCCGTATAATACAGCCCGATTTTTATACGGTGTGTGTGACTCCGGCCATAGACAGATAGATAGATAATAGATAGATAGATAAGATAGATAGATAGATAGATAGATAGATAGATAGATAGATAGATAGATAATAGACAGATAGCTAGATAATAGATAAATAGATAAATAGATAACAGATATAGATAGATAGATAGATAGATAGATAGATAGATAGATAGATGAAGATAAAAGATAGAAAGATAGATAATAGATAATGATGATAGATAGAAGATAGATATATAGAAGATATAGATAGATAGATAGATAGATAGATAGATGACAGATAGATAGATAGATAATAGATAGACAGATAGATAGATAGAAAATAGATAGATAATAGATAGATAGAATGGTACATTAATAGTTAAAGACATAAACGCACACACACAAAATCTACACGCAATAGCGTTAATTTTTTAAAAAAGGAGAAAAAAATGGCGTTGGCTCCCGCGCAATTTTCTGCGCCAGAGGGGGAAAGCCGATGGCTCGGGCCAATATTTCTAGCTGGAAAGGGGTTAATACCCATGGAGCTTCCCAGGCTATGAATATCAGCCCGCAGCTAGCCTTTACTGGCTATTAAAATAGGGGACCCCAAAAAAAAATGATGTGGGGTCACCCAGTAATTTCTAGCCAGAAAGGCTAAGCAGACAGCTACGGGCTGATATTAATAGCCTAGTAAGGGGGCATGGATATTGGCGCACACCCTGGCTAAAAATACCAGCACCCAGATGCCCCAGAATGGCGCATCTGTACGATGCGCCAATTCCGGCACTTAGCTCCTCTCTTCCCACTCCCCTGTAGCGGTGGGATATGGGGTAATAAGGGGTTAATATCACCTTGCTATAGTAAGGTGACAGTAAGCCTGGTTAATTATAGACAGGCGTCAATAAGACGCGTATCCATTATTAATCTTATATTAATAACGGGTTAAAAAAACAACATACGCATAAAAATAAAGTATTTTAATGAAATAAAACACAACACGCTTTTCATATCTTTATTATACGCTCAGATCCAAGCAACGCCCTCGATCTCCTGTAATAAAACGTAAAAAAATAAAACAACCGTATACTCCCTGTCCGACGCAGTCCAATTAATAACGAATGTCCCACGATGGTCTCCCCTATAGAACAGTGACATCAGGTGATGCCACTGCTCTGTAGGGCCTCCCAGTGATGCACTGACAAGAGACAATGGCTCCTGCAGTGCATCACTGAGTTCATTCTCTCACTTTATTGCAATGCTGCATGGGAATTTTCTCACGCAGCATTGCCAGTGAGAGAATGGTCTGAAGTGACGTCATTCTCTCCCAGCGTCTGAGCGATACAGTGCATCGCAGGGGCGGTGTAGAGCGCTGACATCGCCCGATGTCAGCGTGCTATACCGGAGGTCGTCGTGGGACACTCGTTATTATCTGGACTATGGCGGACAGGTGATGTATAGGTTGCTTTATTATTTTATTTTTATTACAGGAGATGGCATCGGGGAATAGGTTATTGGTGAGTATGTACTCTATGTTATGTGTTGTAAGTTATATGTATGTTCTGTATGTTATATGATATGTCTGTATGTTATGTTGTAGTTATGTATTACTGTATGTTATGTGTGTATGTTATGTGTATGTACTGTATGTTATGTGTTGATGTTTATACTGTATGTTATTTGTGTGTTATTGTATGTCTTATGTTATGTGTTGTATGTTATGTGTATGTACTGTATGTTATGTGTTGTGTGTTATATGTATGTTACTGTTGTATTGTATGTACATATGTATGTTTTATGTTATGTGTATGTACTGTATGTTATGTGTTGTGGTAATGTATTTACAGTTGTATTTATATGTATGTTATGTTGTATGTTATTGTATTTAGTTATGTATGTTGTATGTATATGTATGTATTTATGTTATGTGATATATGTTATATGTATGTTACGTGTTGTATGTTATATGTATGTACTGTATGTTATGTGTTATATATATGTTCTGTATGTTGTGTTATATGTATGTTCTGTATGTTATGTGTTGTATGTTATATGTATGGTTTGTATGTTATGTGTTGTATGTTATATGTATGTACTGTATGTTATGTGTTATATGTATGTACTGGATATTATGTGTTATATGTATGTTATGTGTTGTATGTTATATGTATGTTCTGTATGTTATGTGTTATATGTATGTCCTGTATGTTTTGTGTTGTATGTTATATGTATGTTCTCTTTTATATGTTGTATGTTCTGTATGTTGTGTATGTAATGTATGTTTTTTTTAACATTCAACACATTAGCAGGATGATGGGACTACTACTGTCCCATCATTGGCTAATGTGTCACTCACTGACAGTGTAGCAGGCATAGCCGGATGGGACTTATAGTCCCATCGGACGATGCCTGCATACATACACACACACACACACAGCCTCACACACACGCATAGCAAAGCTGCGCGGGCACCGCTCTTTGGCTGTGCCGCTCGCCGGCTTTGAAAATGGGCACTGTAGGTTTGTTTACTGTCCTCCACTCCTTACCGAGTTTGCTTCCCATTGACTTGCATTAGGTTTCGTGTTTCAGTCGAACCACCGACTTTTCCTGATAGTCGATAGTCGGCCGATTTCGTTCGACCCGACTTTTGCGAAAGTCAGGTTTCGTGAAACCCGACTCGACCCGAAGAAAGGGAAGTTGCTCATCTCTAGTTACCATTATTTGCTTTGGTGGATTTATTTACGTAGTGAGGTGTTTCCCTCTCTTGGCAGCAGTGTTATGAATTGCTTATTTTGGCTACCGTTTTAAATGCCACATAATGGTAGCAATGGTGGAGACTCACCAGTTGATCTAAGGAAGGTGTGTACATATTTTTTTCTTAAGTAACATAATGCTATGAGTGTTAAAATATATTTGAAAGGGAAAAACCCTTTTAATAATTTAGTATTCACATTATTTTATTACAAAATAAATAAAGATACAGGGTGCATCTAGAAGTGTGGCTGCACAGATTAAATAAATGCTTACTGAGACAAATAATGTACATAGTATAACAATGAGATGGTTTCATTAATGTTTAATAAGGTTTTAATTAAAAAAGCTATGTTTTTGCTTTGTATCATATTATGCTAAACAGTGGAGTAAAATATGAGTAGTTGAGAATATGCTATGATAATGTTATAAGTTGTTTTACAAATACAGAACAACTATTTGTTACTACTATGATGAGTAAGAGCATTACATGCTTGTATGTCAGATACCCGTCACAAATACTGAGAAAAAACAAAGTACACTGCGCACCTGAAGATTAATTATTTGTATGTGTTTTAGTTAGTGATGAGCACATTTATTCTATTTTAATTGAATTATATGCCATTTTGCTGAACTGTAGACAAACAGGCAGATTGCAGACTGCAAAATGCAACAAAATCTGTAGGCATAAGAACAGTCAAAGATCTGGTGAAGATAAATATAGACCCCGACTCATCAAAGCTTTTCTGACAAAAAACTATAATAAAAAGATTTAGAAAGTTGCAAAATGCTTGCGCAACTCAAAGTTGCACAATAATTCTTGCAGCGTTTGGTGTTTTCACTTCTTTGGCCACCTCTGCCAAAATGAGTACAGCTAGAAAAGGACTGGGGTGTGATGGAAGTGTGACACCAGAACTTGTCTAATTCATGAAGAATTGCAGCACGGTTGGACTGGGGTGTCTGGGGCCCACAGTGGGAATGGACCCTAGGGGCCCACCCTACAGCTATGTGCAAATACCTGTCAGTCGCCATCCTGATTATAGTGGACCATCGACTGTAAAACACAAGTGGCTTCTGCACATCTACTGTGTGCCACCTTAACTGGGATGTATAGTTTACATTAATGGGGTTCTTTGGTTAAAACAAGTTATCACTGATCCATGTGCTCCACAAGATAGGTGATCACTTAGGTCCTATTATTAAAAACTGCACCATTTGGAAGAATGAGGAAGTTTTATCCCTGACAGGACACTTATCCCCATTTTAAAATGGAGTGGTAGGTGGGATATCTGACTGCAGCTCCGTTCATTCTCTTTGGGGCTTCCATAAAAAAAACAAGTGCAGCCACTGAGGGAATGAATGGATCAGTGATGGATTTGTACATGCTGCTTCAGTCTAATGGGGATGAAAAGTTGCACATTTTGCTGGTTGGGTGCAAGTAGTCAGACCCCAAAAAATCAATACGTTATCGCTTACCCTGTGGAGAGATGATTACTTTTTTCACAGAAGAACCTCTGTAGCTGAATCTCTGCTGCTGTGTGACAAGTATTTAATCTCTAATGGAAATAAAGAATATTCTCCTAATTAATATCAGAGAAAAAAATAATAACCATCACTATACCAAGATCACAATCAACATACAAGAAAATAATCACAACCCATACAGAAACATAATATCACCACATGTGACCGAACCATTTTACCACCACAAGTGATGAAAATACCACATACAAGGAACAAATTCAGCCACACCATGACCAGATCACTCATTAGCACCACATAGTGACCGAATAATATCACATATAAGGAACAAATACAGCCACACCATGACCAGATCACACATTAGCACCACATAGTGACCAAATAATATCACATACAATAAACAAATATGCCACACGATGATCAGACCATATAGTGACCAAATAATATGACATATTACCAGCATATAGGGATGAAATAGCATCACATACAAGAAGAAATACTGCCACGCTGTGATCAGACGACAAATTACTATGACAGTGACCGAATACTACAATAGTGATCATGAATACAAACCACAATAGTAACACTGTTATTACCAACAGTGATGTTATACACAGTAGCTCAGTATATTGTGTCAGTATGCAGATTTTACAGTGATCACCAGTGACATTATACACAGGACCTATGTATATAGTGTCAGTGTACAGGTAATACAGTGATCACCAGTGACATTATACACAGGAGCTCTGTATATAGTGTCAGTGTACAGGTAATACAGTGATCACCAGTGACATTATACACAGTAGCTCTGTATATAGTGTCAGTGCACAGGTAATACAGTGATCATCAGTGACATTATACACAGGAGCTTTGTATATACTGTCAGTGTACAGGTAATACAGTGGTCACCGGTGACATTACACACAGGAGCTCTGTATATAGTGTATAGTGTACAGGCAATACAATGATTACCGGAGACATTATACACATGAACTCTGTGCACAGTATATAGTGTATAGTGTGCATGTACATGTAATACACTGACTCACCAGTGATGTCTGTAGTTGAAGTCCTTCATCTTTGCTTTTCTTCTTCAGCCAGCATATACCGCCGTCACTTCTTGCACCCAGGACTTGTCTCTGCAAAAAATAACAGTCATCAATAGCTAATCACTTCCAGAGCACTTCCCCACCTTTTCCCTGACTTCTATACATCAGATGAAGAAAAAAGTGACATAGTACCACCCTGCACAGTAACAAGACCCCTATTTTGCTCCCTCCATGGAAAATAGTTTCCTAATAAGTAAATTACTTTACAGTAGTAATAATGTCCCAATTGGACCATAAAGAAATTATGTTCCCCACTTGTCACCATAAAAATATATCATGTTCCTCATTCTGGCCCTCAAACAGTAATTTAATCCCTCATCCTGTCCCCCTTTATTTAATAATCTTGCCCAGCCTAGCCCCATTTTTTTATAATATGCCTCAGCCAGACCCCCTGTATTTCATAATATGCCCCAGCCTGGTGTCCTGAATCCATTGTCCAGCCTGACCCCGAGATATCCATCCTGCCCCCCAGCTATACATACTGGTCCTCACATGTCCCTTATCCTGCCCCCATATATCTTCCCTGGACCCTTGTCCTGGCTTCCCATATATATCAATCCTGGCCCATCCCCATATATGCATCCTAGATCGCCCATATATGCATCCTGGCACCCCCATATATATGTATCCTGGTCCCTTGTGCTCCCCCATAAATCCATTCTGGCCCCCATATATATGCATCCTGGCTCTACCATATATATATGCATCCTGGCTCCCCATATATCCATCTTGGTCCCCCTTATATCCATCCTGTTCGCTTGTCCTGGCCCCATATATCCATCCTGGCACCTCATATATGCATCCTGGCCTCCTCACATATATCCATCCTGGCCCCCTATATATATATATTTACAGTACAAACCGAAAGTTTGGACACATCTTCTCGTTTAAAGATTTTTCTGTATTTTCATGACTATGAAAATTGTACATTCACACTGAAGGCATCAAAACTATGAATTAACATGTGGAATTATATACTTAATAGTGTTGAGCATTCCGATACTGCAAATATCGGGTATCGGACGATATTCGCTGTATCGGAAATTCCGATTCTGAGATCCGATATTTTTGTCATATCGGATACCGGAATCGGAGTTTTCCTCTAAAGTCTATGGGGAGTTCCTGTGTCACAGAACGAAGTACGTGACACAGGAACTTCCCAAAAGTGTCACTGTCAGTGTCGGTCAGGTCTGTCAGGTGTCAGCATCACTTACCTGGCACAAGATCCCCAGAGGTCACGTCCATCCATCCATTCAGGCCGGCCATTACCCTCTTGCTGGCGGTCACGTGCAGCTTCTCGCGATATCTGCAGTGACTGCCGGGTACTGGGTAATCTCGGCCAGCAGTACTCTCGAGACAGCTGGCCGTAAACCAGTCCGATGACGTCACCGCCGGGGAACCTCCTCAGGTAAGCAGCTCTGCTCTATGCGGATGTCAGGCTCAGCCTGGCATGCAGATGTAGCAGAGCTGGACTCGTCGTTGGTCACTCGTGATTTTGGACTGCGTCGGACAGGGAGTATTTATGTTGGTTTGTTATTTTTCTTTTTTTACAGGAGAACGATGGCGTCGCAGGATGAGCATACAATAAAAATAATGAAAACTGTGTGGTGTTTTATTTCATTAAAATACTTTTTTCAGGCTGTGTATTTTTTTAAAAATTTACAAACTATGATTAATAATGGATCGGTGTCTTATTGACGCCTCTCCATTATTAACCGGGCTTATTGTCACCGTTCAATCAAAGGTGACATTAAACCCTTATTACCCCGCTTGCCACCGCTACAGGGCAAGTGGAAGAGCCTGGATAAGTGCCACAATTGGCGCATCTTTGGATGCGCCAATTGTGGGGCTGCTGCAGCCTGGTATTTTTAGGCTGTTGAAGGCCAAAATCCATGGGCCTTGACAGTCTTTTAATACCAGGCCGCAGCAGTCTGATTTTTACTTGGCTGGTTAACAAAAATAGGGGGACCCCCATGCCATTTTTTTTTCGAGGGGATGCCCTATTTTTGTTAACCAGCCAAGATAAGCAGACTGCTGTGGCCTGGTATTATCAGGTTTGCAAGGTTCATGGATATTTGATCCTTACCAGCCTGAAAAACAAGGCCTCAGCAGTCTGCTTCATCTGACTGGTTAACAAAAATAGGGGGGACCCCACGCCATTTTTTTTCGAGGAGATCCCCTATTTTTGTTAACCAGCCAAGATAAGCAGACTGCTGTGGCCTGGTATTATCAGGCTTGCAAGGTCCATGGACATTGGTTCCTTAACAGCCTGAAAAACCAGGCCTCAGTAGTCTGCTTTATCAGGCTGGTTAACAAAAATAGGGGGGACCCCACGCCATTTTTTTTTCGAGGGGATCCCCTATTTTTGTTAATCAGTCCACTTCAGGTCAGCCGGGATTCCCTCTGACGTCACTGATGCTGTGCGGTGTCCCTGGCTGACTTGAAGTGAAAGTGGGAAGCAATCAATTATGCTAGCCACTTCCTCTCCTGTAAGCCAGGAGAGGAGATGATTCAGTTGGGGGTTTACTGTGAGGCTGTCAGCATTAGCTGCGGTCCCTGCAGTAAACATTAACTCTTTCAGAAGGATTACATCGGGGGACCTGACTGAACATCGAATAGGTAAGAATAATGTTGCTTTATTATTTTATTTTTATAACAGGTGAACAAGGGCTTCTCAAGGAATGGCAGTAAAATAAAATATGGTCAAAAACTGTTTATTTCATTAAAATGATTTTTAATTAAAGTGTGTGTGTTTTATTTTTATTTCATACAATAGGATTAATAATTGATAGTTGTCTAATTGACAGCTCTCAATTATTAACCTGGCTTAAAGTCACCTTTCAATAGCAAGGTGGCTTTAACCCCTTATTAACCCATTCACCACCGCTGCAGGGCAATCGAAATAGACGGGCAAAGTGACAGAAAGGGCGAATCTAATTATAGATTTGCCTTTTCTGGGGTGTCTGGGGGCAGATGTTAGTAACCGGGGGGGGCAAAAAATAATGGTCCCTCTCTGGGCTATTATTATCTGCCCCCACTCGCTGGCTTTGTGTCTGGTTGACAAAATAGGGCGGGAGCCAACGCATTTTTTTTCAACAATTTTACACCTCATATATATATGTATATACATGTCATTGAACTTGTGACACATATATATATATATATATATATATATATAAATATATATATATATTATTTATAGTACATACATTTCTACATAGTATAATAGCCGCTAATTCAATTGCCGGCTTTTGTGAAATTACAGAACCCGACATGAAATGACACATGGTTTACATAGAGTTAACCATGTCATTTTATGTAGTTTGATATATGGTTTTCACTAACAATTACATGAGTGTCTGTGTGCAAAATTTGACACATGTAGGGGTTAATTAAAGGTGTAAATTCGTAGCACAAAAATGCGTGGTTTTTTTTACAATGAATTTACACCTTTAATTAACCCCTACATGTGTCATTTTGCACACAAACACTCATGTAATTGTTAGTGAAAACCATATGTCAAACTACATGAAAAGACATGGTTAACTCTATGCAAACCATGTGTCATTTCATGTCGGGTGCTTCTGTAATTTCACAAAAGCCGGCATTGCCCGGCAATTGAATCAGAGGCTATTTTACTATGTAGAAGTGTACGAACTATAAATATATGTATATATATATGTCACAAACACATATTATATATATATATATATATATATATATATGTATTCTATGTGTGTATATCTAGTGTTTACAAGGAAAGAAAGAGGTTTTTTTAATTACGATATTTCTGTCCCATTGACTTGCATTGGGTTTCCGGTATCGGATCGGCAATACCCGATACTTTCTGAGTATCAGGCCGATCCAATCCGATCCGATATTTTGTGATATCGGGCAGTATTGCTCAACACTAATACTTAACAAAAAAGTGTGAAACAACAGAAAATATGTCTTATATTCTAGGTTCTTCAATGTAGCCACCTTCTGCTTTGATTACTGCTTTGCAAACTCTTGGCATTCTCTTGATGAGCTTCAAGAGGTAGTCACTGGAAATGGTTTTCACTTCACTGGTGTGCCCTGTCAGGTTTAATAAGTGTGATTTCTTGCCTTATAAATGAGGTTGGGACCATCAGTTGTGTTGTGCAGAAGTCTGGTGGATACACAGCTGATAGTCCTACTGAATAGACTGTTACAATTTGTATTATGGCAAGAAAAAAGCAGCTAAGTAAAGAAAAATGAGTAAGTGGCCATCATTATTTTAAGAAATGAAGGTCTGTCAGTCTGAAAATTGGGAAAACTTTGAAAGTGTCCCTAAGTGCAGTTGCAAAAACCATCAAGAGCTACAAAGAAACTGGCTCATATGATGACCGCCCCAGGAAAGGAAGACCAAGAGTCACCTCTGCTTCTGAGGATAA
This sequence comes from Oophaga sylvatica, assembly GCA_033576555.1. Taxonomy (NCBI): domain Eukaryota; kingdom Metazoa; phylum Chordata; class Amphibia; order Anura; family Dendrobatidae; genus Oophaga; species Oophaga sylvatica. The sequence continues at coordinate 546,228,960 of JARQOD010000002.1, forward strand.
GTTTATCCGGGTCATCAGCCTCAGAAATCGCAGGTTAACAGCAGCTCAGATTGGAGACCAGGTCAATGCCACACAGAGTTCTAGCAGCAGACACATCTCTACAACAACTGTTAAGAGAAGACTTTGTGCAGCAGGCCTTCAAGGTAAAATAGCTGCTAGGAAACCACTGCTAAGGACAGGCAACAAGCAGAAGAGACTTGTTTGGGCTAAGGAACACAAGGAATGGACATTAGACCTGTGGAAATCTGTGCTTTGTCTGATGAGTCCAAATTTGAGATCTTTGGTTCCAACCACCGTGTCTTTGTGCGACGCAGAAAAGGTGAACGGATGGACTCTACATGCCTGGTTCCCACCGTGAAGCATGCAGGAGGAGGTGTGATGTTGTGGGGGGCTTTGCTGGTGGCACTGTTGGGGATTTATTCAAAATTGAAGGCATACTGAACCAGCATGGCTACCACAGCATCTTGCAGCGGCATGCTATTCCATCCGGTTTGCGTTTAGTTGCACCATCATTTATTTTTCAACAGGGCAATGACCCCAAACACACCTCCAGGCTGTGCAAGGGCTATTTGACCAAGAAGGAGAGTGATGGGGTGCTACGCCAGATGACATGGCCTCCACAGGCACCAGATCTGAAACCAATCGAGATGGTTTGGGGTGAGCTGGACCGCAGAGTGAAGGCAAAAGGGCCAATAAGTGCTAAGCATCTCTGGGAACTCCTTCAAGACTGTTGGAAGACCATTTCCAGTGACTACCTCTTGAAGCTCATCAAGAGAATGCCAAGAGTGTGCAAAAAGCAGTCATCAAAGCAAAAGGTGGCTACTTTGAAGAACCTACAATATAAGACATATTATCAGTTGTTTCACACTTTTTTGTTAAGTATATAATTCCACATGTGTTAATTCATAGTTTTGATGCCTTCAGTGTGAATGTACAATTTTCATAGTCATGAAAAAACAGAAAAATCTTTGAATGAGATGGTGTGTCCAAACTTTTGGTCTGTACTGTGTATATATATATATATATATATATATATATATATATATCCATCCTGGTCCTCCTTATATGCATCCTGGTCCACCGTATATATGCATCCTGGTCCCTTGTCCTGCTCCATCCCCATAAATCCATTCTGGCCCCCATATATATATATATGCATCCTGGCTCTACCATATATATGCATCCTGGCTCACCCATATATCTGCATCCTGGACCCCCATACATCCATCTTGGCCCCATATATCCATCCTGGTCTCTTGTCCTCCCCATATGTATGCATCCTGGCCACTCATATGTATCCATCCTAGTCCCTTGTCCTGCCACCCCATATATCCATCCTGGCTCCTTGCCCTTTGCCCCCATATATCCATCCTGGACTCCATGTGTCTCCATCCTGATCCCCCATGTGTCTCCATCCTGGCACCCCATGTGTCTCCATCCTGACCCCCCCATGTGTCTCCATCCTTACCCTCCACATGACTCCAACCTGCCCCCCATGTGTCTCCAGCCAGGCCCCCCATGTGTATCCTTCCAGGTCCCCCATGTGTATCCATCCTGGCCCCCCATATGTATCCATCCTGGGCCCCTCATGTGTCTCCATCCTGGCCCCCATGTGTCTCTTTCCTTGCTGCCCATGTGTTTCCATCCTGGTCCCCCATGTGTCTCTATCCTGCCCCCATGTGTATCCATCCTGGCCCCATATCCTGGCTTCAAGTACAGAGAGAGGACAAAAAAAATATTCCTCTTACCTTTCTGCGCTCCCAGTGCCATAGCAGAGGCCAGTGGTGAATGTGTGCACCTGTTGCATGTGGCACATGACACTGATGCCATATGCCGGTGACGACAAGTGCACACTTGCCAGTATTCAAATCCCTTGACTGAAGTTAGATTTGTGGCAAGACACATGGAGGCAAATGCCGCTTGTCAGACACTCCTGATTCATTAAGAGGCATAGTAGGAGCTTCCCACTTCACCATGCCCTCGCATCAAGACTGGCATGAACATCATTGGTCTTGATGAATCAGGGTCATTGTATTTAAAGGGAATCTGTCAACATATTTTTGCTACCTCATCTGACAGCAACATAATATAGGAAAAGAGATTCTGAATTGAACTTACCCTGTATCACTTAATTTACTGGGTGCAGCAGTTTTGATACTCTTAGAGTTTTAGATGTAACATGCAGTAGTGCTCAGATATATGTACATTGTTTATTGAAAGTGTGCTGCTTATCACAGGAGCGGTGGAGTTAGACTGCTTGGCAGGAGGAAGATAGTTGCAACAATGATAATATCCCAGTAATAAAACTTTCATTGTAAATAAACAACAGCACACAGTTTAATTGACATATCACTGAATTCTGTTTTACCTCATGCTGTCCTCAGATTACATAGCAAAGCCCTGCTGGCAGATTCACTTTAACACTAGGACTACTGGACTCGTGACCCAGACTAGAACTACTACTAGTCCAAGTAGTCAAAATGACTATACCAGTAGTCCTAGTGTTAACTGTGCATATTTCAAGACCCCGATTATTCAAGACTGATGTTTTTCACACTGGTCTTGATGAGGGGGCAGGGAACAGTGTGAGACTCCTGATTAATTTAAAGGTTCTTAATCAAACAGATGAGACTCCTATGTGTGCCTTGCCTAAAATCATATTCCAATTATGAACCAGAGTAAGATTTGTGGCTAAAGGAATGCCACCACTCAACATAAAAAATAATATGAAAACACCCAGAAGTCACGATTTTTTGAGGATTCTTGCATTGCACAAACATTTTGCTACTTTTCAAAGCTTATCACAATAGAATTCTGGCATAAAATTTTTGATGTATTGAGACCAAAATGTAACTTTTAAACCCTTTTGTACTACTGAATTGAACATGTAGTACTATATTATAAATCTTAACAGATCAGTACAAGACTGTTCATTGAACTGTACATACACAGTGAAATTTAAACATAGTGTTAAACCTGGACATTGAACAAATTGTAGCTACTGAATAGCTATTTGCTTGTTTAAAAAGAACCAGTGCATTCTGGTCAGATGAATCTCAAAAGAGTCTTTCATATGCATTTTGTATGTTTTTATTTGTTTTGATATGGTTTGAAAGCAAGACTCATTTTATATAAATATAAAAGGCATTGAAAAGTTTGATTCCTTTAAACTGTCACGTGTCACTAAGCATATGGAAAAAAAGTATGTAACATAGCATAAAACAGAAGTTATGTAAAGTAATTCTCAAAGGGAATCTGTCACCAAGTTTTTGCTTTACAATTTGAGAACAGTGTAAGGAGGAAGACCAGGCTGCAAGTACCTGTTTTGAGCCGGGTCCGGAACTGCTGAGGCTGCATACCATGTTTTCCAGGGGAAGAAATAGGGGACCGGACAGGCCCCATGACCCAGGAAGAGGGGGCGGGTTTAGACAGAGAACCCGGCCAGAAGCTGAGAAAGAAAGCGCGAGAAGCTGCAGAGAGGCCCCCGCTGTCAGCGTGCGAGCAGCAGGGCAGGCAGCACGCTCTGCACCTGAACCACCGGCTCTGTGACGTACTGCAGCAGACAGACCCGGTGGCCTAGAAACAGTTTTGGCGCTGGCAGGCGGCGTGCAGCAGGCTGAGAGGAGTGCTCCGTCCCCAGAGCACAGGCCTGCATCCGTTAACCTCCCCGCCAACTTGAATTGAGAAAGGTGCAAGGTGCTCGGTGACTAATGGAGAGCAAGACGCAGTACGCTCCGTGACCGTGAGTACAGCACACAGGCCACATAAGAGGGACAGGGTACGGGAAAGACACTTGCACCCTGATTTGCCAGCTGATACTTGCCGGTCTACGTTGGACCCAGACAGCGCTGCGGCCTTAATTGACTCGGCCGCATCAACTTATGGACTAGGGGCCCAGTGAAAGTACCGCACACCGACCACAGCCGGCAGAAGACAGAACATTGTTACCAGCAGGATCTTCTTGGACAGTCACCGCGCCAGCTATTGTTGGCACTACTGACTTTCAAGCACCATCTACAGTCTGAGGAACTATTGAATTTCTAGCCAGATTCATCAGAACTGCTATTACCCGATCTTTTGTTCTTTATCTTTGCATATCCTTTGCAAGTTGAACCGTTAATGTGTATGTTTGATTTTTTTTTATTGCTTTATTTTGAATGGGGTGAAAGTGGGGTGATTTGAACTTTTATTTTTTTTTTGTTCTTTCTGTATTTTTAAAAACATTTTCTTTTTACTTTTGGCATGCTTCAATAGTCTCCATGGGAGACTAGAAGTTGCAACAACTCGATCGGCTCAGCTACATAGAGGCGATGATCAGTTCACCTCTATATAGCTGAATTACTGACTTGCTATGAGCGCCGAGCACTGGGTGGCGCTTACAGCAAGCCGGCACTGACAACCATAGAGGTCTCCAACAGATCTCGGGTTGTCATGCTGACACATTGGTGACCAGCGATCATGTGACGCAGGTCACCGATGTGCGTATTTCTGGCGTGATTGCCGGAAGCGCCATTTAAATTCCGCTGTCAGCATTTAACTAGTTAATAGCCAAGGGTGGATCGCGATTCTACCCACGGCTGTAGCGGGCACATGTCAGCTCTTCAAAACAGCTGACTTATCCCAGGAAAGATGTGGACTCATCGCCGGAGCCCACATCAAAGGGAGGGAGTCCGACATCGGTGTAAAAGTAAGCCTGATGTCGGTAAGGGGTTAAAATGCTTATGTAAAGGGAAGCTTAATTTCATGCAAAGCAGGCAATGCTAATAATAATAATAATAATATTATCAATAATTTATATTTAATAATTATATTTTGTATTATGCATTTGTATAATGGCCATGACACCTATAAACAGGTGTCGATTGTGTTTTGCAATTTTCCATAACGTAGAGGAATATCAAAAAGAAGCTGCATTTCATTGCTAGATATCTCTGTGGCATATGTGTGAGTCTAGTTCATTTGTTTTGACCCTAAATCAGAAGCTGAAATTGAATGCCGCAAAGGAAAAAGATCTATGTCCAAATTAATTACGCAATCTGCTTCTGTAAAACCTGTCAACCAAGTACAATAAAAAGCATTATGAACAATATCTCAAGTTCTCATTCACTAGCCTCCTGCAGTATATTTTACATTTAAAGCTCTGAAAGCCACCAGCTGGTTAGCTTGTAGCTACAATCTTGCTGCTAGGCTGACATAAATTCATTTATCTCCACTTGAAAGTTTGTTGGTTTAAGGGGCTGGGAATGATTAAATATACTCTGTTATTTGTTATTTCATATTGTCATTAGAAAATAAAATCTGCAGGGTCTTGTGTGAGTAAAAAGTCCAATCATAAATATGTATGCATATGTATGTGCAGTATGTGTTTTCTTATTCAATTTCATTTTTTTCTTAAATTTATTTACATAATAATCGCTTTTTCTTTTGAAAATAATAAGAAAAGAAAACCATTATTGTGAAACTGTAAATATACAGTAAAGAAAACACAGTAAAATTAATAAAAAGGAATATTTTCCATAGATTACATCAGTTGTAATGCTGGGGCTGATATTGACAGCTTGGGGCGCCTGTCTTAGAAGTGTCTTTGAGCCCCTTTGCCTTTTATAGCTAAAGGTACAGAGCTATGATATACACTATGTACACAAAAATTTTAAGAAACACCTTTTAGTCTGTGTGCCCATGATGAATTTTTGGTGATTTTTTTGTGCTGAGTGTCATCCGAGTGCAGTCCGTTTTTCACGCACCTATAAATTGAATGGGTGAGTGTGATATGATTTATGCAGCAACTCGCAGCATGCTACAATTTACATCTCATGACATGATCTGCACTACACCATAGTAACATTGGGCTGAGCACTATCCAATAAAACATTGAATAGCACTCGGACATATTATACGCTCGTGTGAGCGAGTCTTAAGCATGGAAAATTTTAAAGTTGAAAATAGGGGAAACCAATACCATATTTTTAGAAGATACACTCTAGGGGCACATTAATGGAATAGCTATATATAGTGATGGGTGAAGCCATGTAATTTCAGATCCTGTGGCTTTGACTGAACATTTTAAAAAGTTCCATTCGAGTACCAGAGCGGTACACGAACTCAAAACCAGACCACGTTCAAATGAATGGGGTGCCCCAACATCCGGTGTTTCCCATACTGTCATCTGTATGACAGTGCGAGAAACAAGCAGTGTGGTTCCCATGCTGTCATACAGATGACAGAGTGTAAGCCAGCAGCTCCAACCGGTGATAAAAAGATTACCACTGGTCACATACTACTCTCATCATCCCACATCTGGTCTCACTGACAGCAGCCGGAGTAGGCATACAAAATTAAAAGAATTTATAAACCGGTGCCTGTGTAATAAATAAATAAATTTAAGCAAAAAGGCATGTGGTCCCCTTTATTTTTGCTAATCAGTGCAGGCAAAACCGACTGCTACAGTCTGCAGCCCTCAGCTGTCAGCATTATCTTGGCGGGATTTTCAAAAATAGACGGTTGCCCACATCATTTTTTAAAATTGTTTAAATAAATTATTTAAAAAAACAAAGTTCTTGCATTTTTTGACAACCAGCCAAGCTAAAGCAGACAGCTGGAGGCTTGTATTCTTAGACAGGTAAGGACCAGGGATATTGGACCAACAGCTGATTTCAGTTTTGCATTGTCAGCTGACATCATGCTCACAGGTTACTAATGAAGAGGTGTTTATAAGACGCCCCCATTACTAACCCCAAAGTCAGACTGTAATAAAGACAAAGCAAGAATAGTTTTTTATCTGAAATAAATACACAGACTCCTTTATTTGAAAAAAGTCCCCGCTGTTTCACCCATTTATTTAAAACAAATAAAAATAAAAAACTCCCACATTCCTCACCTGTCTGACGAGAAGATAATCAATATCTGTCCCGAAACCATCATTGTTTGTGGATTACTTCACACTAGACCTTTGAAATCAAAGTCCCAGAGTCTGGAGGAAGAGTGGAGAGACAGACAATCCAAGCTGCTTGAGGTCTAGTGTGAAGTTTCCACAATCAGTGATGGTTTGGAGAGCCATGTCATATGCTGGTATAGATACACTATGTTTTATCAAGACCAAAGTCAGCGCAGCCATCTACCAGGAAATTATAGAGCACTTCATGCTTCCCTCTGCCGACAAGCTTTTTGGAGATGGAAATGTCATTCTCCAGCAGGACTCAGCACTAGTGTTGAGCATTCCGATACCGCAAGTATCGGGTATCGGCCGATATTCGCATTATCGGAATTCCGATACTTAATTCCGATACTTTTTCAATATCGTATACCGGAATCGGAAGTTCCCATAATTCTTTGAGAGGCAATGTGATGTTAGTCAGCCAATGATGAATCTTATGAAGTGTGGGCACATCCTGTAATGCTGCGGTCATCTTAACTAATGGCATGGCTGTGATTGGCTGCTGAAATGATGTCAGAATGCACTATAAAAGGCGCCGCAGCCTTTTTAGCGTCACTGTGCTGTGAACTCAGTTAGGGACAGAACGCTACTCTGCTCACTCTGAGGGACAGTTAGATATTGCGATTTTGTGTACTACTGTGCTTGAGGCAGGCTAGTTTACCAACAGGTCCTGCCCACATCCTTCTTCCTAGTGAGGATTCAACATCATCAGCCGGCGTTCCTGATCTGGCCACGGAGGCCAGAGATCACCGGCTTTCATCAATGGATGTAAGTTTCGTCTGCGGGCCATAGGAGGCTGAAGTCGGACTTTCTACTGCAAGTGACCCATCGGGGTTGTCAGCAGGCCAGAGGAGGCTGAAATTGGACTTTCTATTGCAAGTGACCCATCGGGGTTGTCAGGTAAAACCTGTGCAAACAGGACTATTTTCTCCACAGTGCACCACTAATACTCATTCATCTGAGCTGTCACCGGCCGGGACAGTGTCAATTTCTTCTGACTTTTCTGCATAAAAGGTTTTTTAGGATTTCTGCAGCGTTTATCTGCTCCATCGTTAAAAGAGGACCTCTTTTACTTTTTCAGGGTTTGTCCATATTAATACCCATATGAATAAATACCTTATGCGTATTATGACTATTTAGTCCTTTGGTTTGGGGTTTACTACATAATAGACTACAGGCTTTTCTCATCACCTTTTTCTCACGGGTCTTAGTGCAATATTTATTTATTACTGTATTATTACATCTGCATCTCAAACTGTTCTACAGAGTGCGTCTGAATTTATGTATTGTTTTTCCATTTGACACATGCATATTCCTATTTTTCTACAGATCCTTTTGTGTCTTGTAGTTTTTATGTGCGCAAACTATTTTTATTTTCAATTATAGAGGGCCATGTTATTGACTTTGCATTGACGTGTAAAAGATTTATGTTGTGCCACTGGCTATATGTATTCTAAAGGTGTACCCAGTCTCAACAGATCATTAGTCTGATTGTTCTTTGATTCTCCTAAATGTGAATTTGTCTGATTTGGTGTCAAACTTGACTTTGTCCCTATTTTTGTTTTGCCATGTGACCCAATGATTATACAAATCTATATAGGGTTTGGCATCATCAAAAGTAACAGAATATTAGCATGCATGCATATTTAGGATATAAAAGAGAAGTATCTTGTTGTGCCAGAGTGTTCCTAACTCCTGAATGGATATAAAACAATATGGTCTACGGATCAGGTAAAATCGAGGGTCCGCATGTCTATATTTTATACAATTTGAGTGGGCAAGGGTGGGATTTAGAGATTAGCCCATTCATGAAAGTTTTGGGAGCTGAGAACCTTCAGGAGTTGTTAACCATGCTTTGAGGTCGATTGAATGCCATGTCACTCAGGCAGGCAATCACTGCTGTCAAGCGCAATGGAAAGCAACACACGGTTGGTCCTGTGGCCAGCAGCACAGGAGGGGTAAGGGTAAAACATGAATATATTAGATTATGTTTTACTATTTGGAGCAAGTTTGAAGTTTTCTTTAAGGATTGGAAAACCACCTTCAGTTAGGAATCGGATCAATCAAACAGGGCACAATATGGAATAATGTGCGTTGTTATACACAGTAACTTACAAACGTGGTTCTCTCTGGCATCTATGTACATGGGCAAGTATTACTCTAATTTGGGTCTAATGTGTAGTTTATTGGGTGCAATATAGGCTCATTGTAGGACTGCAAACACACAATTTGGTTCTTTGCAGGTAGAATATGGTACTTTATGCAAAGTATATGGCTGTGTGCAGGCACAGAATCGCACTGTCCTATGAAAAAACTATGGGACTATTGTGGCATGGTATGGCGGTCTCTGGCCACTGTTTAGCATAATATAGTACTATATGGACATTGGACAACAACAACTTTTTAATGTGCTGGTATTGTTGTGGTTACAATTAAAGAAATATTCTCAATTTGTCTCTGGAGCAGGTCAGAGCTATGTTGCTCTTTACTTCTTTGTTTCTGATAGGATAGGACTGAGTTATAGTATTAGTAGAACTATAAAGTTCTGCTGTAACACATTCAGCTATTAGTGATTTGTTTTATAATGTACACTGCTATCACTGTATTTACGGTACATATAGAGATAATGGCACTTGAACAAGCACATAGCTCAGGATAGTCAGAGCTGTGATTAGGAGAACTGCTCTGGAGAAGCTAGTGCTATAGATTGGTGATTTTGCAAGTAGAGATGGGCGAACCCGAACAGTAAAGTTCAGCATCCAGACCGAACACCTATGACCTATGACTCGACATGAAATGACACTTGGTGTACATAGGGTTAACCATGTCTTTTCATGTCCTTTGCTATCTAATTTGCACAAACAATTAAATCAGACTATGTGTGCAAAATTTCACACCTGTAGGGGTTAATTAAAGGTGTAAATTCGTAGCAAAAAAGTCCGTTTTTTTTACAACGAATTTACAACTTTAATTAACCCCTACAGGTGTGAAATTTTGCACACATAGACTGATTTAATTGTTTGTGCAAATCAGATAGCAAACGACATGAAAACGACATGGTTAACCCTATGTACACCAAGTGTCATTTCATGTCGGGTGCTTCTGTCTTTTCACTGAAGCCGGCTTTACCCGGCAATTGAATCAGAGGATATTTTACTATGTAGAAGTGTATAAACTATACATATATGTATATATATATATGTCACAATGACATGTATATATATATATATGTATTCTATGTGTGTATATTTAGTGTTTACAAGGAAAGAATGGGGTTTTTTTAGTTGCGATATTTTGTTCCCATAGACTTACATGGGACTTCCGGTATCGGTATCGGGTATCGCCGATATTTTAGTGATATCGGCGATACCATTCCGATTCCGATACTTTAGGATATCGGAGAGTATCGCTCAACTCTACTCAGCACCTGTCTTCACTGACAAAAGTATTAATACCTGATTTAAAAACAACAGTATCACTGTGCTTGATTGGCCAGCAAAATCGCCAGAGAAGGCTGAGAAGGCTGAGAAGGAAAGTCCTCAGTGTTTCTTTGTAACGGTATGCAGAATTTTGGCAGTATGTGATGCACACAGTGTCACAATTACCCTGGATTTCTCATGTGAATAAGCATAAACAAGCCTTATATAGTAACAATCATGTGCCAATTAGAATCTCCTGTGCTGCTGTCAAACGAAAAGTTTAGTCGGAACATGAATGAACTATGATGAAAGAAAGAAAGAGAGAGAGAGAAAAAGAAACAGAGGAAATGAGAGAGAGAGAAAGAAAGAAAGAACAAATCAGGATGTATATGTTTCAAACATTTGAACTATCCATTTAAAATAGTTACATTTGGGAGGTACAATACTATGCAAAACTTTTAGGCAGGTGGAATATTGGAAAATTACATCAAACGTTAAATAGTAGCAAGAGGCTTGAAAATATCATTTTATATCACCTGAATCAATTAAAAATGTAGGACTAATGAAAAGATGGGAAAAAAGGTCACAGAAGGTTCCAAAAGATTCATATAAATTCTATTAGAGGAGGAAAGGATCTCAATGGATATTAAAGAAAAAAACTTGATCTTAGTGGGATTCATTGAAAGATTTCAACAAAACATTAGAGAAAGAAAACATCAACAATTTGTCAAAGACTTACAGGAGTTTACCGAGAATGGAACACATATTTTTAAACCTAGTAAAGGATAGGGCTACTGTGGTTTTATCAGAGGCTGAATTTTCTGCTATAGATCAATATCAACTCCCATTTGAGAGATGAGGATTAAAATTATAGGGGTCGATTCAGAGAAAGGGGGACATAAGAAAGAAATAGAGGTGATAATTTACATAATTTCTTATTGCAAACCTCCTCTCCAAATCAATACCAGTTCAGAAATATGAAATGAGATAATTAGAAGACACGCCCAACTAGAGATGGGCTAACCCGAACATTGTTACTGTTCGGGTTCAGCATCTCGAACATTGGGTCTTACCCACACTGTCATCTGCATAACAGCGTGAGAACGATCATAGTGCTGTGGCTCCCATGCTGTCAGATGACAATGTGAGCCAATAGATGTGATCGGCGGTAAAAAGTTTTCCTCCGATCTCAGGCATCGGGTGTGCAACCGCCATCAGCCTATGCTTGCATTCACTGATAACAGCGAGATCAGGAGCCAGCTTATGCAACCACTTGAAGGCAAAGTACAGTATTGAGATCATTACATTGGTAATGGTCTGTACATTTGACAGCGATCATAGACAACCTCAATTTTTTTATGATGTAGCTCAATAGAAATGTCATGAAAAAATGTTAAACTTAAAGAATGTGTAGAAACAATGTTGAATTATTGTATATTTTCCTACAGGTGGACGTTATGGAACTAATTCATACAGACGCCTTTCGTAAACCTACTCTGCAAACACACTTCTGCACGCCTCTCAACTTGATCCTGTATATCGCCCAAAATTATTCGGATCAAGAATCCTTTCAAATACGAAGTGATGATCTCAAAATAAGATTTAGGATAAAGGGTTAACTCTGAACAATCAATTCAACATGGCTACATGCGCGCATAGAGAGTGTTTGGACAGCAAACCCTTAATTTCTTCGAAAAGCCACATAAAAATTATAAGATAATTTTTATGTATCTGAATAATTCAAAATAGCAAGAAGTATGTAACATGCTATCCCAACATTGGAATTTACTTCATTTGTATTCAATATATGCTATACCTACCACCAAAACCAGATATTACATACAGCTGCTCCATAAATTTCCATGACACCGTTGTTTTGAGCCACTGTATAGATAAAAATCCCAGACTTTTTTTGACTCAAAAGGTCCACAATGCGGTTGTTGATCTTGTGGCACATGATTAGCGTGTCCTAACATTGAACACTACATTCAAATGAAAAAAAATCAGAACACAAATAAAGACACTCATGTGTACAAAATTACACATACCTTATCATGCACCACTTCAGGTGTAATATAATGTGCAATTTGCCCATGCAATTTTACATATAAATGCCTTACATCAAAAGAACTAAGTCGAAGAGTGGGAGAACATATTTGGACATTAGAACACCACAAGCTGTAAAAAATCTTGATTCACTTGAAAACCTCACAAAATATTTCAGACTGTTTCATAATTGTGATGGATCTCTATTAAATGTAATGAATACTGACAAACTACTTCAATGTCCAAGAGTTGATAATTTAACCCCTCAAACTCCCAAGGTGGTTTGCACGTTAATGAACAGGCCAATTTTTACAATTCTGACCACTGTACCTTTATGAGGTAATACCTATGGGACGCTTCAATGGATTCTGGTGATTTTGACACTGCTTTCTCATGACATATTGTACTTCATGATAGTGGTAAAATTACTTTGATATTACTTGCGTTTATTACTGAAGCAGTAGATCACTCTCCACGGCATCTCCAGACTCGTCACGTCTGTCACATGTGATGAGTGTGAACCTGCTGCCTGCAACATCCTTCAGCATGACCAGTTTGGCAGTGGGTCAGTAATGGTGTGGGGTGGCATTTCTTTGGAGGGCCACACAGCCCTCCATGTGCTCGCCAGAGGTAGCCTGACTGCCATTAGGTACCGAGATGAGATCCTCAGACGCCTTGTGAGACCATATGCTGGTGCGGTTGACCCTGGGTTCCTCCTAATGCAGGACAATGCCAGACCTCATGTGGCTGGAGTGTCAGCAGTTCCTGCAAGATGAAGGCATTGAAGCTATGGACTGGCCTGCCCGTTCCCCAGACCTGAATTCAATTGAGCACATCTGGGAGAGCATGTCTCACTCAATCCACTAACGTCACATTGCACCACAGACTGTCCAGGAATGGACGGATGCTTTAGTCCAGATCTGGGAGGAGAACCCTCAGGAGAACGTCCGCAACCTTATCTGGAGCATGCCCAGGCGCTGTAGGGAGGTCATACAACAGCACGTGGAGGTCACACACAATACTGAACATCATTTTGACTTGTTTCCACTTTAATTTATTATTTGAGTTATTTTCAATTGTTAGCATGGTATATTGATATATTTATTATATATATATAAAATTGGGCTTTTGTACAATATTATTACATATGCTCTTATTTCAGCTGTGTATTTATTATATATATTTTTTAACAATTTTATTAATTACATGGTATTTTCCAAATAAAATTATTTAATATTATATATTCTAGTCTTTATTACACTTATTATTAGGAGGATTTTATGTGTCAAAACCTGCAGATTTTATTTTAAAAAGATAGAGATGTGTGCACAGATATGTTGGGCATCAGAGGTTATTGGAGCTGGTCAGACAGTACAATGAAGGTAATATTGTCAGCACTCCTGATCTAATTTTGGCACAAATCATTCACATATGGTGATGTATTTGGCTCATCCCCTGACATACTGTATATGAATAAGCAAATATAACTGCATTGTTTAAAGACTTGAAACTGTAGTTTATTTTTTTCTTATCATTCATCATTTTGTAAGTATGAAATTTTCCTAATTTTCAATATTAAGAAAAACATTAGTCACAAGTTTATACATGGATGTTTAGTCATGTGACAAAAGACCATACATTTCTTGTGTTGAACAATTGATTTTCAATTGCTACAACATCACTTTGAAAGAATAAATCTGCTATAGCCTGGGGAGTCTAAGAATAATGTTTGAGTATACACTGAAATAAGTTAGCATTGATCTGCTTGACATTCTGCACATTTTTATTTTAATTTCTTTTGTTTATTAGCCGTGGGCTATTTGAATAAATGAGTGATCACGATGATTCATGATATACACTGATGGATTTTTTCAAGAGTAACTGACGTTGATTAATATATATATATATATATATATATATATATATACTATAAACATTGCAGTTATGAATGCATATCAATGAGTAAGCCTCTTTGAAAAGTAAAACAGACTCTTGGCAGTTTTATGTTTGACACATAGCTCATTTAATGATACAAATTCTTCTGTAAAATCTATCAATATGCTCTTTTGGAAATTGTTTTGTTTTCATTTAATTTAATTGATTTTGGATCAGATTACTAAAGCCCCAGAAGTAAAAGTTGAAAGATGACTCAATTGAAAATACAGTGTGATATTTCATTTTTTTCTCCTGAAGCCATATATATTTTTTCTATTTTTAAAAGATCTGCATTGAAAATCCTAATTATCCATAAATGGCATTGCTTCTGTCATTAATCAATTTTTTTCTGCAAAAAAACAAGCTTAATTGTAAAGTATTTTTTATTGGAATTGGCTAGAACAATTTACAGTAGAAAAGAGAAATTATAAAGGCAATCTACTACTTGTTATTATAGTGCTACATGTAATTTTTTTGTTCACAAACAGCTCAGTTTTAAACATATAATATAGAAATCAAATATACAAGTTAAAAAGAGACTATGACTATCTCAATAATTTAAGAGGCTTTCTGATTTTTTTTTTAAATTTGATTGTATAATTAAAAATAACACATACAGTAGATATATGAATTTACAATTCGATTCAAAATGTTTCTTATATAGGTGCAGTTAGCCCCTATCTGCAAAGTAGAACAGAACAGCCCATGGGTCAGTCCAATGTAACTAATTTATGGGCTAACTATATGGGACTAAATGTTCCAGTTATATGACATTCTATACATTCCATACATTATGTGACTGCTGACATTACAGGGAATCTGTCAGAAGGCTATACTTTTGTAATATGATGACAGCAGGAGATAGGGGCTGAAACACACAATGAAGATTTCATCACTTACAATAAAGGTTTTAGCACCTGTAGATTATCATTGCCTAGACGTAGCCTCAGGGGCTTGCTAGACCGACCACGCCCCTTCCTCTGGTAAGAAGCTAACTATCACTAGATATTGTGTACAGAAAGCTGTGGTGTGGGCAGAGTTAGCTTTCTGAGCTCTCCTATGTGCTACATCTAAAAACTCTGATTGTGCTGCACCAAGTAAACTAAATGATATATTGAGAAAACCACAGGGGTTCACCAAAAGATTTTAATGTATTACCTGAACTAGGTCGTGATTTTCAATAAAGACCTTATACTTTTATCTACTTCTGTTTGGATGTGCTGAATTTCTAAAATTTTATCTACAGTTATACATTGTTTGAATCCGGGTCTCTTTGTCTTTTTTTGACCTTGCTAACTATGTTTTTATGACATTATTTAAATGCTATTTATTTGCAGATTGCCAGTATATCTGAATGTAACTAGCATTTTTGGAGGTGATAAGTTGCCTTTAACCCCTTCACCCCAAGGGTGGTTTGCACGTTAATGACCGGGCCAATTTTTACAATTCTGACCACTGTCTCTTTATGAGGTTATAACTCTGGAACGCTTCAACGGATCTTCGCGATTCTGAGATTGTTTTCTCGTGACATATTGTACTTTATGATAGTGGTAAAATTTCTTCCATATAACTTGCGTTTATTTATGAAAAAAACGCAAATATGGTGAAAATTTGGAAAATTTAGTAATTTTCAAACTTTGAATTTTTATTCCCTTAAAACAGAGAAATACGTCACAGAAAATAGTTAACAAATAACATTTCCCACATGTCTACTTTACATCAGCACAATTTTGGAACCAAAATTTTTTTTTGTTACGAAGTTATAAGGGTTAAAAGTTGACCAGCGATTTCTCATTTTTACATCAAAATGTACAAAGCCATTTTTTTTAGGGATCACCTCATATTTGAAGTCACTTTCAGGGGTCTATATAGCAGAAAATACCCAAAAGTGACACCATTGTAAAAACTACACCCCTCATGGTACTCAAAACCACATTCAAAAAGTTTATTAACCGTTCAGGTGCTTCACAGGAGCTGAAGCAACGTGGAAGGAAAAAATGAACATTTTACTTTTTAGTCACAAAAATTATCTTTTACAAACTTTTTTTTATATTCACAAGGGAAAAAGGAGAAAATGGACAGATAAAGTTGTTGTGCAATTTCTCCTGAGTACGCCGATACCCCATATGTGAGGGAAAACCACTGTTTGGGCGCATGGCAGGGCTCAGAATGGAAGGAGCGCAGTTTGACTTTTCCAAACCAAAATTGGCTGGAATTGAGAACGGACACCATGTCGCGTTTGGAGAGGCCCTGATATGCCTAAACAGTGGAAACCCCCCACATGTGACCCCATTTTGGAAACTAGACCCCCTAAGGAACTTATCTAGATGTGTGATGAGCAGTTTGAACCCCCAAGTGCTTCACGCAAGTTTATAATGTGGAGTCGTGAAAAAAAAAAATCATATTTTTTCAACAAGCATGATGTTTTAGTCCCCAATTTTTTATTTTCCCAAGGGTAAGAGGAGAAATTGGACCACAAAAGTTGTTGTCCAACTTGTCCTGAGTACGCTGATACCCCATATGTGGGGGGGAACCACTGTTTGAACGCACGGCAGGGCTCGAAAGGGAAGGGGCGTAGTTTGACTTTCCAAACCAAAATTGGCTGGAATTGCGAACGAACGCCATGTCGCGTTTGGAGGGCCCCTGATGTGCCTAAACAGTGGAAACCCCCCACATGTGACCCCATTTTGGAAACTAGACCCCCTAAGGAACTTATCTAGATGTGTGGTGAGCACTTTGAAGCCCCAAAGTGCTTCACGCAAGTTTGTAATGTAGAGCCGTGAAGAAAAAAAATCATATTTTTTCCACAAGCATGATGTTTTAGTCCCCAATTTTTTATTTCCCAAGGGTAAGAGGAGAAATTGGACCACAAAAGTTGTTGTCCAACTTGTCCTGAGTACGCTAATACCCCATTTGTGGGGGGAACCACTTTTTGGGCGCACAGCAGGGCTCGAAAGGGAAGGAGCGCCGTTTGACTTTTCCAGACCAAAATTGGCTGGAATTGCGAACGTACGCCATGTCGCGTTCGGAGAGGCCCTGATGTGCCTAAACAGTGGAAACCCCCCACATGTGACCCCATTTTGGAAACTAGACCCCCTAAGGAACTTATCTAGATGTGTGGTGAGCACTTTGAACCCCCAAGTGCTTCAAGCAAGTTTGTAATGTAGAGCCGTGAAGAAAAAAAATCATATTTTTTCCACAAGCATGATGTTTAAGTCCCCAATTTTTTATTTTCCCAAGGTTAAGAGGAGAAATTGGACCACAAAAGTTGTTGTCCAACTTGTCCTGAGTACGCTTATACCCCAAATGTAGGGGGGAACCACTGTTTGGGCGCACGGCAGGGCTCGAAAGGGAAGGAGCGCCGTTTGACTTTTCCAAACCAAAATTGGCTGGAATTGCGAATGGACGCCATGTCGTGTTTGGAGGGCCCCTGATGTGCCTAAAGAGTGGAAACCCCCCACATGTACCCCATTTTGGAAACTAGACCCCCTAAGGAACTTATCTAAATGTGTGGTGAGCACTTTGAACCCCCAAGTGCTTCACGCAAGTTTGTAATGTAGAGCAGTGAAGAAAAAAAATCATATTTTTTCCACAAGCATGATGTTTTAGTCCCCAATTTTTTATTTTCCCAAGGGTAAGAGGAGAAATTGGACCACAAAAGTTGTTGTCCAACTTGTCCTGAGTATGCTGATACCCCATATGTGGGGGGGAACCACTGTTTGGGCGCACGGCAGGGCTCGAAAGGGAAGGAGCGCCGTTTGACTTTTCCAAACCAAAATTGGCTGGAATTGGGAACGAACGCCATGTCGCGTTTGGAGGGCCCCTGATGTGCCTAAATAGTGGAAACCCCCCACATGTGACCCCATTTTGGAAACTAGAACCCCTAA
>JARQOD010000002.1:546247280-546337127 GCA_033576555.1 Oophaga sylvatica
TGAAGGGGTTAAAAGGCTTTGCTACATGACTTGGGATAAGAAACCAAACCACAAACTCTATTTATAGACACATGTTTTGTAGTGTTTGCCCCTCACTGGAGAAAAACACATCTAATTTGACTAAGTGAGAGATCTCTGAGGTGTAACGGGTCAGGTTGTCCTTGTGGAAAATGGAAGTCGCCGTAAGGAGCCTTATAAGCAGTGCAACAATCCTCTGGGAATTTAAATAATTGCAAATAACCTCTTTATAGAGTTCCATTCTTCATCTGAAGTGGCTATTTGCATATTTAAATAATATAGTATACATTAATATGTATATGATTATGGTTAGGATTAATTAAAATTAAATTTTTGCATCTTACATAGAAGAATTTTATATTAAAATAATTTTAGTGCAATTGGTATGAGAAAATATATAAATCAACAACATAAATCATGATGTAGTTAATAAAAATCAAAAGAAAGAAAGTAATTATTTTAAATGCTTCTATTAGTTTCACCACTGAGCCGAATAGTAAATATTTTTACTTCAGACCATGAAAAATGCCATGTAATATAATAATGATTGATTTTTGTAAAGTACATGAATGTGTCATGCTATTTAATAAATCTTCATGAAATAAATGAACTGAGATATCCCTTGATAAACTCAGAGGTAGGTAGCAAAGTAATTCAATTTATAACTGCTTGTAAAGGATTATGGTACAATGTAACGCTCTTTTGATAAGAAGAACAAAGATTAAATAGCTTTCCTAATACTTAATTCTGGCAAAATTGCCTATCTAAACTGTTAGCATAGTCAGAAATATTTAATCTAAAATATGAACATACAAAATAATCCTTTTTAATATTTTTATAAGCAAACCTTAGTATTATGACAATACAAGTTTTATGGTTACAATACAAATAAATTACACATTCAAGAAGTTAGCAAATGCTTCATGTGAATAATTATTCCTTTTCCATTTTTTTTACCGTCTTCCTATCTCAAGGTTCTAATACCAATTACAGGGTTACAAAATTGCTTCACTCATCCACCCTCAGTGTGGACACCCACTGGTCATCAATCATCTGGGGCCTATAATACACCAAAATGAGTCCCTTCCTGGAACTCTTGACACATACATTATTACATAACTTGAGTAACACATACATCAGAGCTTTTCGACCTAATATAGCAATAAACAAAATAATAATGTCTGCGTGCAAGCTTGTAGATATGTGTGTGCAGTGTGGTGTCAATATTGCCAATGGAGTAGGGTTAAATTCAGCATAGTCCTAGAAGATATTGGACTGTGTGTGAAGATCAAACAGTCCTGCAGCTTTTCTTCTTCCATGTCCTTTCCTAGAGTCCTTTCCTAGAATCCTTTCCTCTTCTAAAATGACATTTTATGCAGTGACTGGCATGGATCCAGTTGGGCTTTCCCTGAAGCTTCAGGTAGACATGGTCAGCTGGAATGAGACACCAAGCCATGGGTATGATCTCCTTTTCTTATGTCTGCCTATGACCTCCCAATCATCCCAATAACCTGGAACCATATGACACACATCTGTACTTGCTTTGATATCTGGAATGAAAGAGAAGATGATGAAAACAAAATTCTATGTACCATATTGAGTCTTTCCCGTGATTGCAATGGACTACGGTGGTCCTGTTTGGTTTTTTTTGTTCACAAAAGTGGTGAACCAGGGAATGTGTTGGGAGTGTTAGTTTAAATAAAGTATTTTTGTGTGTCTGTGTTTTTTTATTAATGGGTTAGTGATGGGTATGTCTGATCATCTCCCTGTTACTAACACCAGGGATTGATTCCAGCAGTGTTTTGGACAATTCACAGCTGACATCAACCTCAAGCCTCATTACCCTGATTGCCAACGCAGCAGGGTAATTGGGAAGAGTGAAGGCAAACCTTCAAAATTGGAGGCTGGTATTTCTGGGCTGGGAAGGGCACAGTAACTATGGACCTTCCCATCCTGATTGCATAGCTGTCTGGTTTACCTTTGCTAGTTATCAAAAATGGGGGTAATCCCAGTTTTTTTTCATATATTTATTTATTAATAAGGCTAATATATGTACAATACACTCTAGATGCAAGGCACTAATTATATATGTCACGGATCTGTCTATCTACAGTATCTATCTATCTATCTATCTATCTATCTGTCTATCTATTTGTCTGTGTGTCTATCAATCTATCTATGTCTGTCTATCTATTCTTTTTTCTTCTAAAATTCTGTAAATTCTATTCCTCATTCTACTCTGGTACATGTCACATGGACGTCACAAGGATTGTACACACGTACACATGTGTGGCACACAAGGATGACGCACAGATGGTAGACATGTACACACGGACAATCATCAGAAAATCAAATGAATAGTAAAAACAGACAATCTCACACGTGTGCTTTAAAAGCTGACATGTGAAGGGGTCTAAGGCAGTTTGTGAGAACATTGCATATGAGATAAAAAAAATATTATACCAAATCTAAAACCTTGAAAATATTAACCCTTCTATTTCAGTACTATTATAGAAATACCAAATTATGCATTTTTATGTTTTAATGCTTTAAAAATAATTATAAAATGTAAAATTTGCTTATGAAACTTGCTGTGATATTGTCCACAGTCTCACATTTATTATTTTGATTGAGCTGTGTGCGCTTCATTTGAAAAATATGCTATAGTTTTTGTTTGTATCATTTTTTGGCTACATATGCTTTGTTTTTATTGTTGTGATTTTTTTATTGTTGTGATTTTCATTTGATTTGTACCATGCACGTATATGAAGTATTATTTGAAACTTCTGACTTTTACAGACTCAATGGTGCTAAAAATATTTTTTTTTCAATTCTTCAGATTTTGTTACAGAATGGGAGAAGAGGTTTGATTTACATTTTTCCATGTTTTTTTTAACTGTGATGTATTTTTTACATATTTTTATTCCCCTATTCCCCCAGGGGCCCTAAATATGCAATTTATCGACTGCATATACAGTATACTGCAGTAATTGCACATGGTAATATTTTACTATGAAGCTTTGCTTATACACAAATATGTCAGACACAGAACCTCTAAAAGGCTCTGGGCTGCCATGATAAATTCTTGCTGAAAATACTGAAGTATTGTTGAAAGAAGAGCAAATGAGTGAAAGAGGGCCAAAATCTGTCTTACCTCAATATTAAGGAGATAAACAGCAATGGTATAAGGATGGGTGTCAGCTTTAAATGAAGTCAATATCTGCCTTATTTCAAGTGCACATCTGACATTTGCTGTACATATTTGGAGGAAGGAGTTTGACAATTTAGCAAACTTTTAGAGTTATAAAATTCTGTATAAATGTTAATTGATTCGTTAATTAACAAATTAATTAATTAAGTATTCATTTTGTGCTTAATGGTATTTATTTTTAAGTGAACAAAGCCCCTTATTTTGAATTGTTAATAATTATAACAATATCTCTCTGAATTGTCTCTATTTAAAGCAAAGTGGAGGTCCAGTTCAGTATCATACTAGTAATTTTTGTGACAGTTAGTTATACAGCTGTGATAAAATTGAAAGTCTCTCCTGAAAATCTTCCTCCATTTTTACCTTTAAACACTTGGTAAGATTCACAGCCACAATTGCAGATTTTTTTTCTAAACATCAAAAAATGAATGTTGTGCTAAGTTATCACTTCGTTTTTGGACACAGAACAGATCGAATAAGTTACAGATATGGTAGAATTTTGAATGGCAGCTCTGATCAAAGCCAAGGTCGGAAAAATGGGTAGGCAACACAATAGGGTGCTAAAATACAGCAAGCAGGAAATGGCACATTTTTATTGCAAACAAAATGCACCACTTAGCATTGAAAGAGCATTCACTATGTTCTGTTTAAGAACATACAGTACTTATAAGCACCTCCCTCTTCAGGCAAATAGAAGTGATCATCAGGAAAGGAAGTTTTCCATGCAGCTACTTCCTCTCTCCCTGGTTCTCTTTAGCTCTAAAATAATCCTGCTGACTCTGCCCAGCACCATGTCTTCACCCAATAGTCTGATGCTGAATCCCCAACAGAAAAAAATCATTGTGCAAAAAGTTGTACATCAATAAATATTCAAAATTATATGCAAGTCAGGAAAACCTACAGGTCTGCATGATTTTTCAACTAAAGGATGTGGATAGCCATACAGAAGTAAATGAAAAAAGGAAGTTTGCAGCCTCCACACATAGCACACATTAGATCGTGCTATAAGTAGTTTTAAAAAATTGTTGCAAATAAAGGGGTTTTCCACCAGGGGCTGGCTGGCAGGCAAATTTTGGCCTGGAGGGCAAGCACACAGCTGTGGCCCATTAGCAGATGCCCATCCTTGAGACGCAAGTTGGCTCGTGAACATCGCAAGTAGGCAAACTCATACTTGCGATCACTATGCTGGCAATTCCAGGGAATCGTGCCGTGTGCACAGTGCACTATCATCATTTAGTAACATGCCATCACACTGAGTCACTGAAGAAAATCATGTAGAGCACAGAAAACAGTGTTGGAAAAAAAAGTGTGTGTGGCTTGGAAATTGCATGTTGTCATCATAGAATTGATTTTTATATACTTACCTCCATTATAAAACAGACAAAACAGTCCACCTTAAGAAGCAGTCATTAATTTTTTTCTTTAAACCTGTGTAAAAGTTAGTTTAGTGCAAGTCAGTGTGTTAAGATACTCACAGATCGCAGTCTTCTCCAGTATCCAGTGCCGCTCCACTCCTCTTTGGCTATTCAGACTCTACGGGTCACGCTGTGCTCTGTGACCCATAAGTGGCTTTTACAATATAAGTCTATGAAGCATGAGAACAAGGCTCAAAATATGGATACATAGACTTACGTTGTAAAGAGACTTCTAGGTCACATACAGGTGCTTCTCACAAGATTAGAATGTCATCAAACTCGCCTGTCCTTAACCTTGTCAAGAGGAAGATAAGAGACAGCAGACCCAACAATGCTGATGAGCTGAAGGCTGCTATCAAAGTAACCTGGGCTTCCATAACACAGCAGTGCCACGGGCTGATCTCCTCCATGCCACTCCGCATTGATGCAGTAATTGATGCAAAAGGAGCCACAACCAAGTATTGAGTGCCTTTACTGAACATATATTTCAGTAGGACAACATTGCGGATTTTAAAATCAACACTACAGAAATAAACACGTGAAATACATCCCTCTGTAACGACGCTATATAATATGTGAGTTTCACTTTTTGTATTGAAGAACTGAAATAAATTAACTTTTTGATGATATTCTAATTTTGTCAGAAGAACCTGTAAAGCATAGTGAGAGCCGGAGTCCGAAGAGTGAAGACGACACTCAGAGGAGAAGCAGAGCAGTGCTGGATACCGGAGAAGATGCCACTTGGTGAGTATATTAACACACTGACACTACTCTAACTGCTAGACAGAATTAGGGGGAAATAATTTGTAGGCAAATTCTTTAAAGCAGAATATAATTGACATACAGTTATATCCTTTTTGTGTAGTAAACATGGTTACATTTAGAAATATGGATACAAGATAATATGTGACTGGTATATGATTATATCAGTGACATATCATCTGTATATACGGTATACATGGTACAATTTCTTCAGTATGACTTGCTTTTATTTGAGAAAAAAACGAACATTTGATGAAAATTTGGAAAATTTAGCAATTTTCCAAATTTGAATTATCATGCCCTTAAATCACAGAGATATGTCACGCAAAATAGTTAATAAATAACATTTCTCACATGTCCACTTTACA
This sequence comes from Oophaga sylvatica, assembly GCA_033576555.1. Taxonomy (NCBI): domain Eukaryota; kingdom Metazoa; phylum Chordata; class Amphibia; order Anura; family Dendrobatidae; genus Oophaga; species Oophaga sylvatica. The sequence continues at coordinate 546,253,052 of JARQOD010000002.1, forward strand.
TCACAATTTTGAAACCAAATTTTTTGGTTAGGAAGTTAAAAGTTGACCAGCGATTTTTCATTTTTTCAGCAAACTTTATTAAACAATATTTTTGGGACCACATCACATTTGAAGTCACTTTGAGGGGTCTATATGTTAGAATATACCCAAAAGTGACACCATTCTAAAAACTTTACCCCTCAAGGTGCTCAAAACTACATTCAAGAAGTTTATTTACCCTTTAGGTGCTTCACAGGAATTAAACTTTTTTCACAAAAAATTTACTTCAGATCAATTTTTTTTATTTTGACAAGGGTAACAGGAAAAAAATGACCCCAAAACTTGTTGTGTAATTTCTCTTGAGCATGCCAATACCCCAGATGAGAGAGAAAATCACTATTTGGGTGCATGGAAGAGCTTGGAAGGGAAGGAACGCCTTTTGACTTTTTGAATCCAAAATTTGCTGGAACAATTGGTGGGTGAGTCCCTGATGTGCCTAAACAATGAAAATCCCTCACAATTGACACCATTTTGGAAACTAGACCCCTCAGAGAACATATCTAGATTTGTGGTGAACACATTGAACCCTCCTGTGCTTCACAGAAGTTTTATATCGTTGAGCCATAAAAATAAAAAAAATCTAATTTTCCCCACAAATATGTTTTTAGCATAAAATATTGCATTTTATAAGGGTAAAAGAAGAACTTGCACCATACAATTTGTTGTGCAATTTCTCTTGAGTATGTTGATACCCAATATGAGGAAAATTACTACTGTTTGGGCGTAGGGCAGGGCTCGGAAGGGAAGGAGCGTCATTTGATTTTTTCAATGTAAATTTTCCTGGAATCATTAGCGGATGTCATATCCCATTTGGAGAGCACCTGATGTACTTAAATAGTGAAAACCCCTCACAAGTGACCTTATTTTGTAAACTAGACCCATCAAGGAATGTATTTAAATGCATAGTGAGCACCTTGAACCCCTAGGTGCTTCACAGAAGTTTATAATGTTAAGACGTGAAAATAATAAAATCACAGTTTCCCCACAAAAATGTTATTTTAGCCCCCAAATTTAGCATTTTCATAAGGGTAACAGGAGAAATTGCACCATACAATTTATAATGCAATTTCTCCTGAGTTTGCCACAAATGACCGATTTTGGAAACTAGAACTCTCAATGAATTCATCTAGGGTTGCAGTGATATCTATAGTCTATGAAGAAAAAATAATTACATTTTTAGCAGCAAAACTTAGTTTTAACCCCAGATTTAACATTTTCCCACAAGAAGTGGGTAAAAATGGCACCAAAATTTGTCCCACAATTTCTACTGAACATGGCAATACCCCATGTTTGGCTGTACAGTACTACTTAGCCATAAGAAGAGACTTGGGAGGAATGGAGCGCTATTTGCCTCATGGAGCACAGATTTTCCTAGAACAGTTTGCGGACTCCATGGACATGCTGTAAGAGAAAAATCCCTCCTCAAGTGACACCTTTTTGGAAACTATACCCCTTGGGGAATTTATCTACAGATGTAATGACAATTTTGACTCCATGGGTATTTTCCAGAAACAAGCAGCCATGAATTTTGAGTAGTGAAATTTTCACACTGCCATTGCAGTGACCAGTATGCTGTAGTGATCAGTACACTGTAGTGACTAGTACATTGTAGTAACCAGTACATTGTAGTAACCAGTAGGTTATGCCCAGCCCATACTTCTGGAAGCATGCACCCGTAAATTAGGCAGGCTCTCATTGCTTCAGAAATGTCAGGCGTGGATGCAATGTGTGGTTTAGGTACAATGTGTAGCTCATAAGGGAGGTGGGCATTTGGATTTGAGAGTGGAGAATTTGCTGAATTTCTTTTGGTGGATGAGGAGCCATTTTGCTTTTCCAGAGGCTTTGTACTACCAGTAGTGTGGAAGCCCCCTATACTTCCATTAACAGATGACAGACTTGAGTGGGGACTTACTTTATTTGGTGGATTGAGTTGAAGCTTTTATTAGGAACATTTTATAAAACATTTTGGATGACAGTTAACTGATGCTCTATGCTGACCACTTACTTTAGGGTTTCAATCTAAATCTCTGAGTTTCATGATTCAGATGAATCCACCGAGGAATCCGTTCACTATAGTGAGGCAGGAGAGTTACTCTGGACTCTGTCTGGCCTCTGTTCAGTGGTGATCTTCTTTTCTGTAGTGCACACAACTGTGGCCGACAGAACTTTTATGCAATCCTAAAAAGACAGACACCGCTGGATCACAGGCCAGATGGCGTCCACAGTGCCTCCATTTGCCTCATTATATTGAATCCTCTGCCAGAGGTTCCATCTGAATCATGTATTTCAGAGATTTATATGGAAACCCTGATGCAAGCACTCATCGCAGAGCAGAGGATAAATGTGTGCCAAGCATTTCTGTGATCTTTTGTGAGGCAGAATGAAAAAAATCAACAGCAGGTGAAGAATTGGTTTTATTTATTTTTTACGCCATTCCTCGTGCGGTATAAGTGACTAGGCGACTTTATTCTTCTGGTCACTGGTATTACAGTGATACCAGATTTATTTCAGGTTTTTATGCTTGGCTGCTGTTACACACTAAAAAATGCTTTTTATTGCAAAAAATAATTTTTGCATCACCATATTTTGAGAGCTATGATTTTTCCATATCTCTGGTCAGATAGACCCTGGTCACATGGACGGATTATAACGTCTGATGTCAGAAAGGGGTTAAAATACTGTACTCATCTACCACCTCCAGCTTACTTACAGCTGTTTCGAACTCCAGATTGCTGGCATCAATATCTGACAGGATACAAAGCTGCAAAAGTAGATGAACTTTTCCTATCAAGTAGGTGAGTGCAGGTTTTCATTTTAATTACTCTGTACTAATGTATCTCTGACTGAGCATCAAGGTCTTCAAACCAATAATTATTTGGATTTACATACTTTGAAGAATGTTGAACAGTTTTTAAAAGAAATTGATTTGTGCAGAATTGATTCACACATTTGAAACTAATCCTAATAATGATTATTTTTTACATTTTACATCTCCTGGCTCTATCTGATTCCTCTGTTTCTACATGATGAGCTTTTCTTTGCTATGACAATGCATCTCTTTGTGACCTCTAAGTATGTATAATCTTTACCCTATTGAATCTTGTGCTGCAGATATCACCATATAGTATATGATGACCTGAGAAGTACCCTACTGGTTACGAAACTTACGCGAGAGCCCAAGCCATTTTTTTGAGAACAATTATATTTTATTAATTAAATATATGTACAGTAAGCTGTGCACACAGACTGTTCTCATTGTATTTGTCACAGACATCAGTATATCTACCTATTCTATGTGTATTTACTGTATGTAATCCATCTCTTTTATCCTGTCAGCTCCTGCTGTGATTTTACACTATGCGGCTGCTGAATTGCCGGCTTTTCATCTATCTGTGTAATATATACAGTCATGACCAAAAGTTTTGAGAATGACACAAATATTAATTTTTACAAAGTCTACTGCTTCACTTTTTCTAATGGCAATTTGCATATACTCCAGAATGTTATAAAGAGTGATCAGCTTAACAGCAATTACTTGCAAAGTCAATATTTGGCTAGAAAATGAACTTTATCCCCAAAACACATTTCAACATCATTGCAGCCCTGCCTTAAAAGGACCAGCTAACCTCTTTTCAGTGATTGCTCCATTAACACAGGTGTGGGTGTTGATGAGGACATGGCTGGAGATCAATCTGTCATGATTAAGTAAGAATGACACCACTGGACACTTTAAAAGGAGGCTGGTGCTTGGCATCATTGTTTCTCTTCTGTTAACCATGGTTATCTCTAAAGAAACACGTGCAGTCATCATTGCAATGCACAAAAATGGCCTAACAGGGAAGAGTATCGCAGCTAGAAAGATTGCACCTCAGTCAAAGATCTATCGCATCATCAAGAACTTCAAGGAGAGAGGTTCCATTGTTGCCAAAAAGGCTTCAGGGCGCCCAAGAAAGACCAGCAAGCGCCAGGACCGTCTCTTAAAAGTGTTTCAGCTGTGGGATCGGGCTACCAGCAGTGCAGAGCTTGCTCAGGAATGGCAGCAGGCAGGTGTGAGTGCATCTGCACGCACTGTGAGGCGGAGACTCTTGGAGCATGGCCTGGTCTCAAGGAGGGCAGCAAAGAAGCCACTTCTCTCCAGAAAAAACATCATGGACAGACTGATATTCTGCAAAAGGTACAGGCAGTGGACTGCTGAGGACTGGGGTAAAGTTATTTTCTCTGATGAATCCCCTTTTTGATTGTTTGGGACATCAGGAAAACGCCTCATTCGGAGAAGACAAGGTGAGCGCTACCACCAGTCTTGTCTCATGCCAACTGTTAAGCATCCTGAAACCATTCATGTGTGGGGTTGCTTCTCAGCCAAGGGAATTGGCTCTCTCACAGTCTTGCCTAAAAACACAGCCATGAATAAAGAATGGTACCAGAATGTCCTCCAAGAGCAACTTCTCCCAACCCTCCAAGAGCAGTTTGGCGATCAACAATGCCTTTTCCAGCATGATGGAGCACCTTGCCATAAAGCAAAGGTGATAACTAAATGGCTCAGGGAACAAAACATAGAGATTTTGGGTCCATGGCCTGGAAACTCCCCAGATCTTAATCCCATTGAGAACTTGTGGTCAATCATCAAGAGACGGGTGGACAAACAAAAACCTAAAAATTCTGACAAAATGAAAGCATTGATTGTGCAAGAATGGACTGCTATCAGTCAGGATTTGGTCCAGAAGTTGATTGAGAGCACGCCAGGGAGAATTGCAGAGGTCCTGAAGAAGAAGGGTCAACACTGCAAATATTGACTTGCTGCATTAACTCATTCTAACTGTCAATATAAGCTTTTGTTACTCATATGTTTGCAATTATTATATTTCTGTCTGTGATAAAAAATCTGTCAAACACACATAAAAACCAGAGGGCGGCAGATCATGTGAAAATATAATATTTGTGTCATTCTCAAAACTTTTGGCCATGACTGTACATATATATGTGTGTGTCACTGACATCTATATATCTATGCATTCTATGTGTATTTATCTATTATATCTATTCTAACCTGTCACTCTGTGATTTTACTCTATGCGGCAGATGAATTGCCGGCTCTATTCTATCTATCTATCTATCTATCTATCTATCTATCTATCTATCTATCTATCTATCTATCTATATACCGTATATATATAAATATATATACTCGTATATATATGTAGTATATGTGTGTGTGTTTTGATGAACATTTCCTTTAAAAACACATACCGTAAATGACAGAGAATTGCTTTATGTAAAACCTTATGTTAAAATCACATATATATCTATGTATTCTTTTATATCTATTCTATTCTAAAATGTCACTCTATGATTTTACTGTGTGCGGCAGATGAATTGCCAGCTTCTTTTCTATCTTATCTATCTATCTATCTATCTATCTATCTATCTATCTATCTATCTATCTATCTATTATATATATATATACAGCTCTAGCAAAAATTAAGAGACTACTTTCAAATGTTCAGTTTGTCTGATTTTTCACTTTATAGGTATATTTTTGAGTAAAATGTAAATTATTCCTTTAGTTTATTAACTTCTGACAACGTCTCCAAATTTCCAAGCAATAAATTTTGTATTTTCTTCTGACAAAGAATAATGGTCAAAATTTAAAAAAGCCAGTGCTTTCAAACCTCAAATAATGCAAAGAAAACATGTTCATAATCATTTAGAAGCAACAATATTAATGTTTTAACTCAGAAAGAGTTCAGAAATCAATATTTTGTGGAATGACCATGATTTTTAAAAATAGCTTTCATGTGTCTTGGCATGCTTGCCACCAGTCTTTCACACTGCTTCTGGTGCAAAAATGTAAGCAGCTCTCCTTTGTATGATGGCCTGTGACTATTCATCATCCTCTTGATTACATTCCAGAGGTTTTCAATGGGGTTCAGGTCTGGAGAACGGGCTGCCCATGACAGGGTTTAGATGTGGTGGTCTCTTAATCTTTCCAGAGCTGTATGTATATATGTATATATATATATATATATACATATATATATATATATATATATATTATGTATATATATATATATACACGCAGTATATGTGTGTGTGTTTTGACAAACATTTCCCTTGAAAATGCGTAAATGACAGAAAATTTATCTATGTAAAAGCTTATGTTAAAATCGCATTGCAATCGGATATAAATCGGATGCTAGGTGTGAAAAATCGGATTGTACTTGCATGACACTTTCATTACACTCGTGCAACTCTCAGCAGGAGACTCGGACCGAATTTTCATAAGTTTAGTGTGGAATTTTCACCTGCTCAAGAACTTTAAAGGGGCCCAAAAGCGAGGTACCAACTTAGTGGACTCTACACGCAGCCTGATGTTTCGGGCAGAAAGCCACACTAGGTCACCAGGAGCAAATGTAGGAGCGGGGCGCCAATGGGCATCGGCCGAAGACCTCATCCTCTCTTTGGAGGCCTGAATGGCATCCTTGGTGTGGTTCCAAATGTCCCGTGCCTCCACAGCCCAGTCTGCCACCCTGGAATCGGCGGAAGACACGGGCATGGGCACTGGTACCCGCGGATGCTGACCATAGTTCAGGAGGAATGGGGTCTGTCCGGTGGAGTCAGCCACAGCATTATTTAGAGCGAACTCAGCCCACGGTAGCAAGGATGCCCAGTCATCCTGCCTGGCAGAGACAAAATGTCACAAGTATGTGACCAAGGTCTGGTTGGCCCTCTCTACCAACCCATTCGTCTCGGGATGGTATGCAGAAGAGAGATTCAACTCAATGCTGAGTAAACGACACAGCTCTCTCCAGAACCAAGACGCAAACTGGGGACCTCGATCACTGACAATTTTGTCTGGCATACCGTGTAGGCGGAAAATATGCCTAATAAATAATGGTGCCAAGGCCCGTGCAGACGGTAACCGTGGTAACGGCACTAAGTGCACCATTTTGGAGAAGTGGTCGGTTATCACCCAGATGATGGTGCAGCCCCGAGACTTGGGTAAGCCCACCACAAAATCTATCCCGACCATCTCCCAAGGCCTGTCTGCCACCGGTAAAGGGAAAAGTAGCCCAGCTGGCCATTGTCGAGGGGACTTATTCTTGGCGCAGGAAACGCACGCCTGAACGTATTCCCTGACATCACGGACCATATGTGGCCACCAGTATGTCCTCGCCAGCAACTCAGATGTCCTTTTTGCCCCAAAATGTCCACCCACCCTGGTCGAATGTGCCCAAGAGAGCACCTCTGGTCGCAAATTGGTGGGCACAAAAGTCTTGCCCGGAGGCACAGACTCAAGCGAAACCGGGGTCACAGTTCTTAGGCTCTCTGTGGGGACAATCAACCGAGGCTCCTCCTCCACCTCCTCAGAGGACACCACGGAGCGAGAAAGAGTATCGGCCTGAATGTTCTTCTCACCGGAGAGGAAATGGAGGGTGAAATGAAACCGGGAGAAGAATAGTGACCATCTGGCCTGACGAGAATTTAGCCGCTGGGCTGTCTGTAAATAGACCAAATTTTTGTGGTCAGTGAAAACTTGAAAGGGAAAGCGAGCTCACTCCAGGAGATGTCTCCACTCGGAAAAGGCCAACTTCATGGCTAGCAACTCCCTATCCCCAATAGAATAATTCCTCTCCGCTGGTGTGAAGGTCTTGGAAAATAAGAAACAAGGATGTTTCCGACCTTGAGCATCCTTTTGAAAAAGAACTGCTCCAGCACCAACGGACGAGGCATCGACCTCCAATAAAAAAGGCTTATCAACCTCGGGGCGATGTAAGATGGGAGAGCTAGCAAAATGGGACTTAATTGAAGTAAAGGCCTTGGAGACCTCCTCTGACCACAATTTGGGATTGGCTCCCTTCTTGTTGAGGGCTACCAAGGGAGCTACCAAAGTGGAGAAGTGGGGAATGAATTGGCGATAGTAATTAATGAACCCCATAAAGCGCAGCATCGCTTTAAGAGAATGGGGTTTTTTCCAATCCATCACAGCCTGTAGTTTGGCAGGATCCATAGCCAATCCCTGGGCGGAGATGATATAGCCCAGGAAAGGTAAAGACTCCTGCTCAAACATGCATTTCTCCAACTTTGCATAGAGGGAGTACGCCCGTAACAGGTCGAAGACTTTGCAGACATCCCTCCGATGAGAGTCAATATCTGGAGAAAAGATGAGAATATCATCCAGATAGACTACTACAGAGGTGGAAAGCATATCCCGGAAGATGTCATTGACATAGTCTTGGAAAATGGCTGGGGCATTACAGAGCCCGAAGGGCATCACCAGGTATTCATAATGCCCATCCCTGGTATTAAAAGCCATCTTCCATTCGTCCCCCTCACGGATGCGAATCAGGTTATAAGTACCATGCACCATGCAGATCTAATTTAGTAAATACCCTTGCTCCCAGGAGCCTATCAAAGAGCTCAGAGATCAGGGGCAACGGGTACTTATTCTTAACGGTGATGGCGTTAAGACCTCTGTAATCTATACACGGATGTAATTCTCCACTCTTCTTCTGCACGAAGAAGAACCCCGCTCCTGCTGGTGACACCGACTTCCTAATGAACCCTCTTGCCAGATTCTCCTGGATATATTGAGACATAGCCTCCGTCTCAGGAAGAGAGAGGGTATAGACCCTTCCCCAAGGAGTTTCTGCTCCAGGCAAGAGGTCAATAGTACAGTCGTAGGGACGATGGGGCGGCAGAGTCTCCGCAGCCTTTTTAGAGAACACGTCTGCATATGACTGATAGCACTTGGGAAGAGGAGAAAGATCTGCGGGTATCTCTGTAGTGGTAACCTGAATGCACTCCCTGACACATCTGTCCTTACATGACTCACTCCAACCCAGTATCCTACCGGAGGTCCACTCAATATGAGGGGAGTGGGAACGGAGCCAGGGTACTCCCAGTAGGATTTCGTCTATTCCCTCGGGAAGGACGAGAAGGGAAATAATTTTCTGATGGGAAGGGGGTACACACAAAGTAAGAGGGACAGTCTGATGTGTAATTGGCGAGGGCAATGTCGACCCATTCACTACCCGGACAGTCACTGGTTTGTCAAGCACTACCAGATGTATTGCGTGGCGACAAGCAAAGGTGGATGACATGAAATTCCCCTCTGCTCCTGAGTCCACACAAAGCTCGACTGTAAGTGTGGAAGAGTCTACAGTGACTGTCCCTTTAAATGTCATCTTGGAGGAAAATGCTGCTGTCTCTAGTGAACCTCCTCCCAGGGCCACTAGATGCGATCGCTTCCCCGATCGCTGTGGACATTTGTTGGCATAGTGTCCTGTCTGCTGACAAAGGTTACAGATCACAGATACTCGGACGGCTCGAGACTTAGGTCCTGCACGAGGAACCTCTGTGGCCTTTTGGGGTTCGGATGCCAGATCGGGGGATTCAAGAGGTTTGGCAAAGGTGGGAGCCAACCGAATCCTCTGCCTACACTGGGCCCGCTCCAACCTCCGCTCGTGAAAACGGAGGTTGATGCGGGTAGATATGGAGATAAGCTTCTCCAGTGTGGCGGGAATCTCCCTGGTAGCCAAAGCGTCTTTAACATGGTCAGCCAGTCTTTGCCAGTAGACTGGAATGAGAACTTTATCCGACCAGTCTAGCTCAGAGACCAGAGTCCGAAACTGGACGGAAAACTGACTGACCAAAGACGAACCCTGTGCCAATGCCAGCAGTTGTAGCGCCGTATCGTGGGTGACTTGAGGTCCTAAAAAGACCTTTTTAAGAGCCTCCAGGAAACGAGGAGTACTCCACACCACACGATCGTCGCGCTCCCACAGCGGCGTTGCCCACTCCAACGCTCTGCCCGAGAGTAGAGACAGTACAAAACCCACTTGTGCCCGATCCGTGGCGAAACGTGCAGCCAGAAGCTCGAGCTGTATAGAGCACTGACTCACGAATCCCCGACATTGCTTGCTGTCACCTGCAAACTTGTCAGGAAGCGGGAGGTGGGATAATGTAGGGGCAGAGGTGGCAGAGGACAAACTGGCTGCAGCCACGCTAGCAGCCTGAACAGCGACTGCGGTAGCATCCACAGCTGAGGTTGTGCGCTCAAGAGCGGCCAACCTACCTTCCAGCTGCTGGATGTACTGCGGTAGATGCTGGTCATCCGCCATTTTACTAGCCAGTCCCTGGCGCTAATATTATGTTAGGATCTGCGGAACGCACCAAATATATGATGTAGAGAGGTGCGTTCGCAGCCCGGAGTCCACCGTGCAGGCGGAGCCTGCTGCTAGTAAAATGGCGCAAGAAGCAAACTCTGTTATCCCGCAGAGTCGCCAAAATAAACGCCGTAACGCGCTGTAGAAATATGTGCGAACTCTGTTAATCCACAGAGCCGCTAGAAGGAGTGCCGCAGCGCTATATGGCGATGTGTGCGAACTCACTTAACATCACTGAGTCGCAAAATAAAGACGCTAGGGCACTGTCTAGCGTTGAAAGCGAACCCTGTTACGTCACAGAGCCGCTGAGACAAACTTCTGTGTCCTGTCAGGCACCCAGGTACACAGTTGACTGCTAAGCGAACATAGAACGTGATCATGCGCTAATGTCCTCGCGGGAGTCACCCGCAATTTATGGCATCTGAACGCCAGGCCCTGAATACGGCAATCAAACTCCTCACCTGTTATGCCGGTAATCTAGGGCATCTAGGACACCGACCCTGACCAGCTAGCATACCAAACTCCTCACCGATTAAGTCAGTATTCTAGGGGCTTATTTCAGCCGAGCCCTAACCACACACATGCATGACCACACTGGCGCAAAGCATATAATGGTTGATATTAGCGCATGGCGACCCAGCCATGCCACCCTTTTATAGTAACAGCTACAGGACCTGCCAGAAACAAGGACCAATGAGAAACTGTTCCAAAACACATGTAGTTTCAGGACCTTCCTGGCGGACCAATAGGAGCTGCTGCAGTACCTGAACATGTGACCCCTGATCTCCAATGAGAGATCTTACCCTGGGCATGCTCAGAAGGGGAAACGCAGGACTTCGTCCCAAATACGTCTGCTCCATCACTGGCTATAATAGCAGATCCAGGAGAGGCAGCAGCAAGTCTCTGCACAGTATTGGAATGGGCAAGACGCTGGGACCGACTTCTCTGCTGAGCAGGCTCCACTGCGGCCGGAGATGAATGGGGGACCGCAGCGGGACTGGTTCGAGACTCCACTTGTGCAGCAGCGGGAACTCGAACCCTAACAGGTAGGACCTCAAAATCCACAAACCACTCATGCTTACCTAACAAATGGTTAATTAAAATAAAACAACAAAGTCTATCATAGCATAGACACAGCATTGTCTTGCCATTGAGTATATCCCTCTGGTGAAGCAAAATAATTAGTAAAAATGTCCCGCACTTTAAGGCCAGAGGGCTGACGATGTGGATTATGAACATGTGTTGTAGCTATGCCATTATTTCCATCGAGTCCATCGTCAGCATCATTTGATGGACAGTCATGGATCCTTGTGAAGTTGTGAAGGATGACACAGGCTTTAATTACACCATTTACATTTGCTTCACTTAGTTGTATGGCTGACATCAGGACCCCCCATTTTGCACAGAGGATTCCAAAGGCGCAATCCACCAATCGTCATGCGTGGTATAGCTGATAATTAAATATTCAGCACGGGTAGTCCAGGGCTATCCATGGATATGGCCTCATGACATTGCGGTTCAAATGAAAGGCCTCATCAGCAACCATGACATAAGGAACCGCTTCTAAACTTGACCCCTGTAGGAGAAGTGGGAGTGGGATGTCCAAATCATTACTTTGCTGCCACCAACCCATTATGGAAGAATTGAAGACTCTGGAGTCTCCAGTTCTTCCATATCCATAAGCTCCAATATCCAATATCGACAATTATAAACCTGTATGTGCTGTCGACGAGGGCCAACAGCGCTACAGCAAGTGGAAAAAAAAGATGATATAATGGCTAGTGTTGAGCGCAAGTGCTCACTACTCATCAGGTGTTCGACTATGCTCAGAGTATCGCGGATCCCCGTATGTTTTTTGGGGTGTCTAACAACCACAAAACATGCAGGGCAGGGACTCGAGCATGTCACTCAAGCACTCGCGATATTTAGTGCATATCTGACCACCTGATACAAACTGGAGTAGTTGCGCTCAACACAAATGACGAGATATTCAATATGACAACCTAATATTATGGGTGGCACAGTGGAGTGCAAAACTTATTCATTAAGAGCACCTCCATTTTCCCCTCACCACTAATCTTACTTGGAGACAGGAGTAATATTTGTGGCATAAGAATTGCCACCACTCATAATGAATTTGATGAGTGTGGGTTGCCGTTCTCCGTGATGCCCCCATTCAACGACAGCTTTGCCTACATTATCGCTGCTGGTCGAAATTGGTGTGCAGCTTTGTGTTGCACAAACATTATGCGTATTTTAAAGCTGTTTACTAGTATTTTCTGGTGTAATTGCTTTATTGGATCTAGGACATTGTAAATTTCAATTGGCTGCTAAATATTCTGTATGGTGTAGTCAATGGTTTTACTAGCACATAAATGACATTTTTAAATATTACAGTTTTCCAACAGTTTTAGTAAACTTCAAATTTTCTAAATAACTAATCACACCACATGAACAATATAAATGTAAAGCAATTATCAAATAAACTGCCAAGTTATAAAATGTGGCTGTGTCCACAATGCCAGAACTTGCTGTCTTTAAACCAAATTGCACCAGATTTAACAATACAAACTGCATACATTTTAAAATAGATCTGACGAGGCTGGTATTCTTACTGTGGTGTATAAATCCAGGAAAGAGTGTTTGGATTTTGTAAAACTTCCTTTACATTATATTAAATCAAGCATTTTGTCCATGTGGGCTCATAAAATGATAATTTTAATATCAAGAGTACATAGATATTCTGACATGGTTTTTCAAAGCAAGTACAAGGGCCTTATCAGATTTAAGAAATGTATTTATTTATGTAAAATATTTAGAATTGAGAGTCCCCAGTGGTTGATACCTGAGGACTCTCAATTCTAAATATTTTTTAATCTACTGGCTAACATGGTACAAAGATACACGTTTATTTATGTATTCATTCAGTCTATACCACGAAAGCTGGTGACAGATCAACTTTAAATATTTAGGAATTTTTCAAACCTTTTTTGAAAGATAGCTTTGATGTAAATAATATAAAGCCGCATATTTGCCATGAAAGGTTTATTACAGATATTTCTTTCTTGACCACAATGACACAACTTGAATACCTATTGGTCATGCTAATAGAGGACTGAGCTTATAATTTATTGCTGGCAATATCTCAGGCTGAGTGGGAATCTAGAAATGCTATTTAATTATAAACTTTAGGAAAGTATTAATTTGACTTGCAGCTAACTCATTAATGTGAATGTGACTGAATTGGAAAAAAAAACTTTTTTCATGTAATCCTCACAGAATCATGCGGATATTATACATAATTAGGGTTGAAAATTTCAAAGGAACAACTTAATATGCAGAAGACATTGTGACCGCAATATTTTATATGGAAAATCTAAAGCTATATAAAAAGACTAACTAACCATACACCAGCTTTGTCTGTACATGATAGATGAACTCATTTATCACTGCTTACAGATGCAAATCAAAGTAAGCATTCAATTGAAAGTATATCATATGTATAATCATCATAAGCCTCCTGTGTTTGGGCAATTTAACAGATGTGCATCAGTTTGTAAAAAAATAATCTGGCTCAGTGTTCATTCAATGACACATACAGGTGTCAAGTTTTCTTGCTTAGGACTTCAAATCTGTACAGGAAGAAGTTATTTTCCATAAATGCGATGAATAACACTAGGTCAACCTCTTAACAAAAAAAATCAGTACATTGTAAAATACATTCATGACGTGAATGTTACTTTTCACTGGAAATTCTATACTAGAATATCCAATTATTGGAGCTACCACAAAATTTGTGAACAACTGAGGAAGGTTGCAAAAGTCAGGAATATTTATACAGATTTTCAACAGTGTCACCACCTTTGGCAGAAGGGTGGAAGTAAGATTTTATTAGGATATACAAGGTTCAGAAAAAGCATCACAAACATCCAGACAACTCACTTTCTTAGCTTATATCATAATACTTTACTAAAATCACAGGATTGCAACAGCAAACAATAATTCAATTAAATCCCTTTTCCCTAAATGAAAATAAAGAAGTCATACAAAATACATCAGGTCAAAAAGCTCAAACCCTGTTGGCTGCTCACTTACTGTAATTTTTGGATTATAAGACACACTTTTTTCCTCTGAGTGATCTTCCCAGGGGGCGGTGGCCATTTTTCCAAAACACACAGCTGGGATATCATTTGGAAAATGGACTCGGCTCACTGGCACCGACACCTTCTGGGATCCCAGGCAACACAGTGTCTCCCCGCTCTGGCCACCTCCTGAAACAGCGACCCTGCCTCCTGTGACCCCGCTCCATCACAGGTACCCCCAGTCAAGTTACCATTAAAAGGGAATGTTAGATGCACCACCAATGTTTTCTTATTGTCCACCCCAAAATTTGGGGTGAGTCTTATGGTCCAATGCGTCTTATAATCTGCAAAATACTGTATATACCATATTCCAGAAATTGAAAAATATTTTATTACCTCTTGTATCAGGTTAGTTTAGCAATATAAGTTCATGGAAACTGATTAAAAAAGATTCAGAAAGCAATCTTACACAAACAAGGGAGAGATATAACTTTGTAACTGCTGTTGACTTATTTAATGGTAATAGCTCAAAGGATCCACATTTTACCATCAGGTGTAGTACAAGTAACTTATACAACAGGTAGGGAGGTCTCTAAAATATGTCATTCAGTAGACAGCTCAAACTGCCCGTTCGCCACCTACAGCAATGATGGAGTCTTCATAAGATTTCAAACAGAGAAAACAGCTAAATGAAAAAGCAGTGCCCTGTTATTCAAAGAAAAGATAAGATCCAGAAGTAGGACTCACGCCTTGTTAAAATCCATCTTCTTTACTGTAGATCAGTAAAACAACTAAAATAAATCCCCCAACAGTTAAAAGTCTCAAATATGTTTCAGAGCTATGTCCTTAATCATTGCATTAAGCCAAATAAACTTGTCGTTAGTTAAATCACATTACCCATAATCTCTGTTGCAGAAACCATCTATCCCAGAAGGACCTTTCAAGTCTATGAAAATATGTTGTCCCTTTGTTGTGTTATCTAATTAAGTGCACTGAAATGTTAAACACTAATTTGTAGTAATAAATAATGATGGGGTCGTTGAAAGATTTTAGACAGATGAGGCAGATCACTGAAAAAACAGTGACCTGTCATTCAAATATTGGAGGTAGGTGGAGGGTCCTGTAAGTAGAAAGAGAAGGAGGAGAAGACCTTATGCAAAGTCCAACCACAGTGCACTTGAAACAAATTAGAATAACACTTCAAATGGTAAGAACGACAAGGCAAATTTCTTCAATAAAGTGATAAATCCGTGCCAAAAAAACACAACAAAAATATACCAAATCTGCAAAGTGTGCACACAGCCTAAAATTTTGAACACATTTTTGAGGCTTATATTGCAACAAAATCTACCCAAGAATATTTAAAAGTCTATGGATGAGTAAACCTGACAGGGCACACCTGTGAAGTGAAAACCATTCCCGGTGACTACCTCTTGAACTCATCAAGAGAATGCCAAGAGTGTGCAAAGCAGTCAATCAAGCAAAAGGTGGCTACTTTGAAGAACCTAGAATATAAGACATATTTTCAGTTGTTTCACACTTTTTTGCTATGCATATAATTCCACATGTGTTAATTCATAGTTTTGATGCCTTCAGTGTGAATGTACAATTTTCATAGTCATGAAAATACAGAAAAATCGTTGAATGAGAAGGTGTGTCCAAACTTTTGGTCTGTACTGTATACATATATATATATATATACAGTTAGGTCCATAAATATTTGGACAGAGACAACATTTATCTAATTTTGGCTCTAGACATTACCACAATGAATTTGAAACAAAACAAATCAGATGCAGTTGAAGTTCAGACTTTCAGCTTTCATTTGAGGGTATCCACATTAAAATTGGATGAAGGGTTTAGGAGTTTCAGCTCCTTAACATGTGCCACCCTGTTTTTAAAGGGACCAAAAGTAATTAGACAAATGACTCCAAGGCTATTTCATGGACAGGTGTGGGCAATCCCTTTGTTATGTCATTCTCAATTAAGCAGATGAAAGGGCCGGAGTTGATTTGAGGTGTGGTGTTTGCATTTGGAAGGTGTTGCTGTGAAGGAAACATGCGGTCACAGGAGCTCTCCATGCAGGTGAAACAAGCCATCCTTAAGCTGCAAGAACAGAAAAAAACCCATCCAAGAAATTGCTACAACATTAGAAGTGGCAAAATCTACAATTTGGTACATCCTGAGAAAGAAAGAAAGCACTGGTGAACTCATCAATCCAAAAAGACCTGGGAGCCCACGGAAGACAACAGTGGTGGATGATCGCCGCATACTTTCTTTGGTGAAGAAGAACCCGTTCACAACATCAACTGAAGTCCAGAACACTCTCAGTGAAGTAGGTGTATCTGTCTCTAAGTCAACAGTAAAGAGAAGACTCCATGAAAGTAAAGACAAAGGGTTCACATCTAGATGCAAACCATTCATCAATTCCAAAAATAGACAGGCCAGAGTTAAATTTGCTGAAAAACACCTCCAGAAGCCAGCTCAGTTCTGGAAAAGTATTCTATGGACAGATGAGACAAAGATCAACCTGTACCAGAATGATGGGAAGCCAAAAGTTTGGAGAAGAAAGGGAACGGCACATGATCCAAGGCACACCACATCCTCTGTAAAACATGGTGGAGGCAACGTGATGGCATGGGCATGCATGGCTTTCAATGGCACTGGGTCACTTGTGTTTATTGATGACATAACAGCAGACAAGAGTAGCCGGATGAATTCTGAAGTTTACCGGGATATACTTTCAGCCCAGATTCAGCCAAATGCTGCAAACTTGATTGGACGGCGCTTCATAGTACAGATGGATAATGACCCCAAGCATACAGCCAAAGCTACACAGGAGTTCATGAGTGCAAAAAAGTGGAACATTCTTCAATGGCCAAGTCAATCACCAGATCATAACCCAATTGAGCATGCATTTCACTTGCTCAAATCCAGACTTAAGAGGGAAAGACCCACAAACAAGCAAGACCTGAAGGCTGCGGCTGTAAAGGCCTGGCAAAGCATTAAGAAGGAGGAAACCCAGCGTTTGGTGATGTCCATGGGTTCCAGACTTAAGGCAGTGATTGCCTCCAAAGGATTCGCCACAAAATATTGAAAATAAAAATATTTTGTTTGGGTTATGTTTATTTGTCCAATTACTTTTGACCTCCTAAAATGTGGAGAGTTTGTAAAGAAATGTGTACAATTCCTACATTTTCTAACACATATTTTTGTTCAACCCTTCAAATTAAACGTTACAATCTGCACTTGAATTCTGTTGTAGAGGTTTCATTTCAAATCCAATGTGGTGGCATGCAGAGCCCAACTCGCGAAAATTGTGTCACTGTCCAAATATTTCTGGCCCTGACTGTATATATATATATACACTGTATCTCTCTCTCTCTATATATATATATATACACAGTCATGGCAGATATACAGTATATATAAATATATATATATATATACACTGTTCAAAAAAATAAAGGGAATACTTAAACAACACAATGTGACTCCAAGTCAATCACACGTCTGTGAAATTAACCTGTTCAGTTATGAAGCAACACGGATTGTTAATCAATTTCTCCTGCTGTTATGTAAATGGAAAAAACAGGTAGAAATGATAGGCAATTAGCAAGATAACCCCTATAAAGGGGTGGTTCTGCAGGGGGTGACCACAGTCTGTTCTCATCCTTTTTGGCTGTTGTTGTAGCATTTTGTCAAGGCTCTCACTCCTAGAGGTTACAGTAGGGACCCACAGAAGTTGCTCAGGTAGTGCAGCTCATCCAGGATGGCACATCAATGTGAGCTATGGCAAGAAGGGTAGTTGTGTCTGTCAGCAAAGTGTCCAGAGCATAGAACAAATACCAGGAGACAAGCCAGTAAACCAGGAGATGTGAAGGGGGCCTTAGGAGGGCAACAACCCAGCAGTAGGACAGCTACCTCCTCCTTTGTGAAGGAAGGAACAGGAGAAGCAGTGCCACAGCCCTGCAAAATGACCTCCAGCAGGCCACTAAAATCCATGTGTCTGCTTAGACTGTTAGAAACAGATTCCATGAGGGTGGTATGAGGGCCCGGCATCCACAAGTGTGTGTTGTGTTTACAGCCACACACCATGCAAGGCTGTTGGCATTTGCCAGAGAACACCAAACATTGGCAGACTTGACATTGGTGCTCAGTGCTCTTCACAGATGATAGCAAGTTCACACTGTGCACATGTGACAGATGTGACAGTCTGGAGACACCGTGGAGATTGCTCTGCTGCTTGCAACATCCTCCTGCATGATCGGTTTAGCAGTGGGTCATTAATTGTGTGGTAAGGCATTTCTTTGGAGGACTGCACAGCCCTCCATGTGCTAGCCAGAGGTACCTTGACTGCCATTAGGTACCGGGATGAGATTTTCAAACCCATTGTAAGACCATATGCAGGTGCACTGGACCTTAAATTCCTATTGATGCATGACAATGCTAGGCATCATGTGTCTTAAGTGTGTCAGCAGTTTTTGCATGATGAGGGCATTGATGCTATGGACTGGCCTGCCCATTCCCCAGATCTAAATCCAATCAACACATCTGGGACATCATGTTTCAATCCAACCAGCAACTACAGACTGTCCAGGAGTTGACTGATGCTTTAATCCAGGCCTGGGATGAGATCCCTCAGGAAAACTTTTGCAGCCTCATCAGGACCATGTGCAGGCATTGTAGGGAGTTCATACAAGAAGCATGTGAAGGCCACAGACATTGCTGAGCATCATTTCATAGTCTTGAGGAATTTCCACTGAAGTTGGATTAGCCTGTAATTTGATTTTCCACTTTTATTTTGAGTATCATTCCAAATCCAGACCTCCATGGGATAATATTTTGATTTACATTGATCATTATTATTTTTTATTGTTCTCAACGCATTCCACTATGTAATGAATAAAGATTTGCAACTGGAATATTTTATTTAGTGATATCTCGGATGTGGTATTTTTGTGTTCTCTTTATTTTTTTGAGCAGTATATATACTGTATATATCGCTCTCTCTTCTTTGTATATATGTTATATATATATATATATATATACATATATATATGTATATATATATATACACAGTCATGTCCAAATTATTGGCACCCTTGAAAACGCTGCAGAAAAGGAAGGATTTCTCCCAATAAAATATTGCAATTACACGTTTTGTTATACACATTGAATTTAAGTGTATTGGAGAAAAAAAGTCATATTGGAAGTAATTTCACACAAACCCCCAAAAATGGGCAGAACAAATTTATTGGCACCCTCAATTTAATATTTTGTTGCAACGCATTTGGAATAACTAACTGTAATCAGAAGGCCAGAATTCCACTTAAAAATCATTAGGGCTAATATTTGTGCTGCAGCCAGGAATCCCAATTAGCTAATCCAAATAGATTGTGAAAAAAATGTATTTCAGAGACAAATGAGAAGGCCAGATTTTCACTTAAAAAAGGTTAGGCCTAATATATGGGGTGCAGCCAGGAGGCCCAATTAGCTAATCCAAATAGTTGTGATAAAACTGTGTTTCAAAGACAAACCAGAATGCCAGATTTCCACTTAAAAGTGGTTAGGCCTAATATTGGGGTGCAGCGAGGAGGCCCTATTAGCTAATCCAAATCGTTTGTGAAAAAAATGTATTTCAGAGACAAATGAGAAGGCCAGATTTCCACTTAAAAATGGTTAGGCCTAATATTGGGGTGCAGCCAGGAGGCCCAATTAGCTAATACAAATAATTTGTGATAAAACTGTTTCACTGACAAATTAGAAGGACAGATTACCGTATATACTCGTGTATAAGCCGAGATTTTCAGCACCTTTTTTTGTGCTGAAAATGCCCCCTCGGCTTATACACGAGTCATATGGCAGAAACCAGCGGGGGAGGGGATGCGGCGGCAGGAGCCGGTGGCTGGGACATCATACTCACCCTCCCCGTGCCATCGCTGAACGTCCCTGCAATCCTGCGTTCTCCTCGGCTTCCTGCAGCTCTCCAGCGCTGAGCGGTGACGTAATACCTGCTCATTAAGGTCATGTAATATGGATGCGACGCCACTCCCATGGGAGTGGCCTCCATATTCATGGCCTTAATGAGCGGTATTACGTCACCGCTCAGCGCTGGAGAGCTGCAGGAAGCCGGGGAGAACGCAGGATTGCCGGCGGGACATTCAGCGATGGCACGGGGAGGGTGAGTATGATGGAGGAGGATGGGGGAGCATGGAGGAGGACAAGGAGCACGGAGCAGGACGGGGGGAGGACGGAGAGCACGGAGCAGAACGGGGGGAGGACGGAGAGCACGGAGCAGAACAGGGAGGACGGAGAGCACGGAGCAGGACTGGGGGGAGGACGGAGAGCACGGAGCAGAACGGGGGGAGGATGGAGAGCACGGAGCAGAATGGGGGGAGGACAGAGAGCACGGAGCAGAACGGGGGAGGACGGAGAGCACGGAGCAGGACGGTGGTGGGCACACAGGAGAATGGGGGAGTGCAGAGCTGGATGGGGGAGCACAGAGCAGGACGGGGGAGGATGGAAAGCACGGAGCAGGACAGGATAATGGAGCTGGAGGAGGGGAGCACAGAGGAGAATGGGGGTGCACAGATCTGGATGGGGGACACAGAGCAGGACGGCAACTTATACACCCGGCTTATACGCGAGTCAATAAGTTTTCCAAGTTCTTTGTGGCAAAATTAGGGGGGTCGGCTTATACACGGGTCGGCTTATACATGAGTATATACGGTACCACTTATAAATTGTTAGATATAACAGTGTTGTTCAGGCACTCTGTCTAAGAAAATAAATAGTGATTGTTCTTTTAGTGACAAGTGAATGACAGCTGTGGGCCTACATTTGTGAAACAGCAGGTTACAAGAGCGAAAGGCTACATAGAACATGAATGGGAACAGGCAAGGCTGTGGTGGAATGGGGAATAGTCTTAAGGGCCCGTCTCACATAACGAGATCGCTACCGAGATCGTTGTTACGTCACCAATTTCGTGACGTAACAGCGACCTCATTAGCGATCTCGCTACGTCTGACACATACCAGCGACCAGGCCCCTGCTGTGAGATCGCTGATCGTTCAAGAAAACTCTGGACATTTTTTTGGTCGTTGCGGCCCCGCTGAGTCGCACATATCGTCCAGTTTGACACCTTTAACAACGATCTCTCCAGCGACTTGCTATTAGAATTGAGGGCGTGCTTTTGCGTTGCCTTTTCTACGCCCCCTGGCTCCGATTGGCGATCACTACTGCGTTTCAATTGGCGGCGCTATTTACCATTGTTCCGGATCGCGTGAAAAAGGCAGCGTAGCTGTGCCCCTGTTCATTGTCCCTGGCGGTCTAGCAACAGTTGTGGTGGTTTGGTCCTGCTAGCGTCCTGCTTCCGGATCTCAGTAGCGTTCAAGAATGCGTCTCCAGAAGACAGCTATTCTCCAACTGGCTTTTGACTAGCTATACGTTGTGCACGGTAAGTTCATTTTGGGTCTTTACTGCGTTTCTATTGTCTTTAGAATTAATGTCAATTATTGTAACATTGCACAACTAGGTAGTGTATACTTTTTTTGAGTCTCTAGTGTGATTCCTATTGTGTATATTTTTTGGGGGGTCTCAGGTGGGATCTCAAATACCTTCCCATTTTAAATTGTTATAGGACATCTACCTATATTCTATTGTCTGCTATCTTTGCTGTGCTGGGATGGAGGGAGGGCATGGCTTCTACCGGTGCACATGTGTATTTTTCCCGGCAGCCATTTTAGGGGGTCTCAGGTGGGATCTCAAATACCTTCCCATTTTAAATTGTTATAGGACATCTACCTATATTCTATTGTCTGCTATCTTTGCTGTGCTGGGATGGAGGGAGGGCATGGCTTCTACCGGTGCACATGTGTATTTTTCCCGGCAGCCATTTTAGGGGGTCTCAGGTGGGATCTCAAATACCTTCCCATTTTAAATTGTTATAGGACATCTACCTATATTCTATTGTCTGCTATCTTTGCTGTGCTGGGATGGAGGGAGGGCATGGCTTCTACCGGTGCACATGTGTATTTTTCCCGGCAGCCATTTTAGGGGGTCTCAGGTGGGATCTCAAATACCTTCCCATTTTAAATTGTTATAGGACATCTACCTATATTCTATTGTCTGCTATCTTTGCTGTGCTGGGATGGAGGGAGGGCATGGCTTCTACCGGTGCACATGTGTATTTTTCCCGGCAGCCATTTTAGGGGGTCTCACGTGGGATCTCAAATACCTTCCCATTTTAAATTGTTATAGGACATCTACCTATATTCTATTGTCTGCTATCTTTGCTGTGCTGGGATGGAGGGAGGGCATGGCTTCTACCGGTGCACATGTGTATTTTTCCCGGCAGCCATTTTAGGGGGTCTCAGGTGGGATCTCAAATACCTTCCCATTTTAAATTGTTATAGGACATCTACCTATATTCTATTGTCTGCTATCTTTGCTGTGCTGGGATGGAGGGAGGGCATGGCTTCTACCGGTGCACATGTGTATTTTTCCCGGCAGCCATTTTAGGGGGTCTCAGGTGGGATCTCAAATACCTTCCCATTTTAAATTGTTATAGGACATCTACCTATATTCTATTGTCTGCTATCTTTGCTGTGCTGGGATGGAGGGAGGGCATGGCTTCTACCGGTGCACATGTGTATTTTTCCCGGCAGCCATTTTAGGGGGTCTCAGGTGGGATCTCAAATACCTTCCCATTTTAAATTGTTATAGGACATCTACCTATATTCTATTGTCTGCTATCTTTGCTGTGCTGGGATGGAGGGAGGGCATGGCTTCTACCGGTGCACATGTGTATTTTTCCCGGCAGCCATTTTAGGGGGTCTCAGGTGGGATCTCAAATACCTTCCCATTTTAAATTGTTATAGGACATCTACCTATATTCTATTGTCTGCTATCTTTGCTGTGCTGGGATGGAGGGAGGGCATGGCTTCTACCGGTGCACATGTGTATTTTTCCCGGCAGCCATTTTAGGGGGTCTCAGGTGGGATCTCAAATACCTTCCCATTTTAAATTGTTATAGGACATCTACCTATATTCTATTGTCTGCTATCTTTGCTGTGCTGGGATGGAGGGAGGGCATGGCTTCTACCGGTGCACATGTGCTTTTTCGCCGGCAGCCATTTTAGGGGGTCTCGGGTGGGATCTTAAATAACTTTCCATTTCGCCTAATTTTAAATTGTTATAGGACACCTACCTATTGTTTTTTTTTTTTTTTTTTTTCAGTTTGCTCCATCATGAACAATGCAGAGTGTGCTGTTGTGGTTGCTGCATTGCTTGTAGAGGAAGCACGGTGTCAAGATGAGGCACGGATGCTGGAGAGGCGTTCTAAAAGAAAACGTCGCATGTGGACCCGAGAGTGGCTACAGAAGAGGTCCAAATTTTCACACATGCAACTGGTGAAAGAGCTTCAGGATAAAAATCCACATGATTTCTGCAATTTTCTGCGGATGTCTGAGGAATCCTTCACCTATTTACTTGGAAGAATTACTCCACTGATTGAACGGAAGGATACAGCGATGCGTGCTGCCATCCCGGCAGATGAAAGATTGGCAGTCACGCTGCGATTCCTGGCAACTGGACGCTCTTTGCAAGACTTGCATTTTTCTTCAGCCATTTCAAGGCCTCTACTGAGCGTTCTCATTCCGGAAACGTGCAAGGCGATTTTCAGTTGTCTACGGAGCTACATGGAGTTTCCCACCACGGAGGTGGAATGGAGCAAGATTGCCAACGATTTTGATCACCTATGGCAGTTCCCAAACTGTGGTGGGGCTTTGGACGGGAAACATGTCCGTATTACTCAGCCACCCAACAGCGGATCATATTTCTACAACTACAAGGGCTATTTCAGCATCATAATGATGGCCCTTGTTAACGCCAATTATGAGTTCATTTGTGTAGACATTGGGATGAATGGAAGGGTTTCCGATGGTGGAGTTTTGGAGAATACAGTTTTTGGAGAACGGTTACATAACTGTGAACTCCACTTGCCTCCTAACTCAGACACTACAGGTAACCTTAATTTTGTTTTTATTGGCGACGAGGCCTTCCCGCTTCATCCCAATCTCATAAAACCTTTCCCTCAAAAAACTCTCACACGGGAAAGGAGAATTTATAACTACCATTTGTCTAGGGCACGTCGGGTTGTGGAGAATGCCTTTGGTATCATGGCCAATCGCTTCTGCATTTTTCACACACCGATTAACATGAAGTTGAAATCTATTGACTCAGTAGTTTTGGCCTGTTGTGTGCTTCACAATTTTCTTCGCCGACGCAATTCTTTGTCGTACTGTCCTCCTGGCTTTGGTGACTCTGTGAATGAAATGAACGGAGAAGTGCAGCTGGGCGAATGGCGGGCAAGCGAACGCGCAATTGCTGGCCTTCGACCATTGGGACCTGGAAGAAGCACCCAGGATGCGAAGACCTGCAGAAACAATTACTGCGATTATTTTAACGGTCCCGGTGCTGTGACTTGGCAGCATCAGAACCTATAGTGGACTACTACTGAGATTGTTTACCTACTTAAATTGCTGAATAAAGTTCTATTAGTTAATGTTTTTTTCACGTATTGTTAATTTGGTTTCTCAACATTACTTTACATTGTTTAAAGTTACATATACTCAAATGTATGAGTAATGAGGTAATATACAGTCACATGAGGTAATACACAGTAATATGAGGTAATACACAGGTGACATCTACTATATAATCGTGTAATTCAGGTGCCCAAAAATGGTAACAATAAAAACGCCAACACGTAACACCCCAAAAAAAACCACACATGATTAT
Organism: Oophaga sylvatica; assembly: GCA_033576555.1. Taxonomy (NCBI): domain Eukaryota; kingdom Metazoa; phylum Chordata; class Amphibia; order Anura; family Dendrobatidae; genus Oophaga; species Oophaga sylvatica. The sequence continues at coordinate 546,278,142 of JARQOD010000002.1, forward strand.
GTGGGAAAAGTTAAAAAAAAACATCTACATATTGTGACATATAAAAAATTATTTTCATATACAAAGTGAATATTTGCATGACAGTTTCCACACATAAAATCACAATCTAATCTACATCAAACCCCTTTAAAACCAACAACATACCCACACTCTTGTGACCTGGGGACACTGTATTGCAGGCACAATATTTTCGGAGACGCTAATGCGTCTCCATTTTAATCACAATATTCATAAGTGCAGCTTGCCGTTCGCGCGAGAACGCAGTTGCGTCCTCTAAGGTCCGCGCGTCACGGGGGAAAAAATGGGCGGTGCTGATGCGTCATGGGCGGGATTAACGGCGTAAATGCGGCGTAGCTTGTCTGGAGGCAATAACATGGCGGCTGTGAGACGCAGTACACCCTGGGGGGATGCCGAGGTCTGCTATTTGATCCGTGAGATGGATAGGAGGGATTACTGGTGCACTCAGCACCAGACTCATCCAGTCCTCCACAAGCAGGCAGTGCTGCGGAGGATCAGACGGGGCCTGTCTCGAAGATATGGAGTGCAGCGGACAACAAGACAAATCCGCAAGAAGCTGGCTGATCTGCGGTACAGATCCAGCGACCGCATCGCCAGCATCGGTGCACAGAGGCAGGTCCGTCGTGGTGAGTGGCATTAATTACAATGCAGTACTGCAATATAATGCACATCATATACTGGAGCATCATATAGGGGTTCATTATTTCTGTGGCTTCGTATCGGGCCCTATACATTTGTAGCATCATATGGGGCCTACTCTGTATGGACCAATATATGGGGCTAATCATACACTGGATCTTCAGAAATGGGGTCCATCATATACTGGAGCATCATATAGGGGATCATTATTTATGTGTCTTCATATCGGGCCCTTTATATTTGTAGCATCATATGGGGCCTACTCTGTATGGACCAATATATGGGGCTAATCATACACTGGATCTTCAGAAATGGGGTCCATCATATACTGGAGCATCATATAGGGGATCATTATTTATGTGTCTTCATATCGGGCCCTTTATATTTGTAGCATCATATGGGGCCTACTCTGTATGGACCAATATATGGGGCTAATCATACACTGGATCTTCAGAAATGGGGTCCATCATATACTGGAGCATCATATAGGGGTTCATTATTTATGTGTCTTCATATCGGGCCCTTTATATTTGTAGCATCATATGGGGCCTACTCTGTATGGACCAATATATGGGGCTTTATATGCGAATAATAGCCATAATCAAGAAAGTTAGTAGAAAGATTATTCCACTCAATTTAAATATTTTTCAGCACCACCACCACCACCACCATCTCCTTTGGCATCATCACCAGCTGCATCACCAGCTGCATCACCAGCAGCTGCATCACCAGCACCACCATCACCGGCAGCAACCCCTTCTCCTGCTGCTATACCGCCTCCAGATATGTGGTCATCGACCTCTACCCCCACATTGGACTTCTCTCCAGCATCACTCCATGACACTGGTGCAGGATCGCCTTTTGGTAATTTACGCACATAATATAACATTGTTAGGTCTTAAAATGTGCAAGGGCTGTCATGTTATATGTATTTTTCTTTGTGTCCCTAGCCGGTGGTGCCACAGGTTCAGGCTGGGCAGTAAGTGCCTCATCAGGAGAAGCGCAGTCGCCGCAAATCCATAAGTAAAACAGCACACATGTAACTTTACTTGATGTTGCCACAGAATTGCCTGGTTAACTTTTACCATTTACCTCCACAGAAATGATCACTGCCCAGGACCTGTTGGCCTCCCACCGGCGGATGAGGTCGACAATATTGGCAGCCATGGACGAGCATGGAGTGTTGCTGGAGCGGTTCATCCACCAGGGGGGCATGTAAATAGTTATTTTGTAAATAGTTCTTTTATTTATTTTGTTTGCAATAATATGCTTGTTTTTTTATGTAATATATATATATATATATAATATATATATATTATATATTATTATTACATATATATTCTTACAAATATATACAGTTTAGACTTTATAACTGCAGCAGTGTCAACTTCTTTCCAAAAAATATTAAAAAAAAGGTTAAAAAAAAGCTACATATTAAAAACACACCCATTATAGCTATGCATCTGTATAGATGCACCCCCTCCCTCCCACCAGAGCTTTGATAGCATTATATCCTATCACCCATTACCCACCAAGTTGTTCTGCCAGCTTAATTCCTGATAGACGACAGCAAGTTTTAATATCAAAACTTTTATTAAAAAACATCAACATAAACAAAAATAAAACAAAGGAAAACACCACTATGAATTGTGATACTGGGATTCCTCATTATATTGATGTGGCCTGGGTGTTGAGGACATCTGTGGCCAAAATGATTGGGAAAACCCTGGGTACTGAGGGGGAGGGGGCTGGGGGAATGACATGTTTTGCGGAGGACAAATCCTCCGCACAGGTGTGTTCCTGTGTGGATCGGGCACTTGTGGCCATGACTGGTCCCGATCCACCGCACTCAGGATTTTCGAAGACTCATCCAGCTGTCCTTGTGCCGCTTTGCTGAGTGCTTCAAATATGACTCGTTCCGCATGGTGCCTCTGTCTTGGATCAAGCTTTCCCAGTCTATCTGCCGTAAACGTGGCAAAAGTGTCCGTGGATTTTTGATTTTGATTCTGTAAAATATTATTCGCCAACGCCAATAGGTCTGGGGATCCGCCTTTCTTTTTCGACTCTGTCTATGCAGTGCTGGAGAAGCCGCAGACTGTTGACTACTCCCCTCACCCGGCTCCTCCATACGTGCAGTAGACAGGTCTTCCTCATTTGGTGTTGGCCCCATTTCCTCTCTATGGTGCTGTAGAAATATAGAAAAGAAAATAAATGTTAAAGCAAAACCAAAATAAATATTTTACAGCATGCAGAAAGTAAATACATTAGTTAGCATTGTGGCATTGGATTTATCATGACCGGCACGGGTTAACTAAACGTACATAATGAGAACGGAGTCTGGCAAAAAAAAAAAAAAAGAAGAGCAGTGTACTTATCTGAACTGGAAGGGAAAACTTTTGTAAACTGCAGAATTAAACAGGTAAAACCTTAGTTACTGTTTTTCTATGTAACTATGGCACATAAATACAAATGTAAATTGCTATATCCAGGGAAGCAAATAAGGTACTTTCATCTCCATCCGCAGAGTCAGGACCATTATGGATGGCCTTGTCCGGTTCCAGGGTCTGACGCACCGATGACACGGTTGACCTTGGTAGCTCCTGGTCACGGGTGAAGCCTAGTAAATCAAAGTACCACAAGGAGGGCACATACACCTCATCCGTGCTGGCACCTGATTTACTAGACTTCTCTACCTTGTTTAACTCATTCTTGTACACTGTGCGTAGACCCTGTATTTTTTTCCTGACAAGGCTCTCATCCACCTTCTCTGTGGGATTATGCTTTTTGAAGAGCTCAATGAGCTTCTCATACGCCTCTCTTTTTTTGATCCTGTTGCTGTATTCAGCGGATTTTATTTTCCATAGGCATGGCAAAGACCTATAGAGCTCGATGAGTTCCCGAACGAATTCTTCACTATTGAAAGACATCTGAAATAAAGAAAAGCATACAGTGAGCATACATGGAAAATTTGAAAAAATATTAAAACTTTAAAAGTAACATTTCAGTTATTAGGTGTCCTATAACAATTTAAAATTTGGCGAAATGGAAAGATATTTGTGATCCCACCTGAGACCCCCTAAAATGGCTGCCGGCGAAAAATACACATGTGCACCGGTAGAAGCCATGCCCTCCCTCCATCCCAGCACAGCAAAGATAGCAGACAATAGACTATAGGTAGGTGTCCTATAACAATGTTAAATGGGAAGGTATTTGAGATCCCACCTGAGACCCCCTAAAATGGCTGCCGGCGAAAAATACACATGTGCACCGGTAGAAGCCATGCCCTCCCTCCATCCCAGCACAGCAAGTATTTGAGATCCACCCGAGACCCCGATAAAATAGACAATAAGAAACACATTTGAGACCCAAAAAATACAATGCACAGCACTGCTATGTTACCAATAATTGGGAATTGACATTAAAATGAAATATAAAAGAAACCCCAGACAAACTTACCATGCACAAACAATAGCTGGTCACAAGGTAACTGGAAAATAGCTGTTTTGGGTTTTCGGAGTCGCAGTCGAGGACGCAACAGAGATCCAGAAAAGAAGGTCGCAAGCAGAAACAAACCACGCTACTGTGCTCCGAAGAAAAAGCAGGACGCAAGCAGTAGGAAACCACAAATGCTGCGAGAATGCCAGGGGCAATGAAAACGAGAGCGCAGCTACGTTGCCTTTTTACACAATCGAGAACAATAGGCAGTAGCGCCGCCAATGGGAACGCAGTAGTGAGCACCAATCGGAGATGAGGGGACGCGGAAAAGGCGACGCTATGCCACGCCTTCGTGCCTACAACGTCACTCTGTACAGCCCACATCGAGCGCTGTGTCGTTCGGATAGGTGTAGTGTGAAAGGGTTTCAACGACCGCCGACGTCGTCACGTAGATCGCTATGATCATCCGTGTCGTTACTGCATCGCTGGGAGAGTCGGTATGTTTGACGTCTCACCAGCGATCACACAGCGACGCAACAACGATCCTTATCAGGTCGCATCGTCGTCGTGATCGTTGCGGGATCGCTATGTGAGACCCGGCCTTTAGTGTTCGACGTGTACGTGGGTTAGGTGATAATGTTAATGAACGCTCAACTGAACAAACACAGTCTCATCCTATCCAAAGATCACTAACAACATCTGTTACTGGACAGACTACTTGAGTCCCTTTCTTTGGCACCCACACAGCAGTATGTCTTGTAGATGAGGCACAGAAAGAGCATGTGCTACAGTGGTTGGCAAGTGCTGCATCAATTGGCCTCTCCTCCCTTTTCTCCACCTTAACATTTCATACAATTTCAGAGGTGTCTCCGCAATGACCCTTGTTTACCCCATTTCACAAATTTCCAAACGCCCAACTGACTATGGGGAGCCACAATTGGCCCATTCAAAAGAGCTGTTTACAGATTCTATTCCATGGGCATCAGAGGTCTGCTCCAAATCCAAAAATTCACAGAATCCAGAAGAGGAAAGCATCTGTACCGATGCCAAAAATGTTTTAATGTTGGATTCGCGGATGGACGAAGTAGGGCCGAGCAGAATCCTGACCTTCATCACCACACGTTAACCATCGAGGGTGGAGGTGATCCTGATGAGACTCAGATATCAGAGGTGCACGCGGAATGTACTGTTGTGTCAGGGTAGGAAATGAGGAGGGTGACTCTCAGGGTGAGGAGTGAGAGAACAGAGAGGATGATGATGAGGTTTTAGATCCCTATTGGTGTGAACTCAGAGCTAAGTAGCTCTTCAGAGGAGATGGAGGAGGAGGAAGATCAGTAGGCTAAGTTGCGGCTTCCCACTCAGACACGAAGTGATGCAACCATGACAAGCACTGCATCCTCAGCCCAAACTTTGGCTGTGGCCACCACCGCTCGCTAGTGTGCAGTTTGCATGGGTGGCAAGGGTTGCCTAGCATGAGCCTTTTTTGAGACTACAAAGTATGACCCACCTCACGTTACCTGCCAAATTTTCAATAAAAAAAGTTGTAATAATTTGACTACTATAATTTTGAACCATATGGATTGTATACGCATGTCATAAAGATGTCATACAGATGTTATGTGAGAAAAAAAATCACTGAATCACCTTGCACACACATGATATACAGAGTACAATATGGATTTCACCCATCCGACTTTTCAGGAATATTATCATGATGATTTGTTTTACCAGATGTGAGATAGACCTTACACTGTCACAGCCTGTTAGATTTTGTTTATGGCATGCCTAAAAGGCCTTTGTACCCCAAGGTCTTAGGTTACCACATCAATTATTATGACCCATGATAAAGGTGTGCAAAATGTGTTAATGAGGAAGCCCTGTCCAATAGTTAATCATCGAGATACAGCTGTCGTGATTGTCAGCAGCATCTAGAAGGCTGCACATCTACCAACGGTACCAAAACTGCTTGTGGTTGATTCTGCAGAACGTCAAATATTGTACATAGCTGACTACATTTTCACCCGTCTTGGGACTCTATTTACACTTTGCTTAGTATCTGCCATAAAATAGTGTAGCCATTAAAGGATTAAGCAAAGATTAAATTAATTATATGCAGTATTTTCTTTTTACTTAGACTATTGTTTAAAATGTTATTTAATTGTGCTTAATTGTAAGAAAAGGCCTGAGGGATTTTACTTTATTTAGTTGTGTGTGGCTTTGCTCCTAGGGCTAGGTCTTAGCTACTTACATTTTATAAAATGTTAACATTTTATAAAATGTTATTGGATTTCAGAATTTTAATTACAATTCTAGAAAGAACATTTCATTAGGATGCATATAGGTTATATTTTCTATTAACAAAGAAATGGGGGGTCCAAATGTTAATGTGAGAAAGAGAATATCTTTATTTAATACTCATTGCTTTGAACGGATCCTGCTGGCAAGGGAGAAGGATGCCATATGTCCTAGTAAGTGCTTTCATTCTGTTGATGTTATATATGCTATAGCCTACATATGTATATGTACTAATCTATAAATATTGTGTGATTTTATCTTTATTAACCCCTTACTGTCCAATGACATGCACAGTCCGTCATGGCAAGGTGCCAGTTCCGGCACCAGGACGGACTGTGCACGTCATGCCTTTGATCTACCACTGCGTGTAAACACGCAGTGGTAGATCAGTGCCGACAGCTGTCACAGACAGCTGACAGGCACGGCAAGCGGTGCGGGGACCTTTGCCGTCGGTCCCCGCACCCACAGCGCTGTGATTGGTCAGTCAATCTGACTGACCAAACACAGCAGTGAAAGCGCAGGAGAAGCTGAAATTTCAGCTTCTCCAGCGCGATCAGTGCAGGAGCCGGCGCTGTAGTGGCCGAGCTTCCTGCACTGACAGCCAGGAGCGGAGCCCCCACCGCCCCTGGCTGTTAACCCCCTGACTGCTGCGATCCAGCGCGATCGCAGAGCTCAGGGGGGGAGGCAGAGGGTCGGGAGCTCCCTCTGCCTCAGATCGGCGCCCTGCAATGTATTTGCAGGGCCCGATCTCTGCCTTGATGACCCGGGGGTTGTCATGACAACCTCCGGGTCATTTAGCTACGGAAAACTGCTGTGATCATGTTCACAGCAGCTTTCCCCATAGGTACAATGCATTGCAATGCTGGAGCATTGCAATGCATTGTAGCTGCAATAAAAAGTAAAAAAAGTGAAAGTCCCTAAAAGGGACAAGTTAAAAAAAATCATTTTTTAAAAAAAATTGTAAAAAAAATATTAAAAAATAATTTAAAAAAATCCCCTAAAAAATACACATTTTTATGTAATAAAAAAAATAAAATACAAAAAAATACACATGTTAGGTATCGCCACGTCCGTAAAAATCCCATCTATAAAAGCGTAACCCTAGTTAACTCCTTCAGTGAAAGCCGTAAAAAAAAACACAAAAAAGTAGTAAATTATACTTTTTCCAAGCGGTATCATCATACCGCTTGGAAAAAGTGCAATAACACGCGATCAAAAAGTCAGATATAAATAATCATGGTACAGTTGAAAACGTCATCTTGTCCCGCAAAAAACAAGCTGCTATACAGCATCATCAGCGAAAAAATAAAAAAGTTATAGCTCGCGGAATAAACTGATGCAAAAATAATTATTTTTTCTATAAAATTTTTTATTGTGTAAAAAAATGCCAAAACATAAAAAAAAAATATATAAATGAGGTATCTCTGTAATCGTAGTGACCCGAATAATAAAGCTCCTTTATCAATTTTACCACACGCGGAACGGAGGAAAAAAAAAAAAAAAAAACAATTCCTGAATTGCTGGTTTTTGTTCATTCTGCTTCCACAAAAATCGGAATAGGAAGCGATCAAAAAACGTTATGTGCCCAAATATGGTACCAGTAAAAACGTCACCTCGTCCCGCAAAAAATAAGCCCACAGATAACTCTGTCGGCCGAAATATGGAAAAATTATAGCTCTCAAAATACGGCTATGCAAAAATTTCTTACAAAAAATTATTCCAAAAAAAAGCATCTTTTAGAGTGTGACAGAAGCTAAACATGAAAAAAGGATGTAAATCTGGTATCGCTGTAATCGCAGCGATCCGAGGAATAAAGTCGCCTAATCACTAATACCGCACGAGGAACGGCGTAAAAAAGAAAACCAATTCTTCACCTTTTGTGGATTTGTTCATTGTGCCTCCCAAAGATCGCAGTAAGGTGATCACAGTGGTTCCCCCCCCACATATGCGGTATCAGCGTACTCAGGACAAAATGCACATCAACTTTTGGGGTCCTATTTCTCCTGTTATCCTTAGAAAAATAAAAATTTGGGGGCAAAAAGGTCATTTTTGTGGAAAAAAATATGATTTTTTTATTTTCACGGCTCTACGTTATAAACTTCTGAGAAGCCCTTGGGGGTTCAAATTGCTGACCACACATCAAGATAAGTTCCTTGGGGGGTCTAATTTGCAAAATGGGGTCATTTGTGGGTGGTTTCTACTGTTTAGGCACATCAGGGGCTCTCCAAGCGCGACAAGACACCCGCAGACCATTCCATCAAAGTCTGCATTTAAAAACGGTGCTCCTTCCCTTCCGATCTCTGCCATGCGTCAAAATAGTGGTTCCCCCCCACATATGGGATATCAGCGCACTCAGGACAAATTGCACAATAGCTTTTGGGGTCCTATTTCTCCTGTTACCCTTATAAAATAAAAATTTGGGGGCAAAAAGATTATTTTTGTGGAAAAAAATATGATTTTTTTATTTTCACGGCTCTACGTTATAAACTTCTGTGAAGCACTTGGGGGTTCAAAGTGCTCACCACACATCTAGATAAGTTCCTTGGGGGGTCTAGTTTCCAAAATGGAGTCACTTATGGGGGGTTTCTACTGTTTAGGCACATCAGGGGCTCTCCAAACGTGACATGACACCCGCAGACCATTCCATCAAAGTCTGCATTTGAAAAAGGCGCTCCTTCCCTTTCGAGCTCTGCCATGCATCAAAATAGTGGTTTACCCCCACATATGTGGTATCAGCGTACTCAGGACAAATTGCACAATAACTTTTGGGGTCCTGTTACCCTTTGGAAAATAACAATTGGGGGTGGAAAGATCATTTTTGTGGAAAAGATATGATTTTTTAATTTTACTGCTCTACGTTATAACCTTCTGTGAAGCCCTTGGGGGTTCAATGCTCTCACCACACATCTAGATAAGTTCCTTGGGGGGTCTAGTTTCCAAAATGGGGTCACTTGTGGGGGGTTTCCACTGTTTAGGCACACAGGGGCTCTCCAAATACGACATGGCGTCCAATCTCAATTCCAGCCAAAAAAGTCAAATGGCGCTGCTTCCCTTCCGAGCTCTGCCATGCGCCCAAATAGTGGTTTACCCCCACACATGGGGTATCGGTGTACTCTGGAGAAATTGTACAACAAATATTGTGGTTCATTTTCTCCTGATACCCTTGACAAAATTTAAAAAAATTGTGTCGAAAGAAAAATTTTGGGAAAAAAAGTTAAATGTTAATTTTTTCCTTCCACATTGCTTCAATTCTTGTGAAGTACCTAAAGGGTTAATAAACTTCTTGAATGTGGCTTTGAACACATTGAGGGGTGCAGTTTTTAGAATGGTGTCACGTTTGGGTATTTTCTGTCATATTGACCCCTCAAATTCACTTCAAATGTGAGGTGGTCCCTAAAAAAAATGGTTTTGTAAATTTTGTTGGAAAAATGAGAAATTGCTGGTCAACTTGTAACACTTATAACTTCCTAACAAAAAAAAATGTTGGTTCCAAAATTGTGCTGATGTAAAGGAGACATGTGGGAAATGTTATTTATTAACTAATTTTTGTGAGATATCTGATTTAATGGCATAAAAATTAAATTTTGAAAATTGCAAAATTTTCAAAATTTTTCCCATATTTCCGTTTTTTTCATAAATAAACGCAAGTTATATTGAAGAAATTTTACCACTAACGTGAAGTACAATATGTCACGAGAAAACAATCTCAGAATCGCCAAGATCCGTAGAAGCGTTCCAGAGTTATAACCTCATAAAGAGAAAGTGGTCAGAATTGTAAAAATTGGCCTGGTCTTTAACCTACAAAATGGCTTGGTCATTAAGGGGTTAAAATATACAATTTCAGGCTTAAAATTGAGAAAATATGTTTCATTATTCTATATATTTTTATGTTTATAATAACCTTAACTAAATCTCCTTAAAGATCATATATTTCAGACTCAAGAGCACATAACTTTTTTTAGCTTTTTATGCTTAATGACCTATTATAGGATTACTTTTTATTGCATACTAAATTAATTGGGTTTCTACAGCAGGTCAATCATTCACTTGTCAGAGATGTGGACAAGTGAGCAGTGCGGCACCAAGACCTGGTTACACCCACAATTTGCAACAGTATGAACCTGGCATAACAGGAAACTTGATTTAATAAATGTAAAATATGTTTTATAGGATTCATTTAATATGGGTAGGTAAATGATAAGATTTTGATTTCTTTGATTGGCATAACAGTTGCAAAATAACAAAATTATACAGTTTTATGACTTTACCAGTACCACTGTAACACTAATATAATTTACTAATGCAAATCTCTGCATAATGTATAATATCATACAATTCTAAAGCAGCAATGCAACAAATTTGTGTCATATGCTTTTGCTCTCATTGCTACCTGGGATCCCAAGAATTTCACCTCAAAACATCATATACCCTGTTTGACCAATCCAAAAAGCTTAAATAATGACTGAAATGTGAAAACATCAGCCCTTGGAAATCAAAATCATTTTGACACTCCTCAGAATCTACCAATAAACCACAGAGATAGAGAATTCAAGCAGAGCGGTTTGCACTATTTATAAATTATTCAAGGCACATTACCTTAGGATCTTATTTTTCATAAATTTGTGGATTACGTCACAGACAAGATCTCTGCTAATCAGTCTATGTAATTACTTTTTCTTGTCCAAGAGCTGTATTATGTTCCATCCATGATGTGGAGCAGCTTTGCATGGTGGAACACTGCAAATAAGACAGGAAATAGCAGGGGCACATTAAAAAGGTTATCTCAGCACAGTATTCATGATTCTACCACTGACAGTGTCCTAAGGATGCTTTGAGTGACACCTCAGCCTCACTTTGCAATCAGGGACTTGCAGCAGACAGATGATTAATGGGGAAAGTCGTATATTTGTAGGAGACAGAAGGTTCATGGCAAAGTCATATTCTTGCAGCAGATAGATGGTAATTGGCAGTTTATTATTCTTGCAGAAGACATATGGTTAACAGCAGGACAGCAGTGATAAATAGGCAAACTGCACTTGTCTGTATAGCATTCCTCATGGACTTCACAGGAGAAGGAGAATGGTGAGTAGGACAGATATAATCAAGGCGCTGTGCTGCATGTGGAAAATCCAGCCAGACCGGAGGAAGATTAATAGTTTAATGAACACATTACACGTTTCAGGGTTTGTCTGTCCCTTTCATCAGATGAGTATAAACATTGGAACATCACTCGAGATCTTTATACACCAGTACCACACTAATAAAGTAATAAACTTGCATAAAACATACAATTACAATATGATGTAGTAAAACAATATATAAAATTAGATAATACAAAGGATTCATTACACCTCTAATATGATCAAATCTCCAGTTTCCTCTGTATAAAAAGGACAATTCTACATGGTATGTCCTCATAAGCTGCTTCCTGGTGTCTGATGAATTAATATATAAACACATACAGTATATACAGAGGTAGTAAGGGAGGGGACAAATTAAAATAGGTTTATACAGTGCCTTGAGAAAGTATTCGGCTCCCTGGAACTTTTCAACCTTATCCCAGAAATCATGCTTCAAAAATAAAGATACCAAATGTAAACTTTTGGTGAAAAATCAACAACAAGTGGGACACAATTGTGAAGTTGAATGAAATGTATTGGTTATTTTAAATTTTTGTGGAAATACAAAAACTGAAAAGTGGGGCGTACAATATTATTCGGCCCCTTTAACTTAATACTTTGTTGCGCTACCTTTTGCTGCGATTACAGCTGCAAGTCACTTGGGTATGTCTCTATCAGTTTTGTACATCGAGAGACTGAAATTCTTACCCATTCTTCCTTGGCAAACAGCTCGAGTTCAGTGAGGTTGGATGGAGATCATTTGTGAACAGCAGTTTTCAGCTCTTTCCACAGATTATCGATTGGATTCAGGTCTGGACTTTGACTTGGCCATTCTAACACCTGGATACGTTTATTTGTAAACCATTCCATTGTAGATTTTGCTTTATGTTTGGGATCATTGTCTTGTTGGAAGACAAATCTACATTTCTGGCTATGGTAAAGATTTTACTTGTTCTTGTCACTTGTATGAAATTTCAAATGAGTTTTGTGCAAAATCCATACGTAAAGGTTAAAAATATAAGTGTTTTTTAAATCAAGGCATAAGAAAATATAACAATCAGTTATTGGATTTGAAAAATATTTCAAATGCCAAAATTTTCCATACCTGTGTAATTAACTAATGCAAATGTCCAGGATATTTTTTTAAAGAATAGAGCCATCACTTTTAAGCACTTCAATCCTATCACTAAATAAATACAGTGTTTAAAAGCTTGAAATTCATTCAATGCAGAAAATTGTTACATATGGTCCTAAACGTATGTTTAACCCCTTTCCAATGTTGGGAGTAAATTTACACCGATATTGGACTCCCTCCCTTTGATGTGGGCTCCGGTGGTGAGCATACATCTTTCCTGGGACATGTCAGCTGTTTTGAACAGCTGACAGAATAGCTGCGGGTGGAAATTCAATCCACCCACGGCTATTAACCCGTTAAATGCCACTGTCAAACGCTGACAATGGCATTTAACTCACGCTTCCAGCCATCAGGACGGAAATCCACCCACTCGTCACCCGGTCACGTGAATGTAGATCACGGATTCATTGGCATGACAACCAGAGGTCTCCCGGAGACCTTTATGGTTGTTACTGCCAGCTTGCTGTGAGCGCCACCCACATCATCATCACCTCTATGTAGCAGAGCCAATCGGGTTGTGGTAGCTTCTAGTCTCCCATGGAGACTATTGAAGCATGCCAAAAGTAAAAAAAAAAATGTAAAAAAATAAAATAAATATAAAAGTTCAACTCACCCCCCCTTTCACCTCATTCAAAATAAAACAATAAAAAAGTACACATATTTGATAGATGAACCTGATCGCTAAACGCAGTAGAGAGAAAAAAGTAAAAATGCCAGAATTACGCTTTTTCGTAGCCGCAACATTGCATTAAGATGTAATAACGAGCGTATCTGCACCAAAATGGTATCATTAAGAACATCAGCCCGGCACACAAAAATAAGCCCTCACCCAACCTGAGATCTTGAAAAATGGAGACGCTACGGAAAATGGCGCAATTTTTTTTTAACAGTTTGGAATTTTTTTCAAAGCTTAGATAAAAAAAGAACCTAGACATGTTTGGTGTCTATGAACTCGTAATGACCTGGAGAATAATGTTAGCAGGTCAGTTGTAGCATTTAGTGAACCTAGTAAAAAGCCCAACAAAAAAACAGTGTGGAATTGTACTTTTTTTGCAATTTCACAGGATTTGGAATTTTTTCCAGTTTTCTAGTACATGACATGGTAAAACCAATGGTGTGGTTCAAAAGTTCTATATAGAAAAAATGGCTAGCACTCAACTAGTATTGTGATAATACGGTGCAAGTGAAAAGGGATTTGGAAATCCCAGAGTCCAAAATAAGTATAGAATCACTGCACACGTTTGGAGGCGTAAATCATGCCTAATTAGAAATTCTTTATTAGACACTTGATATGAGAGAAAAAAATTTTTTTGGACGACTGACTGACGTTTCGGCCAACGCAGTGGCCTTTATCAAAAAGTCGCTGTAAAAAATAGAGAAAGTAGCGGTCAATAATGTACATTATAATACAATATATACAGTATTTACATAAGTGAACAAACACATCCGTAGAAATTTTGGAGTCATATTAGTCATCTGACTGATACAAGTGACAAAATCCCGGATTTAGAACAGAGAACATAGGAAGCACATGGACGTATATATGCATAATAATAAATACGAAAATAAAAAGTAAATGTGGTCACCCAAAATGGAGGAAAAAAGGGAAAAAATAGCAAATAGCAAAATCCCGGATTTTGTCCCTTGTATCAGTCAGATGTCTAATATGACTCCAAAATTTCTAAGGATGTGTTTGTTCACTTATGTAAATACTGTATATATTGTATTATAATGTACATTATTGACCGCTACTTTCTCTATTTTTTACAGCGACTTTTTGATAAAGGCCACTGCGTTGGCCGAAACGTCAGTCAGTCGTCCAAAAAAATTTTTTTCTCTCATATCAAGTGTCTAATAAAGAATTTCTAATTAAGCATGATTTACGCCTCCAAACGTGTGCAGTGATTCTATACTTATTTTGGTTCAAAAGTTCAACTCGTCCCACAAAAAAAAAGCTCTCACACGGCCATATTGACGGAAAAGTAAAAAGGTTATGGCTCTGAGAAGGAGAGCAAAAAATGAAAACACAAAACCGAAAATACCTCCTGTCATGAAGGGGTTAAAGTTTACCTTTCCTTAATTTGAAGATGATATTAAATCTGATGTTTCTCTCTGCATATTTAGCAATATCCAAAATCCATGTAAATTTGTGGGACATGGAAAAGTCTAAGGACATCTTGTATTTAGGCAAATCTTGTCATCTTTTTCTTATATAACTTAATGGTATGCAAATTCTTAAAAAATGTAAACAAATTTTTCAAAACATCTCTATTTAGTCAGTAAAGAGTAGGGGCACCACACAGAAATGCATGCATTTACACACCTTAGCATGCTAACAGTGATGTCACTAATAGTTGTCTGAGGAATGTACTACTTCTCTGAATGCACTTTGGCTAGAAAATAATTAAGATTGGCTGCTGACAGCTGTAATGTCTATCATAGGCCATAAGCTCAAAACAGTTACCTCGGAGCACCTTGGCACTAGCCACGCCATCTGGCAAAATTCCAAAGGAACCCCAGCTTTTGTTACTTATATGTCAATCCAGAGGAGAGAGAAGAAAAAGGTAGACAGTTCCGAACCAAGAGGGTAGTCAAGGTACAAAATCAGAGCAAAACAAAATGGACAGGCAACAGGCTATGGTCAGACAGAGGGAATTCAAACAAGCAAAACAGGAGCAGATAACACAGTAACTTAACCAAAGCAGAACTTTAACTGACAGTGAGCGTCAGAGTTTCAGGGTTTTATATAGAAGATAGCCCAACCCTGGGCTAGCAGATAGAAACCAGGAATTAACTACATAGCTTTTGACTGAGCAGCACCATAAGTTAAATGGAATGTTTATGTCATTGCTCTGCAACTCTCACAACCAATTTGTAGCACTTTCCAGAGATCAAAGCATTGCACGGGGGTTAGGTAATAGCCTGGATGTTACAGCAGCTCCATTTGTAATTTCAGATAAATGATGTCCCAAATTTGCTCAATGGGAGACAAGTCAACATTGCAAGCATGTAGAACATTAAGGCCATGCAGGCTGCTCACTATAGCATAAGAAACATGTATTGCATTGCTGTGTTGACAGAAAGCTCCTGGGAAACATTGAAAAAATGGCCTTACAAGTGGTTCCACCAGCAAAACAATATTATGTCAAAGCTGTTAGTATACTTGGAATGGGGTCTGGCTACCATACATCATTCATGCCACCCAATATCATAGTCCCTGCAGTAGGACAAGTGTGATATTCTGTCGTGAAGGCATCATTCAACATTGCCACTTTGCCTCTCGGTGGAAATTTGGTGCTGAAATGGAGCAATGTACTGTAGACAAAAATGCAGCTTTATACTCTTCAGTAATGTGTCCCGCTTTTGTCTTAGATGCAATGATAGTCAGAGATTGGTCTGAAGATAACATGGGTAACACCATGAAGATGACATTGTTAAAAGCATTTTAGGTATTTGTTTGAGTGTTGTAACATTATTTTTTCATATCAATTCAGATTTCCTTGTTTTCATGTTATATGTAAGTTCTTAGAGTGCTTATTAAGTACAGGGTATTGGGTTGATGTTTTTGTGTTTATAACTTTCAGGGTAGCTTTTTTATTGTTGCGTTTGTGTCAAATTATCCAATTTACTAACAGATAAAAAAGTGTTTGAAGTTAAATTATGTTGAATAAGGCCTTTTCATAAAATGACATTTCCTTTCTTTAATTTGTTTTTCCCTCTGATTATTGACAAGTTGTTATTGATTAAACAGCAAAATATGTTCAGATTTTTACTCTCCAGTATGGTACAAGCAGATGGTTTAAATTGAAACTTGAATAATTTACTTTTGTAAACAATATTTATCTACCTCTACAGATGACTGTCTCTCATCAAAATCTATTTGAAATGTTTAACGTTGAAAAAATATAGCAACTTTTTTTTATTTCTTCACATTTATGTACAGTGGGAAAATAAGTATTTGATATACTAAAGATTTTACAAGTTTTCCCAATTACAAAGAATGAAGAAGTTTGTTATTTTTATCATAGAAACACTTCAATTGTGAGACAGAATCTAAAAAGAAAAAACTGAAAATCACAATGCATGATTTTTAAATAATAATCCCCTTTACACTCCAAGGCTGCTTGCACTTTCATGATGAGGTCAAATTTTACAATTCTGACCTGAGCCACTTTATGAGGTATTAACTCAGGAATGCTTAAAGGGATCCCACTGGTTTAGAGAAAATCAAAAATTTGGCGAACATTTTGAACATTTTGAAAAAATTTAATTTTTATGCCCTTAAATCAGAGTTATGTCACACAAAATAGTTATTAAATAACATTTCCCCTACATGTCTACTTTTCATCAGCACAATTTTTGAAACATATTTTTATATTAGCAAGTTATCAGGGTTAAAAGTTGACCAGCAATTTCTCATTTCTTTAACTAAATTTATAAAACCATTTTTTTAGGGACCACATTATATTTGAAGTGACTTAGATGAGTCTATATAACAGAAAGTAACAAAAGTGATATCGATTTAAAAACTGCACCCCTCAAGGTGCTCAAAACCACATTCAAGATGTTTAATAATTCTTCAGGTTCTTCACAGGAATTTTTTTACTGTGGAAGGAAAAAAATAGAATTTTATTTTTTTTTACAAAAATTTTAATTTAGACACAGTTTTTTTTATTTTCACAAGTGTAACAGGAAAAAACAGACAAGAAAATTTATTTTGCAATTTCTCCTGGGCATGCCGATTCCCCATATATGGGTTAAAACCTGTGTTTGGGGGCATGGCATGGCTCAGAAAAGAATGAGCCCCATTTGACACTTTGAATGCAAAATTTGCTAGATTAATTAGCGGATGCCATGTTGCATTTGGAGAGCCCCTAATGTGACTAAACAGTGGAAACCCAACTTATCTACATGTGTGTTGAGCACTTTGAAGTCCCAGCTGCTTCACAGAAATTTATAACATTGAGCATTGAAAATAAAAACAATCTATCTTTTCCCACAAAAATGTTTTCTAGACTGTTTTGGCGCACGTCAGGGCTCATAAAGGAAGAAGTGATATTTTGGAAAAGCTTGCTTTTCATTGAATAGTCTTCAGGTGTCATGTCGCATTTTGAGAGACTTTGATTTGCATAAACAGTGGAACCCCCCTAAACTATCCTATTTTGGAAACTAGACCACTCAAGGAATGTAACTACATGTGTGGTGAGCAGCTTGAACCCTCAGGTGCTTCACAGAAGTTTATATCGTCGAATCATGAAAATAAAAAAAATCAAATTTGCCCCACAAAAATGTTATTTTAGCAACTTTTTTTAGCACAAGGGTAGCAGGAAAAAATGAAACCCAAAATTTGTTGTGCAATTTGTCCTAAGTACTACGATACCCCATATGTGGTCAGAAACTACTTTGAGGCAAAGCTTAGAAGGGAAGAAGTGCCATGTTGGAGTTCAGATTTTGCTGGACTGGTTCGAGGGTGCCATGTCACATTGGCAGAGCCCCTAAGGTGCAAGAACAGCGAATCCACCCATTAGAAAAAACAATTTTTGCACATCTACAAAGGTGGACACCGCTGGATCATAGGTTCACAGTGATTCCAAATGCCTCATTATAGGGAATCTTCCATCGGGCATTCTATCTGAATCACATGTTTCTGAGATTTACACATAAACCACAGTGTAAGCGCTGAGCTCAGAGCACAAGATAAATGTGAGCCAAGCCTTTGGCCGGTTTCGCACGTCCTGATATTTCTGGTACAGGAAAAAACAGTACCGGAGATATCCGTGTCTGTGTGTCCATGTGGCACATCCATGTGGCACATGTGTACCACCCATGTGCCACATCACTACTACATGGATGGCCGCAGGGGAAGAAGCGCTACAGTGAGCGCTGTTCCCCTGCCTGTGGTACTGAAGTTGGCTGTCATTATTCTCCCTGCTTCCAGAAACAGCGTGAGCAGGGTGAATAAATAAAAACCAAACTGACATGGGATCCCCCTTATTTTTTTAACCAACCCTGCAAAACTATACAGGTACGGGCTACTATTCTCAGGCTTGTAAGGGGCCATGAATATGGGCCCCCCCAGCCTAAAAACAGCAGCCCGCAGCTGCCCAGAAAAGGCGCATCTATTAGATTCTATTCTGGAGCTTTGTCTGGTTCTTCACACTTTCCCTGTAGTGGTGGCAAGTGGGGTTAATAAGGGGTTAATGCCATCTTTCTATTGTAAGATGACATTAAGCCCGGCTTAGTAATGAAGAGGAGTCAATAAGACATCTCTTCATTACTAATCCTATAGTAAGTAAAGAGTTAAATAACACACACATGAAGAATAAAGTCTTTTAATGAAATAATACATCACACAGGTTTTCCATCTTTCTTAAACTGCTATTCCACGTAGCCCTCGATCTCCTGGAAAAAAGTTAAAAAAATAAACCAACAATATACCCATACCAGTCCATCGTACAGTCAATTCCCAGAATAATGACAGCCAGCTTCAGCACCACAGTCAGGGGAAAAGCGGTTTACTGCAGCACTTCTTCCCCTGCAGCTGTCCATGTACACGTAGGACAGTGTGCACTGTTCTCCATGTGCACGTGAGAAGGACGTTTTGCTGTCCATGATGATGGTAAAAAACGGACATGTCAGCGTGTTTTGCACACAGACACACAGTCCGTGGAAACATACTGACATGTGCATAAACCCATTCATTTGAATGAGTCTATGTGTGTACGTGTCTCTGGTTTGTGTGAAAACTGTCATCACACGTACCGGAGACATGGACATGTGAAACCGGCCTTACTGCGAACTTTGGGAGGAAGAATGAACAAATCAACAGCAGGTTAAGAATTGGTTTCATTTTTCCTCATGGAGTACAAGTGATTAGGCGACTTTGTTCTTCGCGTTGGTGTGATTACAGCGATAACAGATTCAGATCGGGTTTTTATGTTTGGCTGCTGTCACACACAAAAGACACTTATTTTGCAAAAACTAGTTTGTGCATTGCCATATTTTGAGTGCTATAATTTTTTCATATTTTGGCTAATACAGTCATGTGAGGTCTTGTTTTTTTTTTATATCGTTCCGCATGTTATAAAATTGATAAGACACCTTTATTCTTTGGGTCAGTGCAATTATAGTGATATCACATTTATATATTTGTTTTTATGTTTCTGGTCTTTTACACAATAAAAACTATTTTATAGAAAAAAATATTTATTTTTTGCATCACTTTATTCTGAAAGCTATAACTTTTTTATTTTTCCTCTGATGAAGTTGTATGGCAGCTTTGTTAATGTTTTCAGTGATACCATTTTAATTTACATTCATCTATTTGATCACATTTTATTCTACTTTTTGCTTGATGGTATGATGATACAGCATAATTTTTTACCTCATTTTTTATTTTTGTGGTTTTATTTTTTTTCACGACAGGGTTTAACTAGTGGGACAGTTTTATAGGTCAGGTCGTTCTGGATGCGGCAATACCAAACATGTGTACTCTTTTTGTTTTGTTTTATTTTCATAACTTTTTCATTGATTTGTACTCATATATATTGTGAGAGGGTCACAGGCAAAGTGTACGAGGGGAGATATGAGTCACTGCGCATGTTGGCATCAGTGGCATGAAACCAGGATAAGTGCTGGCTCCACACAAGAAATATGCTGCAGCCTACTTGGATGACATAGTCATTTTCAGCCCTGAATTGAGTTGACATCTGACAAAAATCCCAAGAAGTGTGTAATAGGGAAGGAAGAGGCCAGATACTGGGGCTACATTTGTCAGGAGAGGTGAAAACAAGCCCCAGTTGAAAAAAAACAGTGGCAATTCAGAAGTAGCCACAACCGCTCTCCAAGAAGCAAGTGAGGGCGTTTCTTGGAATTGTGGGGTATTTCCAGCATTTTATCCCGAACTTTGCCATAATTGGTGCACCGTTAATGGGTCTCCTTCTAGGCACCAAGTCAACGATGGTGAAATGGACTCCTGACACGGAGATGGCGTTTCAACAGCTCAAGCGGTCTCTGTGTAAGCATCCAGTTCTGGTCACACCAGAGTTTAGTAAGGAATTTGTGGTCCAGACCGATGCTTCAGAGGTTGGGTTGGGAGCACAGATCACCTCTATGTAGCTAAATTACAGCATTGCTATGAGCGCCGACCACAGAGTGGCTCTCATAGCAATCTGCCATCAACAACCATAGAGGTCTCGAGGAGACCTCTGGTTGCGATGGCAACGCATCGCTGACCCACAATCACATGATGGGGGTCAGCGGTGCCCATATTTCTGGCCTGGAGGCCGGAAATGCCATTTAAATGGTATTTAACTAGTTAATAGGAGCGGGCGGATCGCGATTCCGCTCGCGCCTATTGAAGGCACATGTCAGCCTAGTACTTTAAACTGTGTGGATGACAAAATAGTCAATTTTTTCACCCCTCCCAAAAAAAGATTGTGGTCACGTGCAGCAGATATACATTTATCAATGGGCTGAAAAGACGTAAAACCTGCCTAGAGGCTCTGTTCTGCCACTCTCCCTGATTCTGCAACTGTCACTAGGCTAAATGCAAAATGTATCTGATACAAACATTAAAGCACAGGATTTACCTTTAGAAGGACTTTTAGTATAATACTTCAGCATTAGCACCAATATCAACACTAGAAGATTCTGATTAGTTAAACTCTGCACTCATATGTCTGGATAACTTCTCTCTACATTTAATAAGAACTGTCACTGAGCTGTGCAAAGGCATCAGTGAACCGAGCATGTCGGTGCCAGTTCTTTTGTAACCTGTGATGAGGTAATGTTGCCAGCCAATCACAGTAATGCCACTACCAAGATGGCTACGGCATTACAGTGACTGGCAGGCAATTTTTGCATGCTTATTGGCTGTGCAACAGGCACCAAACATGCAGGGCGGAGATTTGAGCTTCAAATCTGGATACCAGCCAATGCTTGTGGAGTGCTGAGAATATCTAAGCACCCAGATACTGGAGTGATATTCGAGTATTACCAAGCAAGTTCGCACATCCTTATTGCTTAGCTGTTAACAACAATAGTCATTTTGACCAGGGGTACCCAAACTTTTACATGCCACTGTATGTATAAGGCTTGATTGCTGGCAATTTATGTCCATTTAAAAAATAGGAGTCACAAAACCAGGAGGTATAAAATACAGGAGACAAGGAAAAGACTAATGCTGTTGAAGATTTCCACATTTTTTTCATTATTTATTTAATTATTTTTCATTCTTGTTTTTATTTACATGTTGACTGTGTCTATCCAAAGAAGGGTAAACAGCATCAGCTGACACAGAAATGTGCCTAATACTACTTTTCATAAAAAACTGCTCAGCTATGAATCCGATTTTCCTAGACTTTTTCCAGCTTCTTCAAGAAAGGCAATTGTTTTGCCTTTATGGAATTGGCAGCGGAGCTGACTATTGACATGCTTGCATTGGTGATTAGTCCTAAACACAACACCCCAAGGAGAACTTGTTTATGTACAAAGGAGGGATTTGTCGCTTCTACCATCATTTTTATTCGGCATTATCCTATTAGTGCTTTTCACCTATACACAGATGTTCTACTTAAGGGTGTAAAAGAACAAGAGAAATAAGTCTTATAGCTGCACCATTGTATATTAGATCACACTTAAATTGTGTCACACTAGTATATGGTCTGTTACATAATGTTATGCAGGCTACGCCACTCCATAGGAGGCTCGTTGGCCTGATACAGTCCATTTCCTAAAGACAAACTCAGAATCGTGTGGGGAAAATACCATAGGAGATAAAAGTGGCCCCTCCTTTTTGGTATCCTATTATTGAATATCCCTTTGCTAAAGTGATGCCAAGGCAGTCACATATTGTAAACTGAACCTGAAATATTAACATGAAAACAGATGCTTGAGCCAAGAAATGAAATAGAATATTAATGGATTGGTCCTAGTAACTTAAATTTTGAGAAATGGGAATGGAAACAAGTGCTAAAAGTACAGAGGATTCAATTTATTCCAGCAAAATTGAATTTTCCCTCAAAAAAGTTTAAATCGTCAGATAATGAAATTTTTACAATTTTTTCCATGCCAATTCAGTAGCATCGTGGCTAAAGGGTTGCCATTTTGTTGAACCTTGGAGAGCAGGCAAGCCACAAAAAATAATTTCTCATCCTACCACTTACCTATTCTTCTGTGCTGCAGCCCATTATCGATCCACTGTGCCTCTCCTTTTCACCTTCTTTGTCGCATGTATCCTCTTTGGGCTTCCTCAGTCTGTGCCTGGATTTCAGGTAGCCAATACACCTCTGAAATATTGAGTGATGTGTTGTCATAATGCACTTCGTCACTTTATCAGCATATTTATGCCTTTGTCAAGGCAGCACGGTGGCTCAGTGGATAGCACTGCAGCCTTTGCAGCGCTGGAGTCCTGGGTTTGAATCCCACCAAAGACAACATCTGCAAGGAGTTTGTATGTTCTCCCTGTGTTTGTGTGGGTTTCCTCTGGGTACTCTGGTTTCCTCCCACACTCCAAAAACATACAGATAGGGAATCTAGATTGTGAGAACCCTTTGGGGACAGCGATGATAATGTGTGCAAACAGTAAAGTGCTGTGGAATATGTAAGTGCTATATAAAGATTATTATTATTATTATTATTATTATTATAAGTGATAAGCATAAGCATATTGTAAGAAGCACCCTTGACCAAGTAGCGCCGCTCACCCTTAGAACTTCCAAAAACACAGCCCTGGCTCACATTGCAAACTCATCTTCTCCTGCGATGCTCTAGGAGTGCTGAACGCCTATGGAGAAAAACCTGCACACCAGAAGACTTCATCCACTTCAAATTTATGTTAAAAACTTATAATGCTGCCCTTCACCTCACCAAACAGACCTTCTTCACCACCCTGATCTCCTCACTAGCCGACAACCCCAAGAAACTTTTTGACACTTTTCACTCCCTCCTCAGGCCAAAAGAACTAGCCCCTATCATGGACATCTGTGCTGATGACCTGGCCTCCCACTTTATAGAAAAAATAGATAAAATCCATCAGGAAATCTGCTCCCAACCACCAAGTGCTGTGACTCCCATCCCTCCCTGCATTTCCCCTGGCTCACTTTCCACATTTGATCCCATCACAGAAGAAGTCTCCAGACTCCTCTCCTCCTCTCGTCCGACTACTCATGGCATCCAGTGACCCTGTTCCTACGGTTACTGGGCACGACCGTTTATTCAGCCGCTGTGGACATCGGTTGGCAAAATGTCCCTGCTGCTGGCAAATATGACAAATCGGGGAAGGACGAGTGACCGGAGATTTAGATCCCGCAGGAGCAACCTCCTGAAGGTCGGGCGCCTGAACGGGCGACTCCAGAGGGGTGGCGAAGGTAGGAGCCAACCGAACCCTCGGCCTACACTGGGCACGTTCCAGCCTCTGCTCGTGGAAACGGACGTCGACGCGGGTGGAAATAGCGATAAGCTTCTCCAGTGTAGCAGGAATGTCCCTGGTAGCCAAAGCATCTTTCACATGACCCGCCAGTCCTCTCCAGAACACGGGAATGAGGACTTCATCTAGCCACTCTAATTCCGAGGCCAGAGTCCGAAATTGGACTGCAAAATGGCTGACCAAAGCCAAACCCTGGGTACTTGCCAGCAGTTGGAGCGCCTGATCGTGAGTGACCTGAGGTCCTAGAAAAACCTTTTTCAGAGCCTCCAGAAAACGAGAAGCACTCTGCACCACACAGTCATCGCGCTCCCACAGCGGCGTTGGCCACTTCAATGCTCTGCCCGACAGATGAGCTATCACAAAGCCCACTTGTGCCCGATCCGTGGGAAAACGTGCAGCCAGCTCGAGGTGTATGGAGCACTGACTCACGAATCCCCGACATTGCTTGCTGTCACCAGCAAACTTGTCTGGAAGCGGGAGGTGGGACAATGTAGGGACAGAGGTGGCAGAGGACTAACTGGCTGCAGCTATGCTAGCAGCCTGAACAGCGACTGCGGTAACATCCACAGCTGAGGTTGTGCGCTCAAGAGCAGCCAACCTACCCTCCAGCTACTGGATGTACAACTGTAAACGCTGTTCATCCGCCATTTTACTAGCCAGACCCTGGCGCTAATATTATGTTAGGGTCTGCGGAATGCACCAAATATAAGGTGTAGAGAGGTGCATTCGCAGCCCGGGGTCCACCGTGCAGGCGGAGCCTGCTGCTAGTAAGATGGCGCAAGAAGCGAACTCTGTTATCCCCCAGAGTCGCCAAAATATACATCGTAACGCGCTGTGGCAATATGTGCAAACTCTGTTATTTCACAGAGCCGCTAGAAGGAGTGCCGCAGCGCCATATGACGATGTGTTCGAACTCAGTTAACACCACTGAGTCGCAAAGTAAACACACTAGGGTGCTGTCTAGCATTGAAAGCGAACCCTGTTGCGTCACAGAGCCACTGAGAAAAACTTCTGTGTCCTGTTAGGCACCCAGGTACACAGTTGACTGCTAAGCGAACATAGAAAGTGATCATGCGCTAATGTCCTCGCAGGAGTCACCCGCAATCTATGGCGTCTGAACGCTAGGTCTTGAATACGGCAATCAGACTCCTCACCGGTTATGCCGGTAATCTAAGGCATCTAAGACACCGACCCTGACAAGCTAGCATACCAAGCTCCTCACCGATTAGGTCGGTATTGTAATGGCGTATTTCAGCCGCCCTAACCACACACACGCATGACCATACTGGCGCAAAGCATATAACAGTTGATACTAGCACACGGCCATGCGGTAAGGACAGCCTTTTATAGCAGTCATGAGAAAAAGACCTTCCAGGAAGGACCAATGGGAAGCTGCTTCAGAACATCAACAGCCACAGGACCTTCCTGAAGGACCAATAGGAGTGGCAGCTGTATCTGAGCATGTGACCCCTGATCTCCAATGGGAGATCTTGCCCTGGGCATGCTCAGATGAAGCAACAAAGGACTTAGTCATAAAGACGTCTGCTCACCGCTGACCAGTACTGGCTACAATAGCAGAACCTGGAGAGGCGGCAGCAAGTCTCTGCACAGTATTAGACCGAGCAAGAAGCGGGGATCGACGTCTTTGTTGAGCAGGCTCCACTGCGGCCGGAGATGGATGGGGGACCGCAGCGGGACTGGTTCGAGACTCCCCTTGTGCAGAGCGGGAATTCGAACCCTAACACTTGGCCTCTGCATTACTCGACTATCCCCTCTCCAGTCCATCCTTAATGCAGCAGCAAGGGTCATCAATCTGGCTAATCGGTACTCGGACGCGTCCGCTCTTCGCCAGTCCTTACATTGGCTGCCCACTCATTATAGGATTCAATTCAAAGTACTTGTTCTCACCTACAAAGCTTTCCACAGTGCAGCACCCCCCTACATCTCCTCCCTCATTTCTATCTATCAGCCTAACCCACTGCTGCGCTTTGCTAAGACTTTCGACTAACCTCTGCACTAATCCATACCTCCCACTTCTGACTACAAGACTTCTCCCGCGCTGCGCCAATCCTCTGGAATGCTCTACCCCAATAAATTAGGACCATCCACAATTTGCATAGTTTCAGGCGCTCCCTCAAAACACATTTGTTCAGAGCGGCCTATCATGTTCACTAATCAAAGTCATTCTAGGTGTAAGTGTGCATGTGTAGCCCATTCACTATCTCCATCCCTCACTCCCTCAAGATGGCTGGACCATCAATGTAAATACACCATTGTATATACACACCTGTACTTTGTATCTCCCCCATCTCATTGTAGATTGTAAGCTCTCATGAACAGGGTCGTCTTATTTTGCTTTAATTATTGTACTGTTAACGTTGTTACTTATGACTTGCGTTTTGAAACTGTTAAAATGTAAAGCGCTGCGGAATATGTTGGCGCTATATAAATAAAGATTATTATTATTATTTATCATGTTTATAGCCTAAAGGTGTTCACTAGGACTCGGGCAATGCACGTCATGCGCCTTGATGTCATGGGGCACATTGCAATGACATGGTGTGCAGTAAAATCAAAGACTTACTCAGAGCCGGAGATCTCAGCATGGCGTGATACAGTCTGAAGACGATGCACACAACGGAGAACGTGAAAAGAAGAAGCACAGTTGTTAGGGCTGGCGGAACGAACCAAATAAATATAAATAATAGGTGCGTTCGCAGCCCGGGGTCCACAGTGCAGGCAGAGCCTGCTGCTAGTAAGATGGCGGTATAAGCGAACTCTGTTACTTCACAGTCGCAAACATAGATGCTGTGGCACTATATGGCGGTATAAGCGAACTCTGTTACACCACAGAGTCGCTAAGGTAGAGACACAGAGATAGAGACTGTGTCCTGTTAACACCACAGAGGTACACAGATAACTGCTGTGCGGATAGCAGTCCATGGTAATACAATCAGCAACGCAAACAAGCAACTCCTCACCGGAGTAGTCGGTATTCTAGAGGCTGTTTCAGCCAAGCCCTGAACACGTGCTGTAATGTAAGGAGTACAGTTCATATAGTGTCTTGTGCTTGGGTGCGATGAAAACACAGGAGTCACAGGTTTGATATAGAAGGTCTTGTATTACTTCATACAAGTGGCAATAATAGTCACACAGTTTGCAGATACAAAAGCAGGAGACACAGCAGGCCAGAGTAACTTAAGCTCAGCAATCACTCTCACAACAGGTTCAGGATCTCTTCTCTGTTACCATAAGTCCATGCAAACGTGGATTTATCAAATAGCAAGGTTTCAAAGTCCACGAGTGTTCCAAAGTTCCACAATAGGAAATAACTGGAGTACAAGGTCCAAGGCTTCCAGGAGTCAGGTCACAGGTTCACTGCAGGCTTGATTCTGAAGCACTGATTGCTCAGCTGTGGCTGCTTAAGAAGCAAGAGGGAGAGAATCAGGGCGGGAACATGCAAGCTGGAAACTCCATATTGACTGAGGGCAAGACAGCTGCAGCAAGACAGAAAGTAAAATGGCTGACGGAAAAACTGAGTTTCAGGAACATGTACACAGAACCTTACACGTGCATACAAATCTCCTCACCAGAGGTGCCGGTATTCTAGGGGCTTATTTCAGCTGAGCCCTAAACAAATGTGTGCATGATCACACTGGCGCAAAGCACATAACAGAATTGATACTAGCGCATGACCGAGCGGTTATGCGCAGCTTTTATAGTAGCAGCTACAGGACCTTCCAGAAAACGACCAATGAGAAACTGTTGCAGAACACAAGCAATTTCAGGACCTTCCTGGTGGACCAATTGGAGTCGCTGCTGTAACCGAGCATGTGACCCCTGATCTCCAATGGGAGATCTTGCCCTGGGCATGCTCAGATGGAGAAACACAGGACTTAGTCCCAAAGACGTCTGCTCGCCACTGACCAGTACTGGCTACAATAGCAGAACCTGGAGAGGCAGCAGTAATCCTCTGCACAGTGTTACACTGGGCGAGACGCTGGGACCGACATCTCTGCTGAGCAGAGTCCACTGCGGCCGGAGACGGATGGGAGACCGCAGCAGGGATGGTTCGAGATTCCCCTTGTGCAGAAGCAGGAACTCTACCCCTAACATTACCCCCCTTCTTTGGGCCTTGCTACGTTCAAAGGCAGCGATGAGCTGCGGAGCATAAATATGCTCGGCAGGCTCCCAGGACCTATACTCAGGCCCGTAACCCCTCCAATCCACCCCAAAATTTTTTTTGCCCCTTACCACCTTGCACCCTACAATGACGTTTACCTCGTGATCGTCCGTAGACGAACCCGACGTCCAGACAGATGACTCAGGCAACCTGTAGATGACCACGTGTTTTAGGAGGGACAGATGGAAGGTGTCGGAGATACCAAGGCGAGGCGGAAGGGCTAAACGGTAAACCACAGGGTTCACCTGCTCGAGTACCTTGAAGGGACCCAAATAGCGGGGTGAAAACTTAGTGGACTCCACCCGCAGTCTGATGTTTCGGGCGGAGAGCCACACTAGGTCGCCAGGAGCAAATGTCGGAGCGGGACACCGATGGGCATAGGCAGAAGACCTCATCCTCTCCTTGGAAGCCTGAATGGCATCCTGGGTGCGGTCCCATATGTCCCGTGCCTCCGCAGCCCAGTCTGCCACCCTGGAGTCGGTGGAAGCCACGGGCATGGGCATCGGTACCCGCGGATGCTGGCCGTAATTTAAGAGGAATGGGGTCTGTCCGGTGGAGTCAGCCACAGCATTGTTTAGCGCGAACTCCGCCCACGGAAGCAAGGATGCCCAGTCATCCTGCCTGGCAGAGACAAAATGTCGCAAGTATGTGACCAAGGTCAGGTTGGCCCTCTCTACCAACCCATTCGTCTCGGGATGATATGCAGAGCAGAGGTTTAACTCAATGCAGAGTAGACGACACAGTTCTCTCCAGAACCAAGATGCAAATTGGGGACCTCGATCACTGTCAATCTTGTCTGGCATACCGTGTAGACGGAAGATGTGTCTTATAAATAATGCTGCCAAGGCCCATGCAGAAGGTAACCGTGGTAGCGGCACCAAGTGCACCATTTTGGAGAAGTGGTCGGTGATCACCCAAATAATGGTGCAACCCCGAGACTTGGGTAAGCCCACCACAAAGTCCATCCCCACCATCTCCAAGGGCCTGTCTGCCACCGGCAAAGGAAAAAGTAACCCAGCTGGCTGTTGTCGAGGGGACTTGTTCTTGGCGCAGGAGACACACGCCTGAACATATTCACTGACGTCATGGACCATATGTGGCCACCAGTATGTCCTCGCCAATAATTCAGTTGTCCTCTTTGCCCCAAAATGTCCACCCACCCTGGACGAGTGTGCCCAAGAGAGTCCCTCCGGTCGCAAATTAGTGAGCACAAAAGTCTCACAGACTCTAGCGAAACTGGGGCTACCATTCTCAGGCTCTCTTCAGGGACAATAAGCCGAGGCTCCTCATCCTCCTCTGATGACACTAAGGAGCGAGAGAGAGCGTCGGCCTGAATATTCTTCTCGCCGGAGAGAAAATGGAGGGTGAAATGGAACCGAGAGAAGAATAGTGACCATCTGGCCTGGCGAGAATTTAGCCGCTGAGCCGTTTGCAGATATAACCAGGTTTTTGTGGTCAGTGAAGACTTGGAAGGGAAAACGAGCCCCCTCCAGAAGATGTCTCCACTCAGAGAAGGCCAACTTCATAGCCAGCAACTCCCTGTCCCCGATGGAATAATTCTTCTCTGCTGGTGTAAAGGTCTTAGAAAAGAAGAAGCAGGGATGCTTCCGACCTTGAGAATGCTTTTGATAAAGGACTGCTCCAGCACCAACAGAAGAGGCGTCCACCTCTAAAATAAACGGCTTATCAACATTGGGGCAATGTAATATGGGAGCACTGGCAAAATGCAACTTGATGGAAGAGAACGCCTTGGAGACCTCCTCAGACCACGACTTGGGATTTGCTCCCTTCTTGGTGATGGCTACCAAGGGAGCTACCAAAGGTGAGAAATGGGGAATGAACTGGAGATAATAATTAATGAACCCCATAAAGCGCTGCACTGCTTTAAGAGAATGGGGTTCTTGCCAGTCCATTACAGCTTGTAGTTTGGCAGGATCCATAGCCAATCCCTGGGGGGAGATGATATAGCCCAGGAAAGGTAAAGACTCCTGCTCAAACACACATTTCTCCAGCTTGGCATAGAGAGAGTTTGCCTGTAAGAGGTCGAAGACTTTGTTGACATCCCTCCGGTGAGAGTCTATATCTGGTGAAAAGATGAGAATATCATCCATATAGACTACTACAGAGGTGGAAAGCATATCCCGGAAGATGTCATTGACAAAGTCTTGGAAAACAGTGGGAGCATTGCAGAGCCCGAAGGGCATCACCAGGTATTCATAATGCCAATCCCGGGTATTAAAAGCTGTCTTCCACTCGTCCCCTTCACGGATGCGAATTAGGTTATAGGCACCATGTAGATCTAGCTTAGTAAATACCTTTGCTCCCCGGAGCCTATCAAAAAGCTTAGAGATTAGGGGCAACGGGTACTTATTCTTGACGGTAATGGCGTTAAGACCCCTGTAGTCAATACACGGACGTAATTCTCCGTTATTCTCCACGAAGAAGAACCCCGCCACTGCTGGTGACACCGACTTCCTAATGAACCCTCTTGCCAGATTCTCCTGAATATACTGGGAAATGGCCTCCGTCTCAGGAAGCTAGAGGGGATAGACTCTTCCCCGAGGAGGTACTACTCCAGGCAAGAGATCAATAGGACAGTCATTGGGGCGATGAGGCGGAAGAGTGTCCGCCTCCTTCTTGGATAAAACGTCTGCGTATGACCAATAACACTGGGGAAGAGGATTAAGGTCTACGGGTATCTCTGTGGTGGTGACCTAAACGCACTCCCTGACACACCTGCCTCTACATGAATCACCTCAACCCAGTATCCTCCCAGAGGACCACACAATATGGGGAGAGTGGTGACAGAGCCAAGGTATTCCCAGCAAAACCTCGTCTATTCCCTCGGGCAGGACAAGGAAGGAAATACTCTCCTGATGGGAAGGGGACATAGATAGAGTGAGAGGGATAGTCTGGTGGGTGATTTGTGAGGGCAGAGTCGATCCATTCACTACTCGCACAGTCACCAGTTTGGCGAGCATCACCTGAGGTATATTGTGGCGGAGAGCAAAGGCAGAGGACATGAAATTTCCCTCGGCTCCAGAATCCACACAGAGCTCGACTGTGAGAGTGGATGGACCTACAGTAATTGTCTCTTTTGAAGGACAACTTGGAAAATGCTGCAGTGTCTAGTGAATCTCCTCCCAGGGTCACTAGACCGCGCTTTTCCTGACCGCTTTGGACATTTGTTGGCATAATGTCCTAACTGCTGACAGATGTTACAAACCATGGGTACTCGAGCGGCCCAGGACTTAGGTCCCGCTCGAGACACCTCCATGGCCTCATGGAAGTCAGACGACTGACTGAAAGATTCTAGAGGTCTGGCGAAGGTGGGGGCCAGCCGGAACCTCTGCCTACACTGGGACAGCTCCAACCTCTGCTCGTGAAAACGGTGGTCGATGCAGGTAGTTATGGCGATAAGCTTCTCCAGTGTGGCGGGAATCTCCCTGGTAGCCAAGGCGTCTTTCACATGGCCCACCAGTCCTCTCCAAACCATGGGAATGAGGACTTTATCTGGCCAGTCTAACTCGAGGCCAGAGTCCGAAATTGGACAGCAAAATAGCTGACCAAGGACGAACCGTGTGAACTTGCCAGCAGTTGGAGCGCCGCATCGTGGGTGACCTGAGGTCCTAGATAAATCTTTTTTAGAGCCTCCAGAAAACGAGGAGCCCTCCGCACCACACGGTCGTCACGCTCCCACAGCAGCGTGGCCCACTCCAACGCTCTGCCCGACAGGAGAGATATTACAAAACCTACTTGTGCCCGATCCATGGGGAAACGTGCAGCCAGAAGCTCGAGCTGTATATAGCACTGACTCACGAATCCCCGACATTGCTTGCTGTCACCAGCAAACTTGTCTGGAAGCGGGAGGTGGGATAATGTAGGGGAAGAGGTGGCAGTGGACACACTGGCTGCTGCCACGCTAGCAGCCTGAACAGCGACTGCGGTAACATCCACAGCTGAGGTTGTGTGCTCAAGGGCCGCCAACCTACCCTCCAGCTGCTGGATGTTCAGCTGTAGACTCTGGTCGTTCACCATTTTACTAGCCAGACCCTGGCGCTAGTATTATGTTAGGGCTGGCGGAATGCACCAAATAGATATAAATAATAGGTGCGTTCGCAGCCCGGGGTCTACCGTGCAGGCAGAGCCTGCTGCTACTAAGATGGCGGTATAAGCGAACTCTGTTACTTCACAGTCGCAAACATAGATGCTGTGGCACTATATGGTGGTATAAGCTAACTCTGTTACACCACAGAGTCGCTGAGGTAGAAACGCAGAGATAGAGACTGTGTCCTGTTAACACCACAGGGGTACACAGATAACTGCTGTGTGGATAGCAGTCTGTGGTAATGCAATCAGCAACGCTAACAAGCAACTCCTCACCGGAGTAGCCGGTATTCTAGAGGCTATTTCAGCCAAGCCCTGAACACGTGCATACAAATCTCCTCACCGGAGGTGCCAGTATTCTAGGAGCTTATTTCAGCCGAGCCCTAACCACATGCATGCATGATCACACTGGCGCAAAGCACATAACAGAATTGATACTAGCGCACGGCCGAGCGGTTATGCGCAGCTTTTATAGTAGCAGCTACAGGACCTTCCAGAAAAGAACCAATGAGAAACTGTTCCAGAACACAAGCAATTTCAGGACCTTCCTAGCGGACCAATTGGAGTCGCTGCTGTAACCGAGCATGTTACCCCTGATCTCCAATGGGAGATCTTGCCCTGGGAATGCTCAGACAGAGAAACGCAGGGCTTAGTCCCAAAGACGTCTGCTCGCCGCTGACCAGTGCTGGCTACAATAGCAGAACCTGGAGAGGCAGCAGTAATCCTCTGCACAGTGTTACACTGGACGAGACGCTGGGACCGACGTCTCTGCTGAGCAGAGTCCACTGCGGCCGGAGACAGATGGGAGACCGCAGCAGGAATGGTTCGAGATTCCCCTTGTGCAGAAGCGGGAACTCGATCCCTAACAACAGTGAAGACCAGATGGCAGGTTGCCAGGTCATTTGAACAGGCATGCAGTGAGGTGAATATTGCTTATTCTATTGTTTTGTCATTGTATTTTTATCATGCTCTGGGGTTATATTTCCATTGGAATAACTTAAACACAAATTGAATGTCCCTGCTAACTTTGTGTTATTTGCAATTAGATTATTTCTACTTATAAGTAGAGTTGAGCGAAACAGATCGGTCAGATTCAAAAATCACCGACTTTCGCCAAAGTCGAAACCCGACCATAGTGTGAGGTCGGCCATGCAGTTGTCGACCTGAGCGCTAAATTTGGTTTTCCCGTATTGCTTGCAGCCACATTTTCTCAGCCATTGAGCAAGGACGCACACTGTGGGCAATTAGATGACATGGGCAGTGGCCACCACCATCTTAGAGAAGGGCATTGCAGTGACTGGCTTACTTTGTGTGGCATCACAGTGGCTATAAAAGCCCTGACCGCCTACCACCATTTTACTTCTGCCGATCTTAGGGTAGGGAGAGGTTGCTGCTGCGTGTTCTCAGTAGGGAGATAGTTAGGCAGGAAAGAAAAGTGATTCTGTGCTTGTGCTGATAGCGATTGTGTTGTACAGTTAGAGTGCAGTGACAGGGGAGGATTTTCTTGTGTGCAGCAGTGCTGGTTATTAGGCTGCATGCCAGTGACACAGAGGATTTTCTTGTGTGCAGCAGCAGAGCTGATTATTAGGCTGCCTGCTAGCTGTATTGCTGTGTGTACACTGCTGTGCAGAGTGCTTTTTACACAGCACCTACACAGCACTAATACATTTATTCTTTTTTTCTGCACAGTTATCAAGCGTTCATTTTTTCCCACACTGTGTAGAGCTGTACGCGCCTCACACCCTTCCGTATACTGGCTGGTATCACGGACAAATACATGCTGACTATCTGTGTGTGACTCCGGAAATATATACGGAGATTTAAATTTTCCTCAATACCGTATACAGCTGGTATCTTCTTATACAGTACAGTTTTTCTTCCTTCTGTATTACGGTCAAATCCATACTGAGAGAGTGTCTGTGTTTTACTCCAGAAATATATACTGAGATTTTCAATTACCCCTACACTGTATATGCTCGGTATCTTCGGATACATTAGCCTTTTTTGCTTTTTATATTCTGGTCTACTCCATACTGAGCCTGTGAGCGTCTGTGTGTTACTCCGGAAATATATACTGAGATTTAAAATTACCCCAACACTGTATACAGCTGTACGCTTCTGATACAGTGCACTTTTTCTGCTTTTCATATTCTGGTCTTATCCATACTGAGCCTGTGCGTCTGTGTGTTACTCTGGAAATATATACGGAGATTTACAATTACCCCAACATTATATACAGCTGTACTCTTCTGATACATTACCCTTTTTCTACTTTTTATATTCTGATGTGATCCGTAGAGAGCCTGTGAGAGTCTGTGTCTGTCTCTGGAAATATATACGGATATTTACAATTACCTCTAGACTGTGTACAGCTGTAATCTTCTGATACATTACCCTTTTCAGCTTTTTATATTTTTGACTAATCCATACTGAGCCTGAGAGCGTCTGTGTCTGACTCCTAAAATATATACGGAGATTTAAAATATTTTCACTATACTATATATACCTGGTATCTGGTGATACAGTACCCTTTTTCAGCTTATTATATCTTGTCTAATCCATACTGAGGCTGAGAGCATATGTGTGTGACTCCTGAAATATTTACAGAGATTTGAAATTAACCCAAAACTGTATACAGCTGTACGCTTCTGAAACATTCCCCTTTTTCTGCTTTTTATATTCTTGTCTAATCCATACTGAGCCTGTAAGCGTATGTCTTTTACTCTGGAAATATATATGGAGATTTACAATGACCCCTAGACTGTATCCAGCTGTAATCTTCTGATACATTACCCTTTTTCAGCTTTTTATATTCTTGTCTAATCCATACTGAGCCTGAGAGCGTCTGTGTCTGAATCCTGAAATATATACGGAGATTTACAATATTTTCACTATACTTTATATACCTGGTATCTGGTGATACAGTACCCTTTTTCAGCTTTTCATATTTTTGTCTAATCCATCCTGAGCCTGAGAGAGTCTGTGTGGCTCCTGAAATATATACGGAGATTTGAAATTAACCCAACACTGTATACAGCTGTACGCTTGTGATACATTACCCTTTTTCTGCTTTTTATATTCTGGTTAAATCCATACTGAGCCTGTGAGCGTCTGTCTGTTACTCGGGAAATATAGACGGAGATTTACAATTACCCCGACATTGTATACCCTTTTTCTTCTTTTTATATTCTGGTCTAATCCATACTGAGCCTGTGAGTGTCTGTCTGTTACTCCGGAAATATATACGGAGATTTACAATTACCCCTAGACTGTATACAGCTGTAATCTTCTGATACATTACCCTTAATCAGCTTTTTATATTCTTGTCTAATCCATACTGAGCCTCAGAACATCTGTTCTGACTCCCGAAATATATACAGAGATTTACAATATTTTCACTATACTATATATAACTGGTATCTGGTAATACAGTACCCCTTTTCAGCTTTTTATATTCTTGTCAAATCCATCCTGAGCCTGGGAGCATATGTGTGTGACTCCTGAAATATTTACGGAGATTTAAAATTACCCCAACACTGTATACAGTTGTACTCTTCTGAAACATTCCCCTTTTTCTGCTTTTTATATTCTGGTCTAATCCATACTAAGCCTGTGAGCGTCTGTCTGTTACTCCAGAAATACATACGGAGATTTACAATTACCCCTAGGCTGTAAATAGCTGTACGCTTGTGATACAGTACCCTTTTTGGCAGAAAGTCCTCCTCCACCCACCATTGTCAGTGCATCATTGACACCTGGAACATTGGCCCACATGTGTGATAATGTCTTGCGGATCTGCTTTTTATATGCTGGTCTAATCCATACTGAGCCTGTGAGCGTCTTTCTGTTACTCCAGAAATATATACGGAGATTTATAATTACCCTAGACTGTATCCAGCTGTAATCTTCTGATACATTACTCTTTTTCAGATTTTTAATACTCTTGTCTAATCCATACTGAGCCTGAGAGTGTCTGTGTCTGACTCCTGAAATATATACGGAGATTTACAATATTTTCACTATACTATATATACCTGGTATCTGGTGATACAGTACCCTTTCTCAGCTTTTTATATTCTTGTCTAATCCATCCTGAGCCTGAGAGCATCTGTTTCTGACTCCTGAAATATATACGGAGTTTTAAAATAACCCCAATACTGTACACAGCTGTACACTTCTGAAACATTCCAATTTTTCAGGTTTTTATATTGTGGTGTAATCCATACTGAGCCTGTGAGCGTCTGTGTGGTACTCCGGAAATCTATACAGAGATTTACAATTTACCCCTGTACACCTGTTGTCTTCAGATACAGTACCCTTTTTCAGCTTTTTATATTGTGGTCTAATCCATACTGAGCCTGTGAGCATCTGTGTTACTCCAGAAATCTATACGGAGATTTTAAATTACCCCAACACAGTATACAGCTGCACGCTTCTGATACAGCACCATATATCTGCTGGTATTTTTGGTACATTTTCCAAAACATGAGGAAGTATGGTGGAAGAGGCCGCGAACGTGGGGGGCAGCTGGTACTGATGGTGGTGGTGGTGCATCTGCTCGTAGTGCCAAAAGCACAGTAGCACCTAAGGCAGGAGGTGTTGAGCCTGCAGCATCGTCTGGCTCCTGAATGCCAGGAAGGCACCCTTTTCTGGGAGTAGGTAAACCGATTTTAAAGCCGCAGCATCAGGAACAGGTTTTGGCTTACATTGCCGAAACAGCCTCCAGCTCTATCGCCTCCTCTTCTGAAGTTTCAAAAAATGCAAGTATTGAGTCGTCAGTGCAGGCTCCTGGTCAGGAACAACACCTTTCCTTGTTTCCTTCACCCCAGCAATAGTGAAGGATTCGGCAGGCCACACTTCAGATTACTCCATGGAGCTCTTTTCACATACCATGCCTGGGTTATCAAGTCAAATCTTGAATTCCCCAGTCCAAGATGAATCTGATATGGAGTGCACTGATGCACAGCCACTGCTATCTGATTCTGCTGGTACATTCACCCAGAGCACTGCATTGCCCTTGCAGTCTACTGAGCCAGAATCTGACCCTGATGAAACTCAGGTGCCCTTCCCCGCATACTATACCACATTACACGGTGACAGAGAATTAGATGCAGATGAAATTGAACAGGAGGTGATGGATGACCCAGTTGTTGACCCGGATTAGCATCCATTTGGGGAAGAGGGTGCCGCTGGCAATAGCTCAGAAGAGGAGAAGGATCCGCAGCAGGCATCGACATCGCAGCAGCGGTAATCTGGCAGGCCAATAGCTGTCCAAAAACGTGTTAAAAAAACAAAAAGAGTTGCAAGACAGCTTTGCAGTAGTCCAGGCGGGAGTGGATCAATGCTACAGTGAGGGTTTTTGTTGTTTCCATGGTGAGAAAAGGGCGGATTCTAGAGATGTTCTTTAGGTGTAGGCGGCAAGAGCGGGCAATAGATTGTATATGGGAGGTGAAGGAGAGATTTGTGTCAAGCATAACACCCAGACAGCGAGCCTGCTGCCGGGGTGGTATTATGGTGCTGCCCACGGAGAGGGAAATGTCAAATTTAGGGAGGTTAGTAGACCGAGGGAGCAGGAGGAGTTCAGTTTTGTAGAGGTTAAGTTTCAGATAGAGAGTGGACATGATGTTGGAGACTGCGGAAGACAGTCGGTGGCGTTCTGTAGAACAGGGGGGGTAAGGTCGGGGGATGACATGTATAGTTGTGTGTCATCAGTATAAAGATGGTACTGAAAGCCAAATCTGCTGATGGTCTGTCCAATTGGGGCCTTGTAGAGAGAGAAGAGAAGGGGGCCAAGGACTGAGCCCTGGGGTACACCGACAGTGAGAGGAAGAGGAGATGACGTGGAGCCAGAGAACGAAACACTGAAGGAGCGGTCAGAATGATAGGAAGAGAACCAGGAGAGAACAGTGTCCTAAATACCTAGTGACTGGAGCCTAGACAGTAGGAGACAGTGGTCAACTGTGTCGAAAGCTGCAAAATTGTCGAGAAGAATGAGTAGAGAGTGGTCGCCGTTACGTTTTGCTGTCAGAAGGTCATTGGTCACTTTGATGAGTGCAGTTTCAGTTGAATGTAGGGGGCGGAAGCCGGACTGCGAAGGGTCTAGAAGGGAGTAAGTGGAGAGGTAACGGGTAAGGCGGGAGTAGACTAGGCGCTCCCAAAGTTTCGAAATGAAGGGGAGATTGGAGACCGGTCTGTAGTTGTTTGTGCAGGAAGGGTCGAGAGTGGGTTTCTTTAGTAGTGGAGTAATGATGGAGTGTTTGAAGGAAGATGGGAAAATGCCAGAGGAGAGTGAGAGATTAAGGATTGTAGTCAGGTGAGTTGTGACAACTGGAGAGAGAGACTGGAGGAGATGTGAGGGAATGGGGTCGGTAGTGCATGTAGTCGGAAGAGAGAAAGAGAGGAGTCTGGAGACTTCTTTTGTGATGGGATCAAATGTGGAAAGTGAGCCAGGGGAAATGCAGGGTGTGATGGGGGTCACAGCACTTGGTGGTTGAGAGCAGATTTCCTGACGGATAGTATCTATTTTTTCTATAAAGTGGGAGGCCAGGTCGTCAGCACAAATGTCTGTGATTCTCGGATTGTGCTTTTGGCTTGAGGAGGGAGTGAAAAGTGTCAAAAAGTTTCTTGGGGTTGTTGGCTAGTGAGGAGATCAGGGTGGTGAAGTAGGTCTGTTTGGTGAGGTGAAGTGCAGCATTATAAGTTCTTAACATGAATTTAAAGTGGATGAAGTCTTCTGGTGTGCAGGTTTTTCTCCAGAGGCGTTCAGCACTCCTAGAGCATCGCTGAAGAAGTTGAGTTTGCAATGTGAGCCAGGGCTGTTTTACTGTGTGTTTGGAAGTTCTGAGGGTGAGCGGTGCAACTTGGTCAAGGGTGCTTCTAAGAGTGTCATTGTAGTGCTGAACAGCCAGATTAGGACAAGAAAAAGAGGAGATTGGGGACAGCGATGAGTGTAGGGAGTCCGAAAGTGTCTGAGGTTTAATGGCTTGTAGATTTCTGAATGTATGGTAGGTAGGAGTGCTCTGGGGTGGTCGAGGATTTGTGAGGATGAAGGAGAGAATGTTGTGGTCAGAGAGTGGAAGCGGTGAGTTATTTAGGTGGGAGATTGAACAGAGGCGGACAAAGACCAGGTCAAGGGTGTTACCATCCTTGTGTGTCTCAGAGGTTGAAAGCTGTGAGAGGCCTAGAGAAGTGGTTAGTGATAGTAGCTGAGATGCAGATGTGGAAGTAGGGCAGTTAATGGGGATGTGGAAGTCTCCAAGGATAAGGGTTGGTAGTTCTGAGGACATGAAGTGCGGCAGCAAGGCTGAGAAGTGGTCAAGGAACCGGGTGGGCAAGCCTGGGGGCCAATATATGACCGCTACTCTGAGGGAGAGGGGACGGAAGAGCCTGATGGTGTGGACCTCAAAAGAAGGGAATGAGAGTGATAGAATTGGGGGGATGACCTGGAAAGTGCATTATGGGGACAGGAGTATGCCAAGTCCACCACAATGTCTGTTTGCGGGACTTGGGGAATGGGAGAACTGTAAGCCACCATAAGAAATGGCAGCAGGGGAGACAGTGTCAGAATCCTGAATCCAGGTTTCAGTGAGGGCCAACAGATGAAGAGAGTTGTTCAGAAAGTAGTTGTGCAGGAAGGATAGCTTGTTGCATGCAGACCATGGATT
This sequence comes from Oophaga sylvatica, assembly GCA_033576555.1. Lineage (NCBI taxonomy): Eukaryota > Metazoa > Chordata > Amphibia > Anura > Dendrobatidae > Oophaga > Oophaga sylvatica. The sequence continues at coordinate 546,318,166 of JARQOD010000002.1, forward strand.
CCAGAGGGTACAATTAAAAGAAGGAGATGAGGGAGTGCAAGTAATATTAATAAGATTATTATGGTTTCGATATGAGGTAGGGTAGGGATTGAGGTTGGGGGATGGTGGACCAGGGTTGGGGGAGATGTCCCCTGAAATCAGTAGGAGTAGGAAGATAAAGAGCAGGTAGTTGTTGGAGTTGTAAGTAGGTTTTTTCTGTGATGTGTTTGGGCAAGACGGGCAGAGGTTTCTCAGGAAGGTGAGGAGTGCATGGGAACTGTACATGGGAGAGGGAAGTATAGAGGGGTTGATGTGCATGAGTCGTGATGGAGGGGGGATGGGGTGGTGAATGTGGATGGCAAGCGAACACAGGAGGATAGAGATAAAGTACATAATTAAAAAGAAAGCAAAGTGTGGGGTACCTGATTCCAGCCCTGATTAACTGCCATAGATAACTGCTGTTTACAAGATGCTTATCTTCTGTGATGTTTTGCTTCTGGGATGCTTGCGTGCTGCACCCCACACTGCGTGCTCCCCTTAGACTACTCCTAAATATATAGCCCACACTACAGGGTCAGGAAAGTGGGAACGATCAGTGAGTGGAAAGGTTCCCCTCACAACAGATGCATGGGCCAGTAGGCATGGCCAGGGCCATTACTTGTCCATCACTGTGCACTGGGTTATTGTGGTGGATGAAGGCTCCACAGGGGACAGCGGCGGTGGGACAGTGCTGCCTAGCCCACGGTATAGGAAACAGTTGGCTGTAGGCGTTCGACCCTCCTCATCCTCCTACAGAAGTGAAAGCTCTTCGACAGAGCGCAGACGCACGAGCACTCAATCCACAGCTGCCAGTGTTGCACACGAGGTGTCCCACTATTGAACAGCTAGTGGTAAGTGTCAGCAGGCTGTTTTAAAGATGATGTCTTTTGGCGACAACAGACACACAGCGGAGGTACTGGCCGACTACTTGCAGTGAGAAACTGAGTCATAGCTGGGCAGTCTCCATCTTGAGCCAGGCAAGGTAGTCAGTGATAACGGCCATAATTTTGTGGCGGCCATAGCCCTGACAAAACTCAGACACATACCTTGCCTGGCTCAAACCTTGAACTTGGTGGTGCAGTGATTCCTAATTAATTATTCAGAGTTAACAGCCCTGCTCCATAAGGTGCGAAGACTGTGCTCGCACATCCTTCACTCGCCCGTAGACTCTAGTCGTATGCAGAGGATGCAGCTATCGCTCCACTTCCCCAAGCACTGCCTAATCATAGCCATTGCGAACAGAGGCAGGCTGCAATGCATTTGGGGAGGATGCATGGGCAGGCAGTTTGAGGGCAGACATGGAGTTGTCGGGTGTGCAGTGGTCAAAGCTGAAAGGCCTCTGTAAAGTCCTTTAGTGTTTTGAAGAATGCACATGGCTGATAAGCGCAGACAATGCCATCATAAGCATGAGCATCCCACTTATGCATCTGCTCATGCAAACTTTGACGCACATTAAGGATCAGGCGTCTGCAGCTGAAGAGGAAGAAGAGGAGGAGGAGGGAAGATTTGATGACAGTCAGCCATTGCTCAGAGAACTGTCCTGGACGAGGTGGAGGAAGAAGAGGAAGAGGAGGAGGAGGAGGATGAGGGGGATGATTATTTTGGGAAGGAGGATGCTTCTCAGGGGGCAAGTGAAAATGTTGGCTTGCCAAGGTCAGGTACAGGGTTTATGCGTGACTGGAGGAATGTGGACTTGGCAGAAAGTGCTCCTCCACCCATCACTGGCAGAGCATAATTGACACCTGGAACATTGGCCCACATGTGTGATTATGTGATGCGCATCCTAAAAAGGGACCCCCGCATTGACAAAATGATGATGGATGATGACCACTGGTTGGCCAGCATCCTCGATCCACGCTATAAAGGCAAATTACAGAACATCATGCCACAGGAGAACCTAGAGCTAATATTGGCGAACAAACAAGCAACTCTTGTAAACCGTTTGTTAGAGGCATTCCCAGCACACAGCAGTGGTGCAGTTTCTACCACGAGCCGTAGTGGGCCAAATGGAAGAGGTGTTCATGGTGCACACAGCCGAAGTGGCATTGGAGATAGGGGTTTCATGACCATGTTGTGGACTGATTTCTCAAGTCCCGTTCACATGACTGTTAATACTGAATCGATTAAAACAGACAGGAGACAGCAGTTGTCAACAATGGTTCAAAATTACCTCTCCTCCCCTATCGAAGTTCTCCCTCCCAGTTCATTCCCCTTTTACTACTGGGCCTGTAAACTGGACACCTGGTCTGAATTGGCCCAATATGCTTTACAGGAGCTCGCTTGCCCAGTTGGTAGTGTGCTATCAGAAAGAGTCTTCAGTGCAGTAGGATCAATCCTGACAGAAAGAAGGACCCAGCTGTCGACCCAAAATGTTGGTGATCTCACCTTCATAAAAATGAACCATGCCTGGGTTTCAAGGGATTTTGCACCACCTTCCCCTGATGACACATAGGTTGCCAGCAAAATGGCTCGCTTTGTCCTCCTCTTCCTCCGACTTCTCCAATTCCTCTATTTGCAGCTGCTGAACGTCCAGCCTACACCTCAACATATGCCAGTTTTTCCACCTCCCTAACTGGGCTGTCCGCCCAAAAGTGTCTCTGATGGTGGGGGGGCCCATCGCCGTCAGACACACGGCATACTATGAGGGGCCCTGTGCCAGTGATGTCACCCATGAGTGGGCCCTCCCTGCTTGCTCAGGGCCCCAGCACTTGCAATACTTACCTCTCCCTGCTCCACCGCTGTGACATCTTCCACATTTCCTGACAGTGACATTCAGGTCAGAAAGTGCAATGACGTCACGTCTGTACGCCCTCTGCCTGAGAAGTCCAAGTGCAGAGAGCTGGAAGATGGCGACGCTGAGGAGTCCAGAGTAGAGCTGTGCCCAGCGAGGAGAGGTATTTCATTTTTTTAATGTTTGGAGCAATATATGGGGAACATTATACACTGGAGAATTATATATGGGGCCGATCATACACTTGAGTATCATAGATAGGGCCCATTATACACTGAAGCATTCTAAATGGGGCACATCAGACACTGGAGCAGCATATACAGGGCCCATTATACACTGGAGCATTATAAATGGGTCCATTATATATGGAGCATTATATTGGCCATAAGACACTGGAGCATCATCCATGGGGCCCATCATATACTGGAGCATTATAAATGGGGCCCATCATACACTGGAGCAGCATATACAGGGCCCATTATACACTGGAGCACATTATATATGGAGCATTATATTGGCCCAACATACACTGGAGCATCATCCATGGGGCCCATCATATACTGGAGCATTCTACATGGGGCCCAACAGACACTGGAGCAGCATATACAGGGCCCATTATACACTGGAGCATTATTAATGGGGCCCATTATATATATAGCATTATATTGGCCCATCATCCATGGGGCCCATCATATACTGAAGCATTATAAATGGGGCCCATCAGACACTGGAGCAGCATATATGGGGCCCATTATACACTGGAGTATTATAAATGGGGCCCATTATATATGGAGCATTATATTGGCCCATCATACACTGGAGCATCATCCATGGGGTCCATCATATGCTGGAGCATTCTAAATGGGGCCCTTCAGACACTGGAGCAGCATATATGGGGCCCATTATACACTGGAGCATTATAAATGGGGCCCATTATATATGGAGCATTATATTGGCCCATCATACACTGGAGCATCATCCATGGGGCCCATTATTTATGGGACATCATATAGGGTATGGAGCACATATAGGGTGTTAGGTATCAGTAGGATCCAAACCTGGATCCGAGGAGTCTGTGGTCTCCCATCCAGACCCAGCCGAGGCAGATGCTGCTCAGCTTCACCATCGATCCCAACGCTTAGTCAATACACAAGAGGCACAAGTAGTTACTCGGATCTTTGTTCATAGTAGCCTTAAACCTAGTTTGCAGAACAGGAAAAGGCTGTTATAGACTAAAGGTACTGCCACACTAAGCTATCCCGCTAGCGATCTCGTTAGCGTTGCATACTAATGAGATCGCTAGCGGGATTGTTTCTATATCGCTAAATGCGGCCACATTTAGCGATATAGTTAACGACGCTATCGCCGTTAGCGATCTTCTTAACGACTTTAGCGGTACAAAAGTACCGCTAAATCGCTAAGAAAAGGTGCCACACAGCGATTAGATACTTACCCAGCGGGAGCGCCAGCGATGAAATAGGGTCCGGAACGATTCCAGCGACGAGCGAGATCACAGCAGGAAGCTCGTCGCTGGAAGCTGCCGCACTGAACAATATCGCTAACGGGATCGCTAAATAGTGACGTTTTTTAGCGATCCCGTTAGCGATATTGTTTAGTGTGGCATACCCTTTAGTCCAGCAATGCCTGCACTAGCATATCCATGACATGGCGAACCGTGATTGGTGGTTAATGTCAGCTGATCCTCTGACTTGGCATCGCCTGATTGGTCACAGATGACGTCATCGGTGATGCGATTGACGAGATGGCTGAGGGCGGAGCTTAGCCCTTAAATAGCTTGTCTGTCCGCGGCGCAGTCAGATCATACTAAATAGGTAGTGCTCATGTGTGACTACCAGAATCTGGGCTCCACATGCTCTCTAGCTTTCGCTCTCTGGGACCTGCCGATGCCAGAGTTAGCTCGGCTAATTAGCCCAGGTCCTTCAGGAAGGTTAATGAATGCTATGCAGGTAGCGATCGTAGTGCAGTCTGTCTCTGCCCCAAGCAGACTGTGGGGCACGTATCCTGTGCATCACTTGCTTTCAAAAGGAGAGTTGCTCAGTCTGGTGGCACACCGGCAGGCAGAACGTACGCCTAGCGTGAGTCGCACGCACTTCCTAATATCTGGCAAGTGGCTTCTGTGCTATTAACAGGGCTACTTCTGCGCCAGCCTGCAGCACATGGTGCAGATCTCATATCTGGCAAGTGGCTTCTGTGCTATTAACAGGGGTACATCTACGCCAGTCTGCAGCACATTGTGAAGAGCTAATATCTGGCAAGTAGCTTCTGTGCTGTTAACAGGGCTATGTCTACGCCAGTCTTCAGCACATCTCCGGTGAAGTTAACGAAGATAGTGCCAATAAAATATCTCTCTCCTTATGTGAAGTAACACAGGCGAGATCTAATATAATCCTTTAGCTGTCAGTTGTTACCCTGATACTCATAGGGTGTTCGGCAGCAGTGATATAAACTGCATCGCGGACCCCGGGTTCGGTTGCAATCCATTATATAATAAAGTTGTTGCAACTGAGCACATAACAAAGGGCCTATTCTGTATGGAGCATTATATGGAGCCCATTCTGCATGGAGCAATATATGGGGCCCATCATATACTGTATGGAGCTTTATTTGCGACTCACTATGCTGTATGGAGCATTATGTGGGGCTCATTCTACTCTATGGGGACCGTCCTATACTGTATGACACATTATATGGGGACCATCATATACTGGAGCATTATGTGGAGCTCATCATATACTGTATGGAACATTATATGGGACCAATTATTCTGTATGGAGCAATATATGGGGCTCATTATTCTGTATGGCGCACTATGTGGTGGCCATAATACTGTATGGAGGAATATACTGTCCTGTTTTTGAGCTATTGTAGAATTTAAAATAGATATCAGTCATGTAATGTAAGAAGGGAAGAATTTGTCATTGTACTATACCTATATTTCTATGCCGTATCGGAGCATCATGAATTGTGGTATGTGTTAAAGGGGCCCACTGACATTCTTTCACCCGGGGCCAACGAAAACCTGGAGACAGCCCTACCCCCCCACAACTTTAGCCAAAAAAAAACAAGTTTTTAATGCGTAACTATTATTATAAAGTACAGTCATGGCCAAAAGTTTTGAGAATGACAGAAATATTATATTTTCACATGATCTGCTGCCCTCTGGTTTTTATGTGTGTTTGACAGATGTTTTTATCACAGACAGAAATATAATTGCAAACATATAAGTAACAAAAGCTTATATTGACAATTAGAATGAGTTAATGCAGCAAGTCAATATTTGCAGTGTTGTCCCTTCTTCTTCAGAACCTCTGCAATTCTCCCTGGCATGCTCTCAATCAACTTCTGGACCAAATCCTGACTGATAGCAGTCCATTCTTGCACAATCAATGCTTTCATTTTGTCAGAATTTTTAGGTTTTTGTTTGTCCACCCGTCTCTTGATGATTGACCACAAGTTCTCAATAGGATTAAGATCTGGAGAGTTTCCAGGCCATGGACCCAAAATCTCTATGTTTTGTTCCCTGAGCCATTTAGTTATCACCTTTGCTTTATGGCAAGATGCTCCATCATGCTGGAAAAGGCATTGTTGATCGCCAAACTGCTCTTGGAGGGTTGGGAGAAGTTGCTCTTGGAGGACATTCTGTTACCATTCTTTATTCATGGCTGTGTTTTTAGGCAAGACTGTGAGAGAGCCGATTCCCTTGGCTGAGAAGCAACCCCACACATGAATGGTTTCAGGATGCTTAACAGTTGGCATGAGACAAGACTGGTGGTAGCGCTCACCTTGTCTTCTCCGAATGAGGCATTTTCCTGATGTCCCAAACAATCGAAAAGGGGATTCATCAGAGAAAATAACTTTACCCTATCCTCAGCAGTCCACTGCCTGTACCTTTTGCAGAATATCAGTCTGTCCATGATGTTTTTTTCTGGAGAGAAGTGGCTTCTTTGCTGCCCTCCTTGAGACCAGGCCTTGCTCCAAGAGTCTCTGCCTCACAGTGCGTGCAGATGCACTCACACCTGCCTGCTGCCATTCCTGAGCAAGCTATGCACTGCTGGTAGCCCGATCCCGCAGCTGAAACACTTTTAAGAGACGGTCCTGGAGCTTGCTGGTCTTTCTTGGCGCCCTGGAGCCTTTCTGGCAACAATGGAACCTCTCTCCTTGAAGTTCTTGATGATGCAATAGATTTTTGACTGAGGTGCAATCTTTCTAGCTGCGATACTCTTCCCTGTTAGGCCATTTTTGGGCATTGCAATGATGACTGCACGTGTTTCTTTAGAGATAACCATGGTTAACAGAAGACAAACAATGATGCCAAGCACCAGCCTCCTTTTAAAGTGTCCAGTGGTGTCATTCTTACTTAATCATGACAGATTGATCTCCAGCCATGTCCTCATCAACACCCACACCTGTGTTAATGGAGCAATCACTGAAAAGAGGTTAGCTGGTCCTTTTAAGGCAGGGCTGCAATGATGTTGAAATGTGTTTTGGGGATAAAGTTCATTTTCTAGGTAAATATTGACTTTGCAAGTAATTGCTGTTAAGCTGATCACTCTTTATAACATTCTGGAGTATATGCAAATTGCCATTAGAAAAAGTGAAGCAGTAGACTTTGTAAAAATTAATATTTGTGTCATTCTCAAAACTTTTGTCCATGACTATAAACTAAGGTTGCCAAGCTTAAGTAATAAGAATTGATGTCATTGGCATTGAAATGGGCACTGTAGGTGTGTTTACTGACCTCCACTCCCTGCCGACTTTGCTTCCCCATTGACTTGCATTGGGTTTCGTGTTTCAGTCGGACCTCTACTTTTCGCGATAGTCGGCCGATTTCGTTCAACTCGACTTTTGAGAATGTCGGGCTTCATGAAACCCGACTCGACCCTAAAAAAGACAAAGTCACTCATCTCTACTTATAAGCCTTTGCACAGTTTAGAACTGTTTTTGTGCATAATTTTTAAGTAACATATATTTTCTTATATCATTCCTATTGTAGCAGTCAGTCTTTTTTTTCTGTGTGAAGGATTCTGCTACAGAAACAGCATTACTTAACTGGCATCCACTATATTAGATGATTTAGTTCAAGTGTTATTTTCTGCAATTGTCAAGAAATCCTGTATTCCAAGTGAAAACAGTGAGAAGAAAATAGTTCACTACATTTTAGGCTGATTAGGCTACATTATTGCAAAGAAAAATAAAAGCAAAAGCAGGGGAAAGGAAGAACAAGGTAGCAATGTGTGCATTTCCCAGACAGTATCATATTTTAAGAATAAGCACTGAAGTAAAGCATTTCTTTATGAGACAGGGAATAGCTTATCTTTTTGAACATGCAATAGTGAAGTACTCACAGCTGGAAGCTTCTCAGAATGACAGAATATATCTATAAAATTGCAAACTTCATACTTTTTTTTAGTTTTTATTTTGCTTACAGAGCTTTTCTGATTTTGTCTCGAAGCCATCAAAGTTATTCAAAACTGAAACCATTTCCAGTACATTTTCTACCATAATGAATTTACAGCTCTTCATTACATCAACTGCATAGAATTCACATAATTAAACAGAATAATATACTGTTTTAGGGCAACAAATGAAAATATAGGAACTTCTGAGTAAATAAGAAAATTAAAATAAATATAGAGATTATTAAAGCTTGTGAAAGTGCCTCTGAGCCATACAGCTCACTGTTTTAATATTATAAGCATATTGGCTATATGCTTTTTTGCACCCGTGCAAGATTTCATTTTGGCAACTCCTCTTATATACAGCTTAAATGGTTTATTAGTCATCATTTGACCACTCATATGAGATTTGCATACTTACAGTCGCCGGTCGACGACATGTTCTTCATAATTAAGACAGCATAAGTCGAAACGCGTTGGTCTGCAGTGGTATGCCAGAATGTCCATTTTTATAACAACAAAATAAAAGTAAAGTTTTCAACATTTATCCTGCACTGGAGAATCCATTTCTTTTTCATATTGCTCTTCATAATTCTCTCAATGTTCAGACAAAAATACAGCCCCTTCTTCATTGAAAAAACAAGAGAAGCTACTTACTGTAGGTATGTATGGAAATCACACATGGATGTTCATGTGATGACTGCTGGTGGTTGGAAACTGACAATGAGTAAATTTCACACTTCCAGGCTTTTCATGCTACAGTGCTTAATGGTATCATTAGAGGGGTTATCCAGATTTGTAGTGAAAGTTTACACTCACTCTTGTGTGCTGTCCGGGTTCTCCTGCAGCGAGAGCGAACAGTCAGGTGCCCTCAAATACACAGCTGAGTGAAAAATGGTTTGCCCACTTCCTGATTTCCTATTCTTTTGCATGTTTGTCTCACTTAAATATCGCAAATCACCAAAAAATTAAATCAAAAGTGATGACGCAAAAAAAATATTTTTTTGTTTAATATTGCCTTTAGCTTGTAAAAGTAGGTAAAAGCTATATAAATCTGACATCGCTGTAATCGTACTGACTTGATAAACAAATTGGTCTTATCTCTTTAATGACACAGCAAACTGACTCTACATATATATATATATATATATATATATATATATATATATATATATGAGAAAAAAACTGGAACAGCACAAAATTCTGATGTAGGGTGCCAGGCCTCCAGGCAAAAAGTCCATTACTTGCCCCAAATTTCAATAATAAAAAAGAAAGGCGGCACTCCATAGCTTCAATAATGAAAAAAAAAGTGGTTTTAATTCAGACCCCTTTTCGCCAAAGAGTAAAAAAAAATTATCGCTCTCAGAATATGACAATGAAATAACAATATTTTTATAAAAAAAACATTTTTACTGTGTGATAGTAGCAAAACATAAAAAAAGATTTTAAATTTGGTATTGCTGTAATCCCATCAAGCTGAAGAGAAAAGCCGTCTTATCACTTATACCGCACGGTGAACGAATCAAAATCAAAAATAAAAATAAGAACTATTCTTGCACTGTTGTCTATTTGCTCATTCTGCCTCCCAAAAATCTGAATAACGCTCGGGTCACATTTAACTTGCTCTTTCCGCTGAGCCCTTATGTCGTAATTTCCATGTAAATTTCAAACAGTGTGATTCAGATAATAACCCCAACGGAACCACACACTTATGAGACAGATGTTACATTATATTAGGTGTCTTTTTAGTGCACAAATGTGGATGACTACAGTTCTGTCCATGCCTAAAATGATGGATACCCCTGGAACAGACCCCAAATGAAGTCCAAACTGTCTCAATGTGCCGCTTTACAGTGATTGATACTGTCGGGGGGTTTAGCCTGAATCACATTTTTGTGAGATTTACATGGAAGCCTGACGTAAGTGCTTAGTGTAAAACACAAGAATGTTTTACCAGCATTATATTGTAAGCTATCAAAATATATTATGTACCCCAAATGTTACCAACTAAAACACTAACTTATCCCTCACAAAGCCAGCCCCCACTCAGGTCCACCTTCTCTCACTGTAAATATAGGGCGCTCTCATGTTACTGGTAGAACAAAGATTGTGGAAAAGCAAAACAGTTACAACAGTACCTCAAATAAAATCCAGTGAAATCTGTGCTCCTAAATCCAAATGCCTCCTCCTTCTGCACCCCACTGTGCCTAAACCACAGTAAGTGACCACATGTTTGGCATTATTGTAGCTGGGAGAGCCAAATTAACAATTTACAGGGTGCATGTCATCAGAAGCATAAGCTAGGCACAATGCATGGGGGTGCTTCAATCTATGGGGGCACTACACTATATGGTGGCATAATGAAAGGGTCCTAAACTGGCATAGTTACAATTCATCAAAATAAAATATAGCCTATGTGTTAAAAAAATATTCACACCAAGAGCGATCTACCACCTTATTGTCATCCTCTCTGTTCTCACAATCTGTTCTCACACTTCTCACACTTTTCACACTCCTCCTCCTGCCCTAACACCACAGAACTGTCCATGTGCACCTTTCCATGTAATAAAATGTATGAATAGCTCTGCAGAATGGCCCATCTGTGTTTCCTCACAGCCAGCTAGATGTTTGGAAATTTTTGCCTTGGGGGGAAACAAGGGTGATTGGGGTTCCACCTCTGAGTATTGTACTGTGTGTGATATTTAGGTGGAGCAAGAGGAGATAAGGCCACTTGGTGCAGTGCTGGCCATCCACTGGATCACATTTTTTTTTCTGGCCCTCATCTACACGGCATACCGCCAAAGAAAGGGAATGGAGCAGCCAGTCCAGTAACAGATGTGGTCAGTTGTCTTTGTATAGGACGAGATGGTGTTTGTTCAGTTGAGCTTTCATTAACATTAACACCTATCTTACATACATGTTGAACACCAAGCCTATTCCTCCTTCCTCCACTTCCTCACTTTTTCTTACTCATTTTGTATGTACCTATCCCCTCTTGTAACCTGCTGTTTCACAACCTTAGTCACACAACTGTCAGTCACCTGACACTAAATGAACAATCACTATTTATTTTCTTAGATAGTGTACCTGAACAACACCTAATAACTAACAATTTTTAAGAGGAAATATGTCCTCCTTATTCCTCACTGGAACACAGTTTGATCCCAAATGATTTGGTATTGCAAATGTGGCCTCCTGGCTGAACCCCTATACTAGGCCTAAAGATATTTAAGAGCAAATGTGGTCTTCTGATTCCTCACTGAAATACCGTTTATGCCAAACAATTTGAATTAACAAACACAGCATCCTAGCTGAACCCCTATATTAGTCCTTATGATTTTTAAGAGGAAATGTGGCTTTCTGATTCCTCATTGCAACACAGTTTTATCCCAAACGATTTGGATTAGCAAATATGACATCCTGGCTTAACCCCTAAATTAGGTCTAATTATTTTTAAGAGGAAATCTGGCCTTCTGATTTTTCACTGCAACACAGCTTTATCACAAACGATTTTGATTAGCAATTACGGACTCCTGGCTGAACCCCTATATTAGGCTTAATGATTTTAAAAGTAAAGTGGGCCTCCTGATTCCTCACTGCAATATAGTTTTTGCCCAAACGATTTTTATTAGCAAATGGTGCCTCCTGAGACTGCAACACAGTTTGAGCACAATCTAGTTAGATGCTGGAAGATCGATTTCACACAGGACAGAATGCCATCTAGCTAACTGACAAATTCACTTTCAGCAGCAGCAGGAGTGGCCTCTCTGTACTGAGACACTGAGAAAATGGTGACAGCAAAACAAGATTTCCTCTTTTTATAAGGACAAGGACATGTGACTTGGCAGCCAATCACAAAAGACCTTGCAATGAAGAGGACTTTAAAGAAATGCATCTAACATCTTGGCTAAAAGAAGAATAGGATAACCGAAGCGGTCTTGGGAGTCCATATTTTGGTTAATTCAGGCTGTTTTGATTGAGTCAGGCTGTTTTGACATTACACAAAAAGTCAAGAAGCCCAAAGTAGAACGGACAGTAGACATGAAATTGTGGTTCCCTACTGTTGTTTGCCTGTTTTCAACCCACCTGATTTCTATTGTTTGTTATGAAATTATGAGGACAATTTTCCAAGATGCAGTGAGTGTCATCATATTCACTTTTACAACTTTGCAACTTTCTATTTTATTTTCAAACCCTACCCTGAAGCCCCGAATATGATTGTTATCAGTAAAAGTGATGTTTTTAACGAGACAAAAATACTTTGTACATATACCCCAGCTGTCCCTAATTTCTACATAAAGAAGAGATATTTTATGAACTATTTTCTGTTTGAAAACGTTTCTGTTGCAATGAAGTAGCTGTAGATTGTAGCAAAATATGCTGAATTTGACATTCTAAAAACAAAGTTTGAGATGTGATTATTAAAATAAGGATACAATCTTTTTGAAAATAAACTTTTTGCATTATTTTAATTATTTTCATCATAACTAAGCAAATAATTATTTGAAATTTGAAGTATAACTTATATTAAGAAAAAATGCAATCCAGAATTAATAAAAAATTTTATTTGATTTATTTTTTAACTGCCATTTTTATGTTCCTTAATGATTTATTATGCTGTTCTCATTATGAAACCACAGACATATAGGTTTAAAAATTGAACACTATTTTGCTCTCATCTCTTCTTTTCTATACAGATAAAACCGTTATTGATTTTTGTTGTTCACTTTGGTCTAATTTTTTTTGTCTCTACCCTTATGTACACTTTAATATTATGGGATCTTTAGATGTGCACATTTATATGATGGTACAAATGAAGTAACCATTTATCTTTGTCTTACATTAAAGGAATTGTAAGGTACAAAATAAGGAATTGGATAAAACATTTGGCTTAAAATTTTTTTGCATTTTGGTTCATGTCCAAGAGAGTATTTGTATACAGTTAAACCTAAACAAGAAAAATATAGTGGAAAACGAATACTAATTTAATCAATATGGTCACCTTACAACTCATTACATTTAATTAATGCATTGATGAAAAAGTACCGTACTTTTCAGACTATAAGACGCACAGGACCATAAGATACACCTAGGTTTTAGAGGAGGAAATCAGAACAAAAAAAAAACAAGCAAGAACTGTGGTCCATTCTGTACTAATATCCCCTATCCTGGTATATATGCCTCATCCCCATCCTGGTATGAATGCCCCCCTAATCCCTATCCTGGTATGCATGGTCTCCTCATCACTATCCTGGTATACTTGGCCCTCTCATCCCTACCCTGGTATGCATGGCCCCATCATCCCTACCCTGGTATGCATGGCCCCCTCATCCCTTTCCTGGTATGCATGGCCCCTCTTCCCATCCTGCTATGCATGGTGCCCTCATCTCTATCTTGGTATGCATGACCTCTTCATCCCTATCCTGGTATGCATAGCCCTCTCATCCCAATCTTGGTGTGCATGGCCCCCACATTGATATCATGTATGCATGGCTCCTCTTCTTCATCCTTGTATGCATACCAGGATGTTGATGAGGGGGCCATGCATACCAGGATGGAGAAGAGGGGCCATGGATATCAGGTTAGGGATGAAGGGGCCATGCATACCAAGATGGGGATATGCATGGCCCCCTCATCCCCATCCTGGTATGCATGCCCCCCTCATCCCCATCCTGGTATGCATGGCCCCCTCATCCTTATTCCGGTATGCATGGCCTATTTATCCCTAGCCTGTTTGGTTATGACCCCCTTATCCCTAGCCTGGTAGGCATGGCTCCTTCATCTCAATCCTGGTAAGCATGGCCCTCCTCATCCCTATACTGGTTGGCAAGGCCCTTTCATCCCTGTCCTGGCATGCAGGGCCCCATCTCCATCCTGATATGCATAACGCCATCCTTATCCTGATATGATATGCCCCTTCCCCATCCTGGTATGCATGGCCCCATTATAAAAACATTAAAAAGAAAACATTGTATTTACCTTCCTGCGCTCCCTAGCAGCATTTTGCTCTGATGCCAGCAGCTGATTTATGCTTGTAAGCAGCACATGGCAGGTACATCATGTGCTGCTTACAAGCCGAAGAAAGCTGCCAGAATACTCAATGCTCTCCACGCCAGGATTATGTGCATGGAGAGCAGTGAATATTCATTGCTCTTTAATAGCGGGCACAGTGTTAGCCACAGCAGCTGGCTTCTTGCTGCTGCTGGGCTTTAACAGGTGCCTGCAACTCAAAGGAATGAATATTCAGTGCATTGCTATGGCAGTGGAGAGCAGTAAATATTCATTGCCTTAAGTAGCGGGCACACGCAAATGCCCAGCTGCTGCGGCTACAGTGTGTCCACTATTAAAGAGCAATGAATATTCACTGCCCTTCATGTCCATAGGTGTGGAATGCAGTGAATATTCATTTTTCTTTAGCAGCGGGCACAGGAGTTAGCCACAGTCACTGGCTCCGGCCTCCTGTGACCTGCTGCTCCCCCCGCTGCCGCTCTCCCACCTCCCCACCACAGCCAGAGCAGGTACATGTGGACTGTAAGATGCAACCCCCATTGTCGTTCACATCTTTGGAGAATAATAGTGCGTCTTATCGTCTGAAAAATACAGTAATTCAAAATCTTAAAATATTTAAAAAGATTGTCATCTTGTTCTGCTAACTTCAACTTCATATGACCAATTACCATAGTTTGACATAATTTTTTCTTTCAATGATTTAGAAAAAGCTAATAAGGGATGAGCGAACATGTTTGGTGATACTTGGTGTGAGACAGTGAAGGAGTGCGTACTGGACGGGGTGTATATCTCGCCCAGGTTTCTTAGCTGGGTCGCATAAGGAAAATAGGAGTGAAGGTAGGATGGCAGTACGACGTTCACTCCACTCCCCATCCAGTACAGGCTTGCAGCTCAACCCTGAGTACACACAGCTGCCTAATTAAGCAGCCAGAAATAGGTGGTAGAGTTACACAGAGGGAGCTCTCAGTCTGGATCTGACTTCAGACGCTGTTGGAGTCTCCTGCAAGTCCATCTCTGGTAATTACGATATATGTGTTGTTGTGGCCAGGCTGCTAGAGCCTAGTTCACAGTAGTGAGGGAACTAACTGTGTTTAAGTTAGCAGCCTGCCAGGCTTAGGACTTTTGTTTATGATTTGGTTTATGTTTTGTTTACTGTGGACTTTAATAAAACTGGTTGCGGCCAGTTGCACCAGTACTTCTGTCTGGACTCTTTATGCCACTCCGTCTACCCGAGACGGCGATCCCGGAGCTATACCCCCTGTAAAGCTTACAATTGGTGCTAGAATGCTGGGGCAGCACAGTGGCTAAAGCAGCAGCAAAGGAAAAGTCTGTTGGAGCAGTCTTAAAGAGACAGTGGCCCTAATAGAGTCTGCAGAAGAAAAAAAAAAAGTGTCTGCACAGCAAAGCTGAACTTGTTGTGTAAAAGACTTTTAAGTGAGCATGTCCTGGGTGAAGGCTGCCGTTGCCATGATAGACAAGTCTGACAGCATGGAGGCGCTACTCAAACATATGGCGCAAGTTAGTGTGCAACAGCAGGAGACTAACCGATTGCTAATGGAGCAGATTGCAGCACTACGCCAGGCTCTCAGCACCTCATCCCAGAGTGATGACGCAAGGTCACCTGCATTGTCCGCTGTAAAGAAGGCGGTAAAACAGACCCTGCAAAAGATGACGCCTCATGACGATGTGGAGGCATATCTCGCTATATTTGAAAGACTGGCAGAGAAGGAGAACCTGCCACTATCTGACTGGGCCATGGTGGTCGCACCCTATCTGACTGGGGAACCCCAAAAAGCCTATTTTGACCTTAGCGAGCAGGATAGCAAAGACAATGCCAAGCTAAAAGCGGAGATTCTTGCCCGCCTGGGTGTTACGCTTGCAGTCCGTGCCAGGAGAGTCCATAACTGGAGATACAGTCGAGACAAGCCTGCTCGCTCACAGATGTATGACCTGATCTATATGGTAAAGAAGTGGCTGGAGCCTGACGTCAGCAACCCGGACCAAATCGTCGAAAAGGTAGTGATGGACCGGTACATCTGGGCCCTTCCTCCTGAGATGCAGCTCTGGGTCAGACAGGGAGACCCCAAAGACGCCAATCATCTGGTCAGCCTGATAGAGAGGTACTCCGCCACTAAAGACTACTCCCGCAACCAGCCGTCCGAGCGATCGTCATTTCGGAGTACCTGGCCTCCGACATCTCCCGGTAAGAGAGTTCCAGCTGTTGGGGCCAGGGGGGCTGCTGATAGACGGGTTCAGGCCCGAGGGGACATGTGTGAGGCAAGGGCCAATGCTTCCGGTGGGGGTCCCCAGGCCTAGAAAGGTCTCCCCGTCTGAACCCCCAGACCTGAGACAGTGTTGGAGATGCCGTGAAATGGGTCATATTTCAGCCAACTGTCCACTAGTGGGGGAACCTATGGACTGTGATGCTGGAAGGTCTCTCTCTCTCCTCGTGGAACCAGTGTGCGTGGCCACCCCAACCGAGGAAAATGGCCCACAGGTGTCCCAGGTGGTTATAAATGGCTGCCCCGTACAAGTCCTCCTAGACTCTGGGAGTCGAGTGACTCTGATACATGCCAGCCTGGCTGATAGGGACTTCATCCCCGATAAACACCTGAGCGTGGTGTGCATCCATGGAGACACCAAAGTTTACCCGGTAACTTCCGTGGACTTTGTCACAAAACTCGGGGAGATCTCGTATGAAGTGGGTGTAGTGAAGAACCTGATGCACCCCGCCATATTGGGTCGTGACTTTCCCCTGTTTTGGGATCTTTGGGGAAAAAACGGTTCTACCGGACAGTGTGATGAAGCTCCTACTGAGGTTGCGCGGTCCATAGGGGCGGAACACAATGCTAATGTGTTGTTGAATTTATGTAATGATAATGATAACGATAATGATGAATTTCCATTTCAAGTGAGTTGGTGAAGGGGATGATGGTTCTCTGGAACAGAATGTCCCTGACCTACCTGTGTCCCGTGGCAATTTTGGGAGTGAGCAATTGTGAGACCCCACTCTTAAACATGCCAGGGAAAATATAACTGTTCTGAATGAGATCCCACAAGAGCCCTGCTCTGATGAAAGATTTCCCCATTTTGCCATGAACAATGACCTGCTATATAGGGTCACTAAGGTAAAGGGAGAGGCCGTGAGTCAGCTCCTAGTACCTAAGCCATATAGAAGTATGGTGCTAGGTTTGTCACATAACCACGTGCTTGGTGGGCACCTGGGGATGGACAAGACCCAGGAAAGAATCCTCCAAAGGTTTTACTGGCCAGGGGTTTATTGAGATGTGGAGGATTATTGCAAAACCTGCCCCACGTGTCAGATAAATGCTCCGGTTTCTCACTTCTGCAGTCCATTAGTCCCGCTGCCGGTTATAGAGATACCATTTGAAAGGGTAGCGATGGACTTGGTAGGTCCTATTGTGAAATCAGCCAGGGGGCACCAATACATACTAGTGGTACTTGATTATGCAACCCGGTACCCCGAGGCTGTCCCTTTAAGAAAATATGGCGTCCAAAAATATTGCACGGGAACTCTTTCATATGTTTTTCCAGGACAGGAATCCCTAAAGAGATCCTCACGGACCAAGGCACACCTTTTATGTCCAAGGTGATGAAGGAACTGTGTAAGTTGCTTAAAATCTCGCACATTCGAACATCCGTGTATCACCCACAGACGGATGGGCTGGTGGAACGTTTTAATAAAACGTTAAAACATATGTTAAAGAAAGCAGTGGAGAAAGATGGTCGGGACTGAGACTACCTGTTACCCTACCTGATGTTTTCGGTCAGAGAGGTGCCCCAAGCCTCTACGGGGTTTTCTCCCTTTGAGTTGGTATATGGTCGGCACCCGCGGGGCTTGCTAGACATAGCCAAGGAAGTATGGGAGACCGAGGCAACCCCATACAAGAGTGTTATAGAGCATATTGCCCAGATGCAAGATAGAATTGCTAAGATTATGCCATTGGTTAAGAATCATCTGAAGAGCGCCCAAGAAGATCAAAGCAGGATATATAATCGGTCTGCAAAAATTAGGACTTTCAACCCTGGGGATCGAGTCCTAATCCTAATTCCCACGGTGGAAAGTAAGTTTTTGGCCAAGTGGCATGGCCCATACGAGATAGTACAGAAAGTGAGCGAGGTCACCTACAAAGTACACCAACCTGGGAGACGGAAGCCCTACCAGGTCTATCATATCAACCTGATCAAGCCCTGGAGGGACAGAGAGTCATTGTTGGCCTCGGGTGAAGTAGAGAAAGGGTTAAAACCACCTCTACCTCCTGTGACAATTGGTGAGACATTGTCCGTACACCAAAAACAGGAAGTACGGGAGTTTCTGCAGAAAAATCTGCAGAGGTTTTCAGACTTGACCGGCCGGACTTCTCTCGTGAAACACCATATCGAGACCGAGCCCGCACTAAGGTCAAGCTGAAGCCATACAGGATTCCGGAAGCCCGCAGAAAGATAGTCTCTACTGAGATCAAACGGATGCTAGACCTCGGGGTCATTGAGGAGGCCCAAAGCGAGTGGTGTAGCCCGATTGTCCTGATCCCAAAACCTAACGGAACCTGGAGGTTCTGTAATGATTTTAGAAAGTTGAACGACGTGTCAAAGTTTGAGGCATACCCGATGCCAAGGGTAGACGAGCTAATCGAGAGGTTAGGGTGTGCCCGTTATATTACAACCCTCGATCTGACAAAAGGGTACTGGCAGATACCCCTGTCTGATGAGGCAAAAGAAAAAACGGCCTTTGCAACCCCTGAAGGCTTGTTTCAGTATCTTGTGAT
>JARQOD010000002.1:546337227-546394293 GCA_033576555.1 Oophaga sylvatica
GGAAACTAACACGAAGGTCCCGCCTCACTACAAAGAGGGGCCCTCTCCAGATGCTAATGACACATGTGACTTGGCAGAGATGGCTAATGGACACGAGCAGAAGTGTGAAGGGATGGAGCAGTCAGAGCTCTCCCCCCACGGAAGCGACCCGATCGCCACGGAACCACCGTTGGGCACCCGGCCTGGAAACCCTCCTACGCTGCAAGAAGCGGAGGATACCCTGAGAGACCTGGCCCGGCACCGGGAGGAGGTCGCCAGGATGGAAGCCAGCTGGCGTGCCCTAAAACTAAACTTGGAGCGGCGCCAATCCCTCTTACCTGAAGTGTCTGTACCAGAAGGTGAGGCACCCGTTCTAGTAGAGGAGTCCAGGCGGGCATCCCAGCCCTTGCAATGTGATCTGGTTGACGTTGTCGCAGTGGAGGCACCCGTTCCTGCAAAAACCTCTGCACCGGCAGCACCCCAGATCCCGCTGTCTGCCCCCGTCGCTGAGACAGAAGAAGCGACACCCGTCCTCATGGAGGAGGCCGCGCAGGCACCAGAGGTCTACCAGTCTGTACCGGAGCCCCGACTGTCATCTGTTCCAGAGCCGGCTGCTTCCTCCGCAGGTGAGCGCCGCCAGGACTGGGGGCGCCAGGAGAGCTGCCGCAAACCGGACATCATAAGCTGCAGTTTGATGGTGGAGACGTGGAGATGCTGGAGGAGAATTACAACCGGCGTCAGGAGGAAGAGTGGAGACGTTGGGAGAAGGAAGCAGAGCGACAAAGGGAGCAGCGCGAATCCCAGAAACTTCGCCAATGTCACATCGAGAAGGACCGGTCAGATAAGGACCGGATGAGAAAAGATAAAGGTACCCTGAGGGAGCCGCGGCGTAAGGGTGCAGTACGGAGCTTTAAATTGAAAGGTGGTTGGGGCTTCATCCAGGAGCCTGGACTTTATTTAGAAGTCTTTGTGACCCGGCGGGACGTGGAGACTCACCTCCCAGAAGGACACCCGGGGAGGGACCTGTTGCCAGGAGACTTGGTGACTTACACCCGACACTGGGGTTACAATGGATGGTACGCCCTAAATGTTACCAGGTGTGACCCCTACTCCCCAGAGTGTCAGGAAACTGACAGACCCTCCAAGCCTTCAGCCTCCCCCAACCAGGCCTTTTGCACAAGTGCCCACCCCACGCCGTAAATCTCCCCAGCCTCCCTCAGTGGTCTCCTCAGCAGCCCCAGCTATGGACATGATAACTATAGCTGGCCCGTACCCGGCGCCTGTTAGGCCCCCTGGGGTTCGTTCAGTCCGGGACATAGGGGTCCAGACCCGGAGGGAGATGAAAGAGGTGGCCACACAGACCCAGATAGCGGGTCACGACTTGACTGTACAGGTCACACGACGTCATCAGGTCCTGGTGGTCCTTGGTGTCTCGGATGTTTGGCAAGTATCAGAAGAGTACCAGGTGGTACCTGGAACACCCCTGCCAAAGAATTATAAATAACCCGGACAGGGTCCCTGTATGTAAATAGTTAAATATGTAAATAGTTAAATTGTTGATGTACCCGGACGGGTGAATGTTCATAAAATTTTTTTTTAATTTAATAAAAAACACAACACAGTTTTCATTACTTTTATTACAGTTTCATCTTGCGACGCCATCGATCTCCTGTAAAAAAATGAAAAAAAAAAACAGCAGTATACCACCTGTCCGACGCAGTCCATAGTAACGAGTGTCCCACGACGATCCAGCTCTGCTACATCAGAATGACAGGCAGAGCCTGTCATCCCGGCGCAGCACAGCTAATTACCTGCTTCCCCGGCGGTGACGTCATCGGACTGACTGCTTTACGGCCGGGATTACCCAGCAGTCACTGCAGTTATCGCGAAAAACTGCATGTGACCGCCAGGGAGAAGATAATGGCGGCCATCAAGCAGTCCAGGACGTGACCGCCGGAGATCTTCTGCCAGGTAAGTGCCGCTGACTCCTGACAGACCCGACCGACGGACACTCACAGTGACAGTGACAAATCCGATTCCGGTATTCGATATGACGAAAATATCGTTATTCAGAATCGAAAGGTCGACACAGCTAATATCGGCCGATATCTGATATTTGCAGTATCGTATCGCTCAACACTAGAAATGACACTTGGTGTACATAGGGTTAACCATGTCTTTTCATGTCCTTTGCTATCTGATTTGCACAAACAATTACATCAGTCTATGTGTGCAAAATTTCACACCTGTAGGGGTTAATTAAAGGTGTAAATTCGTAGCAAAAAAGTCCGTTTTTTTTACAACGAATTTACACCTTTAATTAACCCCTACAGGTGTGAAATTTTGCACACATAGACTGATGTAATTGTTTGTGCAAATCAGATAGCAAAGGACATGAAAAGACATGGTTAACCCTATGTACACCAAGTGTCATTTCATGTCGGGTGCTTCTGTCTTTTCACAGAAGCCGGCTTTACCCGGCAATTGAATCAGAGGATATTTTACTATGTAGAAGTGTATAAACTATACATATATGTATATATATATGTCACAATGACATGTATATATATATATATATGTATTCTATGTGTGTATATTTAGTGTTTACAAGGAAATAAAGGTTTTTTTTAGTTGCGATATTTTGTTCCCATAGACTTACATTGGACTTCCGGTATCGGAATCGGATATCGACGATATTTAGTGATATCGGCGATACCATTTCGATACGATATTTTTAGATATCGAGCAGTATCGCTCAACACTAATTTCAACTTAAAAATCATTAGGCCTTATATAGTGTGGCAGTCTCCGGAAGCCTCATTAGCTACTCCAAATCGTTTGTGCTAAAACTGTTTTTCAGTGGCAAATCAGAAGTCCAGTTTTCCATGTAAAAAACATTAGGCCTACTATAGTGGTGCAGCCATGAGGCCCAATTAGCTACTCCAAATTGCTTGTGCTCAAACTGTGTTTCAGTGACAAATCAGAAGGCCAGATTTCCATGTAAAATAATTAGTCCTACTATAGTGGTGCAGCCATGAGGCCCATTTAGCTACTCCATATTGTGCTAAAACTGTCATTCAGTGGCAAATCAGAAGGCCAGATTTCCATGTAAAAATTATTAGTCCTACTATAGTGGTGCAGCCACTAGGTGCAATTAGCTACTCCAAATCATTTGTGCTAAAAACTGTGTTTCAATGGCAAATCAGAAGGCTATATTACCAGTTAAAAATCATTCAGCATAACAGTGTTATTCAAGCACACTATCTAAGAAAATAAATAGTGATTGTTCATTTAGTGACAGGTGACTGACAGCTGGGAGCCTAAGGTTGTGAAACAGCAGAGTACAAGAGGGGAAGGCTACTTACAACATGAGTGGGAAAAAGGAAGGTCATGGTGGAATGAGGAATAGACTTGGTGTTCGATGTGTATGTGGTTTAGGTGTTAATGTGAATGAAAACTCAACTGCTGCTATGTGTATATTGTGTAGATAGGGAAAGTGTAGTTATGGGTTAGCCACTAGAGGGGGGCATTGTAGGATATCAATAGGAATGGGATAGGAATTAGATAAAATCTAGGAGGGGCCAACTGTAGGTAAGTTGTAGGATTTCATGTATTCAAGTTAGTAGGGCCAGAGAGCCCAGAAAGGGCAGATGGACCCCGTAACGTTCAGCAAGGAGCCCAGTCGCCCAGGGCCTGTGGTGAAGGTCACAGCAGTAGCAGGATGCAGAGCAGCTCCAGGATGTGGCAACCAACTATGTGGACTGATGCCCTCTTGTCTAGGGTGAAGCGGACAGGGGAACTTCTGAAGTTAGTTGGGCTGGCCAGAAGGAATCCTGCAGTACCAGACAGACCAGTGCAACCCTGGGACATTCTTGAAGAAGTAAGGGAAAGCACAGGGAAAGAACAGGATGTACTCTGTGCTGATCAATATATTGTGACTGTGACTGAACCGGATGTACTGAGATTGGAACCAAGTAAAATCGTATGTTTTAAGTTGGAGCTGGACTCTGTCTCTCTTTGTATAAAGCCACCCGAAAGAAATCCTCAGCATATTCGAGAGGACCCTGATGGAATAGAAAGCGAGAAGAAAGGTACGCTACAAAGAGGACACTGTGTATATGTGGCGGAAGACCAGGGCATGATTAAGCAACTATTGTCAGCCACGACTTCGGCCCTGGCTCCCCCTACACTTGCACCACTATAGTAGACCTAATGTGGAATTCTGGCCTTCTGATTTGCCACTGAAACACAGTTTTCGCACAAATGATTTATAGTTACTAATTGTACCTAGTGCCTGCAGCATTATATTAGGCCTAACAATTTCTACGTGGAAATCTGGTCTTCTGATTTGCCACTGAAACACAGTTTTAAGACAAAAGATTTGTAGTAGCTAATTGGGACTCATGGCTACACCACTATAGTAGGCCTATTGATTTTTCCATGGACTTCTAGCCTAATTTGCCACTGAAACATAGTTTTAGCACAAACGATTTGTAGTAGCTAATTGCGCCTAGTCGCTGCACCTCCATATTAGGTCTAACAATTTTTAAGCGGAAATCTGGCCTTCTGATTAGTCACTGAGACGCAGTTTTAGCACAAACGATTTTGAATAGTTACTTGGCCCTCCAGGCTGCAGCACTATATTAGGCCTAACGATTTTTATGAGGAAATCTGGCCTTATGATTTGCCACTGAAACACAATTTCAGCACAAACTATTACGAGTAGTTAATTGGTCCACCAGGCTGCAACACTATATTAGGCCAACTGATTTTTAAGTGGAAATCTGGCCTTCTCACTTGCATCTGAAGCACAGTAATAGCACAATTTGGAGTAGCTAATGGGGCTTCTGGAGACTGGCACACAGTTTTTGCATAATGCTGGAAGTTCGATTTCACAAAGGATGAGTTCACTTTCAGCACCAGCACTACAACAGGAGTGAACTCTCAGTACTGTGACTCTAAGAAAATGGGGACAGCAAAACAAGGTGTCTGCTTTTAATTTCGCCAGTGACGTGACTTTGGCAACCAATCACAGAAGTGCTTGTGTCATGACAATGTGGATGGATTCTATGCCCTGATTGCTTGCCACAATCAACACACATAAAGTTAAGGGAAGAAGAAAAAAATTGTGCGTCGCTGCTGTAACCTCTCCACATGCTCCTCTGACCTAGACACACCCCCTCCCCTCATCAAACTCGTCCCTCTGCCCTTAGCTCATTAAACAGCACCACTATAATAGCCAAGGTAATAACAAAAGCTCTAGAAGATCCACAATGATTTACCAAACTATGACCGACTTTGGACGACATTGAGTAAAAAAGCTCATGAAAGTGAACATGAATCTCAATGTACAACTTTCGTGCTGAATTTGAGATTGGCGAACATTTTCCTAAGGTGGTAAGTGGAGATGAAGCAATAATAAGCACAAACATCTCTCTGCTGTACCTACTAAAACATTCACTGTTCACAATTAAAGAAGAATCTAAGCAAGCAGAACAGGTGGAGATGAAGGAGAAAGAGGCTTAGAAGGAAGAGGAGAAACAGGACATGGTTGCTAGCGCAACAGAGGCTAGTACCCACACAAGCTTTGCCCCCTCTCTCCTATGTGGATGGGCTGAGAAGGGTAATGAGGAGGAAGAGAGGGAGGAGGATATGGAGACTCATCATGATGGTGGAGACAGGGAAGCTTTGGCTATAGGGAGCTTGGCAAATAAAACTGAATTTGCCTTTTCTGTTACCCTCCCATTAAATTCATCTTGGACAAAAAAGAGTACAGGTTGTTCACCCTGCTAGACCAAAGCTACAATGAGAACCTTGCATCTCTTCTTCCTGAAGCGGAGAGGTCTACTAAAATGGTCCTACACCAGAAGACCATTGTGGAAAATATGCTGAAAAGTTCCCATCAAACAACACTAGTGACAGAGTGCAAGCTTCCTTGCACAACCAAGTAGGAGAGGTAGACACAAACCAGGTACAGCAGAGGAAGTGGTACACTGTAAAATGCCTGGGCCAATTTCATGACACCATCACAGTGTCCAGGCCCTGATGGCCAGGTATATTTGTCAAGTTTTTAAAGACGGTTAATCAATACCGGGCCAACCAAACTAGCATGCTCCCTAATACTTCTGAGACCTTAAACTATTGGGTCTCAAAGCTGAATGCCTGGCACGAGCTGTCACTTTATGCCTTGGAGGTGTTGTGCTGCTCTTCCAATAGCGTCTTTTCTGAGAGGTATTTAGTGCCGCTGTGTGGGGGTCAAAACAGACAGGCGCTTTCACCTGTCAACAGAGAATGCTGAGAGGCACACTCTCATAAATATGAGCAAAGCCTGAATTAGCCTCCATTTTTCCACACCACTAGATGACAGCAGTACATAAAGTATTTTTAATCTTCAATATTTGAATGAGGCCCTCCAGTTTTTGCCTTCAAGGGCATATTGATGACCCTAATTATAATTTTTTCCTTTCCTTTGCAAAGCCTTTATGATTGTAAGAGTATAGAAACAACACTTTAAAATATTTGATTGAGGCACACCAGCTATTGCATTCCAGGGGTTTATCAACGACTGGATGACTCTTCTTATAATTTATTCCTGGCTTTGAACTTTATGCAGAGCCTTTATGAGTGTGGAAGTTCATCAACTACACTTTCAATATATTTAGATTCCAATTTATTCTGGATTCAATTAGTCATCAATACAGTTTAATGTGGTTATTGTAGTATGTAAAACACCAAAAAAGCATTGAAAATTTATTCTTGATTTAATTACTCACCCATAGAATAATAAATGAACAGAGCAAAGATTAGCCTGTCTTTTCCACACCACCAGATGACAGCACCTTATAAAGTGTTTTTAATCTTCAATATTGGAATAGGGTAGTCCAGTTATTACCTTCAAATATCTTTGGATGACCCTGCTGGTAATTTTTTTTTCTGGCTTTACACAGTGTGCAGAGCCTCTATGAGTGTAGAAGCACCTGAAATACACTTTCTTTTCAATATTTGAATGAGGCACTATAGTTGGTGCCTTGAAGGGTATATGATGACCTTAGTTGTATTTTTTACCAGGCTTTGCAATGTGCACAAAGCTTTTATGACTGCAATTATATGAAGAAATAATGTACAGAAGAATCAAAGAATATTTGTGAACATATAATTTATTTTATTTATATATCAAAATTACAAAAAACAAGTGCACAGACCTAAACATACTTACAAAGTGGAAAGCCACATGGTGTTGCCACAGTACCAGAGGACACACAAACAGGATGTAAAAGACTAACAGTGCATGCTGAATATCTGTATGATGGGGCATAGTGAGTTAACTAAGATCAAACAGTCTGAATACCAAAAATATAGTAGTGTCACAAAGATACAACACAGTTAGTTTACAAAAAAACACAATTATACATGAATGAACACAATGAAATCTAAATGAGGTTCCAAAAAGGCCCCCTCCTCCACACTTTATACAAATTCTACTCAGCAAACTCTAAAACAGCAATGTAATTAAAAAATACCTATAGTGTGGGACGTGGCACACACCAAATACCCGAAGTACGTTTTGGTAGTAAGCCTTCTATTCCCAGTGATCTGGGAGTCAGAGATGCTTCCACAGGTTTTCCCTATGCTGTTCATTCAACACTTTTCCATCCATTTCAACATTTTCCCTTCCCCAAGACCTACTTGTTGGGTCTGCCTGAAAAATGCTTGAATTTCCCATTGACTCCCATTATACTCGTTACTAAAAAAAAAGAGCATGCCTTAGGAATTGCTCTTTTTGAGTAACGAGTATCTGAGCATTTTAGTGCTCACTCATCACTAGTGATTTTTTTTTATAATGTGACTGAAGACAGAACCAGCCGGATAAATACTGAAGTGTACAGGGCTATACTTTCTGCCCAGATTCAACAAAATACAACAAGGTTGATTGGACAGCGCTTCACAATACAAATGGACAATGACCCAAAACATACTGCTAAAACAGCTCAGAAGTTTTTTTAAGACAAAGAAGTGGAATATTGCACAATAGTATAGTCAATCAAACCTTATGTCAGAAGCAAGCAACAACTAGATTCAACTGCAGTAAAGGTGTGGCAAACCATCACAACAGAGGAGGCTAAACATTTGGTGATATCCATGGCTTTCAGACTTCAGGCAGTCATTGCCTGCAAATGATTATTTACAAAGAATTAAAAAGGAACATTTTTATTTGTGATGAAGCTAATTTGTCCAATTACTTTTAAACCTCAAGATAAGGAGGTTTTGTAAAAAATGGTTGCAATTCGTAAACATTTCACAGGATATTTTGTTAAACCCCTTTAATTGCATCTCAGTTATTTCATGTTAAATCATAAAAAGTTGCATACAGGACCCAAATCAAAAAGATTCAGTCACTGTCGAAATATTTCTGGACCTAACTATACATAATAACTGCCAGATCATTAGTTGGTGTAGGCCTTAATTACACATCAGATTCTTCTTAAGACTATAGTATGTTGTAATTTTGCAATGTAGGATGTGTGCAGATCCAAGCAAAGCTAATTTCTGTCCGAAAATTATTTTGTTAACATTTTACTTTTGCAAGTGCTTACCAAGGTTTTTGGGGTGAAAAACATTGTACCACTGATAACTGGTAACACAAACGCTGGTTTGTGCTATAGACTTCTAATTTCAAATTTTATTTTTCAGGTCTTGATATTTTTGAGCCTTTTTCATTTTGTTTTCAATGACCCTGCTATCTCCAGGCATTATCAAGAATCCATAACCTCTTTTTCTTGACAATGTGTTTTGTAGACCAATATTTTGTCCATAGATATGTAAAAGTCATAAAAAAGTAAAATGTTTTAAGTAAATATTTTTTAAATATTATTACTCTATTTATATTTCCATTTTTTTGTAAAATAATATCATAATGTTTACAACATTACCAATATTACTTCTGCTTCTACCACAATTATTCTCTATTAAGACTTGACAGAAAAACGACTGTACAGGCTTTCAGACAAAATAATGGATGCAAACAATGCAAAAAAGAAAGTTTATGGGAAGTTTTAAATTGCAGTCAGTGCATTAAACCTAATTTAGCAATGTTTGCTGAGCAATTCAATATTGTTTAGGGAAAAGTTCAAGCAACTGTATAAGCAGTGAAATAGATATTTAAGACTTAAATCCATTATTCTGAAGTAGACAAACTTTGAAGTGAAAGATATTGTGCTTGACACACAGCCAATAAGAGACTGTAAATATCTAACTCACAAATACAATTTACCTACTTAGCAGATAATTTTCTAAGAGGATAATAAGCTGTATAAGTCACGCAGAACACAATATTCAGATTTTTTGTATCCAAATGTTATACCTTCCACATACTGGCAAATATGCCAACAGTCCACATAAACTGAATTACCAATTTTGCTCTTTATATGACCCTTCAAATTTCTTATAATAGTGTTTCTTCACACATTTGATCAACTGGTTTGACAAAATGTATTCAATCATTTAAATATATTGAAAGGTTATACATATTTTATCAAGTTATAATGACTAATTAAAATACTAAAAACATAAATATTTTACAGTAATAGTTTTTAATCAAACAATTAAAGGGGTTGTCTATTACTCGGACAAGTAATGTCCCTGGAATTTACCATCACATGGCCTATTTAAGGAAATTGCCATGATTGATGGGTATGACAATCAATAGGCTGCCCTCCAATTAGACAATGTTCTAATACACATGATCTATGATTACAATTAAGAAAATAAATCGTATGGTGTGTCAGATCGTACAAAGGAATGAATTGTTCTAACATGAAAGATAGGATAATAATTGGAATCTCTTTGGATTATATTCAGGGTCATAGATGTTCCTCTTAGTGATTATAGTATATTGTATTATCTCAAAAAAGTGTGCACCAATATTACATATAGGTCATTTATTACTTCACTTTATAGTTAATTTAATAGGTGGATATCAACATAAATAACTACCATATCCTTTTATAGCCTTTAATAAAGGAATCAATTGCAATATATTAAATTATTCACTGTAATAAGGTCATACATTATTTTAATATTTTTCGTTTTAGGTTTTGGGATTTTTTAATCAAAGGCATGATTTATTTGCTAGAAGATTATTTAGCGTCTGTTTTTATGCATCTTGTTTAATCCTACTAGTTCATTCTTTGTACCAGTACCGAAGATAAATTAACCTGAATATCCCATATATGCAAAACCCACATCAGTCCAATTTTATCACTATACCGATCTCACATATACAAACTTAATTATTCCTCCTATTTTTAAAATATTGCTATTGGCCAAACATACTTTAAGCTTTAAGATTACCAAACAAGAATTTTCATTAAGTACATACGATGTTAGAATTGTTAATAACAGTAAATTTTTGTACAAAATGTATGATAAATAAAAAAAGTAGCACTGGCAATGCACATGGTAGAGTGAGAGAAAAAACTTCATACAATGGCAAAAATTTTGTAGCAACACCTCCAGCATGGCTGGCATCAGTAAATTCAGCAGTAGGAATACAAATTGCAGGTCACAAATGGCATCCTTTGGTTCTAGCAAGTGACCCACGGAGGAGGAAGCAGAGGTGTGAAAAGTAATGTGTGTCACATCACTTGTTTCAGAGCCGGATTATACTACCTTTGGCATCGACAAAGCCAGTTTGAGTCAGTATTCTAACTAGTGCAACTTCTCAACCACTATTACACAATGTTTTACATAGCATTTCAATTCTGTCAGTATTGTCTTTATCTATTCTGCTACTTAGTCCCCTAGTCCACCCCACCATTGGGACTAAGGAAGAAACTTTACCAGAACATCTTTTTTTAAGTTGATTTATTGGAAGAGATGAAAAGCCAGCCATTATACTTGGATGACTTGGGGCTCAAAGAGATGGAGCTAGGCAATTCAAATGCTTAGCTATGTCGATGGCTTTGTGATCTGTGATAGTAGGGGCACTTGCACTTGTAGCAACACTTTGAGCCAAGGCAATTCTTTAGGTGGAAATCACACAGATAAAGAGCCCAGGACATTTTCCACAGATAGATAACTGTCAGTCAAGTCAGGGATGATATTCATGATTCTATTTTAACAAGACATAGAAACCAGATAAGGCAGCCATGGAGGTAAAGTCATCAAAGGAAAAGGATGTTGGCCTTGTTGATACACAGTGGAGGTGACAAGCCACTAAAACAATCTCCAATGCAAATTCTGCTTGTTATAGGAATGCTCTCAAGCAAGTGACTCCAAATGTGCTGTTGGAGTAAAAGGTTTATTATCACCTGAAAACTAATTCTGGTCATAGTAGTGGGAAATTGCATGTGTGGGCATTTTGAAAGTAGAATTATCTTGCACTTTGCTGCAGAGAAATATTTGGCATTCTACAGGCTCTGCAAGAGGAGAATAAGCCATGGACGCTATTTGCACATGGAGTGGCATCACCCTTACAACTCAACTAAATAAAGCAATGACAGCAATAAGAGCAAGTCTCAAGTTTTTCTCCTCCACATTCTCCTCACAGTTGTTTTTTCTGTTATCAAGGCTGCGTTTTCAAGTAGTATCTGGTCAGTGCCATCACCACTATCATTGTTATCTACTATTACTGCTTATCATACTCCAAGTACTCTTTGTGCGCCTTCTTTGTTGCACCACCACATGTCTATTCATGATTGTTTGTCAAAAAACATGCTCCTTGTCATTCCCCTATTATGCCTTTTAACCCCTTCCCGACCCATGACGCCAACGTTGGCGTCATGAAAACCTGTGCCATCCCGACCCATGACGCCAACGTTGGCGTCATGCTATAAATCATGTTCCTGCGGGCCGGGAGACCCTGGTCACTGAAAGGTCACCCGACCTGCAGTAACAGGACCCTTACTGCATCACCACAGGGGGGTTGGCTTAACCCCCACGTGGCCACGATCGCTCTGATTGGCTGTTAAAAGTGAAACAGCCAATCAGAGCGATTTGTAATATTTCACCAATGAAACTGGTGAAATATTACAATCCAGCCATGGCCGATGCTGCAATAGCATCTGCCATGGCTGGACACCAAGATCTGACCCCCCCCACACCAAGTCATGGCGGTGATCGGCCGCCGCCATCGAAAGATGGCAGCGATCGGTCACCGCCGTCACTGTCTGCTCCCCTGCTCCTGCGATCTGCTGCCCCACCTACCGATCCCCCCCTCACCTTCCGACGCCCCATACTCACCTCTCCCGATCCACCGATGTCCCTGGATCTGTCCCGGTGGCTGCCGGGATTCTTCATGGGCGCCGTCATCTTGGAAAATGGCGGGCGCATGCGCAGTGCGCCCGCCGGCCGGCGCATGCGCAGTGCGCCCTCCATTTTACAAAAATTTATTTTGATCACTGTGATAAACTGTCACAGTGATCAAAATAAAAAAAAAGTAAATGAACCCACCCCTGTCATAGATAGGGACAAATAATAAAATAGAGAAATTTTTTTTTTTCCTAGTGGATTTTGCCGCTGATCCGCAGCTGATTTCGCTGCGGATCCGCGGCGGATATCGCGGCTGATCCGCGGCGGATTTCGCGGCTGATCCGCGGCGGATTTCACTGCTGATCCGCGGCGGATTTCTCTGCTGATCCGCTGCGGATCCGCGGTGGATTTCGCTGCTGAGCCGTGGCTGATTTCGCTGCGGATCCGCGGCTGATTTCGCTGCTGATCCGCGGCGGATTTTGCTGCGGATCCGCGGTGGATTTTGCTGCGGATCCGCGGGGATTTTGCACACAGGAACTCTCCAAATGCGACATGGCAACCGCTAAATATTCCAGCATATTTTCCATTCAAAAAGTCAAATGGCGCTCCTTCCCTTCTGAGCCCTGCCCGTGCGCCCAAACAGTGGTTTATGACCACATATGAGGTATCTGTGTACTCAGGAGAAATTGCCCAACAAATTTTAGGATCCAATTTATACTGTTGCCCATGTGAAAATGATAAAAACCGAGGCTAAAAGAAAATTTTTGTGAAAAAAAAGTACTTTCTTTTATTTACGGATCAATTTTCGAACCACCTGGGGGTTCAAAGTGCTCACTATGCATCTAGATAAGTTCCTTAGGGGGTCTAATTTCCAAAATGGGGTCACTTGTGGGGAGCTCCAATGTTTAGGCACACAGGAACTCTCCTAATGCGACATGGCAACCGCTAAATATTCCAGCATATTTTCTATTCAAAAAGTCAAATGGCGCTCCTTCCCTTCTGAGCCCTGCCGTGCGCCCAAACAGTGGTTTATGACCACATATGAGGTATCTGTGTACTCAGGAGAAATTGCCCAACAAATTTTAGGATCCAATTTATACTGTTGCCCCTGTGAAAATGAAAAAAACTGAGGCTAAAAGAAAATTTTTGTGAAAAAAAAGTACTTTCTTTTTTTTATGGATCAATTTGTGAAGCACCTGGGGGTTCAAAGTGCTCAATATGCATCTAGATAAGTTCCTTAGGGGTCTAGTTTCCAAAATGGGGTCACTTGTCGGGGAGCTCCAATGTTTAGGCACACAGGGACTCTCCAAATGCGACATGGCAACTGCTAAATATTCCAGCATATTTTCCATTCAAAAAGTCAAATGGCGCTCCTTCCCTTCTGAGCCCTGCCGTGCGCCCAAACAGTGGTTTATGACCACATATGAGGTATCTGTGTACTCAGGAGAAATTGCCCAACAAATTTTAGGATCCAATTTATACTGTTGCCCATGTGAAAATGAAAAAACTGAGGCTAAAAGAAAATTTTTGTGAAAAAAAAGTACTTTCTTTTTTTTACAGATCAATTTGTGAAGCACCTGGGGGTTCAAAGTGATCACTATGCATCTAGATAAGTTCCTTAGGGGTCTAGTTTCCAAAATGGGGTCACTTGTCGGGGAGCTCCAATGTTTAGGCACACAGGGACTACAAATGTGACATGGCAACCGCTAAATATTCCAGCATATTTTCCATTCAAAAAGTCAAATGGCGCTCCTTCCCATCTGAGCCCTGCCGTGCGCCCATACAGTGGTTTATGACCACATATGAGGTATCTGTGTACTCAGGAGAAATTGCATAACAAATTTTAGGATCCATTTTATCCTGATGCCCATGTAAAAATGAAAAAATTGATGCTAAAAGAAAATTTTTGTTGGAAAAATTAAAATGTCCATTTTTTCCTTCCTTGATTTAGTTCCTGTGAAGCACCTGAAGTGTTAATAATCTTCTTGAATGTAGTTTTGAGTAGCTTGAGGGTGCAGATTTTATAAAGGTGTCACTTTTGGGTATTTTCTGCCATATAGACCCCTCAAAGTGACTTCAAATGTGAGGTGGTCCCTAAAAAAAAATGGTTTTGTAAATTTTGCTGTAAAAATGAGAAATCGCTGGTCAACTTTTAACCCTTATAACTTCCTAACAAAAAAAAATGTTGTTCCCAAAATTGTGCTGATGTAAAGTAGACATGTTGGACATGTTATTTATTAACTATTTTGTGCCACATAACCCTCTGGTTTAACAGAATAAAAATTAAAAATTACAAAATTTTCAAAATTTTCGCCAAATTTCCATTTTTTTCACAAATAAACGCAAAAATTATCTACCTAAATTTACCAGTAACATGAAGCCCAATATGTCATGAAAAAAAACAATCTCAGAATCGCTAGGATCCGTTGAAGCGTTCCTGAGTTATTGCCTCATAAATGGACACTGGTCAGAATTGCAAAAAATGGCAAGGTCTTTAAGGTCAAAATAGGCTGGGTCATGAAGGGGTTAAACTCACCCCAGATGGTCCCATCTGCTGTCATATCATCTAGTAAAGTTAGCTGCCTCTTGAAAAATTCAGCGAGTGCTCAGTAGCTTTTCTGGAAGGTGCCCAGCTTTCCAACTAGTCACAAGAGACAAAATGTAACTAAAACAAGGACAGTCCCCAAGAAGAGCTACTAAATTGTACCAAACCAAGTCCTGTGAAGCCTCCCTATGCGTTTCCTCCCCCTTTTCCTATAAAGCCTGGTCAGCTTACCAGACTTCATAGGAAAAAGGGTCCTGACTCAAACTGGTTGGACCAGACATGTGAGTTGCCTGCCAAAGCAAGAACTCTTAAATTCCCAAATTTATACTTTTTTCTCCCTTGATGAATACCCCAAAAGGGGGATGAAACATGTAGGGAGACTTCACAGGACTTGATGGGAACAATTTAGTAACCTTACATGTAGACTGTCCTTATAAGGGCAGGAGAATTACAGAGGCATGACAGGGATGTTAGAAACTCTCCTCTCCTCCCCTCTGCTATATACAAGTATCTTTTGGGCTCTTGCTTATCTGCAACCTGTAGAGAAGGACTACATTATTGGTGAGATCAACCATTTATTACTGAGCACGTTTAACTTTTAGCACTTTGCACTTTATCAATTTGGTTTGTTTGTCTTGATTTATCCAGTTTTAAATCACACATTAAAAGCTATGTTTTAGTTTACTTTGTCTCTCCTGGCTAGTTGGATATCAATTGTCAGTTGTGTCAGGCTGTAATTTTTGCTTATTTCTATAAGGTGCAGAACTGCCATCATCTTTAATGGGAAGGAGTGCCCTTTCTCTACTCTCAGAAGCAGGAGGACTTGGGCTGCTCTCTTGATATCTATTTGCACTAAAATGCACTTCGAAGTAAAAAACTGGAGAAGAAACTGTTAGCATTATACAGAATTGAGATTCACTACTTAATGGGTACATTTTTAGAAGTATATCAATGCACCTCTGTAGGTTAGTGTTGTCAAAAGTGGCAACGCTTTAAACATTCAAATTGCCTTAAATATGAGAAGAGTAAATCACGCTCCCTGAATGTCACATGTCATGTCCTTAATTTACTCATGCAAATTAATTTTTTAAAAACTATATACCCATTTGAGGAAACTATATACCCATTTGGTGGCTTTTAACAGGACAATGTGCACATATTTCAACTGTTCTTATCTAGTAAAGTATGCCCTCCAATCCCTGCTAAAATAAAATGGTCTGCTAGAGTGCTGCATTATTTACGATGTTGCATCTCACTGGTATTTAATGCTGCATATATTGGCAGGTCAATAAGAGCCATGGAAAGTATTGACAGACCATATCATGCACCAAACAAACTGATGCATGGGTGACTTTGAGACTGTCAACAGGCAGGGAAAAAACTCAAACATGTTATATAGGACAAATAGCAGCTTGAACATGCTCATCATCACCCTTTTTCTATTGGGAACCTCAAGGTCCATGTTACATAATGCATGATGTAGTGGAGAGTGAGAAGGAAGAGCAGCAGGATGATATGGAAGAGGTCAATGAGTTATCCCAAACAGAGGCAGAGGATGAGGCTGAGAGATCGAAAATGTTGACGACAGTGGCCGTAACAACCAATAGTTACAGCGTGGTGTGAAAATATATCCAGCTGGACTCTCTGTTATGCTGATGAGCTTGGAAAGCTGTGTGCTGGAATTTTTGTGGGATGACAAACATACAGTTAGGTCCATAAATATTTGGACAGAGACAACATTTATCTAATTTTGGTTCTAGACATTACCACAATGAATTTGAAACAAAACAAATCAGATGCAGTTGAAGTTCAGACTTTCAGCTTTCATTTGAGGGTATCCACATTAAAATTGGATGAAGGGTTTAGGAGTTTCAGCTCCTTAACATGTGCCACCCTGTTTTTAAAGGGACCAAAAGTAATTGGACAAATGACTCCAAGGCTATTTCATGGACAGGTGTGGGCAATCCCTTTGTTATGTCATTCTCAATTAAGCAGATGAAAGGGCCGGAGTTGATTTGAGGTGTGGTGTTTGCATTTGGAAGGTTTTGCTGTGAAGGAAACATGTGGTCACAGGAGCTCTCCATGCAGGTGAAACAAGCCATCCTTAAGCTGCAAGAACAGAAAAAAACCCATCCAAGAAATTGCTACAACATTAGAAGTGGCAAAATCTACAATTTGGTACATCCTGAGAAAGAAAGAAAGCACTGGTGAACTCATCAATCCAAAAAGACCTGGGAGCCCACGGAAGACAACAGTGGTGGATGATCGCCGCATACTTTCTTTGGTGAAGAAGAACCCGTTCACAACATCAACTGAAGTCCAGAACACTCTCAGTGAAGTAGGTGTATCTGTCTCTAAGTCAACAGTAAAGAGAAGACTCCATGAAAGTAAATACAAAGGGTTCACATCTAGATGCAAACCATTCATCAATTCCAAAAATAGACAGGCCAGAGTTAAATTTGCTGAAAAACACCTCCAGAAGCCAGCTCAGTTCTGGAAAAGTATTCTATGGACAGATGAGACAAAGATCAACCTGTACCAGAATGATGGGAAGCCAAAAGTTTGGAGAAGAAAGGGAATGGCACATGATCCAAGGCACACCACATCCTCTGTAAAACATGGTGGAGGCAACGTGATGGCATGGGCATGCATGGCTTTCAATGGCACTGGGTCACTTGTGTTTATTGATGACATAACAGCAGACAAGAGTAGCCGGATGAATTCTGAAGTGTACCGGGATATACTTTCAGCCCAGATTCAGCCAAATGCTGCAAACTTGATTGGACGGCGCTTCATAGTACAGATGGATAATGACCCCAAGCATACAGCCAAAGCTACACAGGAGTTCATGAGTGCAAAAAAGTGGAACATTCTTCAATGGCCAAGTCAATCACCAGATCTTAACCCAATTGAGCATGCATTTCACTTGCTCAAATCCAGACTTAAGAGGGAAAGACCCACAAACAAGCAAGACCTGAAGGCTGCGGCTGTAAAGGCCTGGCAAAGCATTAAGAAGGAGGAAACCCAGCGTTTGGTGATGTCCATGGGTTCCAGACTTAAGGCAGTGATTGCCTCCAAAGGATTCGCCACAAAATTTTGAAAATAAAAATATTTTGTTTGGGTTATGTTTATTTGTCCAATTACTTTTGACCTCCTAAAATGTGGAGTGTTTGTAAAGAAATGTGTACAATTCCTACATTTTCTAACACATATTTTTGTTCAACCCTTCAAATTAAACGTTACAATCTGCACTTGAATTCTGTTGTAGAGGTTTCATTTCAAATCCAATGTGGTGGCATGCAGAGCCCAACTCGCGAAAATTGTGTCACTGTCTAAATATTTCTGGCCCTGACTGTATGATCAAGCAAAGGGATGATTATTAGATAGCCATGTTTTTAGACCCTTGATGTAAAAGCAAAACATAAAAAGCGTATTTCTGGATTTCAGCAGGGAATCCAAATTGGGTATTTCTATTAAAAGCTGAGTTCCCTGCTCAGTAAAACTTTTAACCTCTTTCTGCCATCAGACGTACTATTCCGTCCATGTGCCCTGGGACTTATTTCCCATGGACGAAAGAGTACGTCATATGCGATCAGCTGCGCTCCCGGGGGGAGCGCAGATGGTAGCTGTCGGGTGTCAGCTGATTATCACAGCTGACACTCGGCAATATGTGACTGGAGCAGTCACGGACCGCTCCCAGAATATAATCCCCTGGCATACTGCGATCAAAGATGATCGTAGTGTTCGGCGGTATAGGGAAGCGTCGCGCAGGGAGGGGGCTCCCTCTGTGCTTCCCTGAGACCCTCAGAGCAGCATGATGTGATCACGCTGTTCCGAGTGCCTCCTACCTGCAGGATCCAGGATCCAAGAAGGCTGCGGGGTACTTCCAGGTCTTGCAGGGAGGCGGCTTCCTTAGTGCCTGCTGAGAGCAGGCGCTGAGAAAGCCTGCTGCACTCACTGTGAGATCGCTGATCTGACACAGTGCTGTGCACAGTATCTGATCAGTGATCTAACTCTATACAGTGATGTCCCACCCTGGGACAAAGTAAAAAAGTAAAAAAAAATTAAAATAACATGTGTAAAAAAAAATCCTAAATAAAGAAAAAAAAATTCCCCAATAAATTTATTTCTTCATGTAAATATTAAAAAAAAAAATAAAAGTACACATTTTTAGTATCGCAGCATCCACAATGACCCACCATATAAAGCTGTCATATTAGTTAACCCCTTTAGTGTACCCCTTAAAAAAAACATGGCAAAAAAACAATGATTTATCATCATACCGCCAAACATAAAGTGGAATAACACGCAATCAAAAAGATGGATATAAATAAACATGGTACTGCTGAAAACATCATCTTGTCCCACAAAAAACGAGCCACCACACAGCATCATCAGTTAAAATATAAAAAAGTTATAGCTCGCAGAATAGAGCAATGCAAAAATAATTATTTTTTATATATAATTGTTTTTATTGTATAAAAGCACCAAAACATAAAAAAGATATAAATAAGGTATTGGTGTAATCGTACTAACCCAAAGAATAAAACTGCTTTATCAATTTTACCACACGCGGAACGGTATAAACGCCCCTCAAAAGAAATTCATGAATTGCTAGTTTTTGTTCATTCTGTCTCCCGAAAATCGTAATAAAAAGCGATCAAAAAATGTCATGTGCCCAAAAATGGTACCAATAAAAATGTCAACTCGTCCCGCAAAAATAAGACCTCACATGACTCTCTGGGGAAAAATAAGAAAAAATTATAGCTCTCAAAATGTGATGATACAAAAACTATTTTTTGCAATAAAAAGGGTCTTTTAGCGTGTGACAGCTGCCAAACATAAAAACCCGCTATGAATAGTTAACCCAACCCCCCTTTATCACCCCCTTAGTTAGGGAAAAATAATAAAATTAAAAAAATGTATTTATTTCCATTTTCCCATTAGGGTTGGGGTTAGGCTTGGGGCTAAAGTTAGGGTTAGAGTTGGGGCTAAAGTTAGGATTAGGGTTAGGGTTGGGATTAGGGTTAGGGGTGTGTTAGTGTTAGGTTTGTGGTTAGTGTTATCATTAGGTTTTGGATTAGGGTTTAGGGTGTTGGGGTTAGGGTTGGAGTTAGAATTGGGGGGTTTCCACTGTTTAGGCACATCAGGGCTCTCTAAATTTGACATGGTGTCTGATCTCAAATCCAGCCAATTCGGCGTTCAAAAAGTGAAACGGCGCTCCTTCCCTTCTGAGCTCTGCCATACGCCCAAACAGTAGTTTACCCCCACATATGGGGAATCAGCGTACTCAGGACAAATTGCACAATAACTATTGGGGTCCAATTTCTTCTGTTACCCTTGGGAAAATAAAAAATTGGGGGCAAAATTATCATTTTGGGGAAAAAAAATATGATTTTTTATATTTATCGCTCTTCGTTATAAACTTGTGTGAAGCACTTGGGGGTTCAAAGTGCTCACCACACTTCTAGATAAGTTCCTTTGGGGGTTTCCACTGTTTTGGCACATCAGGGGCT
Organism: Oophaga sylvatica; assembly: GCA_033576555.1. Lineage (NCBI taxonomy): Eukaryota > Metazoa > Chordata > Amphibia > Anura > Dendrobatidae > Oophaga > Oophaga sylvatica. The sequence goes on from JARQOD010000002.1 coordinate 546,357,517, forward strand.
CTCCAAACGCGACATGACGCCCGAAGACTATTCCATCAAAGCCTGCAATGCAAAATGTCACTTCTTCCCTTCTGAGCCCCAACGTGTGCCCATACAGTAGTTTTCTCCCACACATAGAGTATTAGCGTACTCAGGACAAATTGAAAAACAACTTTTGGGGTCCAATTTCTCCTGTTACCCTTGGGAAAATAAAAACTGGGGACTAAAAGATCATGTTTGTGGAAAAAATATGATTTTTCTATTTTCACGCCCGGGCGTTATAAACTTTTGTGAAGCACTTGGGGTTCAAAGTGCTTAATACACATCTAGATAAGTTCCTTTGGGGGTCTAGTTTCCAAAATAGGGTCACTTGAGGGTTTTTTTCACTGTTTCGGCACATCAGGGGCTCTCCAAACGCGACATGACACCCGCAGACCATTCCATCAAAGTCAGCATTACTAAACGTCACTACTTCTATTCCGAGCCACGATGTTTGCAAACTGAACATGACACCAAAGTCTGCATTCCAAAATGTCAATACTTTCTTTCCGAGCCCTGCCGTGCTCCCAAACAGTATTTCCCCACCACATATGGGGTATCGGCGTACTCAGGACAAATTGGACAACAACTTTTGGGGTCCAATTTCCTTGGGAAAAATAAAAAATTGGGGACTAAAAAATAATTTTTGTGGAAATTTTATTTTTCACACATAGGCATTATAAACTTTAGTGAAACACTTGGGGGTTAAACGTGCTCACAACAGATCTAGATAAGTTTCTTAGGGGGTCTAGTTTCCAAAATAGTGTCACTCGTTGGGGTTTCCACTGTTTAGGCACATCAGGTGCTCTCCAAACACGACATGGCGTCCAGTCAATGCTCCGTTGAAAAAGTCAAACTGCGCTCCTTCATTTCCGAGCTCTGCCATGCACTCAAGCAGTGGTTCACCCCCACATATTGGGTATCAGCGTACACAGGACACATTGCACATTAACTTTTGAGGTCTTGTTACTGTTATGGGTTGTGGAACGCTCCAAATAAATATAAATAAAAGGTACGTTCGCAGCCCAGGTTCCACCGTGCAGGCTGAACCTGCTGCTAGTAAGATGTCGCAGTAGGTGGTATGAACAAACTCTGTTATCCCGCAGAGATGCAGATATGGACGTCGCAGCACTATACGGAGAAATGAGCAAACTCTGTTACTCCACAGAGCTGCTAAACAAAAGGATGTGGCACTATATGGCGGTATAAGAGAACTCTGTTGCTCCACAGAGTCGCAACCTAGACGCTGACTAATAGCGATGTACGCGTGCCGCCAGCGGTTACGTCCAGACTGCACATCTTCAATATAAAGTAGTCAGCAATGCACACAGCAAACTCCTCACCGGAGATGCCGGTATACTAGGGGCTATACAGCCAGAGCCCTGAACCCATATACACAACTCCTCACCGGAGGTGCCGGTATTCTAGGGCTTATTTCAGCCGGGTCCCTAAACACATGCATAACCACACTGGCGCAAGCACGTAACAAATTTGATACTAGCGCACGGCCGTGCGGTTATGCCACCTTTTTATAGTAGCCATGAGTACGAGACCTTCCAGAAAGGACCAATAGGAAGCTGCTTAGAACACCACCAGCTTCAGGACCTTCCTGGAGGACAAATAGGAGTCTCAGCTGTATCCGAGCATGTGACCCCTGATCTCCAATGGAAGATCTTGCCCTGGGCATGCTCAGATGGAGAAACAGAGGACTTAGTCCCAAATCTGCCTGCACCAACACTGGTTACAACAGAGGATCCAGGAGCAGCAGCAACAAGGCTCTGCACAGTATTATACCGGGCGAGAGGCTGTAATCAACGACTCTGCTGAGCAAATTCCACTGCGGCCGGCGATGGATGGGAGACCGCAGCGGGACTGGTTCGAGATTCCCCTTGTGCAGCAGTGGGAACTTGATCCCTAACATTACCCCCCTCCTAGGGCCCCCCTTCTTTGGGCCTCTCTGCGCTCAAAGGCAGCGATGAGCTGCGGAGCGTGAACGTGCTCCGCAGGTTCCCAGGACCTATCCTCAGGCCCATAACCCCTCCAATCCACCAAATAATTTTTTTTGCCCTATACCACCTTACACCCTACGATGGCATTCACCTCATGATCATCGGTAGATGAACCCGACATCCCGGCAGATGACTCGGAGAACCAGGAGATAGCCACAGGTTTAAAAAGGGACACTTGAAAGGTATCAGAGATACCAAGACAAGGTGGAATGGCTAGGCGGTAGACTACAGGCTTTACCTGCTCAAGGATCTTAAAGGAACCCAAATAGCGGGTGCCAACTTAGTAGACTCTACTCGCAGCCTGATGTTCCGGGCAGAGCCACACCAAGTTGACCGGGACAAATGTCGGAGCGGGGTACTGATGAACATCGGCTGAAGACCTCATCCTCTCCTTGGAGGCCTGAATGGCATCCTGGGTTCGGTCCCAAATGTCCTGTGCCTCCACAGGCCAGTCTGCCACCCTGGAGTCGGCGGATGACACGGGCATGGGCATCGGGACCAGCGGATGCTGACCGAAGTTCAAGAGGAATGGGGTCTGTCCGGTGGAATCAGCCACAGCATTATTGAGAGCAAACTCAGCCCACGGTAGTAAAGATGCCCAGTCATCCTGCCTGGCTGAGACAAAATGTCGCAAATATGTGACCAAGGTCTGGTTGGCCCTCTCTACCAACCCATTCGCCTCAGTATGTTACGCAGAGGAGATATTCAACTCAATACTGAGTAGCCGACACAGCTCTCTCCAGAACCGAGACGCAAACTGGGGACCTCGATCACTAATGACTTTGTCTGGCATACCGTGTAAACGGAAAATATGCCTAATAAATAATGCTGCCAAGGCCCGTGCAGACGGTAACCGTGCACCATTTTGGAGAAGTAGTCAGTTATCACCCAGATGACGGTGCAGCCCCGAGACTTGGGTAAGCCCACCACAAAATCCATCCCGACCATCACCCAAGGCCTGTCTGCCACCAGCAAAGGAAAAAGTATCCCAGCCAGCCGTTGTTGAGGGGACTTCTTCTTGACACAGGACATGCACGCCTGAACATATTCCCTGATGTCACAGACCATATGTGGCCACCAATATGTCCTCGCCAGCAACTCAGATGTCATTTTTGTCCTGAAATGTCCACCCACCCTGGAGGAATGTGCCCAAGAAAGTACTTCCGGTCACAAATTGGTGGGTACAAAAGTCTTGCCCGGAGGCACAGACTCAAGCGAAACCGGAGCCACAGTTCTTAGGCTCTCAAAGGGACAATAAGCCGAGGCTCCTCCCTCCTCCTCAGAGGATACGACGGAGCGAGACAGAGCATCGGCCCAAACGTTCTTCTCACCGGAGAGGAAATGAAGGGTGAAATGGAACCAGGAGAAGAACAGGGACCATCTGGCCTGGCGAGAATTCAGCCGTTGGGTTGTTTGCAAGTACACCAAGTTTTTGAGGTCCGTGAAAACCTGAAAGGCATAGCGAGCCCCCTCCAGAAGATGTCTCCACTCGGAGAAGGCCAACTTCATAGCCAGTAACTCCCCATCCCCGATGGAATAATTCCTCTCTGCTGGTGTAAAGGTTTTAGAAAAGAAGAAGCAGGGATGCTTCCGACCTTGAGCATCCTTTTGATAAAGGACTGCTCTAGCACCAATAGAAGAGGCGTCCACCTCTAAAATAATCGGCTTGTCAACATCGGGCGATGTAATATGGGAGCACTGGCAAAATGCAACTTGATGGAAGAGAATGACTTGGAGACCTCCTCTGACCACAACTTGAGATTTGCTCCCTTCTTCGTGAGGGCTACCAAGGGAGCTACCAAAGTCGAGAAATGGGGAATGAACTTTCGATAATAATTAATGAACCCCATAAAGAGCTGCACCGCTTTAAGAGAATGGGGTTCTTGCCAGTCCATCACAGCCTGTAGTTTGGCAGGATCCATAGCCAATCCCTGGGCGGAGATGATATAGCCCAGAAAGGTAAAGACTCCAGCTCAAACATGCATTTCTCCAACTTTGCAAAGAGGGAATTCGCCCGTAAAAGGTTGAAAACTTTACAGACATCCCTCCGGTGAGAGTCAATATCTGGAGAAAAATGAGAATATCATCCAGATAGACTACTACAGAGGTGGAAAGCATATCCCGGAAGATGTCATTGACAAAGTCTTAGAAAACAGCTGGGGCATTACAAAGCCCGAAGGGCATCACCAGGTATTCATAATGCCCATCCCTGGTATTAAAAGCCGTCTTCCATTCGTCCCCTTCAAGGATGCAAATCAGGTTATAAGCACCACGCAGATCTAATTTAGTAAATACCCTTGCTCCCCGGAGCCTATCAAAGAGCTCAGAAATCAGGGGCAACAGGTACTTATTCTTAACGGTGATGGCGTTAAGACCCCTGAAATCTATACACAGACGTAATTCTCCATTCTTCTTCTGCACGAAGAAGAACCCCGCCCCTGCTGGTGACATCGACTTCCTAATGAACCCTCTTGCCAGATTCTCCTGGATATATTGAGACACAGCCTCCATCTCAGGAAGAGAGAGGGATAGACCCTTCCCCAAGGAGGTTCTGCTCCAGGCAAGAGGTCAATAGGACAGTCGTAGGGACGATGGGGCGGAAGAGTCTCCGCAGCCTTTTTAAAGAACACGTCTGCATATGACCGATAGCACTTGGGAAGAGGAGTAAGATCTGTGGGTATCTCTGTAGTTGTAACCTGAATGCACTCCCTGACACATCTGCCCTTACATGTCTCACTCCAACCCAGTATCCTACCAGAGGTCCATTCAATATGAAGGGAGTGAAAACGGAGCCTGGGAACTCCCAGTAGGATTTTGTCTATTCCCTCGGGAAGGACGAGAAGGGAAATAATTTCCTGATGGGAAGGGGATGCACACAAAGTAAGGGGGACAGTCTGATGTGTAATTTGCGAGGGCAATGCCAACCCATTCACTACCCGGACAGTCACTGGTTTGTCGAGCGCTACCAGATATATTGCGTGGCGACGAGCAAAGGTAGATGACATGAAATTCCCCTCTGCTCCCGAGTCCACACAAAGCTCGACTGTAAGAACGGAAGAGTCTACAGTGACTGTCCCTTTAAATGTCATCTTGGAGGAAAATGCAGCTGTCTCCAGTAAACCTCCTCCCAGGGTCACTAGACGCGATCGCTTCCCCGATCGCTGTGGACATCTGTTAGCATAGTGTCCTGTCTGCTGGCAAAGATTACAGACCACGGGTAGTCGAGCGGCCCGAGACTTAGGTCCCACACGAGAAACCTCCGTGGCCTTTTGAGGTTTGGACACCTGAACGGGAGATACGAGAGGTTTGGCAAAGGTGGGAGTCAACCGAAACCTTTGCCTACACTGGGTCCGCTACAACCTCCGCTTGTGAAAACGGAGGTCGATGCGGGCAGATATGGAGATAAGCTTCTCCAGTGTGGTGGGAATCTCCCTGGTAGCCAAAGAGTCTTTAACATGGTCAGCCAGTCCTCTCCAGTAGACCGGAATGAGAACTTTATCCGACCATTCTAGCTCAGAGTCCAGAGTCCGAAATTGGACGGAAAACTGACTGACCAAAGACAAATCCTGTGCCAATGCCAGCAGTTGGAGCGCCGTATCGTGGGTGACCTGAGGTCCTAAAAATACCTTTTTAAGAGCCTCCAAGAAACGAGGAGCACTCCGCATCACACGATCGTCGTGCTCCCACAGCGGCGTTGCCCACTCCAATGCTCTGCTCGAGAGTAGAGATAATACAAAACCCACTTGTGCCCGATTTGTGGGGAAACGTGCAGCCAGAAGCTCGAGCTGTATAGAGCACTGACTCACGAATCCCGACATTGCTTGCTGTCACCGGGAAACTTGTCAGGAAGTGGGAGGTGGGATAATGTAGGGGCAGAGTTGGCAGCGGACAAACTGGCTGCAGCCACACTAGCAGCCTGAACAGTGACTGCGGTAACATCCACAGCTGAGGTTGTGCGCTCAAGAGCTGCCAACCTACCATCCAGCAGCTGGATGTCCTGCGGTAGACGCTGGTCATCCGCCATTTTACTAGCCAGACCCTGGCGCTAGTATTATCTTATGGGTTGTGGAACGCACCAAATAAATATAAAATAAAAGGCGCGTTCGTGCAGGCAGAACCTGCTGCTAGTATGATGGCGCAGTAGGTGGCATGAGCGAACTCTGTTATTATTATTATTATAGATTTTTATAGCGCCATTTATTCCATGGCGCTTTACATGTGAAGAGGGGCAAGTATAGACAAGTACAGTAAACATGAGCAATACAAGGCACACACAAGTACAGAAGGAGAGAGGACCCTGCCCGCAAGGGCTCACAGTCTACAGGGATGGGTGAGGATACACAAGGAGAGGGAAGAGCTGATCGTGCGGTGGTTCAGTAGACTGATGATCACTGCAGGTTGTAGACTTGTCGGAAGAGGTGGGTCTTCAGGTTCTTTTTGAAGGTTTCCATGGTAGGCGCGAGTCTGATGTGTTGGGGTAGAGAGTTCCAGAGTATGGGAGAGGCACGGGAGAAGCTTTGTATGCGGTTGTGGGAAGAAGAGATAAGAGGGGAGTAGAGGAGGAGATCTTGAGAGGATCGAAGGTTGCGTGTGGGTATGTACCGGGAGACCATGTCACAGATGTATGGAGGAGACAGATTGTGGATGGCTTTGTAGGTCATGGTTAGGGTTTTGAACTGGAGCCTCTGAACGATAGGAAGCCAATGAAGGGCTTGGCAGAGAGGAGAGACTGGGGAATAGCGGGGAGACAGGTGTATTAGTCGTGCAGCAGAGTGCAGGATGGATTGGTGTGGTGCCAGAGTGCTAGAGGGAAGGCCAGAGAGTAGGAGGTTGCAGTAGTCGAGGCGGGAGATGATGAGGGCATGCACTAGTGTTTTTGTACTTTCATGGTCAAGGAATGCACGGATCCGGGAAATATTTTTGAGTTTGAGACGGCAGGAGGAGGCTAGGGTTTGGACATGTGGCTTGAAAGAGAGGGCAGAGTCGAGGATCACTCCGAGGCACCGAGCGGTGGACTGGGAAAGTGAGCAGCTATTGATGTTAATGGACAGGTCTGGTGGGGGGTAGAGTGAGATGGGGGAAAGATGATAAATTCTGTTTTGTCCATGTTCAGTTTTAGAAAGCGAGCAGAGAAGAAAGCAGAAATAGCAGACAGACATTGTGGGATTTTGGTCAGTAAGGAGGTGAGGTCAGGTCCAGATAGGTAGATCTGCGTGTCGTCGGCGTAGAGATGATACTGAAGACCATGGGATTCTATGAGCTGTCCCAGGCCGAGGGTGTAGATGGAGAAGAGTAGGGGTCCAAGAACTGAGCCTTGGGGAACACCGACAGACAGGGGGCGAGGTGAGGAGGTGGTGTGGGAGAGGGAGACACTGAAAGTTCGGTTTGTTAGATATGATGAGATCCAGGATAGGGCCAAGCCTGTGATGCCAAGAGATGAGAGAATCTGTAACAGGAGGGAATGGTCCACAGTGTCGAAGGCAGAAGACAGGTCCAGGAGAAGGAGGACAGAGTAGTGACGCTTGCTCTTGGCGGTTAGTAGGTCGTTGGTGACTTTAGTTAGGGCAGTTTCAGTTGAGTGATGCAGTCGGAAGCCTGATTGTAAGCGGTCAAAGAGGGAGCAGGAGGAGAGGTAGGAGGACAGTTCAAGATGGACATGCTGTTCCAGTAGTTTTGAGGCATAAGGGAGAGGAGATATCGGGCGATAGCTAGACACAGAGGATGGGTCAAGGGAGGTCTTTTTGAGAATGGGTGTGATCGAGGCATGTTTGAAGGATGAGGGGAAGACACCATTTGTAAGTGAGAGGTTGAAGAGGTGTGTTAGAGTAGGGGTGAAGACGGTGGCGAGGCTAGGGATGAGGTGGGATGGCAGCGGGTCAAGCGTGCAAGTGGTGAGGTGTGATCTTGATAGGAGGGTGGAAAGCTGATCTTCTGTCATGGTGGAGAAGTTGGCTTTGGAGGAAGAGGGTTGAGCAGCTAAGAGGGGCAATGGGGGCTGTGGGCCAAAGCTTTCTCTGATCGTATCGATCTTCTGCTTAAAGAAAGAGGCAAAGTCTTCAGCAGAAATGAGAGGAGAAGGGGGAGGTGCTGGGGGACAGAGTAGAGAATTGAAAGTGTTGAAGAGCTGTTTAGGGTTGTGAGACAGGGAGGATATGAGAGATGAGAAGTAAGTTTGCTTTGCAGCAGTGAGTGTGGATTTGAAGCTGGTGAGGGACTGCTTGTATGCGGTTAGGTGCTCGGCAGAGCGGGATTTTTTCCATCTCCGCTCAGCAACCCTGGAAGCCCGTCTCAGTTCTTTGGTGAGGCTGGTCAGCCAGGGCTGCCTGTTGATTGTACAAGTTTTGCTATGTGTGAGGGGGGCAGCCGAATCAAGTGCTGCTGTTATTGCAGTGTTATAAAGGTGGCAGCAAAATCTGTGTCATGAAGTGAAGATATGTCTGTAAGAGGGAGGAGGGACTCAGAGAGCATTGGTAAATTGAGGTGTTTGAGATTTCTGCGAGGGTGAGTGAGTTTGTGGAGTGGGGGTTGTGCACTAGAAGAGGAGAGAGAAGAGAACGTCAGTAGGTTGTGGTCATACAGGGGAAGGGGTGAGTTAGTGAGATTAGTAAGGGAACAGAGGCGGGTGAAGATAAGGTCGAGCATGTGACCATCTTGTGAGTGGCTGCAGAGGACCATTGAGTGAGGCCAAAGGAGGCAGTGAGCGATAAAAGTTTAGAGGCCGCTGGGGTGGAAGCATCAATGGGGATGTTGAAGTCAGCCATAATGATAGTGGGGATGTCAACAGAGAGGAAATGGAGCAGCCAGGTGGTGAAGTGATTGAGAAAGGTGGAGATGGCAAGTTCTGGGGGCGGTAGATGACAGCCAGCTGGAGGTTGGAGGGGAGTAGATGCGGACGGAGTGCACCTCAAATGAGGGAGTAGTAGCGGAGGGGAGTAGTGGAATTGGGGCAAAGGAGCAGGTGTTAGATAGGAGCAAACCAACTCCTCCACCACGTTTGTTTCTGGGGCGGGGGGTGTGAGATAGGTGGAATCCACTGTATGAGAGTGCAGCTGGTGAGGCTGAGTCAGAGGGGGTGAGCCAGATTTCGGTGATGCCGCAAAGTTGATCCCGCAAAGTTGCAGATATGGACGCCGTAGCACTATATGGGGAAGTGAGCAAACTCTGTTACTCCACAGAGCTGCTAAACAAAAGGATGTGCCGCTATATGGCGGTATAAGAGAACTCTGTTGCTCCACAGAGTCGCAACCTAAATGCTGACTAATAGCTAAGTCCGCGTGCCGCCACCGGGTTACGTCCAGACTACGCAGCTTCAATATAAAGTAGTCAGCAATGCACACAGCAAACTCCTCACCGGAGATGCCAATATACTAGGGGCTATACAGCCAGAGCCCTGAACCCATACACACAACTCCTCACCGGAGGTGCCGGTATTCTAGGGGCTTATTTCAGCCGGGTCCCTAAACACATGCATAACCACACTGGCGCAAGCACGTAACAAATTTGATACTAGCGCACGGCCGTGCGGTTATGCCACCTTTTTGTAGTAGCCACGAGTACGAAACCTTCCAGAAAGGACCAATAGGAAGCTGCTTAGAACACAACCAGCTTCAGGACCTTCCTGGAGGATCAATAGGAGTTGCAGCTGTATCCGAGCATGTGACCCCTGATCTCCAATGGAAGATTTTGCCCTGGGCATGCTCAGATAGAGAAACAGAGGGCTTAGTCCCAAATCTGCCTGCTCCAACACTGGTTACAACAGAGGATCCAGGAGCGGCAGCAACAAGTCTCTGCACAGTATTATACTGGGCGAGACGCTGGGACCGACGTCTCTGCTGAGCAGATTCCACTGCGGCTGGAGATGGATGGGAGACCGCAGCGGGACTGGTTCAAGATTCCCCTTGTGCAGCAGCGGGAACTCGATCACTAGCAGTTACCCTTTGGAAAATAAAAATTTGGGTGAAAAGATAATTTTTGTTTAAAAACATGATTTTTTAATTTTACAGCTCTAAGTTATAAACTTGTGTGAAGCACTTGGGGGTTCAAAGTGCTCACCACAGATCTAGATAAGTTCCTTAGGGGGTCTAGTTTCTGAAAAGGGGGCACTTGTGGAGGGTTCCCACTGTTTAGGCACATCAGGGGCTATCCAAATGCAACATGGCATCCAATCTCGATGTCACGCTGTCTAATGATATGTATACAATGTCAGTAAACTATTAATACAGGAACAACACTCTATACAACAACTAGTATAGCAACATCAGCATGTAAGTATAGAATAGATTTACCTGACACGATACCTGCTGAACTCAGGGTTAAATCTTGAGGACTTGATGAGCTGAAACAGGAAAGAGGTGGACCGGGATCTAACCTGACCCTAAACTGGGGTCCTAACTAAACCCTCACCTTGGAGGTACTGATAATGGTTCAGAGGTCCAAGTCTCCAACCTAACCCTGTCTCCTATCAGACCCTGAACCCTGTAATCAGTCCTAAGAAGGATCCTGACTACCACCAAAGGGATATGGGCTGATCTCAGCTAAATACACAGATTAGACATATAAGACAGACAGGATAGCACTCTCTTGCATACACACTCATACACCAAAGGAACATAAATGGTCTGGGAAATAAACTCTAACCAAGTTGAGCTTAGAACAACTAAGGAGCTCACAACTAAAGTCTATACAGATTCATTCCTATCTGTGGTCTGCATGAAGGTTTCACTGGCAACTCCCCAAGCAGACAACCAGGAATTTAAAGGAAACCAATCAACAAATAATCAATTGCAGCCGGGAGAAACTGCACCCAGTCCCAGCACCGAGCACAGACAGAATTAACTCCCTAGCTGCCAAACACAAAGAAACAGCAGATCAGCTGTGAGAAGTCAAAATGTGCAACCGCGACGATCTTCGTGGCAATGCACACATGACAGTACCCCCCCTTCTACGAGGGGCCTCCGGACCTTCAGGGCCAGGCCTGCCCGGGTGAGTTCTGTGGAAGGTCCGAACCAAACGATCTGCGTTAACATCAGACGCAGGGACCCACGTCCTCTCCTCTGGACCATACCCCTTCCAATGCACCAAGTACTGAAGGGACCGGCGATTCAGACGTGAGTCAATGATCTTTGATACTTGAAATTCCAAGTTACCATTGACCAACACAGGAGGAGGAGGTAGAGGTGACGGTATGACTGGTGCCAAATACCTTTTAAGTAATGACTTGTGGAACACATTATGAATTTTAAACGTAGGAGGGAGGTCCAGACGAAATGCCACAGGATTAATTATGGAACTGATCCTGTACGGCCCGATGAATCTGGGACCCAGTTTCCAGGAGGGCACCTTAAGTTTTATATTCCTGGTAGACAACCATACCAGATCGTTCACATTCAGATCTGGACCAGAAACTCTCCTCCTATCAGCCATACGTTTGTAACGGTTCCCCATCGCACTCAGATTATTCAATACACCTCTCCACACAGAAGCAAGTGACGACGAGAAACGCTCCTCCTCAGGAACCCCAGAAGGGCCCCCCCATTGAAAGTACAAAACTGGGGATGGAAACCATATGCCCCAAAAAACGGGGACTTACCAGTGGACTCGCTCCGCCTGTTGTTAGGAGCGAACTCTGCCAGAGGCAAGAAAGAAGACCAGTCCTCTTGGTTCTCTGAGACAAAACACCGGAGATATGTCTCTAAGCTCTGATTCAGACGCTCTGTCTGACCATTGGTCTGCGGATGAAAAGCCGAGGAAAATGACAATTGCATCCCCCGACGTAAACAAAATGCCCTCCAAAATTTGGACACAAACTGAGACCCCCTATCTGACACCACATCAGAAGGCAACCCATGAAGTCTAACGATCTCCCTAATGAACACCTGCGCCAGAGTTTTAGCATTAGGGAGTGCAGGAAGAGCAACGAAATGTGCCATCTTACTGAACCTGTCAACAACCACCAGTATGACAGTATTCCCTGACGACGGAGGAAGGTCCGTAATGAAGTCCATAGATAAATGAGTCCATGGAAGCTCCGGAAGTTTCAAGGGTAAAAGGGTCCCAGACGGACGGGTATGAGGGGTTTTAGAGCGAGCACACACCCCACATGACGCGACAAAAGTTATAACATCTTTATTAGCATTAGGCCACCAAAACTGGCGAGAAAGGAGATCTAAAGTAGCCTTACTCCCTGGATGTCCTGCTAGAGCAGAATTATGATGTGCCTCAATAACCTTTTGTCTCAACAGATTTGGGACAAACAGTCTCCCTGGAGGTCCTGCAGGGGCGTCCCCCTGAGCCTCTAACACCTCCTCCTCAAGCTCAGAAAATACAGCCGACACTACCACCCCCTCCTGAAGGATAGGACTGGGGTCATCCGCTTTCCCGGCCTCTGGGAAACTGCGAGACAAGGCATCAGCCTTTACATTCTTAGACCCCGGGCGATAAGTGACGACAAAATTAAACCTGGTAAAAAACAACGACCATCGAGCTTGTCTGGAATTCAGACGCTTAGCGGATTCCAAATACAACAGGTTCTTGTGATCAGTAATAACGGTAACCGGGTGGACTGCCCCCTCCAAAAAGTGACGCCATTCTTCAAAAGCTAACTTAATGGCCAAAAGTTCCCTATTGCCGATATCATAATTCCTTTCGGCGGACGACAATTTCTTAGAAAAGAAAGCGCACGGATGCCATTTACCAGGGGACGGACCCTGGGACAATATAGCACCCACCCCTACGTCAGACGCATCCACCTCCACAATGAACGGCTGAGATGCATCTGGTTGGATGAGAACGGGTGCCGAAGCAAAACATTTCTTCAAAGAGGAAAAGGCTTGGCAAGCTTTGTCCGACCATTTAGAAAAATCCGTCCCTTTTCTTGTCATGTCAGTGAGAGGTTTGACGACAGATGAGAAATTACAAATAAATTTCCGGTAGTAGTTAGCAAACCCCAAAAAACGCTGCAGAGCCTTAAGATCCCCTGGCTGATCCCATTCAAGCACTGCTCTCACCTTTTCAGGGTCCATACGGAAACCGGAGGCTGACACCAAAAAACCCAAAAACTGAAGTTCCTGTACGGCAAATACACACTTCTCCAGTTTGGCGTATAGTTTATTGTCTCGCAAGATCTGCAACACCTGTCTCACATGCTCCTGATGAGACCCAAGATCTGGCGAGTAAATTAAAATGTCGTCCAAATATACAACCACAAACAGCCCCACAAGGTGACGAAAAATGTCATTAACAAAATGTTGGAATACTGCTGGTGCAGTAGTCAGACCAAAAGGCATGACAAGGTTCTCATAATGTCCCTCCGGCGTGTTAAACGCCGTTTTCCACTCATCCCCCTCTTTTATCCTAATCAGATTATACGCCCCCCTGAGATCCAATTTAGAGAACCATTTGGCGCCAACAATTTGATTGAAGAGATCAGGAATAAGAGGGAGTGGATACGGATCTCGAACAGTAATCCGATTAAGTTCGCGGAAATCCAAGCAAGGGCGTAGGCCTCCATCTTTCTTCTTCACAAAGAAGAACCCCGCGGCTACTGGGGAAGATGAAGGTCTAATATGCCCTTTGGCCAGACTTTCAGAAATATAATCTTTCATAGCCTGCCTCTCAGGACCAGAAAGATTATACAACCTAGCTTTAGGCAATTTAGCATCAGGAAGGAGATTAATAGAGCAGTCATTCACGCGATGAGGAGGCAACTCCTGACACCCCTCCTTAGAGAAAACATCCCCAAAATCCTCCAAAAAAGGAGGCAATGTACTAGGCACGACCGCACTGATGACTGTGTTCATGCAGTTGCTTTTGCAAAACTCACCCCATTGGGTTATTTCTCTGGACTGCCAATTAATCACAGGTTATGTTTAACCAACCAAGGAAGTCCCAACACAATGGGAGTAGGTAGACCCTCCAACACATAACAAGATAATTGTTCCCTATGTATTGCCCCTACCCGAAGGTCAATGTTATGAACCTCATGAACAAAGCTACCTTGGCCGAGAGGCCTGGCGTCAATGGAGAATATAGGGATCGGTTTGACCAATACACTCAGATGCATACCTTGAGCCTGAGCAAACTGAGCGTCAACCAGATTAGCCCCGGAACCACTATCAAGAAGAACAGACAATCTCTCCACTCTCGTACCAACCACCACCTCCACTGGTACAAGGAACTGAGAAGAACTGGCGGATGAAATACATACTCCCAGGTTGTCGTCCACCACACAACCTGGGATTAACAGTTTTTCCGGCGACTTTTGGCTCAACAAGGCACGGGATGGACATTCTCCAACAAAATGTCCCTCTTTCCCGCAGAAAAAACATCTTCTAGTCCTGCGGCGTACCGCCAATCCCCTCCTACGAAATGATGTCCCTCCCAACTGCATAGGCTCATCCGAACAGACAAGGGAACCTCAACATAAGGGACTTTAGTGGTAGGTGGAGAAACAACAGGGAGTGGGGTTACCTCACCCCTCTCCCGAAGCCGTCTATCAGTACGGATAGCTAAGGCCATAGCAGCCTCCAGTGAATGAGGAGACTCATACTGAGCCAAAACGTCTTTTAATTTATCAGAAAGCCCATGACAAAACTGGCTCCTAAGAGCTGGGTCATTCCACTGAGTATCTGTGGCCCATCTACGAAACTCAGAAGCAAATTCCTCTGCAGGACGATCTCCCTGCTGTATCTTACGTAATTTTGTCTCAGCAAGAGAGACCCGATCTGGGTCATCATATACCAATCCCAGGGCAGTAAAAAATTGATCTACAGACAGTAGAGCCGGGGATCCCGAGGAAGGGAAAATGCCCAGGATTGAGGGTCCCCTTGCAGAAGTGAGATAACAATTCCCACTCTCTGCTCATCACTCCCTGATGATCGAGGCCGAAGCCGAAAATACAATTTACATGCCTCCCGGAAGGTGAAAAATTTGTCTCGCCCACCAGTGAACCTGTCCGGGAGAGCTACTTTAGGTTCAACTCTGGTTTGCTCCAGGGGAGACAAAACTTTGGACTTAATGTCCGTCAGCTCCATGGATAATCCCTGCAACTGCAGAGCCAGCTGGGCTACTGGATCCATGGTAACTGGAGATAATTTTTATGGCCAGTGAAAATGTCACGCTGTCTAATGATATGTATACAATGTCAGTAAACTATTAATACAGGAACAACACTCTATACAACAACTAGTATTGCAACATCAGCATGTAAGTATAGAATAGATTTACCTGACACGATATCTGCTGAACTCAGGGTTAATCTTGAGGACTTGATGAGCTGAAACAGGAAAGAGGTGGACCGGGATCTAACCTGACCCTAAACTGGGGTCCTAACTAAACCCTCACCTTGGAGGTACTGATAATGGTTCAGAGGTCCAAGTCTCCAACCTAACCCTGTCTCCTATCAGACCCTGAACCCTGTAATCAGTCCTAAGAAGGATCCTGACTACCACCAAAGGGATATGGGCTGATCTCAGCTAAATACACAGATTAGACATATAAGACAGACAGGATAGCACTCTCTTGCATACACACTCATACACCAAAGGAACATAAATGGTCTGGGAAATAAACTCTAACCAAGTTGAGCTTAGAACAACTAAGGAGCTCACAACTAAAGTCTATACAGATTCATTCCTATCTGTGGTCTGCATGAAGGTTTCACTGGCAACTCCCCAAGCAGACAACCAGGAATTTAAAGGAAACCAATCAACAAATAATCAATTGCAGCCGAGAGAAACTGCACCCAGTCCCAGCACCGAGCACAGACAGAATAAACTCCCTAGCTGCCAAACACAAAGAAACAGCAGATCAGCTGTGAGAAGTCAAAATGTGCAACCGCGACGATCTTCGTGGCAATGCACACATGACACTCGATTCCAGCCAATTTTCGTTTGAAAAAGTCAAATTGTGCTCCTTCCCTTCCGAGCTCTGCCGTGCTCCCAAACAGTGGTTCTTCCCCACATATGGTGTATCAGCAGACTCAGGACAAATTGACAACGACATTTATTGTCCAATTTCTCCTGTTACCCTTGGGAAAATAAAAAATTGATGACTTAAATATCATTTTTCTGGGAAAAAAATAGGATTTTAAATTTTCATGCCGGGCATTATAAACTTGTGTGAAGCACTTGGGGGTTAAAAGTGCTCACCACAGATCTAGATAAGTTCCTTAGTGGGTCTAGTTTCCAAAATGGGGTCACTTGTGGGTGTTTCCGCTGTTTAGGCACATCAGGGACTCTGCAAACTGAACATGACACCCATCAAAGTCTGCATTCCAAAACGTCATTACTTCCTTTCCGAGCCCTGCTGTATGCCCAAACAGTATTCCCCCCCACATATGGTGCATCAGCGTACTCAGGACAAATTGGTCAACTTTTGTGTCCAATTTCCTTGGGAAAAATCAAAAATTGGGGACTAAAAAATAATTTTTGTGGAAATTTTTTTTTTCACACACAGGCATTATAAACTTTAGTGAAATACTTTTGGGTTCAAAGTGCACATCACAGATCTAGATAAGTTCATTAGGGGGTCTAGTTTCCAAAATGGTGTCACTTGTAGGGGTTTCCACTGTTTAGGCACATCAGGGGCTCTCCAAACGCGACATGGAGTCCAATCTCAATTCCAGCCAATTTTGGTTTGAAAAAGTCAAACGGCGCTCCTTCCCTTCCAAGCCCTGCCCTGTGCCCAGACAGTTGTTTTCCCCCACATATGAGGTATCAGCGTACTCAGGAGAAATCGCACAGCAACTTACTCGGTCCATTTTCTCCTATTACCCTTGTTAAAATAAAAAAATTGTTTGTAAAATATCATTTTTGTGACTAAAAAGTTAAATGTTCATTTTTTCCTTCCAAGTTGCTTCAGCTCCTGTGAAGCACATGAAGGGTAAATAAACTTCTTGAATGTGGTTTTGAGTAACTTGAGGGGTGTAGTTTTTAGAATGGTGTCACTTTTGGGTATTTTCTTCCATATAGACCCCTCAAAGTGACTTAAAATGTGAGGTGGTCCCTAAAAAAATGGTTTTGTATAATTTGTTGTAAAAATGAGAAATTGCTGGTCAACTTTTAACCCTTATAACTTCGTAACAAAAAAAATTTTCTTTCCAAAATTGTGCTGATGTAAAGTAGACATGTGGGAAATGTTATTTATTAACTATTTTGTGTGACATATTCATCTGTTTTAAGGGAATAAAAATTCAAAATTTGAAAATCTAAAAATTTTCCAAATTTTCACCATATTTCCATTTTTTCAAAAATAACTGCAAGTTATATCGAAGAACTGTTACCACTTTCATGAAGTACGATATGTCTCGAGAAAACATTCTGAGAATTGCGAAGATCCTTTGAAGCGTTCCAGAGTTACAGCCTCATAAAGAGACAGTGGTCAGAATTGTAAAAAATTGGCCTGGTCATTAACGAGCAAACCACCCATGGGCAGACATACCGCTGGTTCAACCGGTGCGGTTGCATCGGGGCCCAGAGGCTCCAGGCGGCCCCTGCAGGGCGGCTAATAATGAGGGCAATTTGGCCCGTTTCTCGGGGCCCGAGGCTCCGGGGGCCCTAGGCCAGATTGCCCTCATGTGCGGCGGGCAGGGAGCGATCCCAGCAGCTCCGCTGCCTGCAAGAGAGAATAGGAGGAGCGGAGCTGCAAGGATCCATCCTGCCCGGTGCCCACACTTCCTGTCTCTGACACAGAGAGCAGTGCCGCTGGATGACATCATCATTCAGTGGCCGGCTGTGTCAGAGCGAGGAAGCGTGGGCATCGGTGATGCTGTGGACAGGTGTGAGGTGCTGTGTGTGTATGTGTGTGTGGTGAGTGTGTGTGTGTCTGATGGCAGTGGGTGGAGGCTATGATAAAGGTGATGGGCAATGATGATGGGGAGGCAATGATGGAGGTGATGGGCAATGGTCGCAGTGGGGGAGGCAATGATAAGGTGATGGGCAATGATGGTGGGGAGGCAATGATGAAGATGATGGGCAATGATGGTGGGGAGGTAATGATGGAGATGATGGGCAATGATCGCAGTGGGGAGGCAATGATGAAGGTGATGGGCAATGATGGTGGGGGAGGCAATGATGGAGGTGATCGGCAATGATCACAGTGGGGGGAGGCAATGGTGAAGGTGATGGGCAATGATGGTGGGGGAGGCAATGATGAAGGTGATGGGCAATGATCACAGTGGGGGAGGCAATGATGAAGGTGATGGGCAATGATTGCGGTGGGGAAGGCAATGATGAAAGTGATGGCAATGATGTTGGGGGAGGCAATGATGAAGGTGATGGGCAATGATGTTGGGGAGGCAATGATGAAAGTGATGGGCAATGATGGTGGGGGAGGCAATGTTGGAGGTGATGGGCAATGATGGTGGGGGGAGGCAATGATGAAGGTGATGGGCAATGATGGTGGGGAGAGGCAATGATGGAGGTGATGGGCAATGATGGTGGGGGAGGCAATGGTGGAGGTGATGGGCAATGATGGTGCGGGAGGCAATGATGAAGGTGATGGGCAATGATGGAGATGATGAGCAATGATCGCAGTGGGGGGAGGCAATGATGACGGTGATGGGGAGAAGGCAATGATGGGGTGATGGAGAGGCAATGATGGGTTGGTAGGGGAAAATGCAATGATGTAGTGGTGGAAAGGGCAATAATGGGGGTGGTTGGGGAGGAGGAAATGATGGAGGTGGTGGAATGGGCAATGATGGGGTGGCAGGGAGAAAGCAAAGATGGTGGGGTAGAAGGCAATGATGGAGGTGGTGAAGAGGGCAATGATGGGGTGGGGAGAGGACAATAATGGGATGTGGGGGGAGGAGGACAATGAGGGGTGTGGGGGATTGGGATGGGAAGAAGGGGGACTTATGGCCTTAGGAACAGGGGGAGGTGGAGGAAGACATTGTCACTTATGTCTAACACAGTCCCTTAGTATATAGTGTACTCACTAATTCTGTATAACACCATCCTTAGTTACATAGTTTCCTCTTTTATTATGTATAAGACCGTCCCTTATTACGCACCATCCTCTCTAGTTATATAGTATATGGTGCCGTCCCTTATTATATAGCTTCCTCTGCTGTTCTGTATAGTGCTGTCTCTTACATATTGCATTCTTGTTAATTTTATTATTCACAGTGCCCTCTTTTATTACATAGTCCCCTCTCTTTTTAGATATAAAATGACTGCTAATTGAGGAGTTGGTGACCAGATTACCAGTCCATCAGTTCCTTTATTAGAAAAGAAGCTTTTCCATGCTCCATCAGCCATCATTGCATTATACAGTACAGCTAACAAGAGAGGACGGTACGAAATAAAAAACAGGGCTCTATATTATTATTATTATTATACATTTTTATAACGCCATTTATTCCATTGCGCTTTACATGTGAAGAGGGGCAAGTATAGACAAGTACAGTAAACATGAGCAATACAAGCACACACAAGTAAAGAAGGCGAGAATATTTAAGGGACAATACTGTAGATAACAAGAGAGGGCACTGCAAAGGGGACAGCAATATACATAATAAAGGAGACTATGCAATATATACATGTATGTGTGTGACTATATACTGTATATATATATATATGGAGCTTTGTCGCCATAAAAGGAAGGAGGCCCAGAAACATTTCTTGCACAGGGGCCCCAAGCTGTCAGTGTCCGACCCTGAAACCACCCTTTGGGGTTATCTGAGCAAATACCTGCTGACAAGGAGAAAACTCTCTGTTACATGCAGAATCAACTATACCCCACCTGTGCAAGCACATAAGCTACAAAAAATAGCTGGGGCAGCAGCAACAAATACAATATGCAGAGTGTGATATAAGTATTGAACATGTCACCAATTTTCTAAGTACTGTAAATATATTTCTAAAGGTGCTATTAACATGAAGTTCTCACAAAATTTCAGTAATAACCCATTCCATCAACACAGGCAAAATAAACAAACCATAGATATTCATTACTTATGTGTGTTAATGAGAAATGACACTGGGAAAAAGTATTGAACACACTTATTAAATTTAATTAATACTTCTTATAAAAGCCTTTGTTGGTGGTGAGAGCTTCAAGATGCCTCCTGTAAGGATTAACTAATTTCATGCATTGCTCAATGGTGATTTTGGTCAATTCTTCAACACAAACACTCTTCAAATCCTGAATTCCAGGTTCTCCTTCTATGAAATCTCAGCTTTAGTTCCTTCCATAAATTTTCTATTGGATTCAGATCAGGTAATTGGCTGGGCCATTCCAGCTGCTTTATTTTCTTTCTCTCAAAGTTTCCTTGGCTGTGTGTTTGGGATCATTGTCTTGCTGAAATGTCCGCACTTGTTTCATCTTCACCATCCTGGTAGTTGGCAGCAGATATTTACAGTATCAAGAATATGTTGGTACATTAGTACATTCATCCGTCCTTCAGGTATATGAAGGTTGCCACTGCCGTATGCTGAAAAATAGCCCCACATCATGATGTTCCCACCTCTAAACTGCACTATTCGTGTGGTATTTTGGGGGTTATATGCAGTGCATTTTGGTCTCCAAACATTATGGCATCTAAAAAGTTCTATTTTTGTCTGATCTCACCAGACTATATTCTTCCAATATTTCACAGTCTAAATGTTGTTGAGCAAACTGTACACATACTTTTTGTTCAGCAATAGAGCTTTGCATGGTGAGGTTGAGTGTATTGCATATTTTTTTTTTAAACAATTGCACCTGCTGATTCTAGGTCTTTCAGTAGCTCTCCAGAGGTGGTCTTTGGGTCTTGGATAACTCTTCTGATAATTCTTTTCACTCCTCTGTCTAAAATCTTTCAGAGATCGCCTGTTCATAGCCAGTTGATGGTGAAATTATGTTCTTTCCACTTCCGGATTATGGCCCCAACAGTGTTCACTGGAACCTTCAGTAGGTTACAAATTCTTCTGTAACCAATGTCTTCAGTATGTTTTACGATAATAAGATTGCAAAGATCTTGAGACAATTCACTGGTTTTAGCTATCATGAGATCTTTCTTATGTAGCACCTTGGTAATGAGACATCATATTACAGATCATCAGTTGAACAAGCTGTTATTACTTTTCAGGATTGATTCTAATTACTGATAGATTTCAGCTGATGTCATGAATTTCCATGGCTTTTTGCACCTTTCTTCATGCAAAATACTTAATCCTGTGTAATTTCTCATTATTACATATAATTTAATTTTTGGACATCTATGGTTTGATTTCTTTGTGTGGAGTGGAAGGGTTGTGTCACGCTGTCACTGTATACAGGAGGTCCGGAGTCTATGCTGACCCTAAGCTGGGGCCCTGACTAATCCCTTTACCTGGAGGTACTGTTGATGGTACAGAGGTCCAGGCCGCCAGCGCAACCCTATCTCCTGTGAATCCCTGACCCTCAGTAATCTAGTCCTAAAAAGGACCCTGATCACCACCACAGGGGACGGGAAGGTAAATTCCTACAAACAGTATAAGACGAACGAGACAGTACAAGGGGTAAAACAAAAGACCACCTTGTATACAAAACTCACTCTACAACTACAGAGGGAACACCAATGGTAAGGAGATAAATAATAAAGTGAGGAGGGGAGAAAACCACACCAGGTACTCTTCACTTCAGACTTCACAATACCACGATCCGCTCTGCTGGTCTGCATGAATGCTTTCACCGACACTTCCCTAGCAGACTGGCAGGTATTTGAAGGAATCCCATTACTGCAGTATTAACTGCAGCTGGGCGAGGCTGGGCCTCGTCTAGCACAGAGAGAGGGAGAATTAACTCCCTCACTGCCGAAAAACACCTAGCACCAAAAACTCAGCTGTGCAAAGTTAGGTTGTGTAATCGCGACGATCTTCGTGGCGATACACCCGTGACAGTATCCCCCCTTCTACGAGGGGCCTCCGGACCCTCAGGGCCAGTTTATCTGGGTGAGTTGTGTGGAAGGCCCGAATTAATCGGTCTGCGTTAATATCTGACGCAGGAACCCACGTCCTCTCCTCAGGACCATACCCCTTCCAATGAACCAGGTACTGAAGGGACCGGTGATTCAGACGTGAATCGATGATTTTCGACACCTGAAACTCCAAGTTACCATTGACCACCACAGGAGGAGGAGGTAAAGGTGATGGTATCACCGGCGCCACATACCTCTTAAGCAATGATCTGTGAAACACATTGTGAATTTTAAACATAGGGGGGAGGTCAAGACGGAATGCCACCGGATTAATTATAGAACTGATCCTGTATGGCCCGATGAACCTGGGACCCAGTTTCCAGGAGGGAACCTTAAGTTTTATATTCTTGGTAGACAACCATACCCGATCGTTCACACTTAGGTCCGGACCAGACACTCTCCTCCTATCAGCCATTTGTTTGTATCGGTTCCCCATAGTACTCAGATTATTCAGCACTCCTCTCCACACAGAAGCAAGTGACGACGAAAATCGTTCCTCCTCAGGAACCCCAGAAGAGCCCCCCTATTGAAAGTACAAAACTGGGGTGAAAACCATATGCCCCGAAAAACGGGGACTTACCAGTGTACTCGCTCCGCCTATTGTTAAGAGCGAATTCTGCCAGAGGCAAGAAAGAAGCCCAGTCCTCCTGGTTCTCTGACACAAAACACCGGAGACATGTCTCCAAGCTCTGGTTCAGACGCTCTGTCTGACCATTGGTCTGCGGATGAAAAGCCGATGAAAATGACAACTGCATCCCCCGCCGTGTACAAAATGCCTTCCAAAATTTGGACACAAACTGAGACCCCCGATCCGACACCACATCGGAGGGTACCCCGTGAAGTCTCACAATCTCCCCAATGAACACCTGCGCAAGAGTATTAGCATTAGGAAGAGCAGGAAGAGCGATAAAATGTGCCATCTTGCTGATCCTGTCCACTACAACGAGTATGACTGTTTTACCCGAAGACGGCGGGAGGTCCGTAATAAAGTCCATAGACAGATGAGTCCACGGACGCTCCGGGATCTTCAAAGGTAAGAGGGCCCCAGACGGACGGGTATGTGGGGTCTTAGAGCGCGCACAAACCCCACAGGATGCGACAAAAGTTACCACCTCCCTATGTAAGTTAGGCCACCAAAACCGGCGCGAGAGGAGATCCACAGTTGCTTTACTCCCTGGGTGTCCTGCCAAAGCTGAATTATGGTGTGCCTCGATTACCTTTTGTCGCAACTGATCAGGAACAAACAGTCTCCCTGGAGGTCCAACAGGGGCGTCCCCCTGAGCCTCCAATACCTCCTCCTCAAGCTCAGAGCATACTGCCGACACCACCACCCCCTCCTGAAGGATAGGAACCGGGTCATCCGTCTTCCCGGCCCCAGGGAAACTGCGAGATAAGGCATCTGCCTTTACATTTTTTGACCCAGGACGATATGTGACGACAAAATTAAACCTGGTAAAAAACAACGACCACCTAGCTTGTCTGGGATTCAGACGTTTTGCGACTCTTAATATAGCAGGTTCTTGTGATCGGTAATGACGGTGACCGGGTGTACTGCCCCCTCCAAAAAATGACGCCACTTCTCAAAAGCTAACTTAATGGCCAAGAGTTCCCTATTGCCGACATCGTAATTCCTCTCAGCGGACGACAATTTTTTAGAGAAGAAGGCGCACGGATGCCACTTACCAGGGGACGGACCTTGAGATAATACCGCTCCCACCCCTACCTCAGAAGCATCTACCTCCACAATGAACGGCTGTGACGCATCTGGTTGAATGAGTATGGGTGCCGAAGCAAAACATTTTTTCAAGGAGGAAAACGCTTGACATGCCTTGTCAGACCACCTTGAAAAATCCGTCCCTTTTTTAGTCATGTCTGTGAGAGGTTTAACTATGGATGAGAAATTACGAATAAATTTCCGGTAGTAGTTAGCAAACCCCAGGAAACGTTGTAATGCCTTAAGATCCTCTGGCAGATCCCACTCAAGAACTGCCCGCACTTTCCCAGGGTCCATACGAAAACCAGATGCTGACACCAGAAATCCTAAAAACTGAAGTTCCTGTACGGCGAACACACACTTTTCCCATTTGGCGTACAGTTTATTATCCCGCAAATCTGCAACACCTGCCTAACATGCTCCTGATGAGACACAAGATCCGGCGAGTAAATTAAGATGTCATCCAGATATATGACCACAAACTGTCCCACCAGGCGGCGAAAGATGTCATTAACAAAATGTTGAAACACCGCCGGGGCATTAGTCAGACCAAATGGCATGACAAGGTTCTCATAATGCCCTCCGGAGTGTTAAACGCCGTCTTCCACTCATCCCCCTCCTTCATCCTAATCAGATTATACGCCCCCCTGAGATCCAACTTAGAGAACCATTTGGTGCCCACGATCTGAATGAAGAGATCGGGAATAAGTGGGAGCGGATACGGATCTCGGACAGTAATCCGATTAAGCTCACGGAAATCCAGGCAAGGGCGTAGGCCTCCATCTTTCTTCTTCACAAAGAAGAACCCCGCGGCCACCGGGGAAGATGAAGGTCTAATATGCCCCTTAGCCAGACTCTCCGAAATATAATCCTTCATGGCCTGCCTCTCAGGACCAGAAAGGTTATACAACCTAGATTTCGGTAACTTGGCCTCAGGGAGCAATTTTACAGAACAGTCATACACACGATGAGGAGGTAGTTCTTGACACCCTTTCTCCGAAAATACATCCTCAAAGTCCACCAGAAATGGAGGAAAGGCCCTAGGCGCGACCGCACCGATGACCGTGTTCATGCAGTTTTTATTACAGAATTCACTCCACTGGCTTATCTCTCTGGATTGCCAATTAATAACCGGGTTATGCTTAGTTAACCAAGGAAGGCCCAACACTATAGGAGTGGGAAGACCCTCCAACATGTAACAAGACAACAGTTCCTTATGTATCGCCCCCACTTGAAGATCTATGTTATGCACGGCTTGCAAAAAACTACCTTGACCGAGAGGCCTGGCGTCGATCGAGAATATGGGGATGGGTTTAGCCAATACACTCAGTCGCATACCTTGAACCCGGCAAACCGAGCATCCACCAGATTAGCCCCGGCCCCACTATCCAGAAGAACAGATATCCTCTCAGTTCTCGTACCCACCACCACCTCCGCCGGTACGAGAAATTGAGACGGACCTGGGGACAAAATGCTTACTCCCAGATTGTCGTCCACCACACAACCTGGGATCAATAGTTTTCCTGCGACTTCTCACTCTGCAAAGGACGGGATGGACACCACCCAATAAAATGTCCCCTTCTCCCGCAGAAGAAACACCTTCCTGTCTTGCGGCGAACTGACGATCCCCTACCTCGGAATGATGTCCCTCCTAACTGCATAGGCTCCTCTGGACTGACCAGGGAACCTCCATATAAGGGACCTAGTAGAAGGTGGAGTCATCACAGGGGGCGGAGTTACCCCGCACCTCTCCTGAAGTCGTCTGTCGATGCGAATAGCAAGGGCCATAGCGGCTTCCAGTGACGTGGGAGGGTCATACTGTGCCAGCACATCCTTTAATTTGTCAGATAAACCTTGACAAAACTGGCTCCTAAGAGCCGGTCATTCCACTGGGTGTCCGTGGCCCACCTACGGAACTCCGAACAGAATTCCACCGCCGGACAATCTCCCTGCTGTATCTTACGTAACTTAGATTCAGCAAGGGAGACCCGATCCGGGTCATCATATACAAGACCCAGAGCTGCGAAAAACCTATCCACTGACTGGAGAGCCGGGAGCCCGGGGGAAGCGAGAACGCCCATGATTGGGGATCCCCTTGTAGGAGCGAGATGACAATTCCCACCCTTTGATCTTCACTCCCCGATGACCGAGGTCGCAGCCGAAAGTACAATTTACATGCCTCCCGGAAAGCAAAAAACTTGTCCCGCCCTCCAGTGAACCTGTCAGGGAGAGCTACTTTAGGTTCAGGTCCGGCTTGCTCCAGGGGTACAAAACCATGGACTTAACGTCCGCCAGCTCCATGGACAAACTCTGCAACTGCCGAGCTAGACTGGCTACTGGATCCATGGTGGCTGGAGAGAATCTTTAGTATGGTTGGTGAAAATGTCACGCTGTCACTGTATACAGGAGGTCCGGGGTCTATGCTGACCCTAAGCTGGGGCCCTGACTAATCCCTCTACCTGGAGGTACTGTTGATGGTACAGAGGTCCAGGCCGCCAGCGTAACCCTATCTCCTGTGAATCCCTGACTCTCAGTAATCTAGTCCTGAGAAGGACCCTGATCACCACCACAGGGGACGGGAAGGTAAATTCCTACAAACAGTATAAGACGAACGAGACAGTACAAGGGGTAAAACAAAAGACCACTTTGCATACAAAACTCACTCTACAACTACAGAGGAAACACCAACGGGTAAGGAGATAAATAATAAAGCGAGGAGGGGAGAAAACCACACCAGGTACTCTTCACTTCAGACTTCACAATACCACGATCCGCTCTGCTGGTCTGCATGAATGCTTTCACCGACACTTCCCTAGCAGACTGGCAGGTATTTGAAAGAATCCCATTACTGCAGTACTAACTGCAGCTGGGCGAGGCTGGGCCTCGTCTAGCACAGAGAGAGGGAGAATTAACTCCCTCACTGCCGAAAAACACCTAGCACCAAAAACTCAGCTGTGCGAAGTCAGGTTGTGTAATCGCGACGATCTTCGTGGCGACACACCCGTGACAGTTTGATATCAACACCTGGTGATAATTTTATGCCAATATATTTACTTAAATAAATAAATAAATAATTTAGAAAAATTGGTGACGTGTTTAATACTTATTTTACCTGCTGTTTTTGACATGATGAACCGGCAATTTGAACAGCCTGGTGCACTTCAGTTTGCTATGGGTGTATTGTCAAATCAAGCCTCAAGTGTACTATCAGAGAACATACTCAGCACTGCCAGTGGCCTTGTCACATACAAATGGATGAGATTACTCTCTGCAAGCATGGAAAACCTTACATTTGTCAAAATGCATTGAGCATGAATCAGTGCGACCTTTCATTCTGCATGGCTAATGTCCATGTTTAGACAGACAACACTATCTGCCTGCCTGTCCATACATTTTTATACTACTTTGCCGCTGCCAGTGCTGATGGCCCACACAAGCTTTTTCCCGTCTTTCATACGGATGGGCAGAGAAGGGAACTGAGGAAGGGAATGACAAGGAAGAGATAGAGAAGGAGGAGGAGATGGAAAGTTGCCATCACGGTGGAGAAAGGGAAGTACTGGCTGTAGGGAGCTTGGCACATGTGGCAGACTTAAGGCATCACTCTCTTTCCCATAACCCTTGCGTTATATTCATCTTGGCAAAAAAAGAGTACTGGTTGTTCACCTTGCTAGACCCACACTACAAGGAGAACGTGGCAACTCTGCTTCCTGAGGCGGAGAGGTTTAAATAGTGCTACATCAGAAGGCCATTGTGGAAAATATGTTGAAAAAATTCCCATCAGACAATGCTAGCAGTGGAGAAGTTTTTATGCCCAAATAAGGAGAAAAGGTGAGGGAGACACACACCAGGTACAGCAGAGGTAGGGGCACACTATAAAAGACCTGGGCCAATTTCATGATATCCACTCTGTCCAGGTCCTGATGAGGGAAAGTTTTTAAAGATGGTCAAGCAATGCCTGGCCAACAAAACCAGCATACTCCTTAATTCCTCTGCAACCTTTAACTCTTGAGTCTTAAAGCTGGACACCTGGCATGAACTGTCCCACTATGCCTTGGAGGTGTTGTGCTGCACCACAGCTAGCGTCTTGTTTGAGCGTGCTTTTATTGCCGTTGGGAGGGTCATAACAGACAGGCTCTTTTCAACAGAAAATGCTGACAGGCTCACTCTGATGCAAAAAGAACAAAGCTTAGATTATCATCCACTTTTCCACACCACCAGATGAAAGCAGCACATAAAGTGTTTTTAATCTTCAATATTTGAATGAGGCTCTCCAACTGTTCCCCTAATTTTTATTGGCTTTCCACTGTGTGCAGAGCCTTTATGACTGTAGAAGTACAACAACTACCGTTTTTTGATATATGAATGATTTCCTCCAGTTGTTGCCTTCAAGGTGTATGGATTACTCTACAGTCATGGCCAAAAGTTTTGAGAATGACACAAATATTAATTTTTACAAAGTCTACTGCTTCACTTTTTCTAATGGCAATTTGCATACACTCCAGAATGTTATAAAGAGTGATCAGTTTAACAGCAATTACTTGCAAAGTCAATATTTGGCTAGAAAATGAACTTTATCCCCCAAAACACATTTCAACATCATTGCAGCCCTGCCTTAAAAGGACCAGCTAACCTCTTTTCAGTGATTGCTCCATTAACACAGGTGTGGGTGTTGATGAGGACATGGCTGGAGATCAATCTGTCATGATTAAGTAAGAATGACACCACTGGACACTTTAAAAGGAGGCTGGTGCTTGGCATCATTGTTTCTCTTCTGTTAACCATGGTTATCTCTAAAGAAACATGTGCAGTCATCATTGCAATGCACAAAAATGGCCTAACAGGGAAGAGTATCGCAGCTAGAAAGATTGCACCTCAGTCAACAATCTATCGCATCATCAAGAACTTCAAGGAGAGAGGTTCCATTGTTGCCAAAAAGGCTCCAAGGCACCCAAGAAAGATCAGCAAGCGCCAAGACCGTCTCTTAAAAGTGTTTCAGCTGCGGGATCGGGCTACCAGCAGTGCAGAGCTTGCTCAGGAATGGCAGCAGGCAGGTGTGAGTGCATCTGCACGCACTGTGAGGCGGAGACTCTTGGAGCAAGGCCTGGTCTCAAGGAGGGCAGCAAAGAAGCCACTTCTCTCCAGAAAAAACATAATGGACAGACTGATATTCTGCAAAAGGTACAGGCAATGGACTGCTGAGGACTGGGGTAAAGTAATTTTCTCTGATGAATCCCCTTTTCGATTGTTTGGGACATCAGGAAAACGCCTCATTCGGAGAAGACAAGGTGAGCGCTACCACCAGTCTTGTCTCATGCCAACTGTTAAGCATCCTGAAACCATTCATGTGTGGGGTTGCTTCTCAGCCAAGGGAATCGGCTCTCTCACACTCTTGCCTAAAAACACAGCCATGAATAAAGAATGGTACCAGAATGTCCTCCAAGAGCAACTTCTCCCAACCCTCCAAGAGCAGTTTGGCGATCAACAATGCCTTTTCCAGCATGATGGAGCACCTTGCCATAAAGCAAAGGTGATAACTAAATGGCTCAGGGAACAAAACATAGAGATTTTGGGTCCATGGCCTGGAAACTCCCCAGATCTTAATCCCATTGAGAACTTGTGGTCAATCATCAAGAGACGGGTGGACAAACAAAAACCTAAAAATTCTGACAAAATGAAAGCATTGATTGTGCAAGAATGGACTGCTATCAGTCAGGATTTGGTCCAGAAGTTGATTGAGAGCATGCCAGGGAGAATTACAGAGGTCCTGAAGAAGAAGGGTCAACACTGCAAATATTGACTTGCTGCATTAACTCATTCTAACTGTCAATATAAGCTTTTGTTACTCATATGTTTGCAATTATTATATTTCTGTCTGTGATAAAAATATCTGTCAAACACACATAAAAACCAGAGGGCAGCAAATCATGTGAAAATATAATATTTGTGTCATTCTCAAAACTTTTGGCCATAACTGTATATGGAGCACTCTGGCACTAGAGTTGAGCATTCCGATACCGCAAGCATCCGGTATCGGCCAATGTTCGCTGTATCGGAATTCCGATACTTAGTTTCGATATTTTCCATATATCGTATACTGGAATTGGAAGTTCCCATAATTCTTTGAGAGGCAATGTGATTTTAGACAGCCAATGAGAAATCCTAAGAAGTGTGGGCACATCCTGTAATGCTGCGGTCATGTTAACTAATGGCATGGCTGTGATTGGCTGCTGAAATGATGTCAGAATGCACTATAAAAGGCGCCGCTGCCATTTTAGCGTCACTGTGCTGTGAATTCAGTTAGGGACAGAACGCTGCTCTGCTGACTCTGAGGGACAGTTAGAGATTGCGATTTTGTGTACTGTGCTTTAGGCAGGCTAGTTTACCAACCGCTGTGTAAAGCTTCCTTTTGCCTTGCAGTGTTGTTTTAAACAGCTCTGTGCAAGGTGTGTGTGTGAGAGTGCAGGTGACGCTGCAGATTGCTCTGCATCCAACGCTGTTTGTAGGCATCTGCACGTGTCACTCACAGACTCTTTTTTTTTTTCTTTAGTGTAATTCTTGCTGCTCCATTCAATTGAAATTATAGTGTGACGCGCTTCCATCCATATACAATACATTGGTTGCAAACACTATAGAAGTACACAAAGGAGCCTTTCAGAGATAGTGAACAGTTGTGTGCAGTGTTCACTGTAGTCTGAGGTTTTCATTTTTGGAGTGCAGATCACGCTCCAGTTAGTTCTTCAACCACTGCTGGTTGTAGTCTGCTGAACGTGTGTCACTGCCTCATCCTTGACATTTTTCTCTAATTGGTGCTGCTCCATTCTATTTAAAATAACTATAATCTATTAGTGTGACGCGCTTCCATCCGTATACAATACATTGGTTGCAAACACTATAGAAGTACAGAAAGGAGCCTTTCAGAGATAGTGAACAGTTGTGTGCAGTGTTCACTCTAGTCTGAGGTTTTCATTTTTTGAGTGCAGATCACGCTCCAGTTAGTTCTTCAACCACTGCTGGTTGTAGTCTGCTGAACGTGTGTCACTGCCTCATCCTTGACATTTTTCTCTAATTGGTGCTGCTCCATTCTATTTAAAATAACTATAATCTATTAGTGTGACGCGCTTCCATCCGTATACAATACATTGGTTGCAAACACTATAGAAGTACACAAAGGAGCCTTTCAGAGATAGTGAACAGTTGTGTGCAGTGTTCACTCTAGTCTGAGGTTTTCATTTTTGGAGTGCAGATCACGCTCCAGTTAGTTCTTCAACCACTGCTGGTTGTAGTCTGCTGAACGTGTGTCACTGCCTCATCCTTGACATTTTTCTCTAATTGGTGCTGCTCCATTCTATTTAAAATAACTATAATCTATTAGTGTGACGCGCTTCCATCCGTATACAATACATTGGTTGTAAACACTATAGAAGTACACAAAGGAGCCTTTCACACCTAGTGAACAGTTGTCTGAAGTGTTCACTGCAGTCTCTGCGTAATAACCACACTTAGGCCTTATAACTTTTCTGACTTTCTTTATCAATCTACCAAGATGAAGAAGGCAGGGAGTAAGGCACGTGGTCGTGGCCGTGGAGTTTCAGCAGGGAGAGGACGTGGGGATTCTGTGGCTGCTGCCGCCCCCAGTGACACAGCATCCACCAGTTTTCCCCGTGAGCGTTCCTTTATTCGCACTTTTGTAGGAGCTCGGCGTACCCCCCTGCTGCGGGAAGAACAAATTGAAGCCGTTGTTGGTTGGATGGCAGCCAATGCATCGACTTCAATTGCTTCTACCTCCTCTCAGGACCACAACACTGTTGAGCAACCATCTGTCTCTTCACCTCCTGTCAAATTGCCCAGGCAGTCAGAGAGTTCTGAACTGGAGCCAGCTGAGTCTCTGCTTCTGTTCTCAGAATCTGTTGGCTTGCAAACAGGGGCCCAGCCAAGCAGCATTCTGGAATTTGAAGAAGAGGGAGTATGCAGTGATGCGCAACAGCTGTGTCTCTCTGAATCTGAAGAGGCGGGTGAGCCAGTGCCGATGGTCAGCACACCGCAGAATGCATCTGATGATGATGAGACTCAGGTGCCAGTTTCTGTTGAGCATGGTGCTGTCCAGACCACCCAAGAGCAGCAGGTGTTGGAAGAGGGTAGTGGAGATGATGAGGTCCAAGACCCAACATGGCGTGAGGAACAGGAAGGTGGTGGGAGCAGCTCTGAGGAAGAGATTCCCCCAACGGTACAAACAGGAGGGAGAGGTAGGCTGCAGACTCGGTTGCCTGTAGCCTCCAGTTTGGCACCTGTTCGGAGCAGTTCTCTTCCAAAAGTCAAAACGGGCGCTCCCAGGACTTGCACTGCGTGGTCATTTTTTGACACACTTGCAGATGATATTTGCTATGTCAAATGCAAGCTGTGTAAGCAAAAAGTAAAAAGAGGTAAAAGTGTCAGTAACCTCAATACCACTAATATGTGGAAACATGTGCGGACAAAGCACGTAGTTGAGTTACAAAGACACACTAGAGATGTAGGCCAACCTACAGCAGCACCTACATCTTCAGGTCGTGTTGGAGCCTCTTCCTCCAGCTCACACACATCTGGTTCGGCTTCCTCACAGGATCGCCATGGAAGAACCTCGGTCACTGTTGTCCAGAGCAAAAGTGTTATTCCACCCACAGCAGCAAGTTCCCTGTCATCCTCACACTCCCAGGCCACAAAACAGCCATCGGTAGCACAGGCATGGGATAAAAGACGGCCATACTCGGCAAACCATCCACGAGCCCAGGCTCTGAATGCTGGCATTGCAAAACTCCTGTCCCTTAAAATGCTGTCATTCAGGCTGGTGGAGACTGAGAGTTTCCGGAACTTAATGGCATTGGCAGTCCCACAATACAATGTGCCAAGCCGATTTTATTTCAGCAGGCAAGCCGTCCCTGGTCTGCAAAAGCATGTTGAGGGAAAAATTAAACATGCGCTACTAAACGCCGTCAGTAGCAAGGTCCACCTGACCACCGATGCGTGGACCAGTACCCCATGGCCAGGGACGATACCTTTCCCTCACTGCCCATTGGGTCAATGTTGTGGAGCCGGGTACAGATCTTGCGAGTGGCGCTGTACGTGTTCTGCCAACTCCAAGGATTGCAGGAATCCAGTCTGTACACATTGACTCCTCCTCCTACTCCAGTTCCTCAGAATCATCGCTGCAGGAGCCGTCACGGTCTACCTCCACATGGACCCGTGAACGCTTACCTGTTGCGACCGATATGAGCACAGCCGTGGCCAAACGTCAACAGGCCGTCCTCAAATTAATTTCAATGGGGAATCGAAGCCACACAGCGCAGGAGGTCTGGAATGCCATCAAGCAGGAGAGCGACGTGTGGTTTTTGCCAGCGAATCTACAGCCAGGCTTGGTAGTGTGTGACAAATCTGGTGGCAGCTCTGGGCCTTGGCAACCTCACTCACATACCATGTCTGGCACATGTGCTCAACTTGGTCGTGCAGAGTTTTTTGAGGGAATATCCGCATCTTGATGAACTGCTGCACAAGGTCCGCCTAGAGTGCGCTCACTTGCGACGTTCCAGCATGGCCAGATCGCGCATTGCAGCTCTGCAATGCAGATTTCGCCTTCCTGAACATCGCATCATATGTGATGTACCCACCAGGTGGAATTCCACGTTACATATGTTGGAGCGGTTGTGTGAGCAGCAGCCAGCAGTAATGGAGTATCAGCTGCATCAGGCGCAATCAACTCGCAATTTTCACCGTCCACACTTCACCACTACTGAGTAGGCCTCTATGAAGGACATCTGCCACGTTTTGCGTGCGTTTGATGAGTCAACGCGGATGGCGAGTGCAGATGATGCACTAGTGAGCCTGACTGTCCCCCTTATCTGCCTGCTTCAAAAAACACTGCAAGCACTAAGGGATGAGGTTTTGGAAGAGGTGGAGGATGAGGAGTCACAAATTCCATCACCTTCTGGACAGTCAGCGCAACGTGGTTCCTCACAAAGGCCTGGGCAGGGCTCACTTTGTGAGGAGGATGAGGAGGAGTCAATGGAGGAGGAAGAAATCGCTACAGAGGGAGGTACACAACGCTCTAGTCAGTATGCAGAGCGATGGTGGGGTGATGCAGAGCAGGCAGAGATGACGCTTCTTAGAGAGGACAGCGTTTGTTGGCCAGTTGGGAGTCTGCAGCACATGGTTGATTTCATGCTGCATGCCTGAGAAACGACCGCCGCATCGCCCACATTCTCACCACGTCTGATTATTGGGTGTACACCCTCCTAGACCCTCGCTACCGGGACAACTTACAAAGCCTCATCACACCGTTGAACCGGGATCGTAAAATGCGGGAGTACCAAGACACACCGGTGCAATCCATAATGTTCTCCATTCCAGCCGAGAGCACTGCTGCTGCTACTGCTTTACAAAGCAGCTCTGTGCGTCGAGGCAGTGGAGACAGCTCTGCAACACGAGGGAGCACAGGCAGCGCCTCTGCACAAGGCAAGACCAGTATGTTCCAAATGTGGCGAAGTTTTGTGGCAGCGCCACCAATGTCTACACCATCCGAGACGCCTCCAGTCACCAGGAGGCAACGTTTCCGTAAGATGGTGACAGACTACATGTCTTGCCCTCTCAGTGTACTCCCAGATGGCACTTCCCCTTTCAAGTTTTGGGTCTCTAAGCTGGATACATGGCCAGAGCTTAGCCAGTATGCATTGGAGGTGCTGGCTTGCCCTGCTGCCAGTGTATTATCGGAGCACGTCTTTAGTGCTGCAGGTGGTGTACTAACAGACCGTCGCATGCGACTATCCTCCGAATTGTAGACCGGCTTACTTTTCTGAAAATGAACAAGGCATGGATCTCGCCTGAATTTGCCTGTCCGTTTTCCGATTAAATAACTGGTTGGCAACGTTATCCATGTTTCCTGTTATGTTCATCTATCTACCACCTGAACTCTACTCCCTGGGCTACAACACTGCCAGTCAGAGGGGAATGATCAGTTACCAACCAAAATGTTCTCCCCAACAAATAGTAGCGCAACGACTCCAGTGCCCACTTGATCGCCAGGCACTCTCTCTCTATAATGCTGTATCTGGTTTCAGCTGGAGTAAGCTTTCGACTCAGGAAACTAATGGGATGCTCCTCCCCGTTAACCTCCTGAGACAACGTGGCACCCAGACCTACCTCTGACGCATCTGTCTGGACAATGAATTCTCTTTTGAAGTCGGGTGTGATCAAAAATGGTGACACACACAGTGCCCCTTTTAGTTTTACAAACGCTTCTTCAAGCTGATCATTCCATCGCACCATTACTGACTTCCTGCCTTTTAGGCAGTCAGTTAACGCCGCCGACAGGGTTGCAAAATTGGGAATAAACCGCCGGTAGTATCCCACTTATCCCAAAAACCCTTTCACTTGTTTTGTGGTGAGGGGACGGGGCCAGTTTTGGATTGCCTCCACTTTGTTTATTTGGGGTTTGATAACTCCTCTCACAATCACATACCCCAGGTACCGAGCTTCCTCCAACCCTATGGAACACTTCTTTGGGTTGGCAGTTAGCTCTGCTTGTCTCAGCGAATCTATCACCGCCTGTACCTTGGCTAAGTGCTTTCCCAGTCTGTACTGTACACCACAATATCGTCCAGATTGTCCGCGGCATATCGGCGATGAGGACGAAGAACAACGTCCATTAACCTCTGTAATGTTGCTGGAGCGCCATGCAACCCGAAGGGTAGGACTATATACTGGAACAGTCCCTCGGGTGTTACAAAAGCCGTTTTCTCTCTCGCTGCTTTTGTTAGGGGCACCTGCCAATACCCTTTTGTGAGGTCAATGACTGAAAAATAACGGTCCTGCCCAAACCGCTCTATTAACTCATCGACCCGGGGCATGGGGTAGGCGTCAAACTTAGAAATTTCATTCAGTTTTCTGAAGTCATTACAGAACCTTAGCGTCCCATCTGGCTTTGGTATTAGGACTATTGGGCTGGCCCACTGACTCTGGGAGTCTTCAATGACCCCTAACTGCAGCATCTTCTTGACCTCTTCCTTGCTGGCTTGTCGCCGGGCCTCAGGCACCCGATATGGCTTTAATTGTACTTTGCCCTGCGGCTCAGTGACAATGTCATGTTGGATTATGGAGGTACGACCAGGAAGTTCCGAAAAAACATCTGTATTTCGGCTAACAAACTCTCGGACTTCCTGAACTTGTCTGGGCGACAAAGTGTCTGGTATTTTGATGGCGGAGAGGACTTCTCTTGCCTTCTCCTGAGGCAAGGAAGCCATCTGTACTGGAAATGCAGGCCGTGGACAATCCTCCGAAGCGTGTCTCTGTCTTTCCAGGGTTTTGAGCGATTCACAGGGTTTTTACCTGTTTTTTGGCTTTCTCCCCCCCTGGTTGGTGTTTTTTATAGTTTACGGTCCCACCTTCTCTATAATGTCGAAAGGGCCCCCGGGCCACCTTGCAAGGAATTTACTATCCACTGTCCCCCAAAAGGGTACCAACACCCGATCCCCAGGGTTAAAGGACCTTACCCTGCCTCCCGGTTATAGACCTGCCTCTGTGACCTTTGTGCTGCTTCCATATTTCTCGGACTAATGGTAGGACTTTTCTCCATTCTCTCTTTCATTTTGGCCACATTTCTTTTCAAACCCTTTTTTGGGGATTATTGGTTTTCCCCGGCCCTTTTGCTATATCGAGTAAGCCATGGGGATGTCTGCCATATAAAAATTTTTAAAGGGCGGAACCCCTAAGCCCGGGGCAAACCCCCCCGCACTGCAAACAAACAGGGAAGGCAACAAGAGATCCCCCGTCCCCTTTGCATCCTTTTGGACTGTTTTTTTCAACATATTCTTCAGGGTTTTATTGAACCTTTCTACTAAACCCCTGTTTGGGGGTGAAAGACCATGTGCCAACTGTTTAAACCCCTTAACAATGGCAGAGTTCCTTCATGATTTTTGGGCAAAAACGGGGCCTCTGACTGTTAAGAAATTTTTTGAGGGGTTCCCACCCAGAGAACATACCCCTGAGTTCTTTTGCGATCAGTTTGGCCCAGGTGTTTCGCAGGGGAAAAGCCCCCAGGATACCTGCTACGTAAAACTAGAACTACGAGGATT
>JARQOD010000002.1:546394393-546479352 GCA_033576555.1 Oophaga sylvatica
TTTGCACTTTTTTTTTAAGCACAAGTTTTTTTACACTTCCTTGTTCTGTAAGTAGGCTTAATGGTTAAATGTTTTATACTAGATGTAAATATGTAACATGTAAATTTTATATTAAGATTTTGCAAATTATTAGGTACACACCATCAGGCTCTTTCGTCCCCTCTCCCTTAGAGTAGCGGTAATATATCGGACCCCAGGCTCGCCCACACAGTTCCTTGACCACTTCTCTGCCTGGCTGCCGCACTTTCATGTCCTCAGAAGTACCAACCCTTATCCTTGGAGACTTCAACATCCCCATTAACAGCCCTACTTCCACACTCAAAACACATTTGTTCAGAGCGGCCTATCACATTCACTAATCAAAGTCATTCTACGTGTAACTGTGTGTGTGTGTAGCCCATTCACTATCTCCATCCATCCCTCACTCCCTGAAAATGGCTGGACCATCATTGTAAATAAACCATTGTATATAAACAACTGTACTTTGTAGCTCCCCCTCCTCATTGTAGATTGTAAGGTCTCACGAGCAGGGGCGGCTTATATTGCTTTAATTATTGTATTGTTAACGTTGTCACTTATGACTTGTGTTATGAAACTGTTAAACTGTACAGCGCTGCGGAATCTGTTGGCGCTATATAAATAAAGATTATTATTATAGAGGCCCACTCAGTAGTGGTGAAGTGAACGGCGCAAATTGCGAGTTGATTGCAACTGATGCAGCTGATACTCCATTACTGCTGGCTGCTGCTCACACAACCGCTCCAACATATGTAACGTGGAATTCCACCTGGTGGGTACGTCACATATGATGCGATGTTCAGGAAGGCAAAATCTGCGTTGCAGAGCTGCAATGCGCGATCTGGCCATGGTGGAACGTCGCAAGTTAGCGCACTGTAGGCGGACCTTGTGCAGCAGTGCATCAAGATCCGGATAGTCCCTCAAAAAACTCTGGACGACCAAGTTTAGCACATGTGCCAGACATGGTATGTGAGTGACGTTGCCTAGGCCCAGACCTGCCACCAGATTTCGGCCATTGTCACACACTACCAAGCCTGGCTGGAGATTCGCTGGCAAAATACACATGTCGCTCTCTTGCTTTATGGCATTCCAGAGCTCCAGCGCTGTGTGGCTTTGATTCTCCATGGAAATTAATTTCAGGACGGCCTGTTGACGTTTGGCCACGTCTGTGCTCATATCGGTCAACAGGCTCGCTGTCTGGGTGTTATGTTTGACACCAATCTCTCCTTCACCTCCCATATACAATCTGTTGCCCGCTATTGCCACCTACACCTAAAGAACATCTCTCCGAATCCAAGACTTCTCCCGCGCTGCGCCAATACTGTGGAATGCTGTACCCCAAGAAATTAGAACTATCCACAATTTGCATGTTTTGGGGCGCTCACTCTAAACACATTTCTTCATAGCGGCCTATCACATTCACTAATCAAAGTCATTCTATGTGTAAGTGTGTGTGTGTAGCCCATTCACTATCTCCATCCATCCCTCACTCCTCAAAATGGCTGGGCCATCATTCTAAATACACCATTGTATATAAACACCTGTACTTTGTATCTCCCCCACATATTTGTAAATTGTAAGCTCTCACGAGCATGTGCGGATTATATTGCTTTCATTATTGTATTGGTAACGTTGTTACTTATGACTTGTGTTCTGAAACTGTTAAACTGTAAAGCGCTGCTTAATCTGTTGGCGCTATATAACTAAAGATTCTTATTAAGCGTTCACGGGTCCATGTGGAGGTAGACCGTGACGGCTCCTGCAACGATGTTTCTGAGGAAATGGAGAAGGAGGAGTCAATGTGTACAGACTTGATTCCCGCAATCCTTGTAGTTGCCTGAACACGTACAGCGCCACTCGCAAGATCTGTACCCGGCTCCACAACATTGACCCAATGGGCAGTAAGGGAAAGGTATCGTCCCTGGCCATGGGTACTGGTCCACGCAGCGGTGGTCAGGTGGACATTGCTACTGACGGAGTTTAGTAGCGCATGTTTAATTTTAACCTCAACAACATGCTTTTGCAGACCAGGGACGGCTTGCCTGCTGAAATAAAATCAGCTTGGCACATTGTATTGTGAGACTGCCAATGCCATTAAGTTCCGTAAACTGTCAGTCTCCACCAGCCTGAATGACAGCATTTCAAGGGACAGGAGTTTTGCAATGCCAGCATTCAGAGCCTGTGCTCGTGGATGGTTTGCCGAGATTGGGCCTACACCCGATACGCCACAACCTGACACCCACAGATAAACAAGCCATAAAATCTCTGAAAGATAACCCCAACATATTATTAAACCAGCAGATAAGGGGGGTGCTATCGTTATTATGAATAAGACCCAATCTATTGCCGAAATTCATAGACAACTGTCAGTTAACCTAACCTACAGACAACTCAATTGTGACCCTACATTTTACATCTGTCAAAAAATTGATCGTATCCTGACAAAACATCTTTAATTGATCACCATAGACTGTAAGACTATGACATTCCTTAATATTCAATACCCCATCACCCCTGTTTTCTACACACTCCCAAAAATCAACAAAAAACTACATTATCCACCGCATACCCTAGAGGGATAATTCTCCGTGTTCTACAGTATCACCCAAATGTTTAACATGTTGCCTAATTCCTATGTATATATATTCTTCACCCTATGTATTTATTGTATATATTGTATATATTATACATTGTCATTGACTGTAAATTTTTCTATCTCTTCCAGCGACTATTTGATAAAGGCCACTGCGTTGCCCAAAACGTCAGTCAGTAGTCTCATAGCTATTTTCTTTTTTCACATCAAGTGTGCAATAAAAATTTCCAATTTAACCATGACATATGCAGTTAAACTTGTGCAGTGATTCTCTATAGACTGTACATCTTCAGTGTGTCTTTGTAACTCAACTACGTGTTTTCTCCGCACATGTTTACACATATTTGTGGTATTGAGGTTACTGACACTTTACCTCTTTTTACTTTTTGATTACACAGCTTGCATTTGACATAGCAAATATCATCTGCAAGTGTGTGAAAAAAGGACCACGCAGTGCAAGTCCTGGGAGCGTCCGTTTAGACTTTTGTAAGAGAAATCCGAACAGGTGCCAAAATGGAGGCTACAGGCAACAGAGTATGCAGCCTAACTCTCCCTCCTGTTTGTACCGTTGGGGCAATCGCTTCCTCAGAGCTGCTACCACCACCTTCCTGTTCCTCACGCCATGTTGGGTCTTGGACCTCATCATCTCCACTAACCTCTTCCAACACCTGCTGCTGTTGGGTGGTCTGGCCACCACCATGCTCAACAGAAACTGGCACCTGAGTCTCATCATCATCAGATGCGTTCTGTGGTGTGCTGACCATCGGCACTGTCTCACCCGCCTCTTCAGATTCAGAGAGACACAGCTGTTGCGCATCACTGCATACTCCCTCTTCTTCACATTCCAGAATGCTGCTTGGCTGTGCCCCTGTTTGCAAACCAACAGATTCTGAGAACAGAAGCAGAGACTCAGCTGGCTCCTGTACAGAACTCTCTGACTGACTGGGCAATTTGGCAGGCGGTGAAGAGACAGATGGTTGATCAACAGTGCTGTGTTCCTGAGAGGAGGTGGAAACAATTGAAGTCGATGCATTGGACCCTGGGCTCCAACACCGCCAGTTGTTGCCTGTAAGTGCTGTTAGCACAGTCAACACTTGCTCCTGTGTTACTGGGGTTGAGTAATGGCAGCTGTTCCCCTGCTGTGTGTACGACAAAAAGTCATGCTGCCTCCACCCTGTCCTCCTCTCATCCCTGGGCTCCAACACCGCCAGTTGTTGCTCGGAAGTAATTGGCACGGGTACTGACTCATGCCCACCCTGGTTACAGCACCACAGCTGTTTCCTGGCAGTGTCAACGTAAATTAGCCTCAAATAAGTTGTCCTGTCATGTTGCATTCCGGTTATCCGACTCTATGGTGCCTGCAGTTTAGGTGATTCCTATGTGTGCTGTGGGATATGTAAATAAAGGCTCTTTCCGTTGTGAAAATAGGACAAGCACCCACTGTAGGACTGTGTGATTTGGTAACTGCAGACGGCTTGCGGCCTGTCAACTTACATTTTCATGGGTGCCTTATGGTACCCGTCCGAGTTCCAGTACCGTCAGCTGGTTCTCCACAGTGCCTTTGGCCTAGGTGCCTCCATCTCGGTATCCGAGTTCCTGCAATGTCTGCTTTTTCTTGGTAGTGCTTTGGAGCACAGGTACCTCCTGCTTAGTAACCGTGTCCCAGTAACATCAGCTGGTCCTCGGTTGTGCCATTGGCTCTTTTCCTTCTGCTGCCCCTCCGGGTTCCAGCACAGTCAGCTGGTCCTCGTTACTTGCATTGGCTCTTGTACCTTCTGCTACCCGTCGGGGTTCCAGTGCCGTCAACTGGTTCTCCGCAGTGCCTTTGGCCTAGGTGCCTCCATCTCGGTATCCGAGTTCCTGCAATGTCTGCTTGTCCTTGGTAGTGCTTTGGAGCACAGGTACCTCCTGCTTAGTAACCGTGTCCCAGTAACGTCAGCTGGTCCTCGGTTGTGCCATTGGCTCTTTTCCTTCTGCTGCCCCTCCGGGTTCCAGCACAGTCAGCTGGTCCTCGTTACTTGCATTGGCTCTTGTACCTTCTGCTACCCGTCCGGGTTCCAGTACCGTCAACTGGTTCTCCGCAGTGCCTTTGGCCTAGGTGCCTCCATCTCGGTATCCGAGTTCCAGCAACGTCTGCTGGTCCTTGGTAGTGCTTTGGAGCACAGGTACCTCCTGCTTAGTAACCGTGTCCCAGTAACATCAGCTGGTACAAGGTTGTGCTACAAATACAAGATACAGAACAAGAGACACAAGAACAATAAGCAGAAGATCTAAAGGCAGAAGAACATGAAGTATAAGACCAAAATGAAGAGCAAAATATATGCTCTAAATTATAAGCAGAAGAAGACTAAGCAGTGTATGGGGGTGAGTCCGTTCCTCCTCGTGGTGCCCCTGGTAAATGCCTGATGCTGCAGGCTAAACTGAACACGGACAAATACTGTTGTAATTTAAATCTTTTGTGGCAGCAAGAACGGAACGATGAAAAAATCATACTTTTACAGATTACAAGTACAGGAATCTATGTCACAAATAAGAATATGATGAAGAAGATGAAGGACTATAATATGAAGAAGAATAATAGTTTAAAAAGAACAATATGAGTAATGTTAACAAAAACATGAAAAGCAAGAAGTTTTAGAAGAAGATAAAGAAGGTGAAAATGAAGAATAATTTGATGACAAAGATGATGCTGCTGAAGATTATGAAGGAGAAAGTGTGTCAAAAGTTAAAAAGGTGAAGAGCATGGAAGTTGTGAAACATACATATTTGCCAAAATAGAAAAAAGGTTAACAACATTGTCAATTTCTTCGTCAATCCGAACGTATTTCCTAAAAAAAAAAAAATTAATGCTATTCCATTGGATTGGGTTAAACATCTATGCCTTTAATGTCTCCTCAACCTCCCCCAATACATTCTACATTACTCTTTGTTGTTTTCCTTCATGTACAATTAACCTACAAGGCTAGAATGGGGTTTTTTTAATTTCGATATTTTGTTCCCATAGACTTACATTGGACTTCCGGTATCGGTATCGGGTATCGCCGATATTTTTTGGGTATCGGCGATACCATTCCGATTCCGATACTTTTGGATATCGGAAAGTATCGCTCAACTCTACTGATAAGCTATTAGTTTCCCCCGCATTACTGCCTTCCCTGCTGCCCATAAAAGTTCCTGCCTATCCTTACTATTTCCATTATACCTTACATATTCCAACCACTATTGCTTCACTTGATCTCGAAAATTCTCATCCGTTAACAAATAGGAAGGGAAGCGCCAAGTTTGGTCTGGCCCCATCTGAACCATATTGGCAGGGTCACTGATACGGGTGCGTGGTCAGATATAGCTACGTTGTGCACATGTGCCTCTTCCACTCCCCTTACTAGCTCCTGTGATAGCAATATATAATCTATTCTTGACCAA
The DNA here is from genome assembly GCA_033576555.1 of Oophaga sylvatica. Lineage (NCBI taxonomy): Eukaryota > Metazoa > Chordata > Amphibia > Anura > Dendrobatidae > Oophaga > Oophaga sylvatica. The sequence continues at coordinate 546,400,428 of JARQOD010000002.1, forward strand.
GAGTCATGTGCCGACGAATAGAAGGAATATTCACTGCCATCTGGGTTCAGGTGTCTCCAAATGTCTACAAAGTTAGTCGTGTCTAGCAAGGGTTTCAAACGTGTGTCATGTGATCACACAGTCGTTCGCATCGACCGACGGTCTTCACTGGTTCGATTCACTGTATTTAAGTCACCACCTACTATTTTCAGGGAAATTGTGTCTTGAAGTATACGTGCCTCCAATTCTCGGAAAAATAGTCCATTGTCTTCTGTGGGTCCGTATATGTTATAAATACTATAGGTTTTGTTGTCAAGTGATACTGATATTCTCACCCAACGACCATCTGTGTCGTTTTCGGAGTCAATCACCTTGCCCTTGAAGTGCTTGCTGATTAATGTCAATACCCCTGTCTTGCGCTCCGTGCCTGTGACCCGTAACTGTCTCCCACCCAAAATTTGAGCATGGGAGGAAAATCAGTCACCTTCAGATGTGTCTCTTGGAGAAGTGCTATGTCCGGCTTCCACCGGCGGAGGTACCTCAGAATCTTTGTGCACTTCTCCGGCGCCCGCAAGCCTTTGACATTCCAGGAGATGATCTTCATATTGAATGGGCGGCAGAAAAGTTATGAGTGTGCTGGAGGAGACGGTGTACCCTCTTATGGCCGTCGTTGGCACCAACCTGCGAGGAAAGGAGGAAGTAGCACCACAATATCAAATACCAAATCAAGATATATTGACAATTCCAGGATTAATTATTGGAGAGAGGTCCCTTGCTACCCTTTTCTAGTAACTCTTGTTTACCAATAAACAGCTGTAAGCGGTCGTCGTCTCTCCACCACTACCTCTGTTTATGTGACTTCCTTTTTTCTAACCTGTGAGGAGATTACCCCCATCCTCCCAGGCTATTCAGTGTACCCCCCCATGTGTCCAAAGCATGAAACCCCAATAGCCTGCTTCACTTATTGTCCCTCCATATGTAATGTTTAAGTCAGTTGTCCCACGTGTATCAAGATATCAAGATCCCCTCTCTCATGAGAGATCTTCAACATCTAATATCAATTAACTAATTTAACCATCTAAAATTGCAGCAAAGCTATCATGCTTTAGCATAGGTATGAAGGAACTCCAATAGAAACGGCTCAAACAGCAAATATATCTCATTGGTAATTTAACGTGGAGAGAATCTCTTTCATCTTTCCTGATCTCCTTCATGAACTGCCATCTTGTCGTCTGCGTGGGGAGAACCTGGAACTGCGTCGCTGTACCTCCCTATCACTTTGTGGATTTCGTTCCAAGGCTGCTTCGGCTTGTTCTGGTGTGTCATAAATGACATATGTCCCGTCAGATCTTTGTAACCGCAAATGCGCAGAGAACAGTAGTTGAAAGCGAACATCTCGCTCAAACAATGTTGTGCAAATGGAACTGAACGCCCTCCTCTTCTTTGAGACCGATACTGAGAAGTCTTCAAAGAGCAGAATCTCATAGCCATGGAGTAGCACTGGGCGCCTCGCTTCTCTGAATGCCCGTAACAATGAAACTTTGTCGTTATAATCTAACAGCTTCATTATTACTTGCCGTGGTCTGTACATCGCTGGTTTGGATGCCTCCCCTCGCCTGTTGTTGTTTTGCGGCGGTCCCACACGATGTGCACGTTCCACACGACAGTAGTACTTAAGTCACAATATTTTCGTTAGATCATTCTCACAGATGGATTGTAAGTCTGCTGATTGAAACGATTCAGGCAGTCCTACGAGACGTAAATTGCTTCGTCTCGAGCGATTTTCCAAGTCCTCTGTTTTGTCTATCAAATTTTGTAAGTTCTGCTGAAGGTTCTGTTCTCTGTCTTGGGAAAGTTGCTTCTCCTGTTGTAGCAGCGCCACATCCTGTTGCAGCTTGGTAATTGCAATGGTATTCAGATCTACAGACTTTTGTATGGAAGACAATGACGATTCCAATGCCGACTCCAGCAGCTTCTGAATGTCTGGTAAGAGAAGGACTGTGACCTCTCCAGCCATTTTCTGGGAATCAAATTCCTGAGGAACTCTCAGGTCACATGGTGCTTCTGATAATAGCTCTTGATGCATGTCTATGGCAGCGCTCAGCATCGCGCCTCTTTCCTCTTTCTCTCCTCCATGCGCCATCTTGTCCTTCTGCTTCAGTTGGATAGGTAAAAATTTCGGGGTCTGTTGTGAACTCCGTAGCAAGTAGCGCTCCATAAATTATGTACCCACAAATGTAAAAGGTGTCAGTGTTCCCGGGGGTGGTTTTACTGCTCTCCTATCGGCCCGATATGCTTGGATACCTGGGAGGAATTCATGAGCGTCTCCAAATCCCTCCTCACATGTCAGCGCAGGAACCGGAAGAGGGAATGTGCTTGTTTTGTTGCACATAGGTGGAGTTTTATACAGTAAATGATTACTGCTGTCGTATTTTTGCCGTCCCTAGGGCAGAATAAGGCTGCGTAACGTCACATTTTAGAGAGAGTCATATAATAGACACACGCTACCCTACCCGTGACACAAGGAAGGTAGTGTTGCCGGATAAAGCCTTGCGCAACCAGACATGCTATTACCCTCTTCAACACTCTACAAGCAAAAAATGCATGATTGCAGACGCAGCCTTTATTGACATACAGTATAACATCGCCATTACCCATCAGAGGCTGGCCACTGTCTGATACAGACATAGTATATACCTTTGCTATCTGTAGCCTTTGTTTCACCTCCACTTGCAGGCACCCACTTAAATTGTGACAATGCATAATGTTTTTTTAAAATGTTTATTTTTTATCGTACATTATTGCGTCATCTCATCACTTTGATGAGTCCATGCTGGACATGTAATAAATGCTGTCCGAACTAACAATTTTCGTAAGTGAAATAATTTTAATCTGTGTGACTGTCACATATAAATTGTAATGATGATGATGAGTGACTATTACAAAATCCATTGTCTTCACTATGTTATGGTTTAACATAGCGTTCCTTACGCATCATTCCTAAATACAAAAATGGACTTTTATTCATAAATTTACAACACTATATTTTGTAAAATAAATTTTGGGTGGTGTGTTGTTCCATTTCTTGTTGCCATGTGCTTATATGTGTTTATATTTTTAGGGTGTTTATTTTTATTCTTGGAATTGAAATTCATCATTTTATTGTCCTAGTAAACATTCATTTTTTCTTGTTTGAAGTACATACATTTGCAATGGCCACGTAACAAGGCAATAACTCAATATTTTATTTCAAAACCCTTCTTGACCCTGGGCTTCAACACTGCCAGTTGCTGCTCACAAGTGTTGGATGCACAGATCAAAACAATCGCTGATGTGTTTGTGGGGTTCAGTAACGCCTGCTGTTCCCCTGCTGTGTGTCTGGCAAAAATTTATGCTGCTAAAAACAAATTTAACTTCAAACATCTCATACTAGGCCTCTGTCTACACCCTCCTTGACCCTGGGCTCTAACACCGCCAGTTGTTGCTCGGAAGTGCTGTTAGCACAGTCAACACTTGCTCCTGTGTTACTGGGGTTCAGTAATGTCAGCTGTTCCCCTGCTGTGTGTACGGCAACAAAAAGTCCTGCTGCCTCCACCCTGTTCTCTTCTCAACCTTTGGCTCCAACACCGCCAGTTGTTGCTCGGAAGTAATTGGCAGGGGTACTGACTCCTGCCTAGCCTGGTTACAGCACGACAGCTGTTTCCTGGCAGTGTCAACGTCAATTTGCCTTCAATAATTTGTCCTGTCGTGTTGCATTCGGGTTAGCCGACTGTATGGTGCCTGCAGTTTAGGTGATTCCTATGTGTGCTGTGGGATAAGTAAATAAAGGCTGTTTCCGTTGTGACAATAGGACAAGCACTCACTGTAGGACTGTGTGATTCGGTAACTGCGGACGGCTTGCGGCCTGTCAACTTACATTTTCATGGGTGCCTTATGCTACCCGTCCGGGTTCCAGTACCGTCAGCTGGTTCTACGCAGTGCCTTTGGCCTAGGTGCCTCCATCTCGGTATCCGAGTTCCAGCAACGTCTGCTGGTCCTTGGTAGTGCTTTGGAGCACAGGTACCTCCTGCTTAGTAACCGTGTCCCAGTAACGTCAGCTGGTCCTCGGTTGTGCCATTGGCTCTTTTCCTTCTGCTGCCCCTCCGGGTTCCAGCACAGTCAGCTGGTCCTCGTTACTTGCATTGGCTCTTGTGCCTTCTGCTACCCGTCCGGGTTCCAGTAACGTCAGCTGGTTCTCGGAAGTTAGTCAGCCTTCTTGTACCTTCAGCTACATTTACAAATTGAACATTTTTAAAATTTTTTTTGGGTAATCACTCTGGATCTCCAACAATGAAAACGACGACCCTGATGACCACCCCGAAGAAGATGACGACCACAAGGACGACGAGCATCAAGCCAACCAGCCTGAACACCATCACAAAGAAGAAATAAAAGATTACCCAGAAGAAGATCACCAACAGGACAAAGAAGGTTAAGACAAACTACAAGATACAGAACAAGAGACAGAAGAACAATAAGCAGAAGATCAAAAAGCAGAAGAACATGAAGTATAAGACCAAAATTAAGAGCAAAAATATGCTCTAAATTATAAGCAGAAGAAGACTAAGCAGTGTATGGGGGTGAGTCCGTTCCTCCTCGTGGTGCCCCTGGAAAATGCCTGCTGCTGCAGGCTAAACTGAACACGGACAAATACTGTTGTAATTTAAATCTTTTGTGACAGCAAGAACGGAAGGATGAAAAATTCATACTTTTACAGATTACAAGTACAGGAATCTCTGTCACAAATAAGAATATGATGAAGATGAAGAGGAAGAAGATGAAGAAGTAGAATATGAAGAAGAATAATAGTTTAATAAGAACAATATGAATAATGTTAACAAAAAGATGAATAGCAATAAGTTTAAGAAGAAGATAAAGAAGGTGAAGATGAAGAATAATTTGATGAAAAAGATGATGCTGCTGAAGATTATGAAGGAGAAAGTGTGGCAAAAGTTAAAAAGGTGAAGAGCATGGAAGTTGTGAAATATACATATTTGCCAAAATAGAAAAAACGTTAACAACATTGTCAATTTCTTCGTCAATCCGAACATCTTTAAAAAAAAAATATTAATGCTATTCCATTTGATTGGGTTAAACATCTATGCCTTTAATGTCTCCTCAACCTCCCCCAATACATTCTACATTACTCTTTGTTGTTTTCCTTCATGTACAATTAACCAACAAGGCAAAAATGGGTTTTTTTTAATTCCGATATTTTGTTCCCATAGACTTACATTGGATTTCCGGTATCGGGTATCGCCGATATTTTTTGGGTATCGGCGATACCATTCCGATTCCGATACTTTTCGATATCGGAAAGTATCGCTCAACTCTATCTGGCACCACTCCAATCTATCCTAAACTCTGCTGCCCGACTAATCCACCTGCCTCCCTGTTATTCCCCTGCCTCTCTCTGCCAAGCTCTTCACTGGCTTCCTATTGTCCAGAGGCTCCATTTAAAAACCCTAACTATGATATACAAAGCCATCCACAACCTGTCTCCTCCACACATCTGTGACATGGTCTCACGGTATTTACCTACACACAACCTTCGATTCTCTCAAGATCTCCTTCTCTACTCCCCTCTTATCTCTTCTTCCCACAACCGCATACAAGACTTCTCACCTGCTTCCCTCAATACTCTGGAGCTTTCTACCCCAACACATCAGATGTTTGCCTACCACGGAAACCTTCAAAAGGAACCAGAGCTACCTCTTCTGGGAAGCCTACAACCTGTAGTGATCCTCAGTCTACTGAACTACCGCATGACCAGCTCTACTAGTGTATCTTCACCCATCCCCTGTAGACTGTGAGCCCTCATGGGCAGGGTCCTCTCTACTTTTGTACTTGTGTGCCTTGTACTGCTCATGTTTATTGTACTAGTCTTTGTATGCCCCTTTTTCACATGTAATGCACCTTGGAATGAATGGCGCTATAAAAATGAAAAATAATAATAATTACCAAGCTTATAATTTTTTTGTGGCTTTGCACTGTGTGCAAAGCCTTTATGAATATAGAAGTACCACAAATATACTTTCTTAATATTTCAATGATGCCCTCCAGTTGTTTGCTTCAAGGTTGCATGGATGGATGTCCATCCTTATAATTTTTTTCTGGCTTAGCACTGTATGCAGAGCATTTATGAGTGTAGAGGTGCCACAATTACACTTTGTTCAAAATATTTGAAAGGGGCGCAACAGTTTGTGCCTTCAAGGGTGTATGGATGACACTGCTTGTAATTTTTGCAGGCTTTGCATAGTCTTTATGAGTTTAGGAGTAAAAAAATGACAATTCGAACAGAATGTGCATGAGGCCCTCTTTTATGTCTAATACAGAGTGTATCTGAGTCACTCTTCCATCTAATTTTGGCAGTTCTTCCTTTTTTCATAAAAAATTTCAATTTTGGTTTACTTAAATTATAATTCTTTAAAACTTCTTTAAATTTTGCTCTATATTATATATATATATATAATATATATATATATAATATATATATGTATATATATATACTCATTATGCAGGAAAGAATGCCAGTCCTTAAAGTGGAGTAAAAGTTTGACACCATTGTTCTCAGCAGTGATATGTGTGTCAGAGATGCTTCCAGGAGTCTTCCCGATGCTGTTCTCCTTCCAGTCAGCACTTTTTCCATTCATTTCAACATTTTCACTGCCCCTCAGACCTCCTTGCAGAGTCTGCTGGAAAAATGCTTGGATTTCCCATTGACTCTCATTATACTCATTACTCGAAATGAGCATACGAGCATTAGGAATTGCTCAGTTCGACTAATGAGAACCCGGGCATTTTAGTGCTTGCTCATCACTAACAGTAATACATTTAATATACCCAGACTTTGTCCCCCAAAATCATCTGTCCTGATTCAGTCAGGAGATCCCCAATAAACTTAAGTAAAAACTTTTGCCCATCCAATATTATACTAACATAGTCTAGACTTATTTTTACAATGTCATGCTGCTGTTCTATTCAAAATTAATGTTCTATATTCTACCACAACATGCATTTTAAAATCATGTTACCTATAAGCAAATACAGATAAATCCACTCAGCTAATAACAAAAGGCTTGTGTAAAGGACACTACAAAGCAATATTTTTTTAGCACTGTGGATAAGAAATGCAACATATGTTAAAAATGATACATCTTCATATCATATATAGATTATGTAGCACGCTTGACTTATATGAAGAGTAACAGTGGATACTTCTCTATCGCGCCAGTAGCTGCAATGCCAGGTTTCTATAGTAATTGAATTGAAAGTCAGCTTTGTTACAAGTTACCTTAATAATTTTAACTCATTCAGTTAGCTGAAATTGACATTCATTATAATGCAAGACCTTCAGGCATCATGTTTGTCCTTTCATTAGTTTCTTACATAAAAGAAAGCCTTTTCCAACAAAGGATAACTATTCCCATACAGAAGCTCAGAGGATGCCAAACATTAACAAAGGAATTCTAGTACAATCACTTGAACTGCTGGGGCACTTTGGTGTGAATAAAATTTAGAGGGCTTTTCTAAAGCTGATTCATAGTTCCGGCACAAAAAGTCTTTGGAAAAAACTTTAGATAAAGGTAATAGTTGAAATATTGTCTCATTTAAAATAATTTTAGCATTTGGGGTCATTGCTATGGTTCTTGCAATCAAAATAGGATGATTTTTTTTGCTGATAAAGCGCCCAAGTCCATACTTTTAACATAAACATTTTGAAGTTATCTGATTGCTTTTGCTTACTTTTTGATTTCTCCAAGACTTTAAATGCAGTGTGGCCAACATGGTAAAATGACTTAAGGTACTGCCACACTAAACAATCCCGCTAGCGATCACGATAACGACGCATACTAATGCGATCGCTAGCGGGATTGTTTCTATATCGCTAAGTGCGGCCACATTTAGCGATATAGTTAACGACGCTATCGCCGTTAGCGATCTTCTTAACGACTTTAGCGGTACAAAAGTACCGCTAAATCGCTAAGAAAAGGTGCCACACTAGCGATATATACTTACCCAGCGGGAGCGCCGACGAGAAAATAGGGTCCGGAACGATTCCAGCGACGAGCAAGATCACAGCAGGAAGCTCGTCGCTGGCAGCTGCCGCACTGAACAACATCGCTAACGGGATCGTTAAATAGTGACGTTTTTTAGCGATCCCGTTAGCGATATTGTTCAGTGTGGCATACCCTTTAGAGTTGATTTCCTTTCTATCTTTGGTTAAATCATGTCTACCTACATTTTAAACTTTTTATACTTCTACTAACATTTTGTATTACACAAATATGATCCCTCTCAACCAGGTGACTAGCACAAGCCTTTACATCTTACTTAAAATAAAACAGCATTATAAGAGCATTAATGACAACAGTAGGCCAATTCTTCACACAGATTATTTTTGTTACGCTGAAGACATACAACATTTAAGTCTCCACTTTAGGCAGGATGAAGGTAACTCTAACACTTGTTTTAACACAAAAGCCTAGTATTTTTTGCTACTGGACATCTAAACTTCTTCAACATTATATATCTTTTTCTAGCCTCAGTACAATCATTTATTACAGGATATCACTCTCCAAAATATTTAAGGTGCCTTTACATTGTGTTTAGGCACCCTATAGCATCAGTGTCCCTGCCCGCATCCCATCCTCAATTCCCATCTCACGCCCTACATCGGCACTTGCCCTTGTGCATCCTCCTTCTCCTGCTGTTTCATGGGTCTGAGCATGCCTAGCAGATCCCTCGGCAATGTGATTATGGCGCATGCTCCCCTTTTCTCTTAAAGAGACAGTGCACACTGTCCAAAAATGTCCCCAAAAATGGTTGGGAGACACTTATTATTTTAGGCACCTTTACTTGTTGGGAAGTGCCTGAGAAATGTGTTTAGTCAGTTAGTCTGCATGCTCACTAGTTTTCAGGTTAGTTAGTATCTGTCACTACTCACTAGTTCCTGCTAGTACCTGCCAGTATCTTCCAATACCTGCTTGTTCTTGCTCGTTACTGCCTATCCCTGCTTGTGCCTTTCAGCATATCCCAGTCTTTACAGTACCAGTACCTGTCTGTACCTGCCATGCCCATCTTTATACCAGTTGTACTTGCCTGCACTTGCCGTGACCGTCTGTATACCAACTGTACCTGCCTGCATCTTCTGTGCTAGTCTGTATACAAGCCATGCCAGTGAGCACCTGCCGTGCCAGTCTGTATACCAGTGGTACCTGTCAACAGTTGCCTTGTCTTCCCATATTCCTGCTGTGCCTGCCTGTATGTGTCAAAGTCCATCCATTCTTGGGCATTCCAACTACCTGCCCTTTGTTGGTCAGCTGTCATGTGTGTCCAAGGTCTGTCCTGGAATAAAACTTGGGGTCCATCTAGAGCCAAATCTAATCCCAACATTAGGGGCTCTAGAGAAGAGTCAGTCGTTTGCTGAGTTGCACCCCCAGACTCTTCTCGGTCCATGGCACAGTAGATCCACCACTCTTCTTATTACAGATTGCTCAGTCCATGTAATCCACTGGTTCTCAATCTTCCTTTATCTCTAATCTGTATCAACCGGAGGTCTCCCGCCTGACCATCCGCTTGGACACACTAACATCTGCGGCTGCATCCATTCCTGTTCAATGGTAACCTCAGCCGTGACTCACCAACCTGCCAGCTACAGTGGGGAAAACAAGTATTTGATACACTGCCGATTTTGTAAGTTTTACACCTACAAAGAATGGAGCGGTCTGTAATTTTTATTGTAGGTACACTTCAACTGTGAGAGACAGAATCAAAAATAATAACTAGAAAATCACATTGTATGATTTTTAAATAATTAAATTGCATTTTATTGCATGAAAATAAGTATTCGATCACCTAAGACCAGCAATAATTAATGTGAGGTATTGGTCAATATTTTGGCCAAGATTGCAACCCAATATCTAGGGTCCTCACGCTTGCGAGTCCTAACACTAAACTTAGTAGCAAAGCCGCAGAAGAGGACTAAAAATCCTCCAAAAATTTAAAAATACATCTGAAAGAGACCTGTGCAGGTAAGCGGTGCTGCCCTTTTTCAGCAGTATTTTTGAATTTTTGGAGGATTTTGGGTTGCATATCTTGCTTGGCCAAAATATCGACCAATACCTCACATATTTATATCTATTTTGTGCATTTTATTTTTCAGGATGCAGCCAAGCCTAGCACATTAGGTCTTGTATACAGGGGTGTCCATATGGGATGCATTTAGAGAGTGCTTGCCAGCCCCCCTGACTGAATAGTATGAGCAGGACTAACCCTATACAGGCCTCTATTGTGCAAATGTATACTAAGCAGTCACCAACTCCATGAACTGGTAGGTTGTGAGTGGCTGTCTATTTAGTATTTTGCACCTGTGTTTTTCAACATCTTAATGATATGGGATGGCTGCATCTTGTAGTGCATTTGTTCTGAGACCTGGACAGGTAAGCGGTGCTGCCCTTTTTTAACAAAATTGTAGATCTGCACAAGGCTGCGATGGGCTACAGAATAATAGGCAACAACAAGGCAGCTTGGTGAGAAGGTAACAACTGCTGGCACAATTATTAGAAAATAGAAGAAGAACAAGATGACTATCAATCTTCCTCAGTTCTTGCCTCATGGGGTCAGGATGATTCTGAGTAAGGTCAGTGATCAGTGCAGAACTACACGGGAGGACCTGGTCAATGACCTGAAGAGAGCTGGAACCAAAGTCTCAAACCAAACCGTTAGTAACACACTAAACCGTCATGAATTAAAATTCTGCAGGGCAAGCACATGTCACTCCAGCAAATGTCCAGTCCCATTTACTGTTGACCATTGACCATCTGGATGATCCAGAGGAGGCATTGGAGAAGGTCATGTGGTGAGATGAGACCAAAATAAAACATTTTGATATCAACTCCACTTGTTGCGTTTGGAAGAAGAAGAAGGATGAGTACAATCCCAATAATATTTTCCAAACCGTGTAGCATGGTGGGGGAAATATCATACTTTGGGGGTGATTTTCTGTAAAAGGGACAGAACGACGGCCCCATATTGAAGGGAGAATGGATGGAGTCTTGTATCGCAAGATTTTAGCTAACAACCTCTTTCTGTCAGTAAAGCAATGAAGATGGTCATTGCTGGGTCTTCCAGCATGACAATGACCAAAAACACACAGTCAGTGCAAGTAAGGAGTGGCTCCGTAAGAAGTTTTTCATGGTCCTGGAGTGGCCTAGGCAGTCTCCAGACCTGAACCCAAGATAAAATCTTTTGAGAGAGCTGAAACTCAATATTGTCCAATGACAGGACCAAAACCTAAAAGATCTGGAGAAGAAATGTATGGACGAGTGAGCCAAAATCCTTGCTGCAGTTTGTGCAAACTTGGTCAAGAACTTCAAGAAACTTCTGACCTGTGTAATTGCAAACAAAGGTTTCTGTACCAATTATTAAGTTCTGCTTTTATATTGTGTTACATTCTTATTTCATGCAATGAAATGCAAATTAATTATGTAAAAATCATACAATGTGTTTTTATGGATTTTTTAAAGATTATGTCTCTCACAGTTGAAGTGTACCTTCAACAAGCAAGAATTTCAGACCTCTCCATTCTTTGTAGGTGGGAAAACTTGCAAAATCATCAGTGTATCAAAATATTTATTTTCCCTACTGTATGTTCCTGGTTCTTGACCCCGTCTGTCGGCTCTACCACATTATCACAGTGATCCTACTCTATGCCATAGATGTATTAATCAATGCACTCTGCACTTTAAGCTAATGGCACATCAGTTTGCTTCAGAATGGGCCAAAGTGACATTCATGACCCATCTTACTGACAAAGCTCTGGTGTGGCTCAATGCCCAAAGGGAGAGAGGGGATCCTCTTGTCTCCAGTCTCCAGATGTTTCTTAAGGCTTTCCTCAATATATTAGATGACACTGGCCGCATTTCCTCTCAAGCATCCTCCCTCCTCAGATTGTGTCAAAGAAACCTCACAGTGGGTCAGTACTCCATCTGCTTATGTACCCTGTCCTTTGAATTTTACCTGGAACAGCGAGGTGCTGGTGTCTGCCTTCTGGGAGAGCCTTTTCGAGAGAATTAAGGCTGAGATAGCTGGTCATGATATTCCCACCTTGCTGGATGAACTTGTGTGTCCCTGGATACTCTGATTGACATCAGGTTTCAGGAGCACTCCAAGAAGATGACCCTTGAAGATCTGTGTGCTTTCAACCACCTTTCAAAGGCTGAGCACTCCGCCAAACTCTGCATCGACACCCTCCTCTGAATCCATGCAAATTAACTCTGTGAAGTTAGGCAAGATTTGTCAGGAGGTGTGTCGTGCAGAGGGGAGGTGCTTCTATAGCGGCAGTCGAGAACATTTAATCTGCCCTTGCACTGAAAAACCTGGAAACTCGAAAGCCTGGGGTCTGTTGGAGAGGCTACCCTCCTCTCCTCCACTGACTCTATCAGTATCCGCTTCTTGTGGCAACATCCGTGTCATTGAATCAACCTATCTGGACTCAGGTTCTGCAGGAAATTTCATTCAACAGGCCGTTGAGGCATGCTATCAGATACCGATCCAATGTCTACTGAATCATTTTGGTGGTATCATTAAATAAATACAGGAGATTAAATAAATTCTGTAAAAAGAAAATCAAGACAGAAAAGATTGAGACAGAAAGACTCATTGCCAGAGAAAGTAAAAATAATTCCAAAATATTTTTTAACTACATAAATAGTAAGAAACTAAAAAATTATAGTGTTGGCCCCCTTAAATATAGTCTGGGTGAAATGGTGGATGAGGATGAGGAAAAAGCCAATATGCTAAATGACTTCTTTCAACAGTAATTACACAAGAAAATCCCATGACAGATAACATGATCAGTGATAAAAAAAATTTCTCCATTAAATCTCACCTGCTTAACCCACCAGGAAGTACGGAGGCGACTAAAAATCACTAAAATTGACAAATCCCCGGGCCCGAATGGGATACACCCCCAAGTACTGCAGGAATTAAGTACTTTCATAGATAGACCATTATTTTTAATATTTAAAGATTCCATAATAACAGGGTCTTGTCATGTGTGCATTGCCACGAAGATCGTCGCGGTTGCACATTTTGACTTCTCACAGCTGAGCTGCTGTTTCTTTGTGTTTGGCAGCTAGGGAGTTAATTCTGTCTGTGCTCGGTGCTGGGACTGGGTGCAGTTTCTCCCGGCTGCAATTGATTATTTGTTGATTGGTTTCCTTTAAATTCCTGGTTGTCTGCTTGGGGAGTTGCCAGTGAAACCTTCATGCAGACCACAGATAGGAATGAATCTGTATAGACTTTAGTTGTGAGCTCCTTAGTTGTTCTAAGCTCAACTTGGTTAGAGTTTATTTCCCAGACCATTTATGTTCCTTTGGTGTTTGAGTGTGTATGCAAGCGAGTGTTATCCTGTCTGTCTTATATGTCTAATCTGTGTATTTAGCTGAGATCAGCCCATATCCCTTTGGTGGTAGTCAGGATCCTTCTTAGGACTGATTACAGGGTTCAGGGTCTGATAGGAGACAGGGTTAGGTTGGAGACTTGGACCTCTGAACCATTATCAGTACCTCCAAGGTGAGGGATTAGTTAGGACCCCAGTTTAGGGTCAGGTTAGATCCCGGTCCACCTCTTTCCTGTTTCAGCTCATCAAGTCCTCAAGATTAACCCTGAGTTCAGCAGATATCGTGTCAGGTAATTCTATTCTATACTTACATGCTGATGTTGCTATACTAGTTGTTGTATAGAGTGTTGTTCCTGTATTAATAGTTTTCTGACATTGTATACATATCATTAGACAGCGTGACATTTTCACTGGCCATAAAAATTATCTCCAGTTACCATGGATCCAGTAGCCCAGCTGGCTCTGCAGTTGCAGGGATTATCCATGGAGCTGACGGACATTAAGTCCAAAGTTTTGTCTCCCCTGGAGCAAACCAGAGTTGAACCTAAAGTAGCTCTCCCGGACAGGTTCACTGGTGGGCGAGACAAATTTTTCACCTTCCGGGAGGCATGTAAATTGTATTTTCGGCTTCGGCCTCGATCATCAGGGAGTGAGGAGCAGAGAGTGGGAATTGTTATCTCACTTCTGCAAGGGGACCCTCAATCCTGGGCATTTTCCCTTCCTCCGGGATCCCCGGCTCTACTGTCTGTAGATCAATTTTTTACTGCCCTGGGATTGGTATATGATGACCCAGATCGGGTCTCTCTTGCTGAGACAAAATTACGTAAGATACAGCAGGGAGATCGTCCAGCAGAGGAATTTGCTTCTGAGTTTCGTAGATGGGCCACAGATACTCAGTGGAATGACCCAGCTCTTAGGAGCCAATTTTGTCATGGGCTTTCTGATAAATTAAAAGATGTTTTGGCTCAGTATGAGTCTCCTCCTTCTCTGGAGGCTGCTATGGCCTTAGCTATCCTTACTGATAGACGGCTTCGGGAGAGGGGTGAGGTAACCCCACTCCCTGTTGTTTCTCCACCTACCACTAAAGTTCCTTATGTTGAGGTTCCCCTTGTCTGTTCAGATGAGCCTATGCAGTTGGGAGGGACATCATTTCGTAGGAGGGGATTGGCGGTACGCCGCAGGACTAGAAGATGTTTTTTCTGCGGGAAAGAGGGACATTTTGTTGGAGAATGTCCATCCCGTGCCTTGTTGAGCCAAAAGTCGCCGGAAAACTGTTAATCCCAGGTTGTGTGGTGGACGACAACCTGGGAGTATGTATTTCATCCGCCAGTTCTTCTCAGTTCCTTGTACCAGTGGAGGTGGTAGTTGGTACGAGAGTGGAGAGATTGTCTGTTCTTCTTGATAGTGGTTCCGGGGCTAATCTGGTTGACGCTCAGTTTGCTCAGGCTCAAGGTATGCATCTGAGTGTATTGGTCAAACCGATCCCTATATTCTCCATTGACGCCAGGCCTCTCGGCCAAGGTAGCTTTGTTCATGAGGTTCATAACATTGACCTTCGGGTAGGGGCAATACATAGGGAACAATTATCTTGTTATGTGTTGGAGGGTCTACCTACTCCCATTGTGTTGGGACTTCCTTGGTTGGTTAAACATAACCCTGTGATTAATTGGCAGTCCAGAGAAATAAGCCAATGGGGTGAGTTTTGCAAAAGCAACTGCATGAACACAGTCATCAGTGCGGTCGTGCCTAGTACATTGCCTCCTTTTTTGGAGGATTTTGGGGATGTTTTCTCTGAGGAGGGGTGTCAGGAGTTGCCTCCGCATCGCGTGTATGACTGCTCTATTAATCTCCTTCCTGATGCTAAGTTGCCTAAAGCTAGGTTGTATAATCTTTCTGGTCCTGAGAGGCAGGCTATGAAAGATTATATTTCTGAAAGTCTGGCCAAAGGGCATATTAGACCTTCATCTTCCCCAGTAGCCGCGGGGTTCTTCTTTATGAAGAAGAAAGATGGAGGCCTACGCCCTTGCTTGGATTTCCGCGAACTTAATCGGATTACTGTTCGAGATCCGTATCCACTCCCTCTTATTCCTGATCTCTTCAATCAAATTGTTGGCGCCAAATGGTTTTCTAAATTGGATCTCAGGGGGGCGTATAATCTGATTAGGATAAAAGAGGGGGATGAGTGGAAAACGGCGTTTAACACGCCGGAGGGACATTATGAGAACCTAGTCATGCCTTTTGGTCTGACTACTGCACCAGCAGTATTCCAACATTTGTGTAATGACATTTTTCGTCACCTTGTGGGGCTGTTTGTGGTTGTATATTTGGACGACATTTTAATTTACTCGCCAGATCTTGTGTCTCATCAGGAGCATGTGAGACAGGTGTTGCAGATCTTGAGAGACAATAAACTATACGCCAAACTGGAGAAGTGTGTATTTGCCGTACAGGAACTTCAGTTTTTGGGTTTTTTGGTGTCAGCCTCCGGTTTCCGTATGGACCCTGAAAAGGTGAGAGCAGTGCTTGAATGGGATCAGCCAGGGGATATTAAGGCTCTGCAGCGTTTTTTGGGGTTTGCTAACTACTACCGGAAATGTATTTGTAATTTCTCATCTGTCGTCAAACCTCTCACTGACATGACAAGAAAAGGGACGGATTTTTCTAAATGGTCGTACAAAGCTTGCCAAGCCTTTTCCTCTTTGAAGAAATGTTTTGCTTCGGCACCCGTTCTCATCCAACCAGATGCATCTCAGCCGTTCATTGTGGAGGTGGATGCGTCTGACGTAGGGGTGGGTGCTATATTGTCCCAGGGTCCGTCCCCTGGTAAATGGCATCCGTGCGCTTTCTTTTCTAAGAAATTGTCGTCCGCCGAAAGGAATTATGATATCGGCAATAGGGAACTTTTGGCCATTAAGTTGGCTTTTGAAGAATGGCATCACTTTTTGGAGGGGGCAGTCCACCCAGTTACCGTTATTACTGATCACAAGAACCTGTTGTATTTGGAATCCGCTAAGCGTCTGAATTCCAGACAAGCTCGATGGTCGTTGTTTTTTACCAGGTTTAATTTTGTCGTCACTTATCGCCCGGGGTCTAAGAATGTAAAGGCTGATGCCTTGTCTCATAGTTTCCCAGGGGCCGGGAAAACGGATGACCCGAGTCCTATCCTTCAGGAGGGGGTGGTAGTGTCGGCTGTATTTTCTGAGCTTGAGGAGGAGGTGTTAGAGGCTCAGGGGGACGCCCCTGCAGGACCTCCAGGGAGACTGTTTGTCCCAAATCTGTTGAGACAAAAGGTTATTGAGGCACATCATAATTCTGCTCTAGCAGGACATCCAGGGAGTAAGGCTACTTTAGATCTCCTTTCTCGCCGGTTTTGGTGGCCTAATGCTAATAAAGATGTTATAACTTTTGTCGCGTCATGTGGGGTGTGTGCTCGCTCTAAAACCCCTCATACCCGTCCGTCTGGGACCCTTTTACCCTTGAAACTTCCGGAGCGTCCATGGACTCATTTATCTATGGACTTCATTACGGACCTTCCTCCGTCGTCAGGGAATACTGTCATACTGGTGGTTGTTGATAGGTTCAGTAAGATGGCACATTTCGTTGCTCTTCCTGCACTCCCTAATGCTAAAACTCTGGCGCAGGTGTTCATTAGGGAGATCGTTAGACTTCATGGGTTGCCTTCTGATGTGGTGTCAGATAGGGGGTCTCAGTTTGTGTCCAAATTTTGGAGGGCATTTTGTTTACGTCGGGGGATGCAATTGTCATTTTCCTCGGCTTTTCATCCGCAGACCAATGGTCAGACAGAGCGTCTGAATCAGAGCTTAGAGACATATCTCCGGTGTTTTGTCTCAGAGAACCAAGAGGACTGGTCTTCTTTCTTGCCTCTGGCAGAGTTCGCTCCTAACAACAGGCGGAGCGAGTCCAGTGGTAAGTCCCCGTTTTTTGGGGCATATGGTTTCCATCCCCAGTTTTGTACTTTCAATGGGGGGGCCCTTCTGGGGTTCCTGAGGAGGAGCGTTTCTCGTCGTCACTTGCTTCTGTGTGGAGAGGTGTATTGAATAATCTGAGTGCGATGGGGAACCGTTACAAACGTATGGCTGATAGGAGGAGAGTTTCTGGTCCAGATCTGAATATGAACGATCTGGTATGGTTGTCTACCAGGAATATAAAACTTAAAGTGCCCTCCTGGAAACTGGGTCCCAGATTCATCGGGCCGTACAGGATCAGTTCCATAATTAATCCTGTGGCATTTCGTCTGGACCTCCCTCCTACGTTTAAAATTCATAATGTGTTCCACAAGTCATTACTTAAAAGGTATGTGGCACCAGTCATACCGTCACCTCTACCTCCTCCTCCTGTGTTGGTCAATGGTAACTTGGAATTTCAAGTATCAAAGATCATTGACTCACTCTGAATCGCCGGTCCCTTCAGTACTTGGTGCATTGGAAGGGTATGGTCCAGAGGAGAGGACGTGGGTCCCTGCGTCTGATGTTAACGCAGATCGTTTGGTTTCGGACCTTCCACAGAACTCACCCGGGCAAGCCTGGCCCTGAGGGTCCAGAGGCCCCTCGTAGAAGGGGGGGTACTGTCATGTGTGCATTGCCACGAAGATCGTCGCGGTTGCACATTTTGACTTCTCACAGCTTTAGCTGCTGTTTCTTTGTGTTTGGCAGCTAGGGAGTTAATTTTGTCTGTGCTCGGTGCTGGGACTGGGTGCAGTTTCTCCCGGCTGCAATTGATTATTTGTTGATTGGTTTCCTTTAAATTCCTGGTTGTCTGCTTGGGGAGTTGCCAGTGAAACCTTCATGCAGACCACAGATAGGAATGAATCTGTATAGACTTTAGTTGTGAGCTCCTTAGTTGTTCTAAGCTCAACTTGGTTAGAGTTTATTTCCCAGACCATTTATGTTCCTTTGGTGTTTGAGTGTGTATGCAAGCGAGTGTTATCCTGTCTGTCTTATATGTCTAATCTGTGTATTTAGCTGAGATCAGCCCATATCCCTTTGGTGGTAGTCAGGATCCTTCTTAGGACTGATTACAGGGTTCAGGGTCTGATAGGAGACAGGGTTAGGTTGGAGACTTGGACCTCTGAACCATTATCAGTACCTCCAAGGTGAGGGATTAGTTATGACCCCAGTTTAGGGTCAGGTTAGATCCCGGTCCACCTCTTTCCTGTTTCAGCTCATCAAGTCCTCAAGATTAACCCTGAGTTCAGCAGATATCGTGTCAGGTAATTCTATTCTATACTTACATGCTGATGTTGCTATACTAGTTGTTGTATAGAGTGTTGTTCCTGTATTAATAGTTTTCTGACATTGTATACATATCATTAGACAGCGTGACAGGTCTGTACCACAGGACTGGCGTATAGCAAATGTTGTGCCAATATTCAAAAAGGGGACAAAAACTAAACTTGGAAATTGTAGGCCAGTGAGCTTAACCTCTACTGTGGGTAAAATCCTGGAGGGTTTTCTAAGAGATACTATACTGGAGTATCTGAAGAAGAATAACCTCATGACCCAATATCAACATGGGTTTACGAGAGACCATTCCTGTCAGACTAATCTGATAAGCTTTTATGAAGAGGTAAGTTCTGGACTGGACCAAGGAAATGCAGTGGACGTGGTGTACATGGACTTTTGAAAAGCTTTTGATACGGTGCCACACAAAAGGTTGATACATAAAATGAGAACAATAGAGATAGGGGAAAATATGTGTAAGTGGATTAAGAACTGGCTCAGGGATAGGAAACAAAGGGTGGTTATTAATGGAGCACACTCAGACTGGGTCACGGTTAACAGTGGGGTACCACAGTGGTCAGTATTGGGGTCACTTATTTTAAACACATTTATTAATGACCCTGTAGGGGGTGTTAGACAATGGCTGGATTTGAACCTGGATCTGAGGCATCAGTGGTCCCCTATCCAGGGTAGATGCTGTTTAGCTTCACTGTCAATCCCAAAACCTAGCCAGTACAAGAGAGTACAAGCTGTCTATAGGGTACTTTGTTAAGCAGCCTTAAGCATACGTTACAGAAGGAGACAGGGCTGTTATAGCCTTAGTCCAGATATGCCTGCACTGAGCATGTCCGTGACATGGCGAGCAAGGATTGGTGGTTAATATCAGCTGATCCTCTGACCTGGCGATGCCTGATTGGTCACGGATGACGTCATCGGTGATGCGATTGACAAGATGGCTGGAGCGGAGCTTATCCCTTAAATAGCTTGTCTGTCCGCGGTCAGATCATACTAAAATAGGTAATGCTCACGTGTGGACGTACCAGAATCTGGGCTCCACGTGCTCTCTAGCTTTGCTCTCCGGGAACTGTCGATGCCAGAGTTCGCTCGGCTAATTAGCACAGGTCCTGCACCTGCCAAGCTGAACAGAGAATTGCTCAGTCCGGTCTCACGCCGGCTGGCAGCACGTACGCCTGGCATTAGTCGCACACACTTCCTAGCGGCTGGCACGTAGCTTCTGTGCAGTCAACAGGGCTACGTCTATACCAGCTTGTAGCACATAGTGCAAACCTAATATCTGGCAAGTGGCTTCTGTGCCATTAACAGGGCTACATCTATGCCAGTCGATAGCACAACTCCCATGACATTAACGGAGATAGTGCCAATTCAATATCTCCCTAGTGTGAAGTAACACAGGCGAGATCTAATATTATCCTTTAGTTGTCAGTTGTTACCCTGATACCCAAAGGGTGTTCGACAGCAGTGACATAAACTGCATCGCAGACCCTGGGTTTGGTTGCAATCCATTATATAATAAAGTTGTTGCAACTGAGCTCATAACAGTGGGCATGCAGAGTAGTATTTCAATATTTGCAGACGACACTAAACTCTGCAGGGTAATCAATACAGAGGATGACAATTTTATATTACAGGAGGATTTATGTAAACTAGAAGCTTGGGCTGATAAATGGCAAATGAGCTTTAATGGGGATAAATGTAAGGTCATGCACTTGGGTAGAACAAACAAGATGTATAATTATGTGCTTAACTGTAAAACACTGGGCAAAACTGTCACTGAAAAAGACCTGGGTGTATGGGTGAACGACAAACTCACATTTAGTGGCCAGTGTCAGGCACCTGCTGAAAAGGCAAATAAAATAATGGAATGCATTAAAAGAGGCATAGATGCTCATGAGGAGAACATAATTTTACCTCTATACAAGTCACTGGTGCGACCACACTTAGAATATTGTGTACAGTTCTGGTATCCGGTGTATAAGAAAGACAAAGCTGAATTGGAGCTGGTGCAGAAAAGAGCGACCAAGGTTATTAGAGAACTGGGGGGTCTGCAATACCAAGACAGGTTATGATACTTGGGTTATTTAGTTTGGAAAAACAAAGGCTTAGGGGCAATCTTATTGCAATGTATAAATATGTGAGGGGACAGTACAAAGACCTTTCTAATGATCTTTTTACTCTTAGACCTGTGACGTGGACAAGAGGGCATCCTCTGCGTCTGGAGGAAAGAAGGTTTAAGCATAATCACAGATGCAGATTCTTTACTGTAAGAGCAGTGGGATTATGGAACTCTCTGCAGTATGATGTTGTGTTGAGTGATTCCCTACTAAAATTTAAGAAAGGACTGGATGCCTTTCTTGAAAAACATAATATTACAGGTTATATACACTAGTTTCCTAGATATTGCGTTGATCCAAGGAGCTAGTCTGATTGCTGTATGTGGATCGGGAAGGAATTTTTTCCCCAATGTGAAGCTTACTGTTTGCCACATGGGTTTTTTTTGCCTCCCTCTGGATCAACATGTTAGGGCAGGCTAGGATAGCATATGGGTTGAACTAGATGGACTTAAAGTCTTACTTTAACCTTAATAACTATGTTATTATGTTGCTATGTTACATTGTCTGAGCCTGAGAACCTTCAGGTAGGAATGTTGCACTCAGAGAGGATCCCTCCTTATGTACTTTCTGTTGACATGGTTAGGTTTGAAATGGTTAAAAAAACACAAGCCTGTCTTGTATTGGATAACTACATCGGGGCCACACCTGTATTGAGAGATGTCTTGTCCCAATGTGTCCTGCTCGACCTCCAGATACTCCATCAAATTATCTGGCTTGCCACCTGCCTACTGGACTTATGGGGATGTCTTTGATAAAAAGAGAGCAGAGATGTTACCACCACATAGGTCATATGATTACCTTATAGACCTCCTTCTTGGATCATCTACTCCACGAAGCTGTATCTACCCTTTTTCCAATGCTGAGAACCTAGCCATGTCTGAATATATCAAAGAGAACCTATTCAGGTGATTTATGCAGAACAGGGTTCTTCTTTGTAAAGAAAAAGGATGGCTCACTGTGGTGGCTTACCTGGATGAGATATTTGTGTTCTCTCCCTTTCTGACGCTTGCGGTCAGGACCTGTGAGTTCAGAGAGGTGCGGCAGGACCTGCCGTGACGTCTTCGTCACGTAACTTGATGAAAATATTGGAACTAGTAGTGGAACTACAATCTTGGTCCACATTGAGCCCTATACTTTCATCAAGTCACGTGACAAAGACGTCACGGCAGGTCCTGCAGCACCTCTCTGAACTCACAGGTCCTGACCGCAAGTGTCCTCTCAACTGTACAACGTGGAAGATAGCTCCCAGGAAGCGGCTGCCACTGGCCGGGGCACCGCTTCTGAGGATCCCATCGAAGTTACTGTTTATATTCATCGAAAGCCTACTGCGATCCTACCTGGACACATCTTCAAATCACTACCAGTAGGTCAAATATTTCATCTATTTTTAGTGTCCTACTTATTTTCTATTCATACCTTACTTTATGTTTATGACCCACTGTATTGAATATTAATTAATTATTTTGTGGCTAAGTGCAATAAGTGTCTCAATATCTATCTGTCTAATGGGTACATGTAAATCTACATAGCGCACAACTATTTTTTATTTCTGTATTTGCTATCCCCCTGACAGTTTTTGTGGTGCTGTCTTGCTTTTGCTGCTTAATACGTGCACCCTTTACCACTGCGCCTTCTCATGCTCTAATATACTTAAAGTGCCAGAATTGGCACATCTAAGAGATGTGCCTTTTCTGGTCAGCTGCGGGCTGCTACATTTAGGCTGGTGGCCAATATCCATGGCCACTTACCAGCCTGAGAATACCAGCCCCCAGCTGTCTGCTTTAGGCCCCCAGCTGTGAGTTTTGTCTAGATGGTTAGTAAAAATACAGGGGAACCCATGCCATTTTTTTCTTAATTATTTATTTACAGTGCAGGAGCGGCTAATGAATACTCAACTGTAACTAGCGGCAGTAGTTGTCAGATGATGAGATCAGTAGTCCCATCAGCTGACACCAGTGACCGGAGGTTATCTTTATACCTCCGATCACAGCTGAGCGCTCACTGTAATGTTGTCTGCGACATGCTTGTGTAGCGCAGGCAAAACTTTCTTAGAGAAGTAATGGCAACTGGGCATCGAGTACTGGAGGACTAAGATGGGCAATAAGCTTTCAGAAACCTTCTATATCCACTAGGCGGAAAGGCAGCATTTCCCTGACCAACAGATTGGAGATGGTGGAGTTTAACATCTTAGCTATGTCATGTGTAGGAGGAAACAATCTTTTACTTGACCACAACTGCGGGACTGAGGGCTGGCTCTGGTGCTGAGAGAGTGAGGAGTACGGTGAATCGGACAAACTGCTGAACCATGAGTGAGGTGGATTGATAAAGTTGTGGTGTGCTCATTCTCTGAGATCAGTCAAAAACTGCAGGCATATCCACTTCCGCTACAGATGACGGTGGGCTCACACTCAGCCTGACTTGTGTGGGTAAAGAACTGGAGGTTCTGTGGACAGAGACCTGCGTGTCAATACTTTGCACGGTAACAGAGGAGGAGGAAGAAGCAATAAATACTTTTAATGGGGCATCAGATGCTTTTTGAGGTCCGCTGGTCTGCATTTTAACAGTAGTGGGATTGCCAGAGTGACACATGTTGATTATACATGTGAAGGTTCATGAATGTAATAGTCAAATTATTGTACTTTTTCCCTTTACTTTGTTTTTTTTTTGCAAAGTTGGCAGATAATGTGACTCTACCTCACCCTTTGTGGTGTCAAAAAAGGTCCAGGCTAGGCAACTCTTGCTGCCCTTGCTAGCTGCAGACCTGCAAATGCTACTGGCTACAGCCACAGTTGTGACTGTGGATACAGTGCTTGTCGTCGTTGCATCACTCCGTGTTTGCGCCATACAGCACAATGTAACCTCCTCCTCTTCCTCGTCTACCTGCTCAGATGACCTACTCCGCTGCATGCTTCTGTGTTTATGCCAAATGGGATCTACAACCTCATCATCATCCTCTGTGTTATCACATTCCTGGCCCTGAAAGTCACCCTCCTACTTTCCTGTCCTGACAGCAAAGTACAGTCCGTGTGAGCCGCAGAAATAAGTCTCATCAAAATCACCTCCCTCTCCGGCGGGAGTCTGATGATTAGGGTCAGGATGCTGCTCAGACCCTACTACGTCCTGCCATGGAACCATGGTGAAAAAAATTTGAGCATTAGTGCATGTGATTTCCTCCTCTTGACTCTGTCAATCTTTGGAGTACACTTCTGATGCCCATGGTATAGAATTTGTGAACAAGTCTGCAGACTCACCCATCTGTGGTTCCCTACAATCAGTTGGGCATTAGAGATTTCTGATGCGGAGGGGACGCAAGGGTAATTGTGGTGCCACCTCTGTGGACTGTACTGGGTGTGATATTGAGGTGGAGGAAGAGGAGAGGCCACTTGAAGCTGTGCTTGCAATCCACTTGAGCACATGCTTTTTCTGGGCCTCATTAACAAGGTGTACCACTGTGCGGCTGACAAAGAAAGGTAGTGAAGTAGCCCATGCTGTAACAGAGGTTGTGAGTTGTCTTTGTATAGGATGTGACATTGTTGGTTCAGTAGTGTTTTCACTAACATTGCCACCTACCCCACATACACATTGAACAACAAGCCTAATCCCCCTTCCACCATGACCTCGCTTTTTCCCAATCATGTTGCTCGGATAGTGTGGTAGGAGCAAAGTTGTAGCAACAAAAAATTAGATTATTTACTCTGCACCAGCATTGCACACAGCTGAATTTCAATGGCACTAAATGACAAGGTGAAATATGCCATGTTGAATTGCATTAGTTACAAAAGAAAGAATTGTTTCAGTGTGGTTGAGGTGTTATGCACTCGGTTGCAACAAATTTAATATATAATGGATTGCAACCGAACACGGGGTCCGCGATGCAGTTTATAGTCACTGCTGCCGAACACCCCTAGAGTATGAGGGTCAAACTGACAAAGAAATCTAACATTAGATCTCGCCTGTGTTGCTTCACACTAGGAGAGATGTAGAATTGGCACTATCTCCGTTAACGTCACAGGAGATGTGCTCTCTACTGGCGTAGATGTAGCCCTGTTAATGGCACAGAAGCCACTTGCCAGATATTAGGTTTGCACTATGTGCTGCAAGCTGGTATAGACATAGCCCTGTTGACTGCACAGAAGCTACGTGCCAGCCGCTAGGAAGTGCGTGCGACTAACGCCAGGCGTACGTGCTACCAGCCAGCGTGAGACCGGACTGAGCAACTCTCTGTTCTGCTTGGCAGGCGATTCTCAGGTTACACGCCCCGCAGTCTGCTCAGGGTGTATAGCTACCCTATATTCGTAGCAAGACTGCGCCACGTTAGCTACAGGTTACGCGCCCTGCAGTCTGCTCAGGGTGTATAGCTACCATATATTCGTAGCAAGACTGCGCCACATTAGCAACTGGTTATGCACCCCGCAGTCTGCTCAGGGTGTATAGCTACCCTCTATTCGTAGCAAGACTGCGCCACATTGGCTACCTGCATAGCATTCATTAACCTGCCTGAAGGACCTGGGCTAATTAGCCGAGCTGACTCTGGCATCGGCAGGTCCCGGAGAGCGAAAGCTAGAGAGCATGTGGAGCCCAGATTCTGGTACGTCACACATGAGCACTACCTATGGTATGATCTGACCGCGCCGCGGACACACAAGCTATTTAAGGGCTAAGCTCCACCCCAGTCATCTCGTTAATCGCATCATCGGTGATGTCATCCGTGACCAATCAGGCGGTGCCAGGTCAGAGGATCAGCTGACATAAATCACCAATAATGGCTTGCCATGTCACGGACATGCTCAGTGCAGGCATTTCTGGACTTAGGCTTACAAGAGCCTTTTCCTGTTCTGTAACCTAGGTTTAAGGCTACTATGAACAAAGACCCGAGTAACTATTTATGCCTCTCGGGTATTGGCTAGGCGTTGGAAACTACGGCGAAGCTGAACAGCATCTGCCTTGGCTGGGTCTGGATGGGAGACCTCGGATCCAGGTTTGGGTCCCGCCATAGCCCGATGCCTAACATGAGGACTGTGTGACAAAGAAGATATGCTCCAAACAATTATAAAAATGAGATTTCCACTACTGTATCACATTAGAAGCAGAAGAAATAATTGTTTCAGTGTGAATGAAGCCTGTAGGACAAAGAAGATATGCTCCATACAATTTCAAACAGAGATATCACCTTTTGTATCACGTTAGTCACAGAAGAAAGATTTGCTTCAGTGTCAATGAGGTCTCTATAAAAAGAAGATATGCTCCAAACAATGACAAAAATGAGATAACCCCTACTGTATCACATTCATTAGTGACATTAGTCACAGAAGAAAGATTTGTTTTAGTGTGGATGAGGCCTGTATGACAAAAAAGATATGCTCCAAACAATTTTGAACAGAGATAGCCTCTATTGTATCACATTAGCCAAAGAAAATATAATTGTTTCAGTGTGGATGAGGCCTGTGTAACAAAGCAGATATGCTCAATATAATTATGAAAATTAGATCTCCCCTTCTGTGTCGTTTTAGTCACAGAAGAAACAATTGTTTTAGTGTGGATGAGACCTGTATAACAATGAAGATATGCTCCAAACAATTATAAAAATTCAATTTTCGTACTATATCATGTTAGTGACAGAAGAAAGAATTGTTTCAGTGTGGATGAGGCCTGTATGGCAAAGAAGATAAGCTCCAAACAATTTTGAACAGAGGTATCCCCTACTGTATCACGTAAGTCACAGAAGAAAGAATTGTTTCAGTGTAGATGAGGCCTGCATAATAAAGAAGATATGCTCTAAACATTTATAAAAATGAGATCTCCCCTACTGTATCACATTACTAACAGAAGAAAGAATTGTTTCAGTGTGGATGAGGCCTCTATGACAAAGACAGTATGGTCTAAACTATTTAAAACAGAGATAAACTCCATTGTATCACATTAATCAAAGAAACACTTTCATCTCCACTAAATGACAAGGTGAGATATGGAGTGCTGAGTCAAGTTAGCAACTGCAAAAAATATTATTTTTTACTGTAAACAGCTTTGCATCAGAACAATTCACACCAAATGACAAGGTGGGATATGGCATGCGAATCACGTAACACTGCAAAAAAATATTTTTTACTGTAAAACAGCTCTGCACACAGAACAATTCACAGCTACAAATGAGAAGGTGAGATTTGGCATACAGAATCCCATTAGCAACTCCAGAAAAATATTTTTTTTTATTGGGCAACAACTCAAATCACAGAGCAATTTTACCACTACAACATGACAAGGTGAGATATGGCGTGCTGAATCAGGTTATTAACTGCAAAAAATATTTTATTTTACTGTGCCACAGCTCAAATCACAGAACAATTTCACCACTACTAAATGACAAGGTGGGATATGGTGTTCTTTATCACTTTTAGCAACTGAAAAAATAAGATTTAGAAAGGTCTACTCGTGCATGGAGCACAATAGAAGCAGTGCAAGCCATACTTCTATAAAATATGTCCTGCTGTCTCTGTGGACCTCAGTAATGGCACAAAAAAAATCTGCTCGAAGGTCTATTTCACAGCCACACAGGACGCTAACTACAGGAACTATCTGACTTAGAAGCAATCACCTAGCAGCATAGCTAAAATCTATCAACACCCAGGCCCAGCGTCAAGAGTAGTGATGAGCAAATTTGTTCGGAAAACGATCAATAAACATAAATTCGGTACGAATATGGCTCAGTTTGATTTGTGATCGGAAACACAAGCAAAATTTTATAAAATCGGGAAAAATCGGGAATATTCAGTAAAAAGTGAAGGAAAATATTTACCTTGCCACAAAAGTATTTTCAGCACTTTAGCAATGATAATGGTGGTGCATTATGAGAGTTTGGCATGTGTTTGATATGGGGGTAGGGGTTTTCAGAGCTCAGAGGTGAGGCGTTCTTGTAAACAGTAATTTTTTTCCCTTAACTTTATGTTTTCACAATGCGGCTAGCCAATCAGGGTGCAGGAAACACCCACAATATCCTGACACAACAGATTGTGTCATTGGCTGCTGAAATCACATGTCATTCTCCACATAGAGGACATCTTGTTTTAGCACCATTTTGACACTGTAGATGGCACTGTTAGCAGGAAGATTTTAGCTAGTTAGCTAGTCGGTTGCATATCAGTCAGATGGTGTATCTAGCTAGTAGGGTTGAGCATTCCGATACTGCAAATATCGGGTATCGGCCGATATTGGCTGTATCGGAATTCCGATTCCGAGTACCGATATTTTCGTCATATCGGATACCGGAATCTGAATGTCACTGTCACTGTCAGTGTCCGTCGGTCAGGTCTGTCAGGAGTCAGCGGCACTTACCCGGCAGAAGATCTCCGGCGGTTACATCCCGGACTGCTTGATGGCCGCCATCCTCTTCTCCCTGGCGGTCACATGCAGTTTCTCGCGATAACTGCAGTGACTGCTGGGTAATCGCGGCCGTAAAGCAGTCCGATGACATCACCGCCGGAGAAGCAGGTAATCAGCTGTGCTGCGCCGGGATGTCAGGCTCTGCCTGGCATTCCGATGTAGCAGAGCTGGATCGTTGTGGGACACTCGTTACTATGGACTGCGTCGGACAGGTGGTATACTGTTGGTTTGTTTTTTTTCTTTTTTTACAGGAGATCGATGGCGTCGCAGGAATGAGAGTGTAATAAAAAAAAAATGAAAACTGTGTTGTCTCTTTTATTTCATTAAAAGAATTTTTTCTTGCTGTGTCTTTTTTTTAAACATTTAAAAACTTTGGGATTAATAATGGATCGGTGTCTTATTGACGCCTCTCCATTATTAACCGGGCTTATTGTCACCGTGCAATCAACGGTGACATTAAACCCTTATTACCCCGCTTGCCACCGCTACAGGGCAAGTAGGAAGAGTCGGGTAAAGTGCCACAATTGGCACATCTTTTGATGCGCCAAATGTGGGGCTGCTGTAGCCTGGTATTATCAGGCTGTTGAGGGCCAAAATCCATGGGCCTTGACAGTCTTTTAATACCAGGCCGCAGCAGTCTGCATTTTACTTGGCTGGTTAACAAAAATAGGGGGGATCCCCACGCCGTTTTTTTTTCGAGGGGATCCCCTATTTTTGTTAACCAGCCAAGCTAAGTGTAGCGCCGGCGTCCCTGCCCTCTGCCAGGCAGGGACGCTGTTCCCCTGCGCCAGCGTCCTCTGCCAGGCAGGGACGTCGCCCCCCTTACCCACGCTCGGCATCCTCCTTCCGCCATGCTGGGGTCGCGCGCTCCTTCCCTGCTGCTGGACTTAGGGCGCGCGCCCGCGCGCTCCCCCGCTCTTAAAGGGGCCGCGCGCATCTTTCAAAAAAGGTCCCCGGCCAATGCCGGAGGACTCCACCCTATATAAAGTACTCCCTCCTTAATGGAGGTGCCCGAGCAATGTTGTTGCACTGTTTACTCTGCTTCAGCCCTCAGGTTCCGTTACCAGTTACCTGCCTGTCTCCTGCCAGTTTGCTGTCTGCTACCTGTCCGCAAGCCTACCTGGAGGTTCGGCCGTCACCGGTGGTGACCATCGGCTATTCCAGAGAATCTCGCCTGCTCACTTGGGGGCGCTCATCTGCCATCTGCTTGCAGACCTACCCAGAGGTTCGGACGTCACCTGCGGTGACCATCGTCTATTCCAGAGACTCTCGCCTGCTCACTTGGGGGCGTTCATCTGCTATCTGCCTGCAGACCTACCCGGAGGTTCGGACGTCACATGCGGTGACCATCGTCTATTCCAGAGACTCTCGCCTGCTCACTTGGGGGCGTTCATCTGTCATCTGCCTGCTAGCCTACCGGGAGGCTCCACCATTTCAGGTCGTATATACCTGTCCATCCAGAGACTGCCCCGGTCACTTGCCGTGACTACCTGCCTGTCTATCCAGAGACTGCCCCGGTCACTTGCCGTGACTACCTGCCTGTCTATCCAGAAACTGCCCCGGTCACTTGCCGTGACTACCTGCCTGTCTATCCAGAGACTGCCCCGGTCACTTGCCGTGACCTCTTTCCCGTCTGTCCAAAGACTGTCCCTGTCACTTGCCGTGACTTCCTGTCCGTCTCCCCGGGCGCCACCCGCTCCTTTACAAGGAAAGCCTCCTTGTATAATAAAGCTCAGAGGTTCCACCTCCCTGACCCGTTACAGTTTGCTCGGGCCATGGAACCCGGTGGCACCCAAACCCCTTCGCTCTCTGACCTGTGTCATGAACTGTCTCGTCAGAGGTCTCAACAGGAGTCCATCCTGGGTCATCAGCGGAATGTTAATTCCCGCCTGGACACCCTGACTACTTCACCAGCAACCACCACTGGCGCCATGACTCGCAATCCGGCAGTCCCGTTGCTTACCAATTCCGTGGTTTCCGTTCCTGGACCTCGACTTTCTGCTCCTCCACGGTTTGGAGGCGATCCTACCCTGGCTCGGGGTTTCATTAACCAGTGTACCCTGCATTTCGAACTCCTGGCTCACCAGTTTAACTCCGACCGGGTGTCACGCTGTCTAGCAGATATATAAATAAATAATGTCAGTAATCTATCAAGTGGGACAACATTCTATATAACATATAAATAGGTAACATTAACATGTATATATAGCATAGTATTACCTGACATAATATCCTGTGGGTCAATACTGAATCCTTTTCACGCTGTCTCAGGCTAGAGGTGGACCGGGGTCTATGCTGACCCTAAACTGGGGTCCTGACTAGTCCCTCTACCTGGAGGTACTGTTAATGGTACAGAGGTCCAGGCCACCAGCGTAAACCCTGTCTCCTATAAATCCCTGACCACTGTAATCTAGTCCTTAGAAGGACCCTGATTACCACCATAGGGAATGGACAGGTAAAGGTTAACAAACAGTATAGACAAACGAGACAGACAGGGGATAAAGTAAATACTGTCTTTCATACAACATATAAACACAGAGGGAACACCAAAGGTCTAGGAGATAAACTATAAGCAAGGAGAGGAGAAACAACAAAGGAGCTCTTAGCTTAAGTCTTCTCAGAACCGATCCTATCTGCAGTCTGTATGAATGCTTTCACCGGCATCTAACCAACAGACTGGCAGGTATATAAAGGAAGCTAATTAGAACATAATCAAAAGCAGCCGGGCGAGGCTGGACCTAGTCTTAGCAAAGAGCTAGGTAAAATTAACTCCCTCATTACCAAACACAAAGAAACAGCAACTCAGCTGCGAGAAGTCAGAATGTGCAATCGCGACGATCTTCGTGGCGATGCACCCATGACACCGGGCCAAAATTGCCTTCATTATGTCCCATCTCACCGGAGAGGCTCTGGCCTGGCTTAATCCTCTCTGGGAGAGAGAAGATCCTCTGGTGTCTGACCTGCCTGCTTTTCTCTCGGCCTTCCGGAAGGTATTCGACGAACCCGGACGGAAGACCTCCTCTGCATCATCTCTGTTGCGTCTCCGTCAGGGAAGTCTCACCGTGGGGCAATATGCCATACGGTTCCGTACCCTTGCCTCGGAGCTGGCCTGGGATAATGATGCTCTGATATCTGTCTTCTGGGGGTCTGTCCGGCCGTATTAAAGATGAACTTGCCGGTCTGAGACATTCCAACCTCTCTCGATGACCTAATAACTCTGGCTAATCGAATTGATCTACGGTTCCAGGAACGCGCCAAAGAGGTCACCCGTGAGAGAAGGTTTCCTCGTCTAGCTCCTTCTTTTCAGAGACCGGTAACTCCTTCCGCTTCTCCCCAGGTACACACTTCTGAGTCTATGCAGGTTGACCAGACCAAGATGGTCAAAGCCCGTCAGGACTTACGCCGTGCCGAGGGGAGTTGCTTCTACTGTGGCAGTAAGGAGCACCGGATCCGTACCTGTCCGGAGAGGTCGGGAAACGCCTGCGTCTAGGTTCGCTCGGAGAGGTCAACCTAGACAAGAATAAATCCTCTTCATCTCTGCTGCTGTCAGTCTCAATTCTCCTCGGTGAGAACCGTCATTTCGAACAAGCCCAACTTGATTCTGGAGCAGCCGGGAATCTTGTTTCACAGGCTCTAGTAGTGAAATATCGCATTCCTACCAAACATCTGGTTGAACCAGTATCTGCTGCTGCTGTGAACGGGGGTCTCCTACCACGTCCCATCCAACTTATCACTGAAGCCATAACCCTGCAGGTGGGAATGTTGCATTCTGAGAGCATCTCGTTTCATGTCCTGCCTGGACTCTCTCATGCTTTCTTATTAGGTCTACCTTGGCTCCAAAAGCATGCACCCGTGCTCGACTGGCAGACTGGAGAGATCCTTCGCTGGGGACAGGACTGTCATAAAACGTGTTTGGTTCCTGTTCATCCCGTCCGTCCTTCTCCTACACCAACTAATCTACCAGGGCTCCCGATTCCATATTGGTCGTTCGCTGATGTCTTTAATAAAAAGGAGGCAGAGACATTACCCCCTCACAGACCTTATGATTGCCCGATCGACCTGCTACCCGGTACTACGCCTCCCAGTGGGCGTATTTACCCATTATCTGCTGCTGAGACCAGGTCGATGTTCGAATATATCGAGGAGAATTTGGCCAAGGGATTCATCCGGAAATCTACCTCCCCAGCGGGAGCAGGTTTCTTCTTCGTAAAAAAGAAAGACGGCTCTCTCCGTCCCTGTATTGACTGCAGAGGCCTAAACCTGATCACGGTAAGAATAAGTACCCTCTTCCGCTCATTCCCGAATTGTTTGATCGTCTGAGGGGGGCTAGAATCTTCACCAAACTGGATCTTCGTGGAGCATATAACCTAGTCCGTATCCGTCGGGGAGATGAATGGAAGACGGCATTCAACACCCGGGACGGCCACTATGAGTATTTGGTGATGCCCTTTGGTCTCTGTAATGCTCCTGCAGTCTTTCAGGAGTTGGTCAATGACATCTTCCGGGACCTGCTCTACTCCTGCGTTGTGGTATACCTAGACGACATCTTGGTCTTTTCTCCGGATCTCCAGTCTCACCGGAGGGATGTTCGTCAGGTTCTGCTCAGGCTTAGGCAGAATCACCTTTTCGCCAAATATGAGAAGTGTCTCTTTGAGCAGACCTCGCTTCCGTTTTTGGGTTACATCATTTCTCAGACTGGCCTAAGAATGGATCCGGAGAAACTATCTGCCATCGAGAAATGGCCCCGACCGGAGGGATTGAAGGCCATTCAGCGGTTCCTGGGATTCGCCAATTATTACCGCCTCTTCATACCGCACTTCTCTTCCCGGACTGCTCCAATCTCCGTGCTCACCCGCAAGAATGCTAACCCCAAACAGTGGACGCCCGAAGCAGAGGAGGCCTTTCTTTCTTTAAAACAGGCCTTCTCTTCCGCTCCAGTGCTGCATCGCCCGGACGGCAACAAGCAGTTCTTCCTGGAGGTGGACGCTTCCTCTTCTGGAGCTGGAGCGGTACTGACTCAAAAGTCTTCTTCCGGGAGGATGGTATCTTGCGGCTTCTTCTCAAAACTCTTCTCTTCTGAGCGAAATTATTCCATAGGAGACCGAGAGTTATTGGCCATCAAGCTGGCCTTGGAGGATGGCGTTAACTACTCGAGGGGGCTCTTCATCCGGTAATCATTTACACTGACCACAAGAATCTGGCTTACCTCCAGCATGCCCAGAGACTTAACCCTCGCCAAGCCCGGTGGTCCTTGTTTTTTGCCCGCTTCGACTTTCTTTTACACTTTCGCCCGGCCGACAAGAACATCAAGGCGGATGCCTTGTCCCGGTCTTTCCTGGTGTCGGATCTCGAGGAGGAACCTAAACATATCATCGATCCCGCCAGAGTGATGCAGGTGGCTCCCGTGAGTCTAAATCGTCTCCCTCCTGGTAAGACGTTCGTATCAGTACCTGATCGGGAGAGGATCCTCCACTGGGGTCATTCGTCTAAACTAGCTGGCCACGCTGGTCAGAAAAAGACCCTCCAGCTCATTACCCGGCATTACTGGTGGCCTACCCTGCACAAGGATGTAATAGACTTTGTTTCTGCCTGTGCCTCCTGTGCCCGCAACAAAGTTCCGAGACACCTGCCTGCCGGCCGTCTTCTCCCGCTTCCTGTACCCGCTGCTCCCTGGCAGCATATAGCCATGGACTTCATAACGGATCTTCCCGTCTCTGCTGGTTGTACGGTCATTTGGGTGGTCGTTGACCGATTTTCCAAGATGGCTCACTTCATTCCCCTGCCAGGGCTTCCGTCTGCACCCAGTTGGCTAAAGACTTTATCCGCCACATCTTCCGTCTTCATGGTCTGCCTCGTCACATTGTGTCGGATCGTGGGGTACAGTTCACCTCACGTTTCTGGAGAGCCACTTGTAAGTTGCTAGACGTCACCCTGGATTTCTCCTCCGCTTACCACCCACAGTCCAATGGTCAAGTCGAGCGAATCAATCAGATTCTGACCAGTTATCTCCGGCACTTCGTTAATGCCCACCATTCTGACTGGGTGGATCTCCTGCCTTGGGCCGAATTTTCGTACAACAATCACAGAGCGAATCTTCCTCCAAATCTCCGTTTCTTGTAGTCTTCGGTCAACATCCTCGGATCCCTGTACCTATTTCCATTCTATGTGGACAATCCTGCTTCGGAATCCCTGGTTAACGAATTCTCCTCCATATGGGAGAGTACCCGGTCCGCACTCATTCGGTCATCCGAGCGCATGAAGAGACATGCTGACAAGAGACGTCTGGATCCCCCTCAATTCCGTCCTGGGGATAAGGTCTGGCTCTCGTCCAAGTATGTTCGGCTCAAGATTCCTTCCTACAAGTTAGGTCCTCGGTTCATCGGTCCTCTGGAGATCATCAGTCAGATCAACCCAGTGTCCTATAAATTGAAACTCCCGGCCAATTTGCGGATTCCTAACTCCTTCCATGTATCTCTCCTCAAACCGGTGGTACTTAACTCTTTTGTCAAGTCTACAGGTACACCTCCTGCTCCACTGTCTGCTGAGAACGAATTTGAGGTAGAGAACATTTTGGCCACCAAAAGGGTAGGAAGAAAGACCTATTTTCTGGTGGATTGGAAGGGGTTTGGTCCTGAGGAGAGAACGTGGAGCCTCGGGAGAACATCCATGCCCCTCTCATCCTAGCTAAATTTCTTTCTGGCCTAAAAAAGGGGGGGCCTAAAGGAGGGGGTACTGTAGCGCGGCATCCCTGCCCTCTGCCAGGCAGGGACGCTGTTCCCCTGCGCCAGCGTCCTCTGCCAGGCAGGGACGTCGCCCCCCTTACCCACGCTCGGCGTCCTCCTTCCGCCATGCTGGGGTCGCGCGCTCCTTCCCTGCTGCTGGACTTAGGGCACGCACCCGCGCGCTCCCCGCTCTTAAAGGGGCCGCGCGCATCTTTCAAAAAAGGTCCCCGGCCAATGCCGGAGGACTCCACCCTATATAAAGTACTCCCTCCTTAATGGAGGTGCCCGAGCAATGTTGTTGCACTGTTTACTCTGCTTCAGCCCTCAGGTTCCGTTACCAGTTACCTGCCTGTCTCCTGCCAGTTTGCTGTCTGGATTTAAAAATCTAAAATTTAAGAGGGGACTGGATGCCTTTCTTGAAAAGTATAATATTACAGGCTATATTCACTAGTTTCCTAGATACAGCGTTGATCCAGGGAGCTAGTCTGATTGCCGTATGTGGAGTCGGGAAGGAATTTTTTTCCCCAATGTGAAGCTTACTGTTTGCCACTTGGGTTTTTTTTTGCCTTCCTCTGGATCAACATGTTAGGGCAGGTTAGGATAGGATATGGGTTAACTAGATGGACTTAAAGTCTTCCTTCAACCCTAATAACTATGTTACTATGTCTATACTATGTTACCTGTCCGCAAGCCTACCTGGAGGTTCGGCCGTCACCGGTGGTGACCATCGGCTATTCCAGAGAATCTCGCCTGCTCACTTGGGGGCGCTCATCTGCCATCTGCTTGCAGACCTACCCGGAGGTTCGGACGTCACCTGCGGTGACCATCGTCTATTCCAGAGACTCTCGCCTGCTCACTTGGGGGCGTTCATCTGCTATCTGCCTGCAGACCTACCCGGAGGTTCGGACGTCACATGCGGTGACCATCGTCTATTCCAGAGACTCTCGCCTGCTCACTTGGGGGCGTTCATCTGTCATCTGCCTGCTAGCCTACCGGGAGGCTCCACCATCTCAGGTCGTATATACCTGTCCATCCAGAGACTGCCCCGGTCACTTGCCGTGACTACCTGCCTGTCTATCCAGAGACTGCCCCGGTCACTTGCCGTGACTACCTGCCTGTCTATCCAGAGACTGCCCCGGTCACTTGCCATGACCTCTTTCCCGTCTGTCCAAAGACTGTCCCTGTCACTTGCCGTGACTTCCTGTCCGTCTCCCCGGGCGCCACCCGCTCCTTTACAAGGAAAGCCTCCTTGTATAATAAAGCTCAGAGGTTCCGCCTCCCTGACCCATTACACTAAGCAGACTGCTGTGGCCTGGTATTATCAGGCTTGCAAGGTCCATGGATATTGGATCCTTACCAGCCTGAAAAACTAGGCCTCAGCGGTCTGCTTCATCTGGCTGGTTAACAAAAATAGGGGGACCCCACGCTAATTTTTTTCGAGGGGATCCCCTATTTTTGTTAATCAGCCAAGATATGCAGACTGCTGTGGCCTGGTATTATCAGGCTGGCAAGGTCCATGGATATTGGCTCCTTAAAAGCCTGAAAATCCAGGCCTCAGCGGTCTGCTTCATCTGGCTGGTTAACAAAAATAGGGGGGACCCCACGCCATTTTTTTTTTCTAAGGGAACCCCTATTTTTGTTAATCAGTTCCCTCTGACGTCACTGATGGTGTCCCTGGCTGACCTGAAGTGAAAGTGGAAAGCAATCAATTAAGCTTTCCACTTCCTCTCCTGTCAGCCAGGAGAGGAGTTCATTCATTTGGGGGTTTACTGTGAGGCTGCAGCATTAGCTGCGGTCCCTGCAGTAAACATTAACCCTTTCTGAAGGATTACACCGTGGGACCTGACTGTGCATCGGATTGGTAAGAATAATTTTGCTTTATTATTTTATTTTTATTACAGGAAATGGTTTTAGCAGGTAAATAAAATATGGTCAAAAACTAGTGATTATTTCATTAAACTTCTTTTTTATTAACCCCTCTCTGACATTAGACGTACTATCCCGTCCATAAAACCCGTGCCATTCTGCCCATGGACGGGATAGTACGTCATAGGCGATCAGCTGCGCTCCTGAGGGGAGCGCAGCTAATCGCCGCCGGGTGTCAGCTGATTATCACAGCTGACACCCGTGACTGTGTGTCAGGAGCGGTCACGGACCGCTCCCGGCACATTAACCCCTAGTACACCACGATCAAACATGATCGCGGTGTACTGGGGGCACAGGGAGGATCGCGCAGGGTGGGGGCTCCCTGCGCGCCCCCCTGAGACCCTCAGACCAGCGCGATGTGATCGCGCTGTTCTGAGGGCTTCCTCCCTCCCAGGACCCGGATCCAAGATGGCGCCGGGGTCCTGGAGGGAGGCGGCTTCCTCAGTGCCTGCTGAGAGCAGGCACTGAGAAGCCTGCTGCACTGCCTGAGCGATCGCTGGTGTGACAGTGTGCTGTCACACTGTCACACCAGCGATTTGATAAAATACAGTGATGTCCCACCCTGGGACAAAGTAAAAAAGTTAAAAAAATAAAAATAAACATGTTATAAAAAAAAATCCAAAATAAATAAAAAAAAAAAAAATATTCCCCAATAAATTCATTTCTTCCTGTAAATAAAAAAACCAAAACAATAAAAGTACACATATTTGGTATCGCCGCGTCCGTAACGACCCCCCCTATAAAAATGTCCCACTAGTTAACCCCTTTAGTGAACCCCTTAAAAAAAAAAAATCAATGCTTTATCATCATACCGCCGAACAAAAAGTGGAATAACGCGCGATCAAAAAGACCGATATAAATAACATGGTACCGCTGAAAACGTCATCTTGTCCCGCAAAAAAACGAGCTGCCATACAGCATCATCAGCGAAAAAATAAAAAAGTTATAGCTCGCAGAATAAAGCGATGCAAAAATAATTATTTTTTATATAAAATTGTTTTTATTCTATAAAAGCGCCAAAACATAAAAAAATTATATAAATGAGGTATCGCCATAATCGTACTGACCCGAAGAATAAAACTGCTTTATCAATTTTACCACACGCGGAACAATAAAAACGCCTCCCCCAAAAGAAATTCATGAATTGCTAATTTTTGTTCATTCTCACCTCCCAAAAATCGAAATAAAAAGCGATCAAAAAATGTCACCTGCTCAAAAATGGCACAAATAAAAACGTCAACTCGTACCGCAAAAAATAAGACCTCACATGACTCTGTGGGCCAAAATATGCAAAAATTATAGCTCTCAAAATGTGGCGATGCAAAAAACTATTTTTGCAATAAAACGCGTCTTTTAGCGTGACAGCTGCCAATCATAAAAACCCGCTATAAATAGTAAATCAAACCCCCCTTAATCACCCCCTTAGTTAGGGAAAAATAATAAAATTAAAAAAATGTATTTATTTCCATTTTCCCATTAGGGTTAGGTTAGGGTTGCGGCTAAAGTTAGGGTTAGGGTTGGCGCTAAAGTTAGGGTTAGGGTTGGGATTAGGGTGTGTTAGAGTTAGGTTTGTGGTTAGGGTTGGGACTAGGGTTAGGGGTGTGTTGGGGTTAGGGTTGGAGTTAGAATTGGGGGTTTCCGCTGTTTAGGCACATCAGGGCTCTCCAAATGTGACATGGCGTCTGATCTCAATTCCAGCCAATTCTGCGTTGAAAAAGTCAAACGGTGCTCCTTCACTTCTGAGCTCTGCCATGCGTCCAAATAGTAGTTTATCCCCACATATGGGGTATCAGCGTACTCTGGACCCCAAGAGTTATTGTGCAATTTGTCATATTTCTTCTGTTACCCTTGGGAAAATAAAAAACTGGGGCGAAAATATCATTTTTGTACAAAAAAAATTATTTTTTTGTATTTACGGCTGTACATTATAAACTTCTGTGAAGCACTTGGGATTCATAGCGCTCACCACACACCTAGATAAGTTCCTTGTGGGGTCTATTTTCCAAAATGGGTCACTTGTTGGGGATTTCCACTGTTTAGGTGCATCAGGGCTCTCCAAATGCGACATGACGCCCCCAGACCATTCCATCAAAGTCTGCAATCCAAAACGTCACTACTTCCCTTCCGAGCCCCAATGTGTACCCATACAGTAGTTTTCTCCCACATATTGGGTATCAGCGTACTCAGGACAAATTGGGCAACAACTTTTGGGGTCCAATTTCTCCTGTTACCCTTGTAAAAATAAAATATTGGGGCGAAAAAATAATGTTTGCAAAAAAAAAAAAAAAGATTTTTTATTTTTGTGGCTGTGCGTTATAAACTTCTGTGAAGCACTTCGGGGTTCAAAGTGCTCACCACACATCTAGATAAGTTCCTTGTGGGGTCTATTTTCCAAAATGGGGTCACTTGTGGGGGTTTCCACTGTTTAGGCGCATCAGGGGCTCTCCAAATGCGACATGACGCACCCAGACCATTCCATCAAAGTCTGCAATCCGAAAACGTCACTACTTCCCTTCCGAGCCCTGACGTGCGCCCATACAGTAGTTTTCTCCCACATATTGGGTATCAGCGTACTCAGGACAAATTGGACAACAACTTTTGGGGTCCAATTTCTCCTGTTACCCTTGTGAAAATAAAATATTGGGGGCGAAAAAATCATTTTTGTAAAAAAAAAAGGATTTTTTATTTTTACGGCTGTGCGTTATAAACTTCTGTGAAGCACTTTGGGGTTCAAAGTGCTCACCACACATCTAGATAAGTTCCTTGTGGGGTCTATTTTCCAAAATGGGGTCACTTGTGGGGGGTTTCCACTGTTTAGGCGCATCAGGGCTCTCCAAATGCGACATGACGCCCCCAGACCATTCCATCAAAGTCTGCAATCCAAAACGTCACTACTTCC
The DNA here is from genome assembly GCA_033576555.1 of Oophaga sylvatica. NCBI lineage: Eukaryota > Metazoa > Chordata > Amphibia > Anura > Dendrobatidae > Oophaga > Oophaga sylvatica. The sequence goes on from JARQOD010000002.1 coordinate 546,440,147, forward strand.
CTTCCGAGCCCCAACGTGTACCCATACAGTAGTTTTCTCCCACATATTGGGTATCAGCGTACTCAGGACAAATTGGGCAACAACTTTTGGGGTCCAATTTCTCCTGTTACCCTTGTAAAAATAAAATATTGGGGTGAAAAAAATAATGTTTGCAAAAAAAAAAAAAGATTTTTTATTTTTGCGGCTGTGCGTTATAAACTTCTGTGAAGCACTTCGGGGTTCAAAGTGCTCACCACACATCTAGATAAGTTCCTTGTGGGTCTATTTTCAAAAATGGGGTCACTTGTGGGGGTTTCCACTGTTTAGGCGCATCAGGGGCTCTCCAAATGCGACATGACGCACCCAGACCATTCCATCAAAGTCTGCAATCCAAAACGTCACTACTTCCCTTCCGAGCCCTGACGTGCGCCCATACAGTAGTTTTCTCCCACATATTGGGTATCAGTGTACTCAGGACAAATTGGACAACAACTTTTGGGGTCCAATTTCTCCTGTTACCCTTGTGAAAATAAAATATTGGGGGCGAAAAAATCATTTTTGTAAAAAAAAAAGGATTTTTTATTTTTACGGCTGTGCGTTATAAACTTCTGTGAAGCACTTTGGGGTTCAAAGTGCTCACCACACATCTAGATAAGTTCCTTGTGGGTCTATTTTCCAAAATGGGGTCACTTGTGGGGGTTTCCACTGTTTAGGCGCATCAGGGGCTCTCCAAATGTGACATGACGCACCCAGACCATTCCATCAAAGTCTGCAATCCAAAACGTCACTACTTCCCTTCTGAGCCCTGACGTGCGCCCATACAGTAGTTTTCTCCCACATATTGGGTATCAGTGTACTCAGGACAAATTGGACAACAACTTTTGGGGTCCAATTTCTCCTGTTACCCTTGTGAAAATAAAATATTGGGGCGAAAAAATCATTTTTGTAAAAAAAAAAAAGATTTTTTATTTTACGGCTGTACGTTATAAACTTTAGTGAAACACCTGGGGGTTCAAAGTTCTCACCACACATCTAGATAAGTTCCTTGAGGGTCTAGTTTCCAAAATGGTGTCATTTATGGGGTTTCCACTGTTTAGGCAGATCAGGAGCTCTCCAAACACGACATGGCGTCCAGCCAATTCTGCGTTGAAAAAGTCAGACGGCGCTCCTTCCCTTCCAAACTCTGCCATGCACCCAAACAGTGGTTTACCCCCACATATGGGGTATCAGCGCACTCAGGACAAATTGCACAATAACTTTTGGAGTCTTGTTACCCTTGGAAAAATAAAAATTGGGGTGAAAAGATCATTTTGTGGAAAAAATATGATTTTTAAATTTTACGGCTCTACGTTATAAACTTGTGTGAAGCACTTGGGGGTTCAAATTGCTCATCAAAAATCTAGATAAGTTCCTTAGGGGTCTAGTTTCCCAAATGGGGTCATTTGTGGGGGTTTCCACTGTTTAGGCACATCAGGGGCTCTCCAAATGCAACATGGCATCCAAACTCAATTCCAGCCAATTTTGGTTGGAAAAAGTCAAATGGTGCTCCTTCCATTCCGAGCTCTGCCGTGCGCCCAAACAGTGGTTCCCCCCCACATATGGGGTATCAGCGTACTCAGGACAAATTGTTCAACAACTTATGTGGTCCAATTTCTCCTGTTACCCTTGGGAAAATAAAAAATGAGTGACTAAAAGATAATTTTTGTGGGAAAAAAATAGGATTTTTTATTTTCATGCCCGGGCATTATAAACTTGTGTGAAGCACTTGGGGTTCAAAGTGCTCACCAAAAATCTAGATAAGTTCCTTAGGGGGTCTAGTTTCCAAAATGGGGTCACTTGTGGGGGTTTCCACTGTTTAGGCTCATCTGGGGCACTGCAAACTGAACATGACCCCCATTAACGTCTGCATTCCAAAACTTTACTACTTCCTTTCCAAGCCCTGCCGTGCGCCCAAACAGTTCCCCCCCCACATATGGGGTATCAGCGTACTCAGGACAAATTGGACAACAACTTTTGGGGTCCAATTTCCTTGGGAAAATTCAAAAATTTGGGACTAAAAAATCATTTTTGTGGAAAATTGATTTTTTTTTTTTTCACACACAGGCTTTATAAACTTTTGTGAAACACTTGAGGGTTCAAAGTGCTCACAACAGATCTAGATAAGTACCTTAGGGGGTCTAGTTTCCAAAATGGTGTCACTTGTGGGGGTTTCCACTGTTTAGGCGCATCAGGGGCTCTCCAAACGCGACATGGCATCCAATCTAAATTCCAGCCAATTTTAGTTTGAAAAAGTCAAACGTCGCTCCTTCCCTTACGAGCTCTGCCGTGTACCCAAACAGTGGTTTTCCCCCACATATGGGGTATTGGCATACTCAGGAGAAATTGCATAACAACCTTATCTGTCCATTTTCACCTTTTACCCTTGTGAAAATAAAAAAAAAGTTTGTAAAAGATAATTTTTGTGGCTAAAAAGTAAAATATTCATTTTTTCCTTCCACGTTGCTTTAGTTACTGTGAAGCACCTGAAGGGTTAATAAACTTCTTGAATGTGGTTTTGAGTACCTTGAGGGTGCAGTTTTTAGAATGGTGTCACTTTTGGGTATTTTCTGCCATATAGACCCCTCAAAGTGACTTCAAATGTGAGTGGTCCCTAAAAAAAATGGCTTTGTAAATTTTGCTGTAAAAATGAGAAATCGCTGGTCAACTTTTAACCCTTATAATTTCCTAACAAAAAAAAATTTTGGTTCCAAAATTGTGCTGATGTAAAGTAGACATGTGGGAAATGTTATTTCTTAACTATTTTGTGTGATATATTTCTCTGTTTTAAGGGAATAAAAATTCAAAGTTTGAAAATTGCAAAATTTTAAAATTTTCGCCATATTTGCGTTTTTTTCAAAAATAAACGCAAGTTATATCGAAGAAATTTTACCACTAACATGAAGTACAATATGTCATGAGAAAACTTCTCAGAATCGCGAAGATCCGTTGAAGCGTTCCAGAGTTATAACCTCATAAAGAGACAGTGGTCAGAATTGTAAAAATTGGCCCGGTCATTAACGTGCAAACCACCCTTGAGGGGTGAAGGGGTTAAAGTGTGTGTGTTTGATTTTTCTTTCATACAATAGGATTAATAATTGATAGTTGTCTATTTGACAGCTCTCAATTATTAACCTGGCTTAAAGTGACCTTTCAATTGCAAGGTCATTTTAACCCCTTATTAACCCATTCGCCACCGCTACAGGGCAATGGGAATAGACGGGCAAAGTGCCAGAAAGGGCAAATCTAATTAGAGATTTGCCCTTTCTGGGGTGTCTGGGGGCAGATGTTAGTAGCCGGGGGGCCAAAAATAATGGTCCCTCTCTGGGGTATTATTATGTGCCCCCACTCACTGGCTTTGTCTGTCTGGTTGCGAAAATAGGGCGGGAGCCCACGCATTTTTTTTCAGCAATTTTACACCTCATATATATATATACATGTCATTGAGTTTGTGACACATATATATATATATATATTTATAGTTCATACACTTCTACATAGTATAATAGCCGCTAATTCAATTGCTGGCTTTTGTGAAAATGCAGAACCCGACATGAAATGACACTTGGTTTACATAGAGTTAACCATGTCTTTTCATGTAGTTTGATATCTGATTTGCACAAACAATTACATGAGTGTAAGTGTGCAAAATTTCACACCTGTAGGGGTTAATTAAAGGTGTAAATTCGTAGCAAAAAAGTCTGTTTTTTTTACAACGAATTTATACCTTTAATTAACCCCTACAGGTGTGAAATTTTGCACACTTACACTCATGTAATTGTTTCTGCAAATCAGATATCAAACTACATGAAAAGACATGGTTAACTCTATGTAAACCAAGTGTCATTTCATGTCGGGTGCTTCTGTCTTTTCACAAAAGCCGGCTTTACCCGGCAATTGAATCAGAGGCTATTTTACTATGTAGAAGTGTATAAACTATAAATATATGTATATATATGTCACAATGACATGTATATATATATATATATATATATAATATATATTATATGTATTCTATGTGTGTATATTTAGTGTTTACAAGGAAAGAAAGAGGTTTTTTTAGTTACGATATTTTGTTCCATAGACTTACATTGATTTCCGTATCGTATCGGTATCGCCGATATTTAATGGTATCGCGATACATTCCGATTCGATACTTTGATATCGAAAGTATCGCTCAACTCACTAGATGTTCATTGTGGCTGTTAAATTTACCTTCAAACAATTGCAATTTTTTTTGCTATTACTGCGGTCCACATACAAAGCCAGCAAGGCACATGTCCTATAAATGTGTTGTGCACAGCTTCTGTTGCGCTCCATGCATGAATATAGCATTCTAAAAAATATTTTTTCACTAGCTAAATGTGAAACAGCCTGCTGTATCCCACCTTTTCATTTAGTGCTGTGGTGATATGAAACTGTCTGCAGAGCTAAGGTGCACTAATTTTTTTTTTAATTTTTCAGTTGCAAAATGTTAGATAGTCCGCCATATCACTCTTTGTCATTTTCTTGAGTTGGAATTAAGCTCTAGAGGCTTTATCTAGAGGCCACCCAAAAATTCTTGTGTTCCTAACATCACACAGTAGGGGACCTGATTTTTAAATACTTTGTATTATCTAGTGTGTTATAGAGGCCTGATCCAAAACCCACAAAAAATTATTCTGTTTCTAGTGTCATACTGTAGTGGACCAGACTTTAAAATTGTTTGTAGCATATAGTGTTTTATAGAGGCCTGATCCGGAGGACCCCAAAAATCTTCTGTTCCTAGTGTCATAGACTAGGGGACCTGACTTAAAAATAGTTTGTAGCATCTAATGTGTTATAGAGCCCTTATCCAGAGGCCACCAAAAATTCTTCTGTTCATAGTGGCATACAGTAGGGACCGGACTTTAAAATAGATTGTAGTATCAAGTTTTAGGGTTTGCGGATCCCACTGAATATAAATTAAGGTAAAGTGCTATCGCAGCCTGGGTCCACCGTGCGGTGATGGGAAACCGCAGCTAGTATACAATGACGGAGCGAATCTGCAAGCAAGCAACGTAAACACACAGAGTTAAAAAGTCACTCAGTGTCAACAGAGTGTGAAGTAACCGACTCCTATTGTTCATCAACTTTTAACCCCTTCCCGACCCATGACGCCTACATTGGCATCATGAAAACCTTTGCCATCCCGACCCATGACGCCAACGTAGGCGTCATGCTATAAATCATGTTCCTACGGGTCGGGGGACCGGAATCACTGAAAGGTCATCCGACCCGCAGGCACAGGACCCCTTGTGCATCACCACAGTGGGGGTGGCTTAACCCCCACGTGGTTACGATCGCTCTGATTGGCTGTTAAAAGTGAAACAGCCAATCAGAGCGATTAGTAATATTTCACCACTGAAAAGTGGTGAAATATTACAATCCATTCATGGCCGATGCAGCAATAGCATCGGCCATGGCTGGACACTGTGTTCCCACCCTCCCCACACCGAGTAACGGTGGTGATCGGCCGCCGCCGCCGATTCATGGCGGCGAACGGTCACCGCCGTTACTATCATCTGCTGGCCGCTCCGATCCTCTCCCCTCTGGTGTGCTCGGCTCCCCTCCGCCCTCCGATCACCCCCCCGCCAATATACTCACCTCCTCCGGTCTTCTGCGGCCTCTTGATCCATCCCGGCGGCCGCCTGGGACTTTTCATGGGCGCCGCCATCTTGGAAAATGGCGGGCGCATGCGCAGTGCGCCCGCCAGCCGGCGCATGCGCAGTGCGCCTTTCAAATTACAATTTATTTTTATCACTGTGATAAACTCTCACAGTGATCAAAATAAAATAAATTAACCCCCCCCTGTCATAGGTAGGGACAAAAAATAAAATAAAGAATTTTTTTTTTTTCCTTTTAGGCCCTGTCCACATGTTGCGGATTTCGCTGCGGATCCGCAGAGGATTTCGCTGCGTATCCGCTGAGGATTTCGCTGCTGATCTGCAGAGGATTTCGCTGCTGATCCGCGGCGGATTCGCTGCTGATCCGCTGAGGATTTCGCTGCTGATCGCAGAGGATTTCGCTCCTGATCCGCAGTGATTTCGCTGCTGATCCGCAGCGGATTTCGCTGCTGATCCGCAGCGGATTTCGCTGCTGATCCGCAGCTGATTTCGCTGCTGATCCGCAGCTGATTTCTCTGCGGATCCGCAGCGGATCCAGAAACCATGTACAGTACAATGCAAATAAATGGTAAAATAAAAACGCTGTGCACATGCTGCGGATTTTTCAGCGCGGATTTGCTGCGGTTTTAATTCCGCAGCATGTCAATTCTTTGTACGGATTCCGCAGCGGTTTTACACCTATTCCATTATAGTTGTAAAACCGCAGGGAAAAACCGCAGCAAATCCACGCTAAATTCGCAGGTAAAAGGCAGGTCATTTTACCTGCGGATTTTAGAAAAATCCGCAAGTGAATCCGCAACGTGTGCACGGGGCCTCAGGGTTAGGCTGGATTCTTATTGCATTATGGCAGTCCGTTAGATGGACTGCGTTTCACCGCGGTATAACGCGGTGTAACGCAGTCCATTAACGCTGCCATTCACCTCATTTGTGTGCACATCGCAAAGCGTTTCGCGACGTGCTGTCATTCAGTGACAGAGCCTCGGACACGGGCTGCAGCATCTGGGCTCCATCACCGCTAGCACAGATGAATCATCTGATGATTCATCTGCGCTAGCGGGTATAGCATAACGCGATCGCGTTATGCTATACCATTACCAGCCGGTCAACGCTACGTGTTGAACGGGCTGGTAAAACGCAATATGAACCCAGCCTTAGGGTTAGGGTTAGAATTTGGGTTCGGTTAGAATTTGGGTTAGGGTTGGAATTTGGGTTAGGGTTGGAATTAGGGTTAGGGTTAGGTTTGTGGTTAGGGTTAGAGTTAGGATAAGTGTTAGGGGTGTTTTGGGGTTAGGGTTGGGATTAGGGTTAGGCTAGTGGTTAGGTTTATGGTTAGAGTTGGGATTAGGTTTAGGGGTGTGTTGGGGTTAGGGTTATGGTTAGGGTTTGTATTAGGGTTAGGGGTGTGTTGGGATTAGGGTTGGAGTTAGAATTGAGGGGTTTCCACTATTTAAAAAAATCATTTTTAGCAAAAGCAAATCATGAAAAACAATCATACCCAGTCTGATCAAATGACCAAATGCACTAGCAGGATGCAGCAGGCTCCCATGGATAAAGGCTGGAGAAGCAACAGGTGCTTACCACTGATAAAGGCAGCCACCCTATCACAAAAACAGTGATGATGACGGTGTTAACTGCTTAGTGGGAAAAAAAACACACAGATACAAGTTGCTTAAAACATGAATGTCCCTGCACAGTGTCTGGATAACAGCCTATTTTAAACGCCTATGATGGAAGGCGGCTGGTCAGCACTGAATGTGCACAACACAAAAAACCAAGCCATCAAAAAGAGCCCGGTGTGCACCCTGCAAAAGATGATAAAAAGTGCAAAAAATATGCATATGATAAATGCATCAGATGAGGTATTAGTTACTATTTTGGCCAAAGCAGATAAGCTCGCAACCCAACGTCAAGGGTCCTCATTTTATTGCGAGTAACTAACTAGACATAAATCCAAAAAAAAAATCATTTTTAGCAAAAGCAAATCATGAAAAACAATCATACCCAGTCTGATCAAATGACCAAATGCACTAGCAGGATGCAGCAGGCTCCCATGGATAAAGGCTGGAGAAGCAACAGTGCTTACCACTGATAAAGGCAGCCACCCTATCACAAAAACAGTGATGATGAAGGTGTTAACTGCTTAGTGGGAAAAAAAACACAGATACAGTTGCTTAAAACATGAATGTCATGCACAGTGTCTGGATAACAGCCTATTTTAAACGCCTATGATGGAAGGCGGGCTGGTCAGCACTGAATGTGCACAACACAAAAACCAAGCCATCAAAAGAGCCCGGGTGCACCCTGCAAAAGATGATAAAAAGTGCAAAAAATATGCTATGATAAATGCATCAGATAGTAATTAGTTCATTTTGGCCAAGCAATAAGCTCGCAACCCAACGTCAAGGGTCCTCATTTTATTGCGAGTAACTAAAGACATAAATCCAAAAAAAAAATATTTTTTGCAAAAGCAAATCATGAAAAACAATCATACCCAGTCTGATCAAATGACCAAATGCACACAGGATGCAGCAGGCTCCCATGGATAAAGGCTGGAGAAGCAACAGGTGCTTACCACTGATAAAGGAGCCACCCTATCACAAAAACAGTATGATGAAGGTGTTAACTGCTTAGTGGAAAAAAACACACGATACAGTTGCTTAAACATGAATGTCATGCACAGTGTCTGGATAACAGCCTATTTTAAAACGCCTATGATGGAAGGAGGGCTGGTCAGCACTGAATGTGTGCACAACACAAAAAAGCAAGCCATCAAAAAGAGCCCAGGTGCACCCTGCAAAGATGATAAAAGTGCCAAAAATTATGCATATATAAATTCATCAGATGAGGTATTAGTTACTATTTTTTGCCAAATGCAGATAAGCTTCGCACCAACGTCAACGGGCTCATTTTATTGCTGAGTAACTAACTAACATAAATCCAAAAAAATATTTTAGCAAAGCAATCATGAAAACAATCATCCCAGCTGATCCAATATGACCAAATGACTATCAGATCAGCAGCTCCCATGGATAAAGGCTGTAGAAGCAACAGGTGCTTACCACTGATAAAGGAGCCACCCTATCACAAAAACATGTTTGATGAAGGTGTTAACTGCTTAGTGGAAAAAACACACAGATACAAGTTGCTTAAAACATGAATGTCATGCACATGTCTGGATAACAGCCTATTTTAAACGCCTATGATGGAAGGGGCTGGTCAGCACTGATGTGTCACAACACAAAAAACCAAGCCATCAAAAAGAGCCCAGGTGCACCCTGCAAAGATGGATAAGCGAGCTTAATTCTTTGGCCATAATAGTAATAAACTCATCTGATGCATGTATCATAGTTGATCATTTTTTGCACATTTTTATCAAACTTGCAGGTGCACCGGGTCTCATTTTTGATGCTTGGTTTATTGTAGTGCACATTCATGCGACCAAACCCTCTTCCATCAATGGCGTTAAAATAGCTGATTATCCAGCACTGTGCATGACCAATCATGTTAAGCAATCTTGTATCTGTGTGTTTTTCCCACTAACGTTAAAGCACCCTTCATCATCACTGTTTGTGTGATAGGTGGCTTACTTTATGTGGTAAGCACCTGTTGCTTCTCCACCTTATCCATGGACAGTGTCTGCATAGCAGCATTTTAAACGGCTATGATGGAAGTTGGCTTGTCAGCAAATGAATTTTTGTAATTACTAGTCAATAAGTACTCGCATAAAATGAGCCCCTTGCAAAGTTGGGTTGCGAGCTTATTGCTTTGGCCAAAATAGTAACTAATACCTCATCTGATGCATTTATCATAGGCATCATTTTTTGCACTTTTTATCATCTTTTGCAGGTGCACCCGGGCTCTTTTTGATGGCTTGGTTTTTTGTGTTGTGCACATTCAGTGCTGACCAGCCCGCCTTCCATCATAGCGTTTAAAATAGGCTGTTATCCAGACACTGTGCATGACATTCATGTTTTAAGCAACTTGTATCTGTGTGTTTTTTTTCCCACTAACAGTTAACACCTTCATCATCACTGTTTTTGTGATAGGGTGGCTGCCTTTATCAGTGTAAGCACCTGTTGCTTCTCCAGCCTTTATCCATGGGAGCCTGCTGCATCCTGCTAGTGCATTTGGTCATTTGATCAGACTGGGTATGATTGTTTTTCATGATTTGCTTTTGCTAAAAATGATTTTTTTTTTTTGGATTTATGTCTAGTTAGTTACTCGCAATAAAATGAGGACCCTTGACGTTGGGTTGCGAGCTTATTTGCTTTGGCCGAAATAGTAACTAATACCTCATCTGATGCATTTATCATAGGCATCATTTTTTGCACTTTTTATCATCTTTTGCAGGGTGCACCCGGGCTCTTTTTGATGGCTTGGTTTTTTGTGTTGTGCACATTCAGTGCTGACCAGCCCGCCTTCCATCAAAGGCGTTTAAAATAGGCTGTTATCCAGACACTGTGCATGACATTCATGTTTTAAGCAACTTGTATCTGTGTGTTTTTTTTCCCACTAAGCAGTTAACACCTTCATCATCACTGTTTTTGTGATAGGGTGGCTGCCTTTATCAGTGGTAAGCACCTGTTGCTTCTCCAGCCTTTATCCATGGGAGCCTGCTGCATCCTGCTAGTGCATTTGGTCATTTGATCAGACTGGGTATGATTGTTTCCACTATTTAGGCCCATCAGGGGGTCTCCATACGCGACATGGTGCCACCATTGATTCCTGAAAATTTTGCGTTCAAAAAGTCAAACAGTGCTCCCTTTATTCCAAGCCTCGACGTATGCCCAAACAGTGGTTTACCCCCACATATGGGGTATCAGCGTACTCTGTAAAAATTGCACAACAACTTTCGGGGTCTAATTTCTCCTGTTAACATTGGGAAAATAAAAAAATTGGGGACTAAAGATCATGTTTGTGGAAAAAATATGATTTTTTTATTTTCATGCCCGGGCGTTATAAACTTCTGTGTAGCCCTTGGAGGTTCAAAGTGCTCACTACACATCTAGATAAGTTATTTGCGGGGTCTAGTTTCCAAAATGGGGTCACTTGTGGGGAGTTTCTACAGTTTAGGCACATCAGGGGCTCTACAAACGTAACATGACGCCCGCAGACCATTCCATCAAGTGGGCATTTCAAAACGTCACTACTTCACTTCCGAGCCCCGACGTGCGCCCATACAGTAGTTTTCTCCCACATATGGGGTATCAGCGTACTCAGGACAAATTGGACAACAACTTTTGGGGTTTAATTTCTCCTGTTACCCTTGGGAAAATAAAAAAATTGGGGACTAAAAGATCCTGATTATGGAAGAAATATGATTTTTTTATTTTCATGCCCGGGCGTTATAAACTGCTGTGTAGCCCTTGGGGGTTCAAAGTGCTCACCACACATCTAGATAAGTTCTTTGCGGGGTCTAGTTTCCAAAATGGGGTCACTTGTGGGGAGTTTCTACTGTTTAGGCACATCAGGGGCTCTGCAAACCTAACATGACGCCCGCAGACCATTCCATCAAAGTCGGCATTTCAAAACGTTACTACTTCCCTTCCGAGCCCCAACGTGTGCCCGAACAGTGGTTCCCCCCCACATATGGGGTACCAGTGTACTCAGGACAAACTGTACAACAACTTTTGTGGTCCAATTTCTCCTGTTATCCTTGTGAAAATATAAAATTGCGGGTTAAAAAAATCTGTTTTTGAGGATAAAAATGATTTTTTATTTTCACGGCTCTGCATTATAAACTTCTGTGAAGCACTTGGGGGTTCAAGGTGCTCACCACACATCTGGATAAGTTCCTTTGGGGGTCTAGTTTACAAAATGGGGTAACTTGTGGGGGTTTCTACTGTTTAGGCACATCAGGGGCTCTGCAAACGTAACAAGATGCCCGCAGACCATTCCATCAAGTCGGCATTTCAAAGCGTCACTATATCCCTTCCGAGCCCTGACGTGTGCCCAAACAATGGTTCCCCCCCCATATGGGGTACTAGCGTACTCAGGATAAATGGACAACAAATTTTGGGTCCAATTTCTCCTGTAACCATTGTGAAAATAAAAAATAGTGGGCTAAAATATCATTTTTTGAGAAAAAAAAAAGATTTTTATTTTCACGGCTCTGCGTTATAAACTTCTGTGAAGCACCTGGGGGTTCAAAGTGCTCACTTTGCATCTAGATAAGTTCCTTAGGGGGCCTAGTTTCCAAAATGGGGTCATTGTGGGGGAGCTCTAAACTTTAGGCACACAGGGGCTCTCCAAACACGACATGGTGTCCGCTAACGATTGGAGCTAATTTTCCATTCAAAAAGTCAAATGGCGCTCCTTCCCTTCTGAGCCCTGCCGTGCGCCCAAACAGTGGTTTATGACCACATATGAGGTATCTGTGTACTCAGGAGAAATTGCCCAACAAATTTTACGATCCAATTTATACTGTTGCCCATGTGAAAATGAAAAATCTGAGGCTAAAAGAAAATTTTTGTGAAAAAAAAGTACTTTCTTTTTTTTATGGATCAATTTGTGAAGCACCTGGGGGTTCAAAGTGCTCACTATGCATCTAGATAAGTTCCTTAGGGGGTCTAGTTTCCAAAATGGGGTCACTTGTGGGGGAGCTCAAATTTTTAGGCACACAGGGACTCTCCAAATGCGACATGGCAACCGCTAAATATTCCAGCATATTTTCCATTCAAAAAGTCAAATGGTGCTCCTTCCCTTCTGAGCCCTGCCGTGCGCCCAAACAGTGGTTCATGACCACATATGAGGTATCTGTGTACTCAGGAGAAATTGCCCAACAAATTTTAGGATCAAATTTATACTGTTGCCCATGTGAAAATCAAAGAACTGAGGCTAAAAGAAAATTTTTGTGAAAAAAATTGTACTTTCTTTTTTTTACGGATCAATTTGTGAAGCACCTGGGGGTTCAAAGTGCTCACTATGCATCTAGATAAGTTCCTTAGGGGGTCTAGTTTCCAAAATGGGGTCACTTGTGGGGGAGCTCCAATGTTTAGACACACAGGGACTCTCCAAATGCGACATGGCAACCGCTAAATATTCCAGCATATTTTCCATTCAAAAAGTCAAATGGTGCTCCTTCCCTTCTGAGCCCTGCCGTGCGCCCAAACAGTGGTTCATGACCACATATGAGGTATCTGTGTACTCAGGAGAAATTGCCCAACAAATTTTAGGATCCAATTTATACTGTTGCCCTTGTGAAAATGAAAAAACTGAGGCTAAAAGAAAATTTTTGTGAAAAAAAAGTACTTTCTTTTTTTTACGGATCAATTTGTGAAGCACCTGGGGGTTCAAAGTGCTCACTATGCATCTAGATAAGTTCCTTAGGGGGTCTCGTTTCCAAAGTGGGGTCACTTGTGGGGGACCTCCAATGTTTAGGCACACAGGGAATCTCCAAATGCGACATGGCAACCGCTAAATATTCCAGCATATTTTCCAATCAAAAAGTCAAATGGCGCTCCTTCCCTTCAGATCCCTGCCGTGCGCCCAAACAGTGGTTTATGACCACATATGAGGTATCTGTGTACTCAGGAGAAACTGCCCAACAAATTTTAGGATCCAATTTATACTGTTGCCCTTGTGAAAATGAAAAAAACTGAGGCTAAAAGAAAATTTTTGTAAAAAAAAAGTACTTTCTTTTTTTTTACGGATCAATTTGTGAAGCACCTGGGGGTTCAAAGTGCTCACTATGCATCTAGATAAGTTCCTTAGGGGTATAGTTTCCAAAATGGGGTCACTTGTGGGGGAGCTCCAATGTTTAGGCACACAGGGACTCTCCAAATGCGACACGGCAACCGCTAAATATTCCAGCATATTTTCCATTCAAAAAGTCAAATGGCGCTCCTTCCCTTCTGAGCTCTGCCGTGCACCCAAACAGTGGTTTATGACCACATATGAGGTATCTGTGTACTCAGGAGAAATTGCCCAACAAATTTTAGGATCCATTTTATCCTGTTGCCCATGTAAAAATGAAAAAATTGATGCTAAAAGAAAATTGTCCATTTTTTCCTTCCACGTTGCTTTAGTTCCTGTGAAGCACCTGAAGGGTTAATAATCTTCTTGAATGTAGTTTTGAGTAGCTTGAGGGGTGCAGGTTTTATAATGGTGTCACTTTTGGGTATTTTCTGCCATATAGACCCCTCAAAGTGACTTCAAATGTGAGGTGGTCCCTAAAAAAATGGTTTTGTAAATTTTGCTGTAAAAATGATAAATTGCTGGTCAAATTTTAACCCTTATAACTTCCTAACAAAAAAAATGTTGTTCCCAAAATTGTGCTGATGTAAAGTAGACATGTGGGAAATGTTATTTATTAACTATTTTGTGTCACATAACTCTCTGGTTTAACAGAATAAAAATTAAAAATTTGAAAATTACAAAATTTTCAAAATTTTTGCCAAATTTCCATTTTTTTCACAAATAAATGCAAAAATTATCGACCTAAATTTACCACTAACATGAAGCCCAATATGTCACGAAAAAACAGTCTCAGAATCGCTAGGATCCGTTGAAGGGTTCCTGAGTTATTACCTCATAAAGGGACACTGGTCAGAATTGCAAAAAATGGCAAGGTCTTTAAGGTCAAAATAGGCTGGGTCATGAAGGGGTTAATAATGTAATCCCTTCCCCTAACCACTTATGAGAGTGAGTGTGTATATAGGTATAGATATTGTGGTAAGACGACTCGCTCGGCTCTCCTGAAGGCAGACTCAGGACACACGTTCTCTGGGTTTTCTTTCTGCTGGTTTATTATCAGCCATAAACTCATGCACGTTTCGCAGGAAAAGTAAACATGACCGTTCTGGGTTCAACGGGAAAACATAAAAAAACAAACAATAACTCAGTCCATAGATGAGTGGGTTCCGCCCGCTCTCGGTAGCATAAACGGCACTGCTAAAGTCTTTGTGGAAAGCTCTGCAGCTTCCACTATCCTGTCTGGAGACTTGCCTCTCCAGACCACAACACAGAGAAAAAAAAACAGGACTGAGCTTTTATACATTGCTCAGCCACACCCTTTTAACATATAACATGCTGGCAGATAAATAAAGTAGGTCTTAGTTCACACAGGAGAGCATCCTGTGTGACACATACCTCCCCTCACATATAAAACCAGTGACACTGTCACATATTCCCCCCCTCTGCCCAAAGCCGGGGGTTTGGGCACCTTCTGACACCAGACAGGGAATCCTAGAGAGGGCATCTGCATTCCCATGTAACTTCCATGGCCTATGCTCCACGTGAAAGTTAAACTCTTGAAGCTCTAGGAACCATCTAGTTACCCTAGCATTTTTTCCCCTCTTTTCCCTCAGCCATCTCAACGGGGCATGGTCTGATACTAATTTAAACTTCCGGCCTAGTAGGTAATATTTCAGTGTATCCACGGCCCATTTTATGGCTAAACACTCTTTCTCTACTATGGCGTAGTTCTTCTCGCAGGAGGACAGCTTTCGGCTTAGATAGAGAATGGGATGTTCTTCCCCATTTATTTCTTGGGAGAGTACGGCCCCTAGACCAACCTCTGATGCGTCAGTCTGGACCACAAATTCTTTCTTAAAGTCTGGTGCGACCAGGACACGCTGCTTGCACAGTGTTAGCTTCAGCTTTTGAAACGCGATCTCCGTTTCTTCCGTCCATTTCACCATGGTTGATTTGGTGCCTTTTAGAAGATCTGTTAGTGGGGCGGCAATCGTGGCGAAATTCGGGATAAACCGCCGGTAGTATCCCACCATTCCCAGGAATGCTTTCACCTGCTTCTTTGAGAGCGGTTGCGGCCAGGTTTGAATTGCCTCCACTTTCTTGATCTGCGGCTTTATTTCGCCTCTCCCAACAACATAGCCCAGGTACTTGGCCTCCTCTTTTCCGATGGCACACTTTTTCGGATTTATGGTAAATCCTGCTTTCCTTAGCGCGTCCAAAATGGCCTGTAGTTTAGGTAGGTGACTAGCCCAGTCTGGGCTAAAGACCACAATGTCGTCGAGGTAGGATGCGGCATACTTCTTATGTGGGGCTAGGATCCGATCCATAGCCCTCTGGAAAGTGGCTGGGGCCCCCTGTAGTCCGAACGGCATCCGCTTGTATTGAAAACAGCCATCAGGTGTTGAGAAAGCCGTCTTCTCTTTAGCCATTTGGGACATGGGGATCTGCCAGTAGCCCTTCGTCAGGTCAAGAGTGGTGATGTACCTCGCCGGTCCAAGCCTCTCGATGAGTTCGTCGACGCGGGGCATCGGGTACGCGTCACACTTGGATACCTCATTTAGCCGACGGTAGTCATTACAAAACCTCCACTCTCCATTGGGTTTCGGCACGAGGACGATTGGGCTCGACCACCCACTCTTCGACTCCTCTACTACCTCGAGATCTAACATCCTCTTCACCTCAGCCGAGATCACCTCCCGGCGTGCTTCCGGAATTCGATACGGCTTCAAATTCACTCATACATGCGGTTCTGTCAGCACGTCATGCTCTATCACTTGTATATGCCCTGGCAATTCTGAGAACAGGTCCCGATTCCGCTGTAGTAATTCTCGACACTGTTGCTTCTGGGCCGGTGATAGAGTCTCTGCAATAGTGACCTCCTCCACCTTGCCTTCTGGTGCGGCTCACAGGCAAGGAGTTTCCACAGGTTCACGGTCCCGCCACGGCTTGAGCAAGTTTATATGATATATTTGATAGGCCTTCCTTCGGCCAGGCTGGTGGACTTTATAATTAACCTCGCTGACTTTCTCCACCACCTCGTATGGACCTTGCCATTTGGCGAGGAACTTGCTCTCGACGGTAGGGATCAGCACCAAAACACGGTCTCCGAGCTGGAACTGTCTTAGTCTCGCCGACCGGTTATAGACTCTCGCCTGGGCTTCCTGCGCCTGGAGGAGATGTTCCTTTACGATGGGCATCACCTTTGACATTCTCTCCTGTAACTGGGCGACATGTTCGATGATACTCCGGTGTGGCGTGACTTCAGCCTCCCAAGTTTCCTTGGCGATGTCTAGGAGACCTCTTGGATGCTGCCCGTATAGGAGCTCAAATGAGAGAAGCCCGTGGAGTCTTGAGGAACTTCTCTGACCGAGAAAAGCAAAAATGGGAGCAGGTAGTCCCAGTCTCTCCCATCCTTTTCAACGACCTTCTTGAGCATCGCCTTTAAGGTCTTGTTGAAGCGTTCCACTAGGCCGTCCGTTTGTGGATGATAAACCGAGGTCCGCAGCTGAGTTATCTGAAGGACTCTGCAAAGCTCCTTCATCACCTTGCTCATGAAGGGGGTTCCTTGGTCTGTTAGAATCTCTTTTGGTAGACCTGTCCGAGCAAAAATATGGACCAATTCTTGGGCTATACTTTTACTGGACATGTTCCTTAGGGGAACCACTTCTGGATACCGAGTCGCATAGTCCATGACGACCAGGATATATTGGTGGCCCCGAGCTGATTTGACTATGGGGCCCACGAGGTCCATGGCAATCCTCTCAAAGGGAACCTCTATCACAGGTAGTGGAACTAAGGGGCTACGGAAGTGGGAGGAGGGAGCGGTTATTTGGCAGGTGGGGCAGGACCTACAAAAGTTTTGAATTTCTCGATAACACCCTGGCCAATAGAACCTCCTCAGTATCCTCTCCTGAGTTTTCTCGACCCCTAGGTGTCCCCCCAGAACATGTGAATGGGCCATGTCTAGCACCCGCCATCTGTATGGCCCCGGCACTAACAGCTGTTCCACTATCTCACCGCCCCTCAGTTTGGCCACCCGATATAGCAACTCCCCCTGTACTGCAAAGTGGGGGAATCTGGTGTCGGCCCCCGGCTCTTGGGCAACCCCATTTCACACAGTAACCTGGTCGAACGCCCCTTTTAAGGTCAGGTCTCGAACTTGAGCAGTCCCAAAGTTCTCTCTGGACATATCTAACGCAGGTAGGTCGGCCTCCTCGGTCACCGTCTCACCCTCATCACCGAGAAGGACGCACAGTGGGAACTCCTCTCTCTGAGACTCTGTCGGGGGTTCTTCTTCAAGGATCTCGTTTTTCGCCATGCTACTTAGTCCAGTTCCCTTCCCCCACAAGTCCCAGAATAAGGAAAAATCACGGCCCAATATGACGGATGTATCAGGTCCTTTACCACCCCGACTTCATGGGACTGGGCACCACAGTCTGTCCCTACTGTTACTGTGGCCACGGGATAGTCCTTGGCGTCACCATGGATGCACCGAACACCCAGGGTTTTGGAAGGGATCAACTGGTGGGGAAGGGATGCTCTGATCAAGGTCACCAGACTCCCGGAGTCCAACAGCCCAAGCACTTTTATTCCATTAATGGATATTGCACACGCCTGCGGTCCCTTGCCGGGTCGACAGTCCACGCTACAGGCTGGATAGGCATAATAGGAGACCCTCTGCCTAGGCTGCAGTCCATGGGCTCAGGGGATATTTGACACTTGGCGGCTACATGTCCAGGGTTGTGACATTGCCAGCAAACTATATCTTTCCCATTTGTTCTAAAGGTCCCTTCAATAGGAGTGGGACACCCCCAGTGGTGGCTCTAGACCCCTTCCGTGGTAAACCCACCCCCTTTTGGGTATCCCAGTAGGGAGAAATGACTGCATCCAGTTTCCCAAGAGATCTCTCAACTACCTGGTACCTCTCTACCAGGCCGATAAAGTCATCTGCGTTCTGGGGATCACCCTGGGCAACCCAGGTCTGTACTGACTTGGGAAGGGAATGCATGAATCTATCAATCACCACCCGCTCAACCATCTGGGCCGGAGTGGAGGACTCCGGTTGTAGCCACTTCTGAACAAGATGCAATTGGTCAAACATCTGCGAACGAGGGGGTTTGTTACTAGCATACGCCCAGTGATGAACTCGCTGGGCTCTTACTGCCATATTTACTCCCAGACGTGCTAAGATCTCTGTCTTTAGTTTGGGATACTCCTTAGCATCTTGCAGCGCCAAGTCAAAATACGCTTTTTGGGGTTCACCCGATAAATATGGCGCCAGAACCTCTGCCTACTGTGCTGGTGGAAGTCTCTCCCGATCAGCCACCCTCTCAAAAACAGTCAGAAATGCTTCTACATCATCCCCAGGGTCATCTTCTGCATGGCCCGCCTTACCGCCTTCCTGACGTGAGAATCATCAGTCGGCCCTGGGGTTGGGGTGGCCGCCCGGCTCTGGATGGCGTCCGCCAAAAGCTGTATCTGTTGTTGCGCCTCCTGCTGGTGCTGCTGCTGCGACTTTTGCTGCGACTGGATCTGCTGAAGCAACAGTTTGGTCGTCTCCTGGTGCTGCTGCTGCATGCTCTGCTGGGCCTGCTGTATGCTCTGCTGGCTCTGTAGGTGTTGCTGCTGTATGCTCTGCTGGGCCTGGACCAGGTGCTTAACGAGCTCCTCCATGCTGCCGGACTTCTCTAGCTGTCTGGCAGCCTTCACCCAGGACATCCACCGGTCTTTGTGGCAGGCTCACGTGTTCCTGGAATCACACACCAACTGTGGTAAGACGACTCGCTCGGCTCTCCTGAAGGCAGACTCAGGACACACGTTCTCTGGGTTTTCTTTCTGCTGGTTTATTATCAGCCATAAACTCATGCAGGTTTCACAGGAAAAGTAAACATGACCGTTCTGGGTTCAACGGGAAAACATAAAAAAAACAAACAATAACTCAGTCCATAGATGAGTGGATTCCGCCCGCTCTCGGTAGCATAAACGGCACTGCTAAAGTCTTTGTGGAAAGCTCTGCAGCTTCCACTATCCTGTCTGGAGACTTGCCTCTCCAGACCACAACACAGAGAAAAAAAAACAGGACTGAGCTTTTATACATTGCTCAGCCACACCCTTTTAACATATAACATGCTGGCAGATAAATAAAGTAGGTCTTAGTTCACACAGGAGAGCATCCTGTGTGACACATATCTCCCCTCACATATAAAACCAGTGACACTGTCACAATATATATATATATATATATATATACACACATTTACACTTAAACACACACTCTTATAAGTTGTTAGGGGAACGGTTTACTTTATTAAAACTTGATGAACAGTAGGAACATTGGTTTATTGGGACTCTTAGCGCAGCTCCCACAATACACACTGTGCAAGCATGGAAAACAATAAGCACTGAACAAGTGCAGGATATGCAATGACATAGGCGTAACCACGGGAACAATTGAATTGCGTAGGCCGGGGCAAGCCTGACTGAACACGATGAAGCACACCCCTATGACTAAACAAGCAGGTAAGATATAACTATATAAAGAGTTTTTTAGAAGGATTATAGAGGCAATTTTAATGGGAAAAACGTGTTAGTGACGCATATTGCATCACTAACAACGCACTGAGACATTTCACATGCTACAAAGGACATGAAAGGTTCCCTTTAAGCATATCAAAATGTCAAAATGAAACACCTACTATAAATGTAGTTCAAGATCAGTCTCAATTAAATAACTGTTACATGTATTAAATTATATAATTGAAGCAATAAAGTATAATTCTAAAGATTGTAAGTGTGATGCCTGTGAATATCAATTTCCTTTGGTTTTTCAGGTGTATTATCAAGTCAATTTTGTTCATAAAAGAAGTAATTTCAAAAGCAAAATAATTATAGTGATACCTTAATATATAAATACAGGTTTAACAAATGTCACGGTGGCTCAGTGGTTAGCACTGCAGCCTTGCAGCACTCGGGTCCTGGGTTCAAATCCCATCAAAGACAACATCTGCAAGGAGTTTGTATGTTCTCCCTGTGTTTTCAAGGGTTTCCTCTGGGTACTCTGGTTTCATCCCAGAATCCAAAGACATACTGATAGGGAACTTAGATTGTGAGTCCCTTTGGGGACAGTGACAAAAATGTCTGTAAAGGGCTGTGGAATTAATGGCGCTATATAAATGAGTAAAACAAATAAATACTTTAGAATATAATTTAAAAAACTGACTGTTAGGGCTGGCGGAACGCACAAAATAAATATAAATAATAAGTGCGTTCGCAGCCCGGGGTCCACCGTTCAGGCAGAGCCTGCTGCTAGTAGGATGGCGGTATGGCGAACTCTGTTACTTCACAGAGTCGCAACTATGGACACTGTGGCCCTATATGGCGGTATAAGCGAACTCTGTTACACCACAGAGTCGCTAAGGTAGAAACGCAGAAATATGAACTGTGTCCTGTTAACTCCACAGGTATGCACAGACAACTGCTGTGTGGACAGCAGTCTGTAGTAACGCAATCAGCAAGACAATCTCCTCACCGGAGAAGCCTGTATTCAAGGGGCTTATTTCAGCCGAGTCCTAAACACGTGCACACAATCTCCTCACCAGAGGTGCCGGTATTCTAGGGGCTTATTTCAGCCGAGCCCTAACACATGCGTGCAAGCTCACCCTGGCGTAAAGCACATAATGTGATTGATACTAGCGCATGCGGCACGACCATGCCACGCTTTTATAGTAGCAACTACAGGACCTGCCAGATAAGGACCAATAGGAAACTGCTCCAGAACACAAGTGGTTTCAGGACCTTCCTGGCGGACCAATAGGAGCTGCTGCAATACCTGAGCATATGACCCCTGATCTCCAATGAGAGATCTTACTCTGGGCATGCTCAGAAGGGGAAAGCAAGGACTGTCCTAAAGACGTCTGCTCGCCGCTAACCAGTACTGCCTACAATAGCAGAGCCTGGAGGAGCAGCAGTAATCCTGTTCACAATGTTAGACTGGGCGAGAGCTGAGACCGACGTCTAAGCTGAGCAGAGTCCACTGCGGCCGGAGATGGATGGGAGACTGCAGCAGGGACGGCTCGAGACTCCCCTTGTGCAGAAGTGGGAACTAGACCCCTTGCACTGACTTTAATAAAAAAGCATAGAATACAAAATGTAACTTCACAAATCTTACATGACTGATTTAAATTTGCTTTATATAATAATTTTGATTACTTATCAAGCATAATACTATACAGTAAAAACAATACTATTTAGAGGTATTGCACATGTATTTGTCAGAACATGTATATAGCGCTAAATTAATAATGTTTTATTACAGTCTGCTGGTATTTGAGGAATGGGCTAAGATTGGCTATACATCATGTTTGCAGCAGGTCATAACAGCTAAAGGTCTCTACTAAGTCCTAAAGAAGCTTGTCAATGAAGGGGTTGAATAAATCTGAGACTAGAGCAGATAATAAATGTGGCATTTTGTATTGAATTTGGAGAAGTCACTTGTTATATTAGTTATGCTGAGTTATTTAATTTGTTCTTGTTTGACTGTTTTATTACAAACAGCAGAAAGTTTGTACATTTTTCTAAAACAACTAATTGACAATGGGGGTTAAATAGTTTTCATTGAAACTTGAGGACAGACATCAACTGATGAGAAGAAGGTGAGGCTCAGTCCAACCATCATTATATATAGGTGAGTATGAGCTATTTGTGTAATTAATTTTTTCGTGAAATGTAAGTGCAGTATCGTCATATCTTTGGTATAAACCCTGCTTTTTGCTAGTATTAGCACGTGAGACTCTTGTTCGTCCACCAAAATCCTTCATCTGATTCATCAAAACATACTGTAATTTTTTTTTTAATTATGAACCCAATATTTCACGGAAATTAATATGAAGGATGTTGGGATGTAGGTATTGTGGTGAAAGGGTGGAGATGAAGGACGAGTAAATGACCAGTACTTATCTTGAGTGGGATGAGAATCAATAGAATTGGTCATGTAAGCTAAGCATACTCAATGTGATTTGTCATTTAAGTTATTCTTTAAGCACAGAAATAATGTTCAAACCAAGTACAGTTATTCGGTGTACCCTTAGCATAGCCAAACATTTAAGTGAACTTTCCAGACTGTTTTTCACTCTGCCTCCAAGCCCCCTCTTCTTTGATCAACAGATTTGGCTTTATAGAGCCAGAGAAGGGGCTGGGATAGTTTACAAACAACTGTGGTGCACTTAGATATTTACCTATGCCAAGAGTACACTGAGTGCCTGTACTTGGTTTGAACAGTCATTCTATGCTGACAGAGCCTCTTTAACCCCTTCACCCCCAAGGGTGGTTTGCACGTTAATGACCGGGCCAATTTTTACAATTCTGACCACTGTCTCTTTATGAGGTTATAACTCTGGAACGCTTCAACGGATCTTCGCGATTCAGAGATTGTTTTCTCGTGACATATTGTACTTCATGTTAGTGGTAAAATTTCTTTGATATAACTTGCGTTTATTTTTGAAAAAACGCAAATATGGTGAAAATTTTTATAATTTTGCAATTTTCAAACTTTGAATTTTTATTCCCTTAAAACAGAGAAATATATCACACAAAATAGTTAAGAAATAACATTTCCCACATGTCTACTTTACATCAGCACAATTTTGGAACCAAAATTTTTTTTTGTTAGGAAGTTATACGGGTTAAAAGTTGACCAGCGATTTCTCATTTTTACAGCAAAATTTACAAAGCCATTTTTTTTAGGGACCACCTCACATTTGAAGTCACTTTGAGGGGTCTATATGGCAGAAAATACCCAAAAGTGACACCATTCTAAAAACTTCACCCCTCAAGGTACTCAAAACCACATTCAAGAAGTTTATTAACCCTTCAGGTGCTTCACAGTAACTAAAGCAACGTGGAAGGAAAAAATGAATATTTTACTTTGTAGCCACAAAAATTATCTTTTACAAACTTTTTTTTATTTTCACAAGGGTAAAAGGAGAAAATGGACAGATAAGGTTGTTATGCAATTTCTCCTGAATACGCCAATACCCCATATGTGGGGGAAAACCACTGTTTGGGCACACGGCAGAGCTCGTAAGGTAAGGAGCGACGTTTGACTTTTTCAAACTAAAATTGGCTGGAATTTGGAGAGCCCCTGATGCGCCTAAACAGTGGAAACCCCCCCACAAGTGACACCATTTTGGAAAACTAGACCCCCTAAGGTACTTATCTAGATCTGTTGTGAGCACTTTGAACCCTCAAGTGTTTCACAAAAGTTTATAAAGCCTGGGTGTGAAAAAAAAAAAAAACAATTTTCCACAAAAATGATTTTTTAGTCCCAAATTTTTGAATTTTCCCAAGGAAATTGGACCCCAAAAGTTGTTGTCCAATTTGTCCTGAGTACGCTGATACCCCATATGTGGGGGGGAAACTGTTTTGGGCGCACGGCAGGGCTTGGAAAGGATGTAGTAACGTTTTGGAATGCAGACGTTAATGTGGGTCATGTTCCGTTTGCAGTGCCCCAGATGAGCCTAAACAGTGGAAACCCCCCACAAGTGACCCCATTTTGGAAACTAGACCCCCTAAGGAACTTATCTAGATCTTTGGTGAGCACTTTGAACCCCCAAGTGCTTCACACAAGTTTATAATGCCCGGGCATGAAAATAAAAAATCCTATTTTTTTCCCACAAAAATTATCTTTTAGTCACTAATTTTTTATTTTCCCAAGGGTAACAGGAGAAATTAGACCATATATGTTGTTGTACAATTTGTCCTGAGTATGCTGATACCCCATATGTGGGGGGGAACCACTGTTTGGGCGCACGGCAGAGCTCGGAATGGAAGGAGCACCATTTGACTTTTTCCAACCAAAATTGGCTGGAATTGAGTTTGGATGCCATGTTGCATTTGGAGAGCCCCTGATGTGCCTAAACAGTGGAAACCCCCCACAAATGACCCCATTTGGGAAACTAGACCCCCTAAGGAACTTATCTAGATTTTTGATGAGCAATTTGAACCCCCAAGTGCTTCACACAAGTTTATAACGTAGAGCCGTAAAATTTAAAAATCATATTTTTTTCCACAAAAATTATCTTTTCACCCCAATTTTTATTTTTCCAAGGGTAACAAGACTCCAAAAGTTATTGTGCAATTTGTCCTGAGTGCGCTGATACCCCATATGTGGGGGTAAACCACTGTTTGGGTGCATGGCAGAGTTTGGAAGGGAAGGAGCGCCGTCTGACTTTTTCAACGCAGAATTGGCTGGACGCCATGTCGTGTTTGGAGACCTCCTGATCTGCCTAAACAGTGGAAACCCCCATAAATGACACCATTTTGGAAACTAGACCCATCAAGGAACTTATCTAGATGTGTGGTGAGAACTTTGAACCCCCAGGTGTTTCACTAAAGTTTATAACGTACAGCCGTAAAATAAAAAATCTTATTTTTTTTTTACAAAAATGATTTTTTCGCCCCCAATATTTTATTTTCACAAGGGTAGCAGAAGAAATTGGAACCCAAAAGTTGTTGTCCAATTTGTCCTGAGTACACTGATATCCAATATGTGGGCGAAAACTACTGTATGGGCACACGTCGGGGCTCGAAAGGGAAGTAGTGACGTTTTGGATTGCAGACTTTGATGGAATGGTCTGGGGGCGTCATGTCACATTTGAAGAGCCCCTGATGCACCTAAACAGTGGAAATCCCCCACAAGTGACCCCATTTTGGCAAATAGACCCCACAAGGAACTTATCTAGATGTGTGGTGAGCACTTTGAACCCCGAAGTGCTTCACAGAAGTTTATAACGCACAGCCGTAAAAATAAAAAATCTTTTTTTTTTTTGCAAAAATGATTTTTTCGCCCCAATATTTTATTTTTACAAGGGTAACAGGAGAAATTGGACCCCAAAAGTTGTTGCCCAATTTGTCCTGAGTACGCTGATACCCAATATGTGGGAGAAAACTACTGTATGGGTACACGTTGGGGCTCGGAAGGGAAGTAGTGACGTTTTGGATTGCAGACTTTGATGGAATGGTCTGGGGGCGTCATGTCGCATTTGGAGAGCCCCTGATGTGCCTAAACAGTGGAAACCCCCACAATGACCCCATTTGGGAAACTAGACCCCCTAAGGAACTTATCTAGATTTTGATGAGCAATTTGAACCCCCAAGTGCTTCACACAAGTTTATAACGTAGAGCCGTAAAATTAAAAATCATATTTTTTTCCACAAAAATGATCTTTTCACCCCAATTTTTTATTTTTCCAAGGGTAACAAGACTCCAAAAGTTATTGTGCAATTTGTCCTGAGTGCGCTGATACCCCATATGTGGGGTAAACCACTGTTTGGGTGCATGGCAGAGTTTGGAAGGGAAGGAGCGCCGTCTGACTTTTTCAACGCAGAATTGGCTGGACGCCATGTCGTGTTTGGAGACCTCCTGATCTGCCTAAACAGTGGAAACCCCCATAAATGACACCATTTTGGAAACTAGACCCCTCAAGGAACTTATCTAGATGTGTGGTGAGAACTTTGAACCCCCAGGTGTTTCACTAAAGTTTATAACGTACAGCCGTAAAATAAAAAATCTTATTTTTTTTTTACAAAAATGATTTTTTCGCCCCCAATATTTTATTTTCACAAGGGTAGCAGAAGAAATTGGAACCCAAAAGTTGTTTGTCCAATTTGTCCTGAGTACACTGATATCCAATATGTGGGCGAAAACTACTGTATGGGCACACGTCGGGGCTCGAAAGGGAAGTAGTGACGTTTTGGATTGCAGACTTTGATGGAATGGTCTGGGGGCGTCATGTCACATTTGAAGAGCCCCTGATGCACCTAAACAGTGGAAATCCCCCACAAGTGACCCCATTTTGGCAAATAGACCCCACAAGGAACTTTTTCTAGATTTTTGGTGACACTTTTGAACCCGAATGCTCACAGAAATTTTATAAAGCACAGCCAAAAATAAAAAAACTTTTTTTTTTTTGCAAAAATGATTTTTTCGCCCCAATATTTTTTTTTAACAAAAGGGAAAAAAAGAAATTTTGGGCCCAAAAGTTGTTGCCCAAATTTTTCCTGAGTATGCTAACCCCAAAATGGGGAAAAACTACTGTATGGTACACGTTGGGCCGGAAGGGGAAATAGTGACGTTTTGGATTGCAACTTTATGAATGGGCTGGGGCTCGTCGCATTTGGAGAGCCCCTGATCCCCCTAAAAAGTGAAATCCCCACAATGACCCCATTTTGGGAAAAAAGACCCCACAAGAATTTTCATGTGGGTGACGCTATGAAGCCCCAAGTGCTTCACAGAAGTTTTTAAGTACAGCCGTAAAAACAAAAAAAATTTTTTTTGTACAAAAATGAAATTTTCGCCCTCATTTTTTTTTTTTCCCAAGGTAACAAAGAAATAGGGCATCAATAAGTAAACCTTTAAATGATAATAATACTGTCAAAAGTCGATTGCACCAGAACCTATTTGAAACGGAAAAAACACTTTTTTATAAAAAATACTTACATTTTGCACTTTTTTTTTTTTTTTTTACTGATATTTCCACAATATATTGACACCTAGTATTATAATTAATCTAAGTAATATACCTTTTTCTAAGAATATACTGGTTTTCAGTCAACTTGTTGAAAGCACTATGTAATAAATTAAATTATTAGCACCCACCATAATTTAAATATCCTTTGCAATTTTCAGATTTATATTATGAGTTTTGTATAATTTTAACTGGTCAAAAAATTCCATAGATCGCAAGCAATTTAAGGAATTTAGAAAATTTGCGAGTATTTTACCCTGTCAGTCAGGAATTTGCAAATAAATGATTTTGTTGATGAAATCCATTTTGAGTGTTGGAATTTTTTTACAATTATGAATTTTCTAGAGGGATTGGGAAGGTTTTATATGGTGCACTGAAGCTTAATGCACAATCTTTTTTTAGACTAGTAAAAAATTTCCTCATATACGTGACAATCACAATGTCCATTGTACAATTGCTGAAATTTGAACACAAATTCAGTGTTGAAACAATATTTTAACATTAATTCTTCTGTCAAGTTACAAGAAATAAATGTAATAAGGAGGGCTTTCCTTAAAGGACCTGTGACCCATTGTGTCCGAATGTGTTCCAGCATTCATGGCCAAATAGCGACCCGAAGTTCCCCGGCTTATAGGTGAGAATAGAGCGCCCTTATTGTAAAAAAATTTAACTGCTTGTTTGCATTTTCCGAAATCACTTAGGTTAAAACTTCCAGAAGCTTTTCCAAAAGTGGGGCACTTTTAAAATGATATCACCTTTGTATTTCCCAAAATATGGCCCCCAAAGTCCCTTAAACCTGGATTGTACGAAAAAATGAAATTAGACATTTTAACCCCAAAAGGCTACATAAAAAAGCACTTCAATATTGTTGCTGATTTAAGTGGCTGGGGAAATTTTTTAATTTCTGTGGTTGACCATCTGGATTAAAGGGATAATCTTAAATTTTAAAATTGCAATTGTTTTTTTACTTTTTTTTCAATTTTTTTATAAATAACACAAACATCAACCATTTACCTTATAAATTTGCCATTTAAAAAATTCAGAATTGGGTTGTTGAATATTCCAGAGTTACTTTCACATAATTGACATTGGTCAGAATTTAAAAAAGCCTCATAGGGGTAATATATTGTCTGGCCAAAGACCTTCCTCGTGCTGAATATATTTATATTTAAAAAAAATCACTTTGCATAAACGGGCGCTCCTGCGCATTATCATATCTATGATACATAAATTATTTTATTTGGAATACATTTATAAAAAAAATATTTCTCAAAGCCGCAGGACTCGCCTGCTCAATACATCTTCCGCGATTGGGAGACAATTTTTTTTCCTCATAAAAAGGTTCTGGCGGGCTGCGCTGTAGCATCTATCGATCACTTGATATCCAAGCTTAAGTGTATTAGTGGAAAGCGATGATTTACCAAACTGTGATCAATTTTGACTTTGATTAAATATGCTTGAAGAACACAATCCGAATGTCTACGTTAATGCGATTTTTAAAAATTGAATTTGAATATTTGATCATCTCTTTATTCTTATTAATTAAGGACTTTATTCTGGCTTCAGTATTTTTTTTTTTCATCAAACTATGTGCTAGTATCGGGTGGCTGTCCATCGACTCCTCATACTAACGCCTCCAAAACAGCGACAACCCAACAGACGCAGTGCCACTGACCGGCAATTGGAATGCCAGTAAACACCCAGTTAGCTGGGGCTTACACTGAGATTCAAGAGAACGGATCAAATTTGGTACCCCTTCGTTTACCCCAGACTTGTTACCGGTCCATGATAAAACCCGTGCCTCTGCCATGATGGGTACTCTAAAGTGTGATGCTCCTGAGGGACGCAGCTAATCGAGCCAGGTTAGCTGAATTGCAAAGCTGTTACCTGACTGTGTAGGGGCGCATGACCGCGGAATTAACCCCTACACGACCCCTTCGGAAGCGTGTCTGGGCACAGGGGAGGATCGGCAGGGGGACCCATGGCGCCCCCGAGACCCGTCATACCACGCAGTGATGCCTTTTGAGGCTTCCCCCCCCAGGACCCGGATCTATGGGCCGAGACTGGAGGGGGCCCTATTGCCTGGACAGCCCTGAGAACCTGCTTGCCTGCTGAAGTACTGGTTGGACAGTGCTTCAATGTACACAGCGTCTGCTAAAATTCACGTTTCCCCTGGACAAATAAAAAAGTTAAAAATAATAGATAAACATGTTATAAAAAAAAACACAATATAAAAAAAAACAAATATTCCCCAATAAATTCATTTCTCTGTAAATAAAAAATACCAAATAAAAGTACACAATTTGGTAACGCCATTCCTAACACCCCCTTAAACTCCCACAGTAACCCTTTATTGAACCCTTAAAAAAGAAAAACATAAGCAAAAACCAATCTTTATCAATATACCGCCGAACAAAAAGTGGAATAACGCGGATCAAAAAGACCATTAAATTAACATGTCCGCTAAAACGTCATCTTTTCCACAAAAAGACCCATACACATCATCACGAAAAAGTAAAGTTTAGCTCGAGCAAGAATAAGGATAGTCAAAAATATTATTTTTAATAATGTTTATATTCTAAAAAGCGCCAAAACTAAAAAATTAACAATAGTATCCATAATTTCTGCCCGAAGAAACTGCTTTATCAATTTACCCAAGGGGAAAAAAAAATACCCCCAAAAGAAATTCATGTTCTGTTTTTGTTTAACCTGAAATTAAATAAAAAGCGATAAAAATGCGCCCCAAAAATGGTAATAAAAACGTCATCGCACCGCAAAAATAAGACCTACTGAACTCTGTGGCCAAAATCAAAATATTTTCCCAAATGGGATGCAAAAAACATTTTTAATAAAAATTTTAGTGAAGGAGTTAATCATTAAACCGGTAAAATAAATCACCATCCTTTATCCCCTTTTGTTTGGGAAAAATAAAATTAAAAAATTTAATTTCCATTTTCCATGGGTTAGGGTTTGGTTTCGATAAATTTAGTTAGGGTTGGAAAAATTAAGTTAGGTTGGATTAGTTATCGAATAGGTTTGTGTTAGGTTGATAGGTTTGGGGTGTGTTGTAGGGTGGATTAGAATTGGGGTTTACCCGGTGTTTAGGCACAAGGGGTCTCAAATGGTCTTGCGTGTTTCAATTCCTATATTCTCGTTGAAAAAGCAAAGTTTCTTCCTTCTACTATCTAACCTAGTTTACCCCAATAAGGGGTATCCGTATCGAGCCCAAGATATTGCAATTTGTCCTTTCTTCTGTTCCTGGGAAAATAAAAACTGGGAAAATATCATTTTTGTGGTGTAGGAAAACATTTTAAATTTTTTGTTTTTACGCTGAAAAAGAAACTGTGATTAACTTGGGTTCATCTCCCCCACACTAAAGTTCCTGTGGAGTTTTTGCCAAATGGGTCACTTGTTGGGTTCTCAGTTTGGCCTCGCTCTCCAATCGACTGACGCCAAGGATCTCAAGGGCAACCACCACAACTTCCTTCCCCCTAGTTACCCACAGTGTTTTCCTCCCGAATTGGTATCGGCACTCAGGACCAATTGGTGCAACAACTTTTGGGGTCAATTCCCGTTACCTGTAAAAATAAAATATTGGGGGAAAAATTGTTGCAAAGAAAAAAAATTTTTATTTTTCGGCTGTGGTTATAAATCCTTGAAGCAATTGGGGTCAAAGTGCTCACCACATGAAAAAGTTCTTGTGGGTCAATTTCCAAAATGGGTATCTGTGGGGGTTTCCACTGTTTAGGCGCTTCGGGGCTCTCCAAAATGCGACATGACTCCCCTGACATTCCAAACTGCAACCAACGTACGTCAATTCCTTCCGAGCCCTGACGGCCCATACAGTAGTTTTCTCATATGGGTATCAGTGTACTCAGGACAAATTGGACACAACTTTGTTCAATCTTTCCTGTTACCATTTGCGAAAATAAATTTGGGAAAAACATTTTGTAAAAAAAAAAGATTTTTTATTTTTAAAGGCTGTGCGTTATAAACTCTGTGAAGCACTTTTGGGGTTCAAAGTGCCACCACACATCTAGAAATTCCTGTTGGGTCTAATTTGCCAAAAGGGGTCACTTGTGGGGGTTTTCACTTTAGGTGCATCAGGGGACTCTCAAATTGACATGACGCCCCAGACCATTCCATTCAAAGTCTGCAATCCAAAACGTCACACTTCCCTTCAGCCTCCGACGTGTGCCAAAAGTAGTTTTCGCCCACATATGGGTATCAGTGTACTCAGACAAATTGGAAACAATTTGGAGTTCCAATTTCTTCTTTACCCTTGTGAAATAAAATATTGGGCGAAAAACATTTGAAAAAAAAAAAAGTATTTTTATTTACGGCTACGTTAATAACATTAGGAACACCTGGGTTCAAAGTTCTCCACACATCTAGATAAGTTCCTGAGGGTTTGTTCCCAATTAATGTTCATTTATGGGTTTCCACTGTTAGGACGATCAGGAGCCTCTCCAAAAGACATGGCTTCCACCATTCTGCGTGAAAAAGTTCAGACGGCGCTCCTTCCACTTCCAAAACTCTGCCATGCACCCAAAACAGGGTCTTACCCCCACATATTGGGGTATAGCGCACTCAGAAAATGACATAATTTTGAGTCTTGTTACCCTTGGAAAAATAAAAATTGGGGTGAAAAGATCTTTTTGTGAAAATATGATTTTTAAATTGAGGCTCTACGTTAAAACTTGTGAAGCACTTGGGGTTCAAATGCTCATCAAAAACTAGATAATCCTTAGGGGGTCTAGTTTCCAAAAGGGCTTTGTGGGGGTTCCTTTAGGCAACAGGCTTCCAAAAATATGGCAAAATAATCAGCATTTGGATGGGTAAAGCAAATGGCCCCTCATTCAAACCCCGCGTACAAATGGTTCCCCCACTTAGGGTACAGCTGTATTGGAGCAATTCACCCAACAACTTTATGATACTCAAATTTCAGCCTGTTACCCTGAGTACTAGCATATGCAAAAGATAATTTGTGGCATATCCAGCTGCGGTTCTTTCCATTCGTCTCCGCCCAGTGGATCAAGCTTAGCTGTAATGTCGATTCCGGTCTCACCAAGTCTAACAGTGGCATAGGATTACTGCTGCCTTTCCCGTTCCAATATTGTGGGGGGTTTCCCAAATTTTTTGGGGGCCCCTAAAGGGGGCTCCCCAAAACGCCAGGGAATCCAATCAAAATTCCACCCAAATTTTATTTTGAAAAATTTAAAATCCCCTTCCCCTTTACACTCGGTGTCCCAAACAGTGGTTTTCCCCCCCGGGGGGGGTTTATTTGGCAACTCAGGAAAAATTTGCAAAAACAACCTTATCTGCCCTTTTTCCCCCTTTTTTTCCCCTTTGTGAAAAAAAAAAAAAAGTTTGAAAAAAAGATAATTTTTGTGGTAAAATTTAAAATTTTTTTTTTTTCCTTCCATTTGCTTTAGTTACTTTTTAAGCACCTAAAGGGGTTAAAAAAAATTTTTCTTGAATGGGTTTTTGTACCTTGGGGGTGAAAATTTTTGAATGGGCCCTTTTTGGGGTTTTTTCTGCCATATAGCCCCCTCAAGTGATTTTCAAATGTGAGGGGGCCCCAAAAAAAATGGTTTTTGTAAATTTTGCTGTAAAAAGGGGGAAAAACGCTGGTCAACTTTTCCCTTTTTTTCCTTAAAAAAAAAAAAAATTTTGGTTTCCCAAAAAATTTTGTGTTAAAAAAGCATGGGGAAAGTTATTTTTAACATTTTGTTTTTGGTAATTTCTCTGTTTTTAAGGGGGGAAAAAAAAATTTAAATTTAAAATTGCAAAATTTAAAAAAATTTTTTTCCCCCTTTGGTTTTTTTCAAAAAAAACCAAAAAAATTTTTGAAGAAAATTTTTCCACTAACATGAAGTACAAAATGGGCACCAGGGAAAAAAATCTAAATCGCAAAAATCCGTTGAAGGTTTTCCGAGTTTTAAAACCCCCTAAAGAGCAGGGCAGAAGTAAAAAATTTTGGCCCCCTTTTTTTTTCGGCAAACCCCCTTGGGGGGAAGGGGGGGTTTAAAAAAAAAAAAACCCCCCCAAAGGTGCAGAAATAACTTATTCTGCAAAAATAAAAATAAAAAAAAATCTATGAAAATGAACAAATGAAAAATCAGACATTGCTTTTAACCCTGCTTACACAGAATTTAAAAAAAAAAAAGCACATGAAATAGGCCTGGACAGAAATGATGGTACCTATGAAATGCTTTGAGTAGGGGGTTGGACCTGATGACCCAGGAGGTCCCTTCCAACTCTACCATTCTATGATTCTATGATATGATTAACTTAATATTTTGTTGCACAACTTTTTGAGGCAATTACTGCAATCAAATGATTCTGGTAACTGTCAATGAGACTTCTGCACCTCTTGGCAGGTATTTTGGCCCACTCCTCAAAAGCAAACTGCTCCAGTTGTCTTTTGTTTGAAGCTTGCCTTTCCCAGATGGCATGTTTCAGCTATTTCCAAAGATGCTCAATAGGATTTAGGTCAGCGCTCATAGAAGGCCACTTCAGAATAGTCCAAGGTTTTCCTCTTAGCCATTCTTGGATGTCTTTAGCTGTGTGTTTTGGGTCATTATCCTGTTGCAAGACCCATGACCTGCGACTGAGACCATGCTTTCTGACACTGGGCAGCACATTTCTCTTTAGAATCCCTTGATAGTCTTGAGATTTCATTGTACCTTGCACAGATTCTAAACACCCTTTGCCAGATGCAGCAAAGCAGCCCCAGAACATAACAGAGCCTCCTCCATGTTTCAAAGTAGGGACAGTGTTCTTTTCTTGATATGCTTCATTTTTCCATCTGGGAACATAGAGCTGATGTGCCTTGCCAAAAACTTCCATTCTTATCTCATCTGTCCATAGGACATTCTCCCAGAAGCTTTGTGGCTTGTCAACATGTAGATTGGCATTTTCCAGTTTGTTTTTTTTTATGATTATTTTTTCAACAATGGTGTCCTCCTTGGTCGTCTCCCATGAAGTCCACTTTGGCTTAAACAACGACGGATGGTGCGATCTGACACTAATGTTCCTCGAGCTTGAAGTTCACCCTTAATCTGTTTAGAAGTTTTACTGGTCTCTTTTGTTACCATTCGTATTATCCTTCTCTTTGAGTTGTCATCAAATTTCCTCCTGCCGCCATGTCCAGGAAGGTTGGCTAGAGTCCCATGGAGCTTAAATTTCTGAATAATATGTGTAACTGTAGTCACAGGAATATCAAGCTGCTTGGAGATGGTCTTATAACTCTTACCTTTAACATGTTTGTCTATAATTTTCTTTCTAATCTCCTGAGACAACTCTTTCCATCGCTTCCTCTGGTCCATGTTGAGTGTGATACACACTATGTCACCAAACAGCACTGTGAGTATCTGTAGCCCTCTATACAGGCCCACTCACTGATTCCAAGATTGTAGACACCTGTGATGCTAATTAGTGAACACACCTTGATTTAACATGTCCCTTTTCTCGCATTATTTTCAAGGGTACCATCATTTCTTTCCAGGCATATTTCATGATTTTTATTTTTTTTAAATTCTGTGGAAGCATGGTTGAAAAGCAATGTCTGACTTTCATTTGTAAATTTTCATAGATTTTTAATTTATTATTACGTTTGTCAGATTCAAGTTATTTCTGTTACCATTGTAGGTTTTTCTGTAATTAATCAAGGGGTACCAACAATTTTGACCACGTGTGTATGTGAGGATGGCTGTACCTAGTTAAAGCTACAGCACTCTACTCACAATACCTAAAGGGTACAGATTACCAACAGAAGCTGAGAATAAAGGGAACAAATCTAATAGCCAAAAGTGATATACATCCCAAACAACATTTGATATTCACAGGTAAACTCCTAACCAAGCACTAACCAGTCCCAAACCTGTTAGCTTCTTAGATCAGTTGGGTTCATGGTGATGTGACCATAGATAAAAAATGTTAAATAAAATATTTTGGACTGGAGTGGTGTTAGGAAGAGCTGAAGAAATGGCTGGTAAGCATAAGACTATGGGCAGGGAACTTAGATTAGTAGCATCACTCCAGCACTGAAAACAAAACCTGATGGAGTGGAGCTTTGTGGAAATAGTTTTGTGAACTATGTTCCTCAGTTCCTGGGGTGCTGTTAGTGGAAATAAAGGGCAGAACATAAATAAGTGACATTGATGGAAATTAAATTCTACTACTTACATAATTAAGCTTTCTGGTGGAAGAGGAGGTGGACTAAGTAGAACATTGACTCAAGCTGATGGTGCCACTGTCAGAGTATTCATTGAATTTGCTTGCAAGGAAAAAACACAAAAGAGAATGAAGCAAAAATCAAATACTTAATCATTTCACACAAAACTCCAAAAATGGGCCAGACAAAAGTATTGGCTCCCTCAGACTAATACTTGGTTGCACAACCTTTAGCCAAAAATAACTGCGAACAACCGCTTCTGGTAACCATCAATGAGTTTCTTACAATGCTCTGATGGAATTGTAGACCATTCTGCTCCAGGTCCCTGATATTTGAATGGTGCCTTCTCCAAACTGCCATTTTGAGATCTCTCAACAGGTGTTCTATGGAATTCAGGTCTGGACTCATTGCTGGCCACCTTGGAAGTCTCCAGTGCTTTCTCTCAAACCATTTTATAGTGCTTTTGGAAGTGT
Organism: Oophaga sylvatica; assembly: GCA_033576555.1. Classification (NCBI taxonomy): domain Eukaryota; kingdom Metazoa; phylum Chordata; class Amphibia; order Anura; family Dendrobatidae; genus Oophaga; species Oophaga sylvatica. Next base: position 546,475,676 of record JARQOD010000002.1, read on the forward strand.
GTTTTGGGTCATTGTCCTGCTGGAAGACCCATGACCTCTGAGGGAGACCCAGCTTTCTCACACTGGGCCCTACATTATGCTGCAAAATTTGTTTTTGTTAGTAGTCTTCAGACTTCATAATGCCGCACACGGTCAAGCAGTCCAGTGCCAGAGGCAGCAAAGCAATCCCAAAACATCAGGGAACCTCCACCATGTTTGACTGTAGGGACAGTGTTCTTTTCTTTGAATGCCTCTTTTTTTTCCTGTACACTCTATGTTGATGGTTTTTCCCAAAAAGCTCGACGTTTTAGGCTTTCTCAGGTAAGTTTTAGCAAACTCCAGCCTGGCTTTTTTATGTCTCGGGGTAAGAAGTGGGGTCTTCCTGAGTATCCCTTTTCATTCAGACGCCGATGGATAGTACGGGTTGACACTGTTGTACCCTCGGGCTGCAGGGCAGCTTGAACTTGTTTGGATGTTAGTCGAGGTTCTTTATCCACCATCCGCACAATCTTGCGTTGAAATCTTTTGTCAATTTTTCTTTTCCTTCCACATCTAGGGAGATAAGCCACAGTGCCATGGGCTTTAAACTTCTTGATGACACTGCGCACGGAAGATACAGGAACATTCAGGTCTTTGGAGATGGACTTGTAGCCTTGAGATTGCTCATGCTTCCTCACAATTTGGTTTCTCAAGTCCTCAGACAGTTCTTTGGTCTTTTTTCTTTTCTCCATGCTCAATGTTGTACACACAAGGACACAGGACAGAGGTTGAGTCAACTTTAATCCATGTTAACTGGCTGCAAGTATGATTTAGTTATTGCCAACACCTGTTAGGTGCCACAGGTGCTGGTGATTACACGAATTAGAGAAGCATCACATGATTTTTCAAACAGTGCCAATACTTTTGTCGACCCCCTTTTTTAGGTTTGGTGTGGAATTATATCCAATTTGGCTTTAGGTCAATTCTTTTTGGTTTTTTCATTGAAGACAAATTAAATGAAGATATTAACACCAAAGAATTTGTGTTTGCAATCATTTTCAGGAAGAAACTGAGTATTATCTGACTGAATTGCAGGGGTGCCAATGCTTTTGGCCACCACTGTATACTATTACTGTTCAGACAATTACTGCTAGCAGTTCTGGTAGTGTTGCTAATACTGGCTACCAATTTTTATACCGGGTTTTATTCTATGACACTACATTGTCTGTTGTTATTATGAATGTTTCATATACATTTTTCACACAAGTATAATGTTGACATGATTTAAAATGTTTTTTTACATAATTATTCAACCCTGGAAAAGTATGGGATCAACTAAAAATGCAAGGTAGAAACAGTTAATGGCCAACAGGTAAATGCAGCAACAGCCTGCCCTTGATATCTTTAGACTTGAACCACATACAGTGCCTACAAGTAGTATTCAACCCCCTGCAGATTTAGCTGGTTTGATAAGATGCAAATAAGTTAGAGCCTTCAAACTGCAAACGAGAGTAGGATTTATTAACAGAAGCATAAATCTTACAAAACAAAAAGTTATGTTGCTCAGTTGAATTTTAATAAATTTTATACATAAAAGTGTGGGTCAATTATTATACAACCCCTATGTTTAATATTGCGTGGAATAACCCTTGTTTGCAATTACAGCTAATAATCGTCTTTTATAAGACCTGATCAGGCCGGCACAGGTCTGTGGAGTTATCTTGACCCACTCCTCCATGCAGATCTTCTCCAAGTTATCTAGGTTATTTGGGTGTCTCATGTGGACTTTAATCTTGAGCTCCTTCCACAAGTTTTCAATTGGGTTAAGGTCAGGAGACTGACTAGGCCACTCCAACACCTTGACTTTTTCCCTCTTGAACCAGGCCTTGGTTTTCTTGGCTGTGTGCTTTGGGTCGTTGTCTTGTTGGAAGATGAAATTACGACCCATCTTAAGATCCTTGATGGAGGAGTGGAGGTTCTTGGCCAAAATCTCCAGGTAGGCCGAGCTATCCATCCTCCCATGGATGCGGACCAGATGGCCAGGCCCCTTGGCTGAGAAACAACCCCACAGCATGATGCTGCCACCACCATGCTTGACTGTAGGGATGGTATTCTTGGGGTCGTATGCAGTGCCATCCAGTCTCCAAACCTCACGTGTGTGGTTGGCACCAAAGATCTCGATCTTGGTCTCATCAGACCATAGAACCTTGAACCAGTCTGTCTCAGAGTCCTCCAAGTGATCATGAGCAAACTGTAGACGAGCCTTGACATGACGCTTTGAAAGTAAAGGTACCTTACGGGCTCGTCTGGAACGGAGACCATTGCGGTGGAGTACGTTACTTATGGTATTGACTGAAACCAATGTCCCCACTGCCATGAGATCTTCCCGGAGCTCCTTCCTTGTTGTCCTTGGGTTAGCTTTGACTCTTCGGACAAGCCTGGCCTCGGCACGGGAGGAAACTTTCAAAGGCTGTCCAGGCCGTGGAAGGCTAACAGTAGTTCCATAAGCCTTCCACTTACGGATGATGCTCCCAACAGTGGAGACAGGTAGGGCCAACTCCTTGGAAAGGGTTTTGTACCCCTTGCCAGCCTTGTGACCCTCCACGATCTTGTCTCTGATGGCCTTGGAATGCTCCTTTGTCTTTCCCATGTTGACCATGTATGAGTGCTGTTCACAAGTTTGGGGAAGGTTTTAAATAGTCAGAAAAGGCTGGCAAAAGAGATCATTAATCCACACATGGGGAAGCTCATTTTTTTTGGGTTTCCCTGAACTCTTCTTAAACTTTGGGGCCCAAAACGGGAATTCTTGGGGTTTTGAGGGTTTGGGGGGGGGTAAAAAGACACTCAAATTAATTTTTAATTTTTAAAAAAAAAAAAAAAAATTTAAAAAAAAATTTTTTGCTGAGTGAAATTTCCCATTTCCCAGGCTGATCAAGTACAAATGTCACAATCCCAAATTAAATTTCCGCATGTGTCAACCAGCTAAATCTGCGGGGGGTTAAATATACTTGTAGGCACTGTTTTGTAAAAATCTTGATGGGATGGGGAAACCCAGCTTGCGGGGTGATTAAAATTTGACCTGGGAGGCCTTAAAACACTCACCCAAAATGGTACTCTAAAAATGTATGAAAGAAATTTAAGGATCCCCTCCGCCACCCTTTTTTTCCCTCTGCTCTAATGTTTCACCGCAGGAAATTATAACATCACATTTTCTTGGGGACTAGGGGGAGGTGGGGTTTATTTTTATGTGGGTCCATTATACTGTATGGAGGGCAAAAAAGGGGCCATTATTCTGTAAGGGGGCTATGTGGGGGCCCTTACACTGTATAAGGACTATGTCCCGGGCCCATTTTTACGCATGGAAGGGCAATGTGAAACCTTTTTACTGTGGGCAGAAATTTTGTGGGGCCATTATAATGTGTTTAAAGGGGTTTTTTGGGGATCACGTTAGGGAAAAAAAACTGTGTTGGGGTCCCCCCTACTTTGCTGAGGGGATAAAGGTACCCGTAGGGCATTATATTTTTCATGTAAAGGGGACTGTGGAAGAAAAAAACTGGGGGGTACCCCCCCTGTGTTTGGGAAGCACGGGTTTTTTTTGGCAGCATAATTTAATTTTCTGTATTATTTATTTAAAATTTTTGGTTTTGATCCTTTTTTTTATTTAAAATAGCTCAAGGGGGCCCCAAAAAAAATTTTTTTTTTCTCTTTTTTTAAAATAT
>JARQOD010000002.1:546479452-546505461 GCA_033576555.1 Oophaga sylvatica
AAAAAATGCCTTGCTGCGGCTAAATGAACACGGACAAAACTGTTGTAATTAAATCTTTTGTGACAGCAAAAGGGAAAGGTAAAAAATTCATATTTTTAAAGATTAAAATACGGATTCTCTGTCAAAATAAAATATGTAAAAAGATAAAATTGAATAAAATATAGTTTAATAAGAAGAATATGAGAATGTTAACAAAGATGAATAGAAAAAAGTTTAAGAAAAGATAAAAAAGGGAAAGAGAAAATATTTGTGGGGGTGGGGGTTATAAAGGGGAGAAGGTGGGGGAAATTTAAAAAAAGGGGGTGAAAAGCGGAAGTTGGTAAATACAATTTGCCAAATAAAAAAACTTAATTTTGTAATTTTTTCTTTCAATCCGAACATCTTTAAAAAAAAAATTTTTATGCTACCCTTTTTGATGGGTTAAACATTATCTTTTATGTTTTAAAAACCTTTCCCCAATAATTCTACATTACTCTTTTGTTTTCCCTTCAGAAAATAACCAAAAGGCAAATGGGTTTTTTTATTTTGATATTTTGTTCCCAAGACTTACATGGGATTTTCGGTATCGATATGGGTATCCGAAATTTTAGTGTATCGGCGATCCCTTTCCCGTTTCCCATACTTTGGGATATCAAAAAGTATCGCTCAACTTAGTTGTCTTAAAGCGTTCAGCGAGCACCATATAAAGACCCTCCCCACAGGTCCGCCTCTGAGCACGAAATTCATTAATTGAAATAAGATTAAAAACAACACTACAAGATGGATTTTCAAACCAGAAATCTTTTTAATCAGTCAAGGCATGACCGACACTGTCTTAGGTTACTCAGCCCAACCCCGCTGACAAGTTTCCTTTAAACTGCTTGCGATCTTATGGGAAATATGCCATTTAATAAATTTAAACCCACAGTAACAAAAAAAAAATAACGTACATAGAGAGATTCCCTAAAGGACGTTATTTATACTATATGGTGTGGGAAAAATTAATATATTTAATGTTAGGCATAGTGCTCTCAAAAATTGACTGAAACCAATTTTATTGATGGAGAAAGAGATATATTGACATGCTATGAAGTATCATTATATACAGTAGGTGTCAATATATTGTTTGGATAGAATCAAAAAAAAAACGAAAAAACAAAGAAAGACCACAAATAGTTAAGGTTTGTACAAATATGTCCTGTGATGCAGACTTTTCATGCCAAACGTGCATTTCCATGTTTTCTTACATGGGGCAATCAAAACTGAAGGTAAAATAAAAAGGAATAATTTCGTATAGTATATAATGCATATAGCAAACATTTTCTATTAGTACTTGTAAATTGGAGGCCCAAACAACTATAAATTTTAATTTTTGTTGAATATTACTGATTTTTAACCTGTATGCATTTTTAAACTGTTTTTTCTCTTATGTTTGTGTTGTTCATTCCTTTTAACACCTGTTTTTTGGATAGCTACAGATTTTTTTTCCTCAACGGAGAAAAGTGGAGAACAAAATATATTGAAAACATTGCTGTATTTTATACATATAAACACAATTTCTAAATATTATATATTTTGTTATGATCAAACGTACAGATGAAGATTGAGCAAATGATAACGAAAGGTACATAATGACAGATGGAGAATAAAATGGTTTTTAATGTTGCATGATGAATGAAAGAATAAATGAAAAACATCTACAGTATGCAATGCCTTTTACTAGATAAGTAAAATTAAACAAATTTTATAACAAATTGTTAGCTTTCAAGTAAGCCCAGACTGGTTCAAAGCAGTCTGTGGGGTTGCCACTATAGGCCTGTGATATCAGGGTTAAAGCACTCACTCATACTTATACATAGTTGTTAGCGGTGCCAGATGACGAGCAGAACAGCTGAATGTGGAAATGATGAGCATGCTTTAAAATAAAGTGATCAGGTTAGTTGGGCTGCAATTGGCAAAAGAGTAAACTAACCTCCTTTGGCACTGATTCACTCCCAGAAAGCCACACTGTAAGGGCCCGTTACACATAGCGACTCACCAGCGATCCCTACAACGATATGCACTTGTCAGGACGTGGTGAGTCGCTGCATGATCGTTTGCTGAGCTGCCAAACAGGCAGCTCAGGCAGCGTCAGGACAGCGACTATGTGGAAACAAGCGACGCACGTCCCTTAGTTACCGGCGTGTACCTTACTACCAGCACCTGGTGCAGGGAGTTGGTAACCAAGGTTCACATCAAGTTTCCTGGCACCGCTCGGAGCTTAGAAACACGCTGTGTACCTTGTTACCAGCCCCCTGCACCAGCGCTCTGGTATCTAACGTACACATCCGGTTTCCAGGCTCCGCCCGGTGCCTGGAATCCCGATGTTTACCTTGGTTACCAGCTCCAGCTAGCTGATCGCTGGTTTCCGCCTGTCGCACGCAACGATGCGTGCTGGCCAGGGGGGAGACCAGCGATCAAAAAATGGTCCAGGACATTCAGCGGACGATCAGTGACACCCAGCAGGGGGGCTGATCATCGCTGAGTGTCACACTAAGCGAGATCGCTGGCTAGGTCGCTGCTACGCCACAAAATCAGTGACGCTTCAGCGATCTCACTAGCGATCTCGCTATATGTAACGAGGCCTTAAGACCTTATTCAGAGACTGTAATTGACATATCGTTTTTAGCAAGCAGATAAGAACTTTAAAGACAGCAGACACAATAAAAGCTAGTCATCACTGTACCAGAACTAACACAAAGGCAGGTTTTAAATAAAACAGTGTCTATTTTTTGCTGTGACCTTTTTAGACACATGTTAAGGACTGAACCTTAATCACACTTTAATGTATACTTCTACTACTATGAATCAGTCTGGGTATTTTCAGAATTGCTGATCATCAATAACTCCTGATTGCTAAATAATGCCAAAATCCAAGGTTGTACGGGAATTTAATGAACTTTTGTAAGAACAAGAAATGTCCAAAAATACTTTTTAAATCCACTGCAGTCAAGTTTTCCCTGCTGGTCTCTGATCCATTAAGGAGATTTGTATGTATACAAACAGCTTATCATTGGCCTAAGTGCTAATACCTGTAGGTATGATATAGGACTGCTAAGAAATGTTATTTGCTGCCGTTGTCATTTGGAAAGACAGATGGGACCCACCAGAATGATGGCAATAAAATTGATCTTACACTTTCTTTTGTTATAATCCTGGAGAATCCCTTCAATTCTTTACGATTGAAGCTAGTTTTCACTTTCCTGACCAGGTCACATTTTGCAAATAAACATATTTCAGTGATTTGAGAATGTTGTTGAATGACACATTGCACTTTATGTTATGATAAACATAGGTAGATATTATTTGTGCTTATCAATGAAATTATCAGAAATGTGACCAACATTTGGGGAAAATTTTCAAGTTTTTTTATTTGTATGCTATGAAAATAGTCATTTGATTTAAAAAATTAAAAACATTTATCATATGTCTACTTTATGTTTCTTTAGCCTAGCTTTTCATTTTCACAAGAGTAAAAAGCATATTAAACAACACAATTTGTACAGAAATTACTCTTGAAAAACAATTATACCCCATATGTGACCAGAAACCACTGCCTGGGTACACTGCAGGATTCAAATGGACAAAATGCTATATGTTGCCTGGAAAAGGAGCACTATTTCAATTTTGAATTGTAAATTCAGGTTCAATAGATCGCAAATTCCATGTTGCATTTGAAGCACCTCTGATATGCCAAAGCCAATAAAATCCACAAAAGTGGTTACGCCCTGAAGGAATTCATTTTTGATATATTGACCAATTTGGAGTCACTGACATCTCAAAAATATTTAGAATATTGGGATGCAAAAATTACAAATTATTTTTTTCTACTAATAATGTTGTTTTAGTCTCCATTTTTTTCGTTAAAGGGCAAGTTGGAAAAAGCTGGGCAAAGCACCAGAATTGGCGCATCTAATAAATGTGCCTTTTCTGGGTGGCTGCGATCTTGTATTTTTAGGCTGATGGGTTAATATCCGTGGTCCCTTAACAGTCTGAGAATACCAGCCACCAGATATCAGCTTTAGTAAGGATGGTTGTCAAAATGGGGGGGACCTCATGCCGTTTTTTTAAATTATTTTTTTAAATAATAAAAAAAAACAGCATGGGGATCTTTCTTTTCTTGATAACCAGCTTGCTAACAATGACAGCTGAGGGTTGTAGCCCCCAGCTGTCAGTTTTGCCTGGCTGTTTAAAAAAGTACAGGGGACCCACGCTGTTTTTTTTCATTTATTTATTTATTTAGAGCGCTGATGGCGACTGATAAATATTCCATCAGCCGCTCCTGCTGTCACTGTTATTAACGGCAGAAGATGTAGGCTGATGGTAGTAATAGTCCTATCAGCCGCTGCCTGCACTCACTGTTATCACTTGAATACAACTCACATCATTATGCTCTGTTTGCACTGATCGCTGGCAGAGCAGGAGAGAATGATGAGAGCATGTTCAGCACTCAATGCAGGGGAACAGCGCTTAGTGTAGCATTTCTTCCCTGGCACCCATCCATGTGGAAATGATGCGGCACACGGGTGGCATATGGTTGCCACATGTGTGCCACAAGTATTACACACACGGACAATGACATCTTTGGTACTGTTTTTTCTGGTACTGGAAATAGCAGGACGTGTGAAACGGGCATTAGATAGTGATGGAGAGTGGGTAAAATCTAGCAACAAATGATTCATTTTTGGGAGCGCCGCTACAGGTGATACAAAGTATTACACTGTTTGAGTAATGCATAGAATTTTAGGGTTCTGCGTAAAAGATAAAATCTTTTGGATTATAAAGAGATTCAATGTGGGATCAGCACTCAGTGAAGGAGGTTAGCCATTGCTTTTGTTAGGGTCTGCGGAACGCACCTAGTAGATATATTAGAGAGGTGCGTTCGCAGCCCGGGGTCCACCGTGCAGGCGAAACCCACTGCTAGTAAGATGGCGTAGCGCGCTTTGGCAGTAAGTGCGAACTCTGTTAATCCCCAGAGCCGCTAACGGGAATGCCACAGCGCTATATGGTGATAGGTGCGAACTCACTTAGCTTCAGTGAGCCAGACACCCAACGCAATCAAGCAATCTCCTCACCGGAGAAGCCGGTATTCTAGGGGCTTATTTCAGCCAAGCCCTAACCACTTGCACTCAAATCTCCTCACACTGGCGCAAAGCATATAATGCAATTGATACTAGCGCATGGCGGCCCAGCTATGCCACCCTTTTATAGTAACAGCTACAGGACCTGACAGAAAAAAAGGACCAATGAAACTGTTCCAGAACACCAGTAGTCACAGGACCTTCCTGGCGGACCAAAAGGAGCAGCTGCAGTACCTGAGCATGTGACCCCTGATCTCCAATGAGAGATCTCACCCTGGGCATGCTCAGAAGGGGAAAACAAGGACTTTGTCCTAAAGACGTCTGCTCGCCGCTAACCAGTACTGGCCACAATAGCAAAGCCTGGAGAGGCAGCAGTAATCCTCTGCACACTGTTAGACTGGATGAGACGCTGGGACCGACGTGTAAGCTGAGCAGAGTCCACTGCGGCCGGAGACGAATGGGAAACCGCAGCTGGAATGGCTCGAGATTCCCCTTGTGCAGAAGCGGGAACTCGACTGCTAAATTACCCCCCTCCTAAGGCCCCCCCTTCTCTGGGTCTCGCTACGCTCAAAGGCAGCGATGAGCTGCGGAGCATGAACATGCTCGGGAGGCTCCCAGGACCTATCCTCAGGCCCATAACCCCTCCAATCCACCAAAATAAATTTTTTGCTCCGTACTACAATGGCGTTCACCTCGTAGTTGTCCGAAGACGAAACCCGACATCCCGGCAGATGACTCAGGCAACCGGAGATGACCACGGGTTTTAGGAGGGACACATGGAAGGTGTCGGAGATACCAAGGCGAGGCGGAAGGGCCAAACGGTAAACCACAGGGTTCACCTGCTCGAGAACTTGAAGGGACCCAAATAGCGGGGTGCAAACTTAGTGGATTAAATCCAGAGCCTGATGTTTCGGGCGGGAGCCACACTACGTCGCCAGGAGCAAATGTCGGAGCGGGACGCTGATGGGCATCGGCAGAAGACCTCATCCTTTACTTGGAAGCCTGAATGGCATCCTGGGTGCGGTCCCATATGTCCCATGCCTCCACAGCCAAGTCTGCCACCCTGGAGTCAACGAAAGCCACGGGCATGGGCACCGGTACCCGCGGATGCTGGCCGTAATTTAGAGGATTGGGTCGTCAGGTTGAGTCAGCCACAGCATTGTTTAGCGCAAACTCCGCCCACGGGAGCAAGGATGCCAGTCATCCTGCCTGGCAGAGACAAAATGTCGCAAGTAGGTGACCAAGGTCTGATTGGCCCTCTCTACCAACCCATTCGTCTCAAGATGATATGCAGAGGAGAGGTTCAACTCAACGCAGAGTAGATGACACAAACTCTCTCCAGAACCAAGGAGCAAATTGGTAACCTCAATCGCTGACAATCTTGTCTGGCATACCGTGTAGACGGAAGATGTGTCTAATAAATAATGCTGCCAAGGCCGTGCAGAAGACAACCGTGGTAGCGGCACTAAGTGCACCATTTTGGAGAAGTGGTCGGTGATCACCCAAATGATAGTGCAACCCAGAGATTGGGTAAGCCCACCACAAAGTCCATCCTGACCATCTCCCAGGGCCTGTCTGCCACCGGCAAAGGAAAAAGTAACCCAGCTGGGCCGTTGTCGAGGGGACTCGTTCCTGGCACAGGAGACACAAGCCTGAAACATACTCCTGACTCACGGACCATATGTGGCCACCATATGTCCTCGCCAATAACTCAGTTGTCCTCTTTGCCCAAAGTGTCCACCCACCTGGATGAGTGTGCCCAGAGAGTGCCCAAATTAGTGGGCACAAAAGACTTGCCCGGAGGCCAGACTCTAGCAAAACCGGGGTTACAGTTCTCAGGCTCTCTTCGGGGACAATAAGCCGAGGCTCCTCATCCTCCTCCTCATGACATAAGGAGCGAGAGAGAGCGTCGGCCCGAACATTCTTTCACCGGAGAGAAAATGGGGGTGAAGTGGAACCGAGAGAAGAAAGGGGACCATCTGGCCTGGCGAGAATTTAGCCGCTAAGTCGTTTGCAAATATACCAAGTTTTTGGTCGGTGAAGATTTGGAAGGAAACGAGCCCCTCCAGAAGATGTCTCCACCAAGAAGGCCAAACTCATAGCCAGCAACTCCCTACCCCGATGGAAAATTCCTCTCTGCTGGTGTAAAGGTCTTAGAAAAGAAGAAGCAGGGATGCTTCCGACCTTGAGCACCTTTTGATAAAGGACTGCTCCATCACCAACAGAAGAGGCGTCCACCTCTAAAAATAAACGGCTTACAACATCAGGGCGATGTAATATGGGAGCACTGGCAAAATGCGACTTGATGGAAGAGAATGCCTTGGAGACCTCCTCAGACCACAACTTGGGTTTGCTCCATTCTTGGTGAGGTACCAAAGGGGGCTACCAAAGTCGAGAAATCGGGAATAAACTGGATAATAATTAATAACCCCTAAAGCGCTGCACCGCTTTAAGAGAATGGGGTTTTTGCCGTCCATTACAGCCTGTAGTTTGGCAGGATCAATAGCCAACCCTGGAGGTGATATAGCCCAAAAGGTAAGGAGTCCTGCCAAACACACATTTCCCACTTGGCATAGAGGGAGTTTGCCCGTAAGATTTTGAAGACTTTGTTGACATCCCTCCGGGAAGTCTATATCTGGTGAAAAAATGAGAATATCCAGATAGACTACTACAGAGGGGAAAGCATACCCGAAAATATCATTGACAAAGTCTTGGAAAACAGCGGGAGCATTACAGAACTTGAAGGGCATCACCGGTGTTCATAATGCCCATCCCCGGTATACAAGCTGTCTTCCATCTCCCCCTCACGGATGCAATTAGGTTTTAGGCACACGTAGATCAGCTGGTTCTACTCTTGCTCCTCGGGCCTATCAAGAGCTAAGAGATTAGGGCAACGGGTACTTATTTTGACGATGATGGCATTAAGACCCCCGTAGTCAATACAGGAGTAATTTTTCCGTTCTTCTTTTGATGAAGAAGAACCCCGCCCCTGCTGGTGACACCGACTTTCCCAAGAACCCCTTGCCAGATTCTCCCGAATATACTGGACATGTCCCCATCTCAGGGAAACGGGGAGGGGGTAGGGCTCTCCCCGTGTAGGTTTTTGCTTAGGAAAATCAATAGGACATTCGTAGGGGCGATGAGGTGGAAGAGTCCCGCCGCTTCTTGGAGAAAACGTTTGCATATGACCAATAACACTGAGGAAAAAGAAGTGAGATCTACGGGATCTCTGTGGTGGGGGACCTAACGCACCCCTGACCCCTGCCTCTACATGAATCACCCCAACCCAGACCTCCCAGAGGACCACTCAAAATGGGGATGGTAACAGAGCCAAGGGACCCCAGCAACCCTCGTCATTCCCTTGGGCGGACAAGAAAATAAATACTCTCCTGATGGGAAGGGGACATGATAAAGTGATAGGGATAGTCTGGTGGGGTGATTTGTGAGGGCATTGTTGATCCATCCTACTCGCACAGTCATCGGTTTGGCGAGCATCACCAGAGGATAGTGTGGCGGGAGAGCAAAGCAGAGGGCATGAAATTCCCGGTCCAGAATCCACACAGAGTCGGCGGTGAGCGTGGATGGACTACGTAATTGTCCCCTTAAAGGACAACTTGGTGGGAAAATGCCACAGTGTCTAGTGAACCTCCTCCCAAGGTCACTAGACACTATCGTTTTCCCGACCCTGTGGACATTTGTTGGCATAATGTCCTAACTGTGGCAAAAGTTACAGACCATGGGTACTCGAGCAGCCCAGGACTTAGGTCCTGCTCGAGAAACCCTCCATGGCCCCATGGGAGCGGGCGCCTGGCTGGAAGATTCTAGAGGTCTGGCGAAGGTGGGAGCCAGCGACCCCCCCTCTGCCTACACTGGGACCGCTCGAACCCCCTCGTGAAAAACGGTGGTTGATGTGGGTAGATAGGCGATAAGCTTCTCCAGTGTGGCGGGAATCTCCCTGGTAGCCAAGGCTCTTTCACATGGCCCGCTAGTCCTCTCCAAAACACTGGAATGAGGATTTTACCCGGCCAGTCCAACTCCGAGGACAGAGTCCGAAATTGGACAGCAAAACGGCTGACCCTGTGAACTTGCCAGAAGCTGGAGCGCCGTATGGGGAACCTGAGGCCAAGAAAGACCTTTTTTAGAGCCCCAGAAAACGGTAGCACCCCCCGCACCACACGGTCGTCACGCTCCCACGGGGATGGCCCACTCCAACGCTCTGCCCGACAGAAGAGATATTACAAAGCCCACTTGGCCCGACCCGTGGGGAAACGTGCAGCCAAAAGCTCGAGTTGTATATAGCACTGACTCACGAATACCGACATTGCTTCGTCACCAGCAAACTTTTCTGGAAGGGGAGGTGGGGGTATTTTTGGGGGCAGAGGGGCAGTGGACACACTGGCTCAGCCTGCTGCAGCCTGAACAGTGACTGTGGTAACATCCACGCTGAGGTTGTGCCCTCAAAAGCTGCCCCCTACCTCCAGCTGCTGGATGTCCCGCAGTAGACGTGGTCTTTCCGCCATTTTACTAGCCAACCCGACGCTAGTATTATGTTGGGGTCTGCAAAACGCACCTAATAGATATATTGAGAGGTGCGTTCGCAGCCCCGGGGGCCACCGTGCAGGCGAAGCCGTGTAGGAAGAGACGAAAAGTAGCGAAAATTGTTATCCCCCAGAGTCCTAAAATAGACGCCGTAGCGCGCTTTTGGCAGTAAGTGCGAACTCTGTTTATCCCCAGAGCCGCTAACGGGAATGCCACAGCGCTATATGGCGATAGGTGCGAAATCACTTAGCTTCAGGAGCCGCAAAGTAAAACGCTAGGCGCTGAACCAGCGTTATAAAGCGAACCCTGTTGTGTCCCCAGAGCCGCTGAGAAAAAGACTGCGTCCTGTTAACACACGGGATACCAGATAACTGCTGTGCGGATAGCAGTCCGTGATCACGCGACAGCAACGCAATCAAGCAATCTCCTCACGGAGAAGCCGGTATTTCTAGGGGCTTATTTCAGCCAAGCCCTAACCACTTGCACTCAAATCTCCTCACCGGAGGTGCCGGTATTCTAGGGGATTATTTCAGCCGAGCCCTAACCACATGCGTGCATGATCACACTGCGCAAAGCACATAATGAATTGATACTAGGCGTGGCGGCCCGCCATGCCAACCTTTTTAAGTAACAGCTACAGGCCGACAGAAACAAGGGACCAATGAAACTGCTCCCGAACACCAGTAGTCACAGGACCTTCCTGGCGGGCCAATAGGAGCTGCTGGGAGTACCTGAGCATGGACCCCTGATCTCCAAGACAGTTCCCCCCTGGGCATGCTCAGAAGGGGAAACAAGGGGCTTTGTCCTAAAGATGTTGCTCGCCGCTAACTACTGGCCACAATACAGAGCCTGGAGAGGGAGCAGTAATCCTCTGCACACTGTTAGACTGGGTGAGATGCTGGGACCCACACTAACTGAGCGAGTCCACTGTGGCCGGACGAATGGGAGACCGCAGCTGGAATGGCTCAAGATTACTCTTTGCAGAAAGGAACTCGACCCTAACAGCTTTTATACATAATTGGAAGGTAACAATAAAAGATTGGTAGGTCTGACAGCTGTCACCCCAAAAAACAGCTGTTACACCTCTAAAGGTGGGCAAATGTAAACAGTATACCCATTTTTCTTTAGGATCACCATTTAGGGGCCACTAAAAAAGTCTATGAACTGGCTTTTTTTGCTCCATATTTTTTTTGGTTTGTTTTTTTAATCCACTGCCACAGGTGATAACAGATTCATTTTTATTAAAGTTGATGTTGGATCCAACATTTGATCAACAATCCCAACAAATTGATTGCATAACTGCAAATATAAAAATGTCACAATTTTTTACTCAGAATTCCAAAAGACTAGTTGAAAAAAGTTTTTAAAACAGATACCTCTTTATTAAAGATTCAAAGAAATTTTTTTTATTCATTTTATAATTATTTAATATGATTATAAAATGTTTATTTTAAGAACTATTATCTTTGTCTAAATGTAATCATATACAAATTTGCCATTTCAGAAATTCTTTCTCAATTAAAATCGTGAATCTAACATTACTACAATTACATCTGAAGGGAGCCAGGAAATAATTAATTCAACCTGGCTAACTCAACTTCATTTAATTCCCAAATTAGCTGGTTACAGAAGTATATCTTGTAATTTTTGGAAGCTGGGGATGCTTTCAACGTTAGAGTTAAATTTGCGTCTATCTGCTGCAAAAAGAAAAATTGTGCAAAAATTTGCTTAAAATCTTTAAATGTTTAAGTTTAGTTTACAAAAAGGATAGAATTAGCTTTTAATAGCTTTATTTCATAAAAATTTTTAAATTATCTCACATTTTTACCCTTTTAAGTCTATAAATGCAAAAGAGTGGGAAAAATGAAAATCGGGGGGTTGCTTTGAAAACCATATCCAAAAAATGTAAATTTGCAAATTATTAAGAATTGTTGGTTAATTGGGGAACAATAATTTTTTTAAAGTATTTTAAATTTGACGTGCGGGGTTAGTAAAGGTGAAAAAGGGAAATTAGTTATTTTTTGGCCTTGTGCCCCACTATTGAGGCCCAAAAAAAAGGGGAAGTTTTTTTCCATATTTGGCGGTTTTGCAAGAGGCCTTATAATGGTTTATAACTCATGCTACATCTTTGCTTTGTAGAAAAATTTTGTAAAAGCTATTAAAATTTAGACAGAGACAAGCTTTTTTTTATAAAAATACGTATTAAAGAAATTTTTAGGAAGTTAAAAAAAATAAACAAGTCTTTCCCCAAAATTTGGTAAAAAAAAAATGGTAAAGGTAATTTTTTTTCTAAAAAATTTTATAAAGGTTTTTAAAACTTTAACCCCTCTCTCCCATTAACGTTTCACCCCCGCCATAAAAACCCAAGCCATTTCCCCAGGACGGGTAGTACTCTAGGCGATCAGCTGCGCCCTGGGGGGAGCGGCTAATCCCCCCGGGTGTCAGGTTATCACAGCGCCCCGTGAATGTGTCAGGAGGGGGGGGACCGCTCTGGGAAATTTTAACCCCAGACCCCGCGTAAAACTGATCGCGGTGTCTGGGGAAGGAAGGATGTGCGGGTGGGGGCCCCGCGCCCCCCCCTAAACCCCTCAGACCAGCGTGTGACGCTCTTTTTTGAGGGCTTCCTCCCTCCCGGACCGGATCCAAGAGGGCCCGGGGGGCCCGGGGGGGGGCCCTTCCCCAGTGCCGCTGAGAGCGGCCTGAGAACCCGCTGATCCCTGAGCGATCGCTGGTGGAAGAGTGTTGCACACTTTCCCCCAGCTTTTGAAAAAACAGGATGTCCCCCCGGAAAATTTTAAAAATTTTAAAAAAAAAAAAATAAAATGTTAAAAAAAAATCCAAATAATAAAAAAAAATATATTCCCCCTAAATTATTTCTTCTGTAAAAAAAAAAACAAAACAATAAAAGTACCATAAAATTTGGGATGCCCCGTCTGAACGCCCCCCCTATAAAAATTCCCCAGGAACCCCCCTTAAAAAAAAAAAAAAAACGAAACAAAAAAAAATGCTTTTTCTATACCCCCCAACAAAAAGGGAATAACGGCGATCAAAAAGACCCCTATAAAAAAAGATGGGGCCCTGAAAAGTCTTTTTCCCCAAAAACGACCCGATACGCATCATCCGAAAAAAAAAAAAAAAATTTTCACTCGCAGAATAAAGTATGCAAAAAAAAAATTTTTTTTATAAAAAGTTTTTTTCTAAAAAAAGCCCAAAAACTAAAAAAGATATAAATGGGTATCGCCATAATCGACTGCCCGAAGAAAAAACTTCTTTTATTTTACCACACGCGGAAAAAAAAAACCCTCCCCCAAAAAAAATTCATGAATTGTGATTTTTGTTTTTAACCCCCAAAAAACGAAAAAAAAGCGAAAAAAATGTCATGCCAAAAATGGAAAAATAAAAAGTCACCTCGGCCCCCCAAAAAATAAGCCTACAGACTCGTGGGGCCAAAATATGCAAAAATTATAGTCTCAAAAAGTGGCGATGCAAAAAAATTTTGCAAAAAAAAGGTTTTTGGGGACAGTGCCAAACATAAAACCCGCTAAAAAGTAAATCAAACCCCCCTTTCCCCCCCCCGTTAGGGAAAAAAAAAAATTAAAAAAATTTTTATTTCCATTTTCCCCTTGGGGGTTTGGGTTGAGGCTAAAATTGGGTTTTGGGGGTTTGGGCTAAAGTTTGGATTGGGGTTTGGGGTTTGGGTTAGGGGGGGTTTAGGGTTAGGGGTTTTGGGTTGGGTGGGCCCGGGGGTTGGGGTGTGTTGGGGGTTGGTTGGAATTGAATTGGGGGGGGGTTTTCCCCTGTTTAGGACTCAGGGGCTCCCCAAAGTGACATGGGTTGGGCTCCCCTTTCCGCCAATTTGCGTTGAAAAAGTAAAGGGGCCCTTATTCTAGCTTGCCATGCGTCCAAAAGTAGTTTACCCCAAATGGGGTTCAGGTCTTGGACCCCCAAAAGTTTTTGTGCAATTTGTTATTTCTTCTGTTACCCTTGGGAAAAAAAAAACTGAGGGGGAAAATACATTTTTGTACAAAAAAAAATTTTTTTTTTTTTTAGGGGCGGGGGGGGGGGAAACTTAAAAAATTCTGGAAGCACTTGGGGCTTCATAGCGCTCCCCCACACCCGATAATTTCATTGTGGGTCTATTTTCCCAAAAAAGGGGGTCATTTTTTGGGGATTTCCACTTTTTTGGCCATCGGGGGGTCTCCAATGCGAATGACCCCCCAACCTTTCCCCTAAAGTGGGAAAACCAAAAACGTCACTATTTCCCCCTTCCCCCCCCCCTTTGCCCCAAAACAGTATTTTCCCTCCCCATAGGGGGTTCAGCATACTCGGAAAAATTTTTGGGGAACAACTTTTGGGCCAATTTCCCCCGTTACCCTTGTAAAAATAAAATTTTGGGGGCGAAAAAACATTTTTGCAAAAAAAAAAGTTTTTTATTTTTGGGGTGTGCTTTAAAAAATTTTTTAAAACATTCGGGTTAAAGGGGTCACCCACATCTAATAAGTTCCTTGTGGGGTCTATTTGCCAAAATGGGGCACTTGTGGGGGTTTTCCCACTGTTTGGGGGCATCGGGGGGTCTTAATGTGACATGACCCCCCCCGCCCCTTCCCCTCAAAGTCGAAAACCAAAAAAGTCACTTTTCCCTTTCGAGCCCCGAGTGGCCCTAAAGTAGTTTTCGCCCCCTATTGGATATCAGTGTACTCGGGAAAAATTTTGGGCAAAAAATTTTGGGGGTTCCAATTTTTTTGCTACCCTTGTGAAAATAAAAAATTTTGGGGCAAAAAAAACTTTTTTTTAAAAAAAAAAAAAGATTTTTTTTTTTTGGCTGTACGTTAAAACTTTGGGTGAAACCCCCCGGGGGTTCAAATTTCCCTCACCACCCCTCTAGATAATTTCCCTTGAGGGGTCTTTTTAAAAAATGGTTTTTTTTTTGGGGGGGGTTTCCATGTTTAGGCAGATCAGGAGGTCCCCCAAACCCCGACGGGGGTCCCCCAAAATTTTTGCTTTAAAAAAAAGTAGACGGCGTTTTCCCCTTCCAAATTTCCCCATCCCCCCAAACGGGGGTTTTTACCCACAGGGGGGGTATGGGCCCAGGGGGAAAATTTTGACAAAAAATTTTGGGGAGTTTTTTCCCCTTGGAAAAATAAAAATTGGGGTGAAAAGATCATTTTTGTGGAAAAAATTTTTTTTTTAAATTTTACGGCTTTTTTAAAAAACTTGTGTGAAGTTTTTGGGGGGGTTAAAAATGCCTAAAAAATCTAGATAATTTCCCCTTTGGGGGTCTAGTTTCCCCAAAATGGGGTCATTTTGGGGGGTTTCCATGTTTGGGACTAGGGGCCCCCCAAATGCGACATGCCCCCCCAGATTTTTCCCCAAAAAAGTTGCAATAAAAAAGTATTTTTTTCCCCCTTTCCCGAGCCCCAACGTGTCCCAACAAAAGGTTTTCCCCCAAAAATTGGGGGTATACGTATGGGAAAAATTTTGGGAAAAATTTTTTTGGGCCCCCCTTTTTCTCCTGTTCCCCTTGAAAAATAAAAATTGGGGCAAAAAATCTTTTTTTCAAAAAAAAAAAAAATTTTTTTTTTTTACGGCTGTGTTTTATAAACTTTGTGAAGCATTTGGGGGGGTTAAAAAATGCTCACCCCACATCTAGTAAGTTCCTTGTGGGGCCCTATTTCCCAAAAGGGGGGGCATTGTGGGGATTTCCACTTTTTTAGGTGAAATCGGGGCCCCTTCAAAGGCATGACGCCCCCGCCCAAACCCACAAAGTTGCAATCCAAACGCCCATACCCCCTTTCGACCCCGACGTGTCCCCTACGTATTTTTTCGCCCATATTGGATTCAGTGTTTTGGGAAAAAATTGGACAACTTTTTTGGGGTTTTCCCAATTTCTTCTGCCCCCCTTTTGGAAAAAAAAAAAAATTTGGGGGAAAAAAAAAAACATTTTTTGTAAAAAAAAAATAAGTTTTTTTTATTTTACGGTTTTTCGTAAAACCCTTTGTGAAACAGGGGGGGTTCAAAGTTCCCCACACACTAAAAAATTCCTTGGGGGCCCTTTTTTTCCAAAAAAATGGTGTCTTTTAAAGGGGGGTTCCATTTTTTAAGGAGACAGGGGGTTCAAACACGACAGGGGCGTCCAGCCAATTCTGCAAAAAAAAAATTTCAGCGGCGTCCTTCCTTCCCAAACTCTCCCATGCACCCAAAAGGGGTTAAACCCCCTTTTTGGGGGGAAATCAGAAAAAGGGGGACAAATTGCAAAAAATTTTTTTTGGAGCTTGTTCCCCTTGGGAAAAAAAAAAAAAATTTTGGGGTAAAAAGACTTTTTGGGGGAAAAAAAAAAAATTTTTAAATTTACGGCCTACTTTAAAAAATTTTTGTGAAGTTTTTGGGGGGGTTAAATTTAAAATCAAAAACTAGATAAGTTCCTTAGGGGGTTGTTTCCCAAATGGGGTCATTTGTGGGGGGTTTCCCTTTTGGGGGCACAGGGGGGGTCTCCAAAAATGCACTTTGACGCCCCCAGACCATTCCATCAAAGTCTGAAACCCAAAAAAGTACTATTTCCCCCTTTCCCACCCCAACGTGTCCCCCTCAGTATTTTTTCCCCCATTTTGGGGGATCAGGTCTCGGGGAAAAATTTGGGGGAAAAACTTTGGGGCCCCCAAAATTTTTTTTTTTTTCCCCCGTAAAAAAAAATTTTGGGGGGGAAAAAAATTTTTTTTTTTCAAAAAAAAAAAAAAATTTTTTATTTTTTCGGCTTTTTCTTTAAAAAAATTCTGTGAAGCACTTGGGGTTTTTAAAGGGTGCTCACCAAAAATCTAAAATTTCCCTTTTGGGGGGAAAATTTTCCAAAATGGGGTTTTTTTGGGGGGGTTTCCATGTTTAGGGCATCGGGGGGTCTTAAAAAGGAATGACCCCCCCGCCCAATTTTCCCCTCAAAGTCTGCACCCAAAAAATACTACCCCCCTTTCGACCCCCCAGTGTGCCCATACAGGTTTTGGCCCCCTTTTTTTGGGTATCAGTTTTCTCAGGACAAATTGGACAACAATTTTTGGGGTTCCCCAATTTCTTCTGCTACCCTTGTGAAAAAAAAAAATTGGGGGCAAAAAATCTTTTTTTTTAAAAAAAAA
Source organism: Oophaga sylvatica (assembly GCA_033576555.1). NCBI lineage: Eukaryota > Metazoa > Chordata > Amphibia > Anura > Dendrobatidae > Oophaga > Oophaga sylvatica. The sequence goes on from JARQOD010000002.1 coordinate 546,496,215, forward strand.
ATAAGATTTTTTTTTTTAAAGGCGGAGTTATAAACTTTAGTGAAAACTTTGGGGGTTCAAAGTTTTCCCCAAACCCCCTTCTGAAAATTTTTCCTTTTAGGGTTATTTTCCCAAAAAAGGTGTCATTTAGGGGGGTTTTCCCTTTTAAAGGCAGTCGGGGGGTTCCCCAAAAAAACGAATGGCGCCCAGCCAATTTGGTTAAAAAAACAGAGGGGGTCCTTCCCCAAAATTTTCCCCGGCACCCAAAAAGTGGTTTTCCCCCCCTAGGGGGGTTTAGCGCATCGGACAAATTGACAAAAATTTTTTGGGGTTTTTTTCCCTTTGGGGAAAAAAAATTGGGGTGAAAAGGGGAAAATTTTTTTTGGAAAAAAAAATGTTTTTTTAAATTTTTTGGGTCTATTTTTAAAATTGGTAAAGGGCCTTTGGGGGGGAAAAAATTTCTCATCAAAAACTAGATATTTTCCCTTTTGGGGGTCAAAGTTTCCCCCAAAAGGGGGGCCTTTTTGGGGGGTTTCCACTTTTTTGGGCCTTTTTTGGGGGGGGGGGGGGGGGGGGGGGGGGGGGGGGGGGGGGGGGTTTAAAAAAAAATTTGGGCATCCAAAAAAAATTCCCCCAATTTTTGGTTGGAAAAAAAAAAATGGTGCTCCCCCTTTCCCAGCTTCCCGTGCGCCAAACGGGGTTTTTCCCCCCCCTTTTTTGGGGGGTTTGCATACCAGGAAAAAAGAAAAAAAAATTTTAAAAAGGCTAATTTTCCTGTTACCCTTGGGAAAAAAAAAAATTGTGACAAAAGATAATTTTTGTGGGAAAAAAAAGGATTTTTTTTCGGGCCGGGCATTATAAATTGTGTAAAACACTTGGGGGTTCAAAGTGTCCCCAAAGATTAGAAAAGTTCCTTAGGGGGTCTTTTTTTAAAAGGGGGGTTTTTTTGGGGGGGGGGTTTACTTTTTTGGGTATCGGGGGGACTGAAAAAAGGGAAAATGCCCCCCAAAAATTAAAAGTCTGCTTTTCCAAAATTCCCACACCTTTTCCCAAAACCTCCCCTGCCCCCAAAACTTTTCCCCCCCCCCATAGGGGGGTATCGGGGGATCGGACAAATTAAAAAACAAAATTTTGGGGGAAATTTTCCCTTTGGGGGAAATTTAAAAAAAATTTTGGGCCCCAAAAAAAATTTTTTTTTTGGGGGAAAAATTTTTTTTTTTTTTTTCCCCCCCGGGGGTTTAAAACTTTTGTAAAACATTTTGGGGTTTAAAGTGCTCAAAAAAGACTAGATAAGTCCCTTTTGGGGGTCTTTTTTCCCCAAAAAGGTGTCATTGGGGGGGGTTTCCCTTTTTTGGGGAAAAACAGGGGCTCCCCAAAATTTCCCAAACCCAAATTTTTTTGTTTGAAAAATTTAAACTCCTCCTTCCTTTTCGAGTCTCCCGTGTGCCCAAAGGGGGGTTTTTCCCCCCCTTTTGGGGGGATTGGGTATTCGGAAAATTTTTCATAAAACCTTATCTGTCCTTTTTTTCCCCCTTTTTTTCCCCTTTTGAAAAAAAAAAAAAAGGGTTTTTAAAAGAAAAATTTTTTTTGGCTACAAAGTAAAAAATTCTTTTTTTCCCTTTCCCCCTTGCTTTATTTTCTTTTGAAGCACCTGAAGGGTTAATAAACTTTTAAAAGGGGTTTTTGAGTAAAATTTAGGGTGAAGTTTTTTAAAAGGTGTCACTTTTTTGGGGAAATTTTCCCCCAAAAAAGGACCCCCAAAAAGGGCTTTAAATGGAGGTGGTCCCCCCAAAAAAAAAGGGGTTTTTTAAAATTTTTCTTTAAAAAAAGGGGAAAACTTGGGCAACTTTTAACCCCTATAACTTCCTAACAAAAAAAAAATTTTTGGGTTTCCCAAAATTTTGCTGAGTAAAGAGACATGTGGGAAAGTTATTTTTTAACTATTTGTGTGATAAAATTTTTCGTTTTAAGGGAATAAAAAAATTTTTAAATTTTAAAATTGCAAAAAATTTTTAAAAATTTTTTACCATATTTGCGTTTTTTTAAAAAAAAGCAAGTTATTCAAAAAAATTTTTTTCCCCAACTTTAAGTACAATTGTCCGAGAAAACAATCTCTGAATCGGAAGATCCGTAAAACGTTCCGATTTTAAAACCCCAAAAAAAAGACAGTGGCAGAATAAAAAAAATTTGGCCCCGGGCATTACGTGAAAAAACCCCCCTTGGGGGGTTTAAAGGGGGTTTAAAAAAAGGCTTTTGTCAGCATAGAATGATGTTCAAACCAAGTAAGGCACTCAGTGTATTTGGCATAGGTAAATACTAAGTGCACCCCGTTTTTGAAAACTATCCCCCCCCCCTTTTGGGTTTTAAAGCCAAAATTTTTTATCAAAGAAGAGGGGGGGGGGGGCAGGTGAAAAAAAAGTCTGGAAAGTTCCTTAAAAAGTTGGGTAAACCCGGGTAACCCCCAATAACGTAATTGGTTTGAAAATTATTTCTGTGCTTTAAAGAATAATTTTTAAAAACAAATCACTTGAGTATGCTTAGTACATACCCCAATTTTTAAATTTAATTTTCCCCCCCCCCCCAAGATAAATATGGCATTTACTCCCCCCTTTCATCTCCACCCCCCCTTTTTTCCCCAAAAAACCCCAAACCCAACATCCTTCATATTAAAAATTTTTTTTTAAATATTGGGTTTTATAATAAAAAAAAATTACAGTAGTTTTGAGAATCAGAGAAGGAAAAATTGGGGGGGAAAAGAGGGTTTCCCTGCTAATACTAGCAAAAAAAAAAGGGGTTTTACCAAAGATTGACGTACTGCATTAATTCACGAAAAAAAATTAAAATTTTTCAAATAGGGTCTACTCCCCATAATAAAGAGGGGTTTTTCTGAGCCTCACCTTCTTCTCATCTTGGGTGTCTTCCCCCAAGTTTTAAGAAAAAATTTAAACCCCCCCCGTCAATTGTTGTTTTTTTAAAAAAGTAAAAAAAAAAAAAAAAAAAAAATTTTGCTGTTTTAATAAAACAGTCAAACAAAACAAATTAAATAATCGGGAAAACTAATATAACAAGTGACTTCCCAAATTCAATCCCAAAAATGCCACATTTTTTCTGCCTAGTCTCAGATTTAAAAAACCCCCCTTCATTGACAACTTTTTTTGGACTTAGTAGAGCCCCTTTTAAAGGGGGTTAAAGCCCGCGAAAAAAAATTAAGCCAACTTAGCCCTTTCCTCAAATCCCACAGACGGGAAAAAAAAATTATTAATTTAGCGCTTAAATTTTGACAAATACATGTGCAATCCCTCTAAATAGTATTGTTTTTACTGTATAGTTTAGCTTGAAAATAATAAAAATTATTATAAAAAAAAAATTTTTAAATCAGCCCATAAAAGATTTGTAAATTTTACTTTTTGGGATTCTTGCTTTTTTTTTAAAGCAGTGAAAGGGGGGCTATTTTCCCCCTTTGCACAAGGGGAGTCTGAGCGTCCCTGCTGCATTTCCCCCCCCTCCCCGGGCCCCAGGGGGCTCTGCTCAGCTTAGCTTTTGGCCCCCCAAAACTCGCCCAGTCTAACTTTGTGAACGGATTATTTGTGCTCCCCGGGGTTGCATTGTGGCAGTACTGGTTAGCGGCGAGCAGACGTTTTTTGGGCGTCCTTGCTTTCCCCCCCGGGGATCCCCCGAGAAAGTCCTATTGGGACAGGGTCTATGCTCAGGTTTTTGAAAGCGCTCCTTTTGGGCCCCCGGAAAGGGGCCTGAAAACCCCTTGTGTTCTGGGGCAGTTTCCTATTGGCCCTTTAAACTGGCAGGCCCTTTTATTTTCTACTAAAAAAACGGGGGAGGGGCGTGCCGCCCCTGCCAAAAATAATCACATTATGTGTTTTTCCCCCGGGTGATTTTTCACGCATGGTTGGGGCCGGGAAATAAGCCCCTAAAACCCCCGGGCCCCTTTGGTGAGGAGATTGGGGTGGGTTTGGCTCGGGAAATAACCCCCTTGAATCCGGCTTCCCCGGTGAGGAGATTGTCTTGGTTTGCGTTACCAGACTGCTGTCCACACACATTTTTGTGCATACCTGGGGGTTTTAAAAGGGACACGTTCTATTTCTGCGTTTCTACTTAGGACTCTGTGGTGTAACAAATTTCGTTTATACGCCATGGGGGGCCATTTTTCCCCATAGTTGCGATTTGTAAGTAACAGAGTTCCCATACCGCCCCCTAAAAGCAGCAAGGGGGGTCTGCCCCAAAGGTTTTGGCCCCCCGGGGGCGAAGCCTTTTTTTTATTTTTTTTGTGCGTTGCCGCCCTAACAGCATTTTTTTTAAAATTTATTTCTAAAGTATTTTTTTTGTTTTATCATTTTTAATAGCGCCCTTAATTCCACAGCCCTTTTTGCAAATTTTTTTTTCTGTCCCCAAAGGGACTCACATCTAAGTTCCCCATCTAGGGCTTTGGTTTTTGGATGAAACCCGAGACCCCGAGGAAAAAACCCCCCGAAAACAAGGGGGAACATACAAACCCTTGCGATTTTTTTTTATGGGTTTTTAACCCCCAAACCCCAGTGTGCAAGGCTGGGTTTCTAACCCCTGAGCCACCGTGACCAATTTTTAAAAACCCCCTTTTTTTTTAAGGAAACACTATATTATTTTTTTTTTTAAATTACTTCTTTTTTGAACAAAAAATTTTTTTGATAAAACACCTGAAAAAAAACCAAAAGGGGAAATTTGGGTATTCACGGCATCCCCACTTACAAACTTTAGAAAATTTTATTTTTTTTCTTATAAAATATAATTTAAAAAATTTTAAAGTTATTTAATGGGGACTGAAGGGAATACATTTTTTTGTAGGTGTTTCTTTTGAAAATTTTTATATGCCCTTTAAAAGGGGAACCCCTTTTTTTTTCCTTTTTTTATTTTAAATGTCTCAGTGCGTTGTTATGATGCCAAAAAGCGTCAAAACAGTTTTTCCCATTAAAATTTCCTCATAATCCCCTTTAAAAAACTCTTTTTAGTTATATCTTACCCGCTTGTTTTGTCTAGGGGGTGTGTTTTTTGTTTCAGTCAGGCTTGCCCCCGGCCCCGCAAATTTTTTTGTTTTCCCGGGTTACGCCCCTTTTCCCCCCCTTTCAAATTTTGCATTGTTCCCTGCTTATTGTTTTTTCCTGTTGCCCCAGTGGGGTAATTTTGGGAGCCCGCGCTAAGATCCCAAAAAAACCAATGTTTTTCCCCTGTTCATCAAGTTTTAATAAAAAACCGTTCCCCTAACAACTTATAAGAGGGGGGTTTAAGTGTAAAGGGTGTTTTTTTATAATATTATATTGTGACAGTGTCCCTGGTTTTATATGTGAGGGGAGATATGTGTCCCAGGATGCTCTCCTGGTGAACTAAAACCTTCTTTATTTATCTGCCAGCATGTTATAGTTAAAAGGGGGGCTGAGCAATGTAAAAAAGCTCAGTCCGGGTTTTTTTTCTTGTGTTTTGGTTTTGGAGGGGCAAGTTCCAGCAGGTAGTGGAAGTGCGAGTTTCCCCAAAGCTTTGGGGCCCCTTTTTTGCTCCCCGGGGCCCGGGGGGGGGGGAAAACCACCCCTCTAGGATGGTTTTTTTTTTTTTTTTTTTATGTTTTCCGTTGAACCCAAAACCGGTAAATTTTTACTTTTCCTGTAAAACCCCGCTTTGGGTTATGGCTGAAAAAACCCCGCAAAAGAAAACCCAAAAGTTTCCCTAGTTGCCTTAAAACCCCATTTTCTTCCCTTTGGGGGAAATGCGGGGTTCCAAACACAAAATGAAAAAACCGTGGTTTGGGGGGAAAGCTCCCCTTTAGAAAGCCCCCGGGAAGCAGGGGAGCCGTTAAGCCCCCGGTCCACCCCCCGCGAGCAACCCCCGCAACCCTAAGAGCCAGCAGAGCAAACGGGGGGGCCCGCAGAGCAGCACCCGCAGCACCAGGAGGACCAAACGTTGCTTCAGCAATCCAGTCGCAGCAAAAGTGCAGCAGCAGCCCCCGCGGGGGGCGCAACAAAAGAAACAGTTTGGGGGACGCCACCCAGGCCGGGGGGGCCCCCCAAACCCCCCGGGCCGACTGATTTTTTCCCCGTCGGAAAGGGGTTTTAAGGGGGCCATGCAGAAGATGCCCCCGGGGGATGATGTAGAAGCATTTTGACGTTTTTGAGAGGGTGGCTGATGGGAGGCCCTTCCACCAAAACAGTGGGGAGAGGTTGGGGCCCCTTTATTTTCGGGTAAAACCCCAAAAAAAGGGTTTTTTGATTTGGGGGCTGAAGATGCTAAGGAACCCCAAAATAAAGCCCGGATCTTAGCAGTTGGGGAGTAAATTTGGAAAATAAGAGCCCACGAGTTCATCACTGGGCGTTGCTGTAAAAAACCCCCCCCCTTTCGAGATTTTTCCCCCCAAAATTTCTTTTTGTTCAGAATGCAAAAAAAGGAGCCCCCAAAACCCCCGGGCCCCGAGGGTTTTAGGGGGGGGGTGTTTTTAAAGATTCATGCTTTCCCCCTTTCCCCGTCAGTCGACCGGGGGTTTCCCAGGGTATCCCAAACCCCAGATGACTTTATGGGGTGGTAGAGAGGTAGGGGGGTTTTGGGGGGATCCGGGGAAAAACCCGGGTGCAGTTTTTTTTTCCCCACTGGGATACCCAAAAGGGGGGGGTTTACCACGGAAGGGGGTCTAGAGCCCCCACGGGGGGGGTCCCCCCTATTGAAGGGCCCTTTAGAACAAATGGGAAAAAATAGTTTGCGGGGAAATTCACAACCCGGACATGTCCCCCAAGTGTCAAATACCCCCCGACCCCCGGATGACCCCAGGCGGGGGGGGCCCTATTATCCCCACCCCGCCTGTGGGTTTTGGGTGTCGCCCCCGGGAAGGGCCCGCAGGCGTGTGCAAAATTTTTTAAAAGGAAATAAAATTTGCTTGGGTTTTGGGGGCTCCGGGATTTGGTGACCTTGATCAGGCTCCCCCCCCCCCGTTGACCCCCTTCCCCAAAACCTGGGGTTCGGTGCATCCATGGTGACGCCAAGGACTATCCGGGGCCCCCAAAAATAAAAGTAGGGACAGACTGGGGCCCCCCGTCCCATAAAATCGGGGTGGTAAAGGACTGATACACCCCGTTTTTGGGGCCCCTGTTTTTTCCTTTTTTCGGGGGCTTGTGGGGGGAAAGGGGAAAGGGGCTAAGTAGCATGGCGAAAAACGAACCCTTTAAGAAAAACCCCCCCACAGAGTTCGAGAGAGGATTTCCCCCCCTTGCGTTTTTTGGGGGATGGGGTGGACGGTGACCGAGGGGGGGCCCCCCTACCTGGTTAAAAATGTCCAGAGAGAACTTTGGGACTGCTCAAATTCGAGGGCCTGACCTTTTAAAAAAACGTTCACAGGGGGTTGTGGGGAAATGGGTTGCCCAAGGCCGGGGGCCCCCAAACCCCCCCCCCCCCCCCCCCCCCAAATTCCCCCCCCCCCCCCCCCCCCCCCCCCCCCCCCTTTTGCAGTACGGGGGAGTTGCTATATGGGTGGCCCCAAAAAAAAGGGGGGGAGAAATGGAACACTGTTAAATGCCCCGGGGCCATAAATGGGGGGGTAGACATGGCCCATTTTCCCTGTTTTTGGGGGGGGGCCTAGGGGGCGAAAACTGGAGAGGATCTGAGGGGGTTTTTTGGGGCCAGGGGTTATCGAGAAAAATTTTTAAAATTTTTTGTCCCCCCCAGCCAAAATAACCGCTCCCCCCCCCACTTCCCTAGCCCCCCTTTTTTTCCCCTACCGTGTAGGGTTCCCCCTTTTTTGGGAAATTTCCTGGACCTCGTGGCCCCCTAGTCAAATCAGCCCCGGGGCCACCAATATTCCCCGGTCTCATGGACTAAAGCATGGTATCCAGAAAAAGGGGTTCCCCCCCGGAAATGTCCAGTAAAGATAGCCCCCAAAAATTGGCCAAAATTTTTCTCGGAAAGGGCTCCAAAAAAGATTTAACAGACCAAGGAAACCCCCCCTTTTTTTGGGAAGGGGGAAGGGGCTTTTTTAAATCCTTCAAAAAATCAGTGCGGACCCGGTTTTAAAAAAACCCAAAGGACGGCCTAGTGGAACGCTTCAAAAAGACCTTAAAGGCGATGCCCCGAAGGTCGTTGAAAAAGGGGGAGAGACTGGGACAAACCCGCCCCATTTTTGTTTTCTCGGTCAGAAATTTCCCCCAAAGGGCCCCCCCCGGGCCCCTTCCCCCCCCCCCCCCCTTTTGAGCTCCTATACGGGCAGATCCAAAGGTCTCCCCAGACATCGCCAAGGAAACTTGGGAGGCTAAAAGGGGGACCCACAGGAGTATCCGACATGTCGCCCAGTTACAGGAAGAAAGTCAAAGGTGATGCCCGAAAAGGGGAAAATCTCCCAAGGGAGGGGGGGGGGGGGGGGGGGGGGAAACCCAAAAGGGGAGAGGGTAAAACCCCGGGGGGGATAAGCGTTCCAGCTCGGAGACCCCGGTTTTTTGGGGGTGATCCCCCCCCCCGAGAGCAAAAACCCGCCAAAAGCAAGGTCCATCGAGGTTTGGGGGGAAAGTCAGCGAGGAATTAAAAAGTCCCCCAGCCCGGGGCCCCCGAAGGCCCAACCCAAAAATTTATAAACTTGCTCAAGCCGTGGCGGGGGGGTGAACCTGGGAAAATCCTTGCCCGTGAGCCGCACCAGAAGGGGGGGTGGGGAGGTCACTATTGGGAGAATCTAAACCCCCCCAAAAAAAAAAGTTCGGAATTCACAGCGGAATCGGGACCTTTTTCAGAATTGCCAGGGGGGATACAATGATAGAGTTTACGGCTGACAGAACCGCATGAAAGAATGAATTTGAAGCCGTATCGAAAATTTCCGGGGAAAAAAAGCCGGGGGGGGATCTCGGGTGGGGGGGAAAGGATGTTAGATCCCCGGGTAGTAGAAGTCGAAGAGTGGGGGGTCGAGCCCAAACTCCCCGTGCCGAAACCCAATGGGGGGTGGAGGTTTTTTTAAAGATCCCTGGAAATGAGGATCCAAGGTTTTGGGCGCGTACCCCATCCCCGCGTCGACGAACTATCGAGAAAGGGTTGGACCCCCGAGGGCCTTTACCATCTTTACCCGACGAAGGCTACTGGCAGATCCCCCGTCCCAAATGGCTAAAAGAAAACGGCTTTTTCCCCAAAAACCCGATGGCTGTTTTCAATACAAGCGGGGGTGCCGTTGGATACAGGGGCCCCGCCACTTTTGAGGGTTGGATCGGGGGAGCCCCAATAAAAAGTAGCCCCATCCCCTCGACGACATTGTGGTCTTTAGCCC
>JARQOD010000002.1:546505561-546540011 GCA_033576555.1 Oophaga sylvatica
AACCCAATAATTAAAAGGCACAGTAAAATCCAGAGGGTTCGTCGGTCAGCAAGGTCTCCCTCAGATCTTAGAGAAGTTGCATTCCTTGAGTTTTCCCCCACGTCTCAGTGCAGGGGCGTGGGGGGGTTTTAGAAAACGCCCCCAAATTTTGCCAGTGTTCCCCTGCCCTGCTGGAGTGGACTTGTGTTGTCTCGCCTGTCCTGCTTGGTTTGACATGCCCCCGGAAGAAGCAGGAGGCGGAATGGGCGTCGTGGGGAGGGGGCACCACGAAACACACCACCGCAAAGGGTTACTTACCTTTGATTTTTTATGGGAATTATAAGGTCAAATTCTTTGGGATGTTTGCACCCTTTATAAAAGAGATGGGGTTTCCGTTCATTTCCCTGTATTACCCTTGGTTGGAAATAATTGGTGCATCCCATTTTGTGGGCATTCTTTGAGGGCGGGCTATCATTTGGGCCATTTCCCTATTTTGTTTTACACATAATTATGTTTTTTATATGGGATTGATATTGAAGATTAGAATTTATATATTTTTGTGAATTTATTCATATATTTTCCAAAATTTATTGTTGATTTTATACTGTATTCCCTTTTTCAAATTGGGTGTTCACATTTGGTGTCCCTTACGGCATTTTTGCTTTATTCTTATGTTTTTATAATAGTGATTAATAAATCTTTATTTATATTTTTGGGATCTCTTCATTTTTCCAGGACATACATATATATGAGAATAGTTGATTCATTTTTATATGAGTCAGCCTGCCTGCATTTTCCGTAGAAAGGCAAATGAGCAGCAATAAAAACCCGCTCGGACAAAATGCTAGCGGCAGGGCAGGACAGGACCTCCAAGGAGTAGAGAGCCAGTCATGCCACGTGTCCAGCTTGGATACCTGTTATGATTTGGTAGCCGAGGAGGACAGTAGCCAAAATAGCCAAGGCAGCCTGACACCCAGAGAGGTTGGCAACTAGCGGATTGCAGAACCCTAAAATAACCGCACAACTAGAAGTAGCCGTGGGACGTACCTACGATGACCTAGACGCCTCGGCACAGCCGGAGAGTTAACTAAGCCTAAAGATCGAAAGGGAAAGCTAACTTCCCCAGAGTAGCGCCCCAAAGGAATTGGTAGCCCCCACACATATATTGGCGGTTAGACAAGATGAAATACGAACACAGGCAGAAAATAGAACAAGCAAACGCTGGGGCCAAAAACTGTCTAGATAGAATAGGACAGGAAAGATTATTGTCTGCAATCCGGCAAAACCCTAAGAAAAATTCCAACACTTCTGATTTCCAAAAAATACTGAGACCACACGATCTCTCCCCCGCTAGATCAGAACTCTGATGTGAACAAGTAGCTAGCCAGCAGATACTGAAATAACAGGGACTGAACATAAAAACAGTGGTAAATGAGAAGCAGAGACCAGCGCAGGCCCCAGCCAGGGAACCTTGCTGACCTCACTCCAGAAGGGCAGAAAAACAAAAAGAAAAAAAAACCACAGAAACAAACAGAAAATAACTTATCTGAAAGTTGCAGGAGAAAGCAGGAAGCAAGCTGACTTCCAAATGGAACCAAGAACAACAACTAATCAATGGTGAGGATCATGGGAAGGTTACTCCCTTAAATCTCCCCAGTCATCAATCCCTGATTGCCAATCGTCCCCAGCTGAAAGCCCTCTGTCAGTCAAAGCAGCTTCATTACTATCATCAGCCACCAGAGGGAGCCCCAACTCAGAAGTCCAATCTAGAGCGTTCACAACAGTATCCCCCCTTGAGGAGGGGTTACCGAACCCTCACCGAACCCTCACTGCGCCACCAGGCTGATCAGGATGACCCCGGTGAAAGGCACGAATAAATCTTTCCACTTGACCAAGTATTGGAGTCTCCGTCTAGACAGACGAGAATCCAATATCTTCGCCACTTCATACTCCAGGTTGCCCTCAACCAAACCAAAACAGGCTCCAGGGGTGTAGTCATAGGAACCACTGGCTCAACAAACCTTTTCAGTAAAGACTTATGGAAAACGTTGTGAATCTTAAATGTCCCTGGATGAGCCAAACAGAAAGAAACAGGATTAAGGACTACCAAGATCTTATAAGGTCCAGCTTGGATACCCTATAATTAAAAGGCACAGAGGAATCACAGAGGACGTTGGTATGGTCAGCAAGGTACTCCCTCAGCATCTTAAACTTTGGAGACGCAACTTCATAGGATATTTTTGAGGACAACCAAACCAAGTCACCTACTTTAAACCGGGGACCATCAGTCCTATGCCAGTTGGCAAACCGCTGGGCCCTCTCCTGAGAGAGAGAGACAACTTATCCGCTACTTGATCCCAAATCTGCTGCATTCTCTCTACCATAGAGTCAACACCCGGACAGACAGAAGCCTCCACCTGCCCCCGAAGAAAACAGAGGATGAAACCCGAAATTGCAGAAAAAAGGGGACATCAAAGTGGCAGAACTGGCGCTATTATTTAGAGCGAATTCAGCCAAGGGCAAAAAAGAGACCCAGTCATCTTGATCAGCAGACACAAAACATCTCAAATAAGTTTCCAAAGTCTGGTTTGTTCTCTCAGTCTGCCCATTGGTCTGAGGGTGAAACACAGAGGAGAAAGACAACTGAATTCCCAGTTTAGAACGAAAGGCTCTCCAAAATCTTTAAACAAATTGGACTCCTCTGTCAGACACAATGTTCTCCGGAATGCAGTGCAAACGAACCACCTGCTGAAAAAACAAGGGCACCAACTCGGAAGAGGATGGCAACTTCGGCATTAGCACAAGATGGACCATTTTGGAAAATCTATCACAGACCACCCAGATGACAGTCATTCTCTGAGAGACAGGGAGGTCGGAAATAAAATTCACAGAGATATGGGTCCATGGCCTCCTGGGCACAGGCAGTGGCATTAACCATCCACTAGAGCGAGAGCAGGTTTGGACCGAGAACAAGTCCTACAGGACTGCACAAAATTCCTGACATCATGAGATAAAGTAGGCCACCAAAAGGACTAAATCTCTAGTACCAAAAATACCGGATGACCAGCCAATGTGGAGAAATGAATTTTAGACATTACATTCTTCCTCCATTGGTCGGGGACAATTTCCCCACAGGGCAACGTTCAGGTTTATCCCCCTGAAATTCCTCCAGGGCCAGTCTCAAATAGGGCGAGATAGCGGAAAGAACCACATCATCCTTCAGAATGGCAGTAGGCTCAGTCACATAAGGAGAATCCGCAAAGAAACTCAGAGAGAGGGCATCCGCCTTAACTTTCTTAGTGCCCGGGAGAAAGGAGACCACAAAATTAAAACGCGTGAAAAACAAGGCCCATCTGACCTGTCTACGATTTAGTCGCTTGGTTGATTTGAGATTGATCAGGTTCTTGTGGTCCGTGACCACAACTTGATATTTGGCTCCTTCCAACCAATATCTTTACTCTTCAAAAGCCCACTTCATAGCCAATAATCCGATTCCTCACAACCTAATTACGTTCAGCTGGGGAAAATTTCCGAGAGAAGAAGGCACAAGGGTTACTTTTAGAGGTTACAGGATCCCTTTGAGACAAAACGGCTCCTGCACCAATCTCAGAAGCATCTATCTTCACCTGAAGTGATAGAGAAACATCAGGTTGCCGTAGAACAGGAGCAGAAGTGAATCTCCGCTTAAGCTCCTGAAATGCCGAAACTGCCATTGGAGACCAATTCACTACATCAAAACCCTTTTTGGTCAAATCAGTCAGTGGTCTCACAAAACCAGAGAAATTACTTATAAATTTACGGCAAAAATTAGCAAAACCCAAAAATCTCTGAAGAGCCTTCAATGAAGTGGGCTGAACCCAATCACAAATAGCCTGAACCTTGACCATGTCCATCTCAATAGCAGACGGAGACAAAATGAATCCCAAAAACAAAACTTTCTGTACACCAAAGAGACATTTTGATCCCTTAATATACAAGGCATTTTCTCTCAAAATCCGGAATAAAATCCGAACATGTTCCACGTGAGAATCCCAGTCATTGGAAAAAATCAAAATATCGTCCAAATAAATAATCAGAAACTTATCCACCAAATCCCGGAAAATATAGTTTATGAAAGATTGGAAGACAGAAGGGGCATTAGTGAGCCCAAAAGGCATCACTAGGTACTCAAAATGCCCCTCAGGGGTATTAAACGCCATCTTCCATTCATCACCGTGTTTAATGTTAATAAAATTATACGCCCTCCTAAGGTCAAGCTTGGTAAACCAACAAGCCCCTTTCATTCTGGAGAACAAATCGGAAATCAGGGGCAAAGGATACTGGTATTTAACAGTGATCTTATTAAGGAGACGATAGTCAATACAAGGCCTTAATGAACCATCCTTCTTGCCACAAAGAAAAAGCCTGAACCAAAAGGTGAAGAGGATGGTCTAATATGACCTTTCTCCAATGACTCTTTGATATAAGATCGCATAACCTCATGCTCAGGTAAAGACAGATTGAAGAGCCAACCCTTGGGAAATTTACAACTGGGCACTAGCTCAATCGAGCAATCATAACTCCTTTGAGGAGGCAAGGATGCAGACTTACTCTTACTAAACGCATCAGAAAAATCAGCCAAGTAGTCAGGGACCTCCTGAGACTGAGGAGAGGTAGCAAAAACAGGAGTGTCACTACGAACACATTGACAACCCCAACTGACCACAGACACAGACTTCCAATCCAAAACAGGATTATGGGTCTGCAACCAAGGAAAACCCAGTACAAAAATGTCGTGTAAATTCTGTAACACCAAAAATTTACAATTCTCTTGGTGGTCCGGGTCTACCCGCATTATCACCTGGGTCCAAAACTGGGTTTTTTTCTCCACCAAAGGGGTAGAATCAATACCCAGCAAAGGAATAGGAGTCTGCAGGGGTACCATGGGAAAACCACAACGTTTGGCAAAGTAAAATCTATCAGGTTCAGGGCTGCTCCTGAATCGACAAAAGCCTGAGCAGAAAATGAAGACAAGGTTGATCAAGGTAACAGTCAAGAGAAACTTAGACTGTACATTGCCCAAAACAAATGAGCGCGCAAAACATCTTCCCCGCCTAGGGCAGACGGAAATAGTATGAGAAGCATCCCCACAATAGAAGCACAACTTATTACACTTTCAAAATGCTCGACGCTGAGCCCCAGACACAACCCCATCACACTGCATGGGCTCAGAGGCCTTTCGAAAGGCAACACCACCTCTCGCATAGTTTTAAGTTCACACAAAGTCTGTCAATTTGAATGGCTAATGACATAGAATCGTTGAGCCCCGAAGGGACAGGAAATCCCACCATAACATCTTTTACGGTCTCTGCCAGCCCTTTCCGAAAAAAAGAGCTGCCAGGGCATCATCGTTCCATTTAGTAAGGACTGCCCACTTTTGGAATTTCTGACAATATAACTCTGCCGCTTCCTGACCCTGGTTCAATGCCAATAAGGTTTTCTCAGCTTGATCAATCACATTAGGTTCATCATACAATAACCCCAGAGCCTGAAATAACGTATCAACATTAGCCATAACAGGATCCCCAGGTGTCAGGAAAAAGGCCCAATCGTGAGGGTCGCAGCGCAACAATGATGACAATTTTAACCTGCTGCACCGAGTTCACGGAGGAATTAGGTTTCAAGGAAAAAAACAATTTACAATTATTCTTAAAATTCAAGAATTTAGACCAATCCACAAAAAATAAATCAGGAATAGGGATCTGTTATGAATGTGCTAGAGATGGTTTCTGAGCAGAGGCTCCCTCTGGTGGTTACAGACAGTACTGAACCTTCCAGCGAGGAATGGCAATCTGGGATCACTGACTGGACTGATATAAGGGAGGTTCCCTCCCATGATGGTCGCCGGTGATCAATTGTTCTTGTCTCAATTGTGGTTCCTGGTTCATTTGGAAGTTTGCTGGAGTCCTGCCTGCATCATCTGCTTTCAGATAAGATATTTTCTGCTTTTATTTTTGTGCTTGCTTTTTGCATAGTTTTCTGCACTTTTGTGGAGGTCAGCTGGGTCCCCTCCTGGGGCCTGTGCTCCTCTCAGTTTATCTGTAGCCACTGTTATTTGTTCATTTGCTTTTTCCTGTTTTTTCCAGTGGCTGTGGCTTAGTTTTGTTACACCAGATATCTGATTTAGATGGTGGAGATCGTGTGATCTCAGGTGTTTTTGCAATCAGAAGAGTTGGTATTTTTAGGGTTTTTTGTTGGATTGCAGTCAGAATTCTTTACTGTACTTTTCTTTCTAGACAGATTGGGCCCCAGCGTTTGCTCATACTATTTTCTGTCTGTGTCCGTGCTTTCTTCTTGTCTAACCGCCATTACATGTTTGGGGGCTTCCTATTTTCTTTGGGGATCTGCTCCGGGGCAGATAGCTTTCATCTTTCTGCCTTTAGGTGTAGTTATCTCTCAGGCTGTGACGAGGAGTCTAGGATCAACGTAGGAACGCTCCACGGCTACCTCTAGTTGTGTGGTTAGTTCAGGTTACTGCAATCCAATAGGTTCCAGCCTCTCTGGTGTATTGCCATTTTTGCTTTTTCTCCTCAGCTACCTAAACATAACTGGGATCTAGGGTTCTACAGCAGACTGAGTGAGATACAGAAATTCTCCGAACTTCAGCAGTGAGCTGCTCAACACGATCGGACAAATGCCTAATTTCCATTGAAGAAAAACTCCTTTTTTAAAATAATTCTGCAACAATGGCCCTATGTTAATGCACCATTTTGGTACACCTGTCTGCCTCTGGAACAAGAGATTGAAAGTTATCCTTGTACCGTGAGTCTAAAAGTGTCATTAGCCAGTAATGACTGGTACCCAATATTTTGACAATACAAGTGTCATGGGAAAAGCAGCGCAAAATAAAGTCAGCCATGCGTGCCAGACTGGTAACAGGCAAGCTTTCCGTGTCCTCACCAACAGGACAACTGACCAAGGTGTCCACCTCCTCCTCTTCCTCTTTTTCCCTGTCCTCAGGCCATCCATACTGAACAGACGGTATGACAGTTTTGGTTGTAGTCCCGCATGAAAGTATCTCCTGTTCTTCCTCCTCTTCCTCATATAGTCTCGGCCATGAGTCTGACCAAGACGTGTCTGACCATTCATCTTTCAACTTCCATCTTTCAAATTACAGATTTCTAATTACTATTCTCTGAATTAGACTAGAATTCTAGAATGCATTTGGCCACTTATCACTCCTGCAATATCATCTGTACCACGCTAATCAAGCTGTTTCTCCTCTTCCCACAGGTATACACCAAATTTTCCCAGCTTTGCCAAAGTCCTGACTGTGTTTTTGTGAACTGCATTAACTTTGCATGGTATGCACCAAATTTTCCCCAGCATTGCCAAAATCCAGACTGTGTTTTTGTGAACTGCATTAACTTTGCATGGTATGCACCAAATTTCCCCAGCTTTGCCAAAGTCCTGACTGTTTTTGTGAACTGCATTAACTTTGCATGCTTTCCCACCGCTTGTGACTGTCTATGAAGTGCATATAATCTCTAGCATTCCACTACTTACCATTTTTCTGTTTGCACAATATATCCTCTCCCCCTGTGTCTCTCATGCATACCTGAGTTGCCAGTCCCTTCCCCCTCATATATCAGCTTTGCTTAACTGTGAACATGTGGTCTGAGTAATCACACCCACAACCCCCCTCACAGCTGATTCCTCTCAAGTGCACATATAGTCTCGGCCATGAGTCTGACCAAGACGTGTCTGACCATTAATTTTTCAACTTCCATCTTTCAAATTACAGATTTCTAATTACTATTCTCTGAATTAGACTAGAATTGGACTGGAATTTGACTGTAAGTTGACAGAATATATAACCACTACCATGTTTCCTTTTCTTTTCACTTTCACCCCATAATACTTGCTTTCTTCCTATTCCCTGTAATCCCCCCACCTAGTAATAAAGTAGTCATTTCCCCCTCCATTCTCCCCAGCCATCTCACCTTTTCCTCAGAACTGTTCCTCCATGTACAATCCTTTTTCTCTAGAAACACACACGGCCACACCATGTCTTATCCTGTTCCCACCTTCTAACGCTCTGTCTGTTACACCTCACTGCTGGTGACATATCCCCAAATCCAGGCCCTCCTCAACACATCCCCACACTCACTTCTATCACCCTGCCACAATCCTCTACATGTCTTCGCAACCATGATAACCTCATACCCATTCACCCAGTCCCCACTCCTCCGGTCCCACGACCTGGAGCACTTTGGAACGCACGCTCTGTCTGCAATAAACTGTCAATTATCCACGACCTCTTCATCACCAGTAAACTCTCCTTCCTTGGCATCACTGAAACCTGGCTCACACCCTCTGACTCAGCCTCACCAGCTGCACTCTCATACAGTGGATTCCACCTATCTCACACTCCCCGCCCCAGCAACAAACGTGGTGGTGGAGTTGGTTTGCTCCTATCTGATACCTGCTCCTTTACCCCAATTCCACTACCCCCCTCCGCTACTATTCCCTCATTTGAGGTGCATTCCATCCACATCTACTCCCCCTCCAACCTCCAGCTGGCTGTCATCTACTGCCCCCCAGAACTTGCCATCTCCACCTTTCTCGATCACTTCACCTCCTGGCTGCTCCATTTCCTCTCTGTTGACATCCCCACTATCATCATGGGTGACTTCAACATTGATGCTTCCACCCCAGCGACCTCTAAACTTTTATCGCTCACTGCCTCCTTTGGCCTCACTCAATGGTCCTCTGCGGCCACTCACAAAGATGGTCACACGCTGGACCTTATCTTCACCCGCCTCTGTTCCCTTACTAATCTCACTAACTCATCCCTTCCCCTGTCTGACCACAACCTACTGACGTTCTCTTCTCTCTCCTCTTCTAATGCACAACCCCCACTCCACAAACTCACTCACCCTCGCAGAAATCTCAAACACCTCAATTTACCAATGCTCTCTGAGTCCCTCCTCCCTCTTACAGACATATCTTCACTTCATGACACAGACTCTGCTGCCACCTTTTATAACATTACAATAACAGCAGCACTTGATTCGGCTGCCCCCCTCACACATAGCAAAACTTGTCAAATCACAGGCAGCCCTGGCTGACCAGCCTCACCAAAGAACTGAGACAGGATTACAGGGTTGCTGAGCGGAGATGGAAAAAATCCCGCTCTGCCGAGCACCTAACCACATACAAGCAAAGCAAACTTCTCTTCTCTCATATCCTCCCTGTCTCATAACCCTAAACAGCTCTTCAACACTTTCAATTCTCTACTCTGTCCCACAGCACCTCCTCCTTCTCCTCTCATTTCTGCAGAAGACTTTGCCTCTTTCTTTAAGCAGAAGATCGATACGATCAGAGAAAGCTTTGGCCCACAGCCCCCATTGCCCCTCTTAGCTGCTCAACCCTCTTCCTCCAAAACCAACTTCTCCACCTTGACAGAAGATCATCTTTCCACCTCCTATCAAGATCACACCTCACCACTTGCATGCTTGACCCGCTCCCATCCCACCTTATCCCTAGCCATCGCCCCTACTCTAACACACCTGTTCAACCTCTCACTTACAAATGGTGTCTTCCCCTCATCATTCAAACATGCCTCAATCACACCCATTCTCAAAAAGACCTCCCTTGACCCATCCTCTGTGTCTAGCAAGCACCCGATATCTCTTCTCCCTTATGCCTCAAAACTACTGGAACAGCATGTCCATCTTGAACTGTCCTCCCACCTCTCCTCCTGCTCCCTCTTTGACCGCTTACAATAAGGCTTCCGACTGCATCACTCAACTGAAACTGCCCTAACTAAACTCACCAATGACCTACTAACCGCCAAGAGCAAGCAACACTACTCTGTCCTCCTTCTCCTGGACCTGTCTTCTGCCTTCGACACTGTGGACCATTCCTTCCTGCTACAGATTCTCTCATCTCTTGGCATCACAGGCTTGGCCCTATCCTGGATCTCATCATATCTAACAAACCAAACATTCAGTGTCTCCCTCTCCCACACCACCTCCTCACCTCGCCCCCTGCCTGTCATGTATAGTGTACAGTTCCTATAGCGTCTTGTGCTTGGGTGCGAGGAAAACACAGGAGATATAGGTTGAAATGAAATGACTTGTATTACTTCATACAAGCATGCAGAAAAGGTCACACAGTTTGCAGGAACAGCAACAGGAGACACAGCAGGCCAGAGTAACTTCAAGCACTACAATAAATCTCCAAAGCAGGTTCAGGATCTCTTCTCTGTACCGTAATTCCTCTGCAAACATGGATTCACCAAACAGCAGGTTTCCAGAGTCCAAAAGTGTTCCAAAGTTCCTCAGTAGGGAATAGCTGGAGTACAAGTCCAAGGCTTCCAGGAGTCAGGTCACAGACTGACTGAGGCTTGATTCAGGAGCACTGATTGTTCAGCTGAGGCTGCTTAAGTAACAAGAGGGAAGAATCAGGGCGGGAACATGAAAACTGGAAACTCCATATTAACTGAGGGCAAGAGCTGCAGAAAGACAGAAAGCAAAATGGCCGACGGAAAACTGAGTTTCAAGGAACATGTCAACAGAGACAAAGAACCTTACATTACTCCCCCCTTAGGGACAACCTCCGGATGACCTCAGACCAGGCTTGTCAGGGTACCTCTGATGAAACTGGCGGAGCAGGCGAGGAGCATTTACATTATTGACTGGTTCCCATGAGTTGTCCTCCACTGGGTAGCCCTGCCATTTAATCAAATATTGCAACTGATTTCTGTACAACCTGGAATCTAGAATCCTTTCCACCATAAATTCTTCCTGACCATCGACCAGCACTGGGTCAGGGCAAGGAGAAGAACGTCCAGTAAACGTATTGGGTGTTGCAGCCTTTAGTAGGGATACATGAAAGACAGGGTGGATTCTCATAGTTCTGGGTAGTTGAAGACGACAAGCAACAGCACTTATAATCTTATTGATCTTATAAGGTCCAATGTACTTATGTCCCAATTTAGACGATGGAATCTTTAATTTAAGATTTCTGGTTGACAGCCAGACCAAATCTCCTACCTTGAAAGCTGGTGCAGGTTTACGAAATTTATCTGCTGCTTTCTTGTACCTTTCCTGAGCCAATTCTAGATTGTCCTTTAGAAGATCCATACTCTTTTGTAAAGAAGTGATTCTTTCAGCCACTGCCGGCAAGGGCGTATCTATGGGAAATCGAGGAAGAATGTTAGGATGATAACCTAGATTGGAGTAAAAAGGAGACTGCTTAGTGGAGGCGCTCTGAGAGTTGTTATAAGAGAACTCAGCCAGTGGAAGTAGATCCACCCAATCATCCTGTAGGTGGCAGATAAAACAGCGGAGATACTGCTCCAGGGTCTGATTGGTTCGTTCTGTCTGTCCATTATCTGGGGATGAAAAGCAGAAGAAAGGTTTACTTTAATGTCCAATGCTGCACAGAAATTTTGCCAAAACCTTGAAGTGAATTGCACCCCTCGATCCGAAATGACCTCATCCGGTACTCCATGTAAGCGAAACACATTCTTAATCATCAAGTCTGATGTCTGTTTTGCAGTGGGTAAGCCGACACAAGGGATAAAATGAGCTGCCTTTGTTAGACGGTCAACCACCACTAGAATGGTGTTCTTCCCTTGAGAGGTTGGTAACTCCACAATGAAGTCCATAGAAATGGATCCCCACGGGCGGGACGGGGTGGGAAGAGGTTGCAACAGACCAGTTGGTGAGGAGCGAGGTGTTTTGCATCTTGCACAGACTTCACATGAAGTGACATAGTTTAAGACATCTTTCCTGTAAGTGGGCCACCAAAAGAAACGAGAAAGAAATTCTTGTGTCTTTAGAATTCCTCTATGCCCAGCTATCTTGGAATCGTGGATGAGTTGCAAAACTCTCAATCTGACTGTTTCAGGTATATACAGACGTTGTCCCTGAATCCACACACCATTCTTAAAGACAAGACTTACGTCCCTTGGGGGTTGAGCCAACAAAGAATCCGCATGTATCCTTCCTTGATGTCCTTAAGTAGGTCTTGATTATGAATCACTCCCAGGAATCTAGAGTCAGGAAGAATAGTCTTAGGAGGAGTAAGTGGACGTGTCTCTGCTGAATGAATCCTAGAGAGTGCATCAGCCTTTCCATTGCGCGATCCTGGTCTATAAGAAATGACAAAATTAAATTGGTTTAGGAAAAGATTCCAGCGAGCCTGGCGAGGAGTCAGGCACTTAGCCGACCTGATAAATTCAAGGTTACGATGGTCTGTCAGGACGACTATTTGCTGTGCAGCTCCCTGAAGAAGGTGTCTCCATTCCTTGAAGGCGGCAATAATGGCCAACAATTCTCTATTGCCCACATCGTAGTTCCTCTCAGCCGAAGACAACTGCTGGGAAAAGAAGGCACAGGGATGCAAGACATTCTTCTCACCTGTTCTCTGAGAGAGTATAGCTCCAACGGCACAGTCTGAAGCATCCACCTCTATTATGAAGGCAAGCTCGGGGTTGGGATGTACTAAGATAGGTGCGGTGGTAAATTTATCCTTTAAACAGGAAAATGCTTCCTGAGCTTGCGGGTCCAGGAGAACCTAGACTGTTTCCGGGTAAGTTGGGTGATAGGTGACACTACCTCAGAAAAATTCTTAATGAAACGTCTATAGAAGTTGGCAAACCCGATGAAACGCTGCACCTCCTTCACATTTCTAGGAATTGGCCAATCCTTGATGGCTTGGGTCTTGCTTCCATCCATACTAATCCCTTGCGTAGATAGTACATACCCCAGAAATTGAATTTCGGTCCTATGGAATTCACATTTTTCAAGTTGATGTAGAGATGGTTTTGTCTTAGGCGTTCTAAGACCATTCTCACATGTCCATGATGTTCCTCTGTGGAGTTAGAAAAAATTAGAATATCATCCAGATAAATCACCACAAATGTATCTAGGAGATCCCTGAAGATATCATTCACGAAGTGTTGGAAAGTGGCTGGGGCGGTACTCAGACCAAAAGGCATAACTAGATATTCAAAGTGTCCATAGCGTGACCTGAAAGCAGTCTTCCATTCATCCCCAGGTCTGATACGGACCAAGTTATAGGCCCCACGGAGATCCAGTTTAGAGAAAATTTTGGCATGCCGCACTCTCTCCAACAACTCAGGGATTAAAGGCAATGGATAACGGTTTCTAATAGTAACCTTATTGAGTTCCCTATAGTCTATGCAGGGTCTCAGAGATCCATCTTTCTTCTTCAAAAGAAGATGGGTGCACCTGCGGGAGATGAAGAGGGGCGTATGAAGCCCTTGGCTAAATTTTCGTCTATATAATCCTTCAAAGCTTTTAGCTCGGGCCCCGCTAGGGGGTAGATCTTACCAAAAGGTATCTCGGCTCCGGGTAATAATTCAATTGGACAATCATATGGACGGTGAGGAGGAAGCTGATCAGCGTTCTTCTTGTCACATAAATCGTCATAGTCCTGGTATACAGCTGGTAGTTCAGGGACTGACATGGTTCCTTTAGGAACAGAGCAAGCTGAAACTCCTTGACTCATCTGTTTCTCCGGAAAGTGTAATTCCTTGGTCTCCCAGTTAATCGTAGGATTCTGCGCCTGCAGCCATGGTAGCCCTAGAATGATGGGAAAGTGGGGAGAAGAGATAAGCAAAAAAGACATTTTCTCCTGATGATCTTTACCCATAAGGACCCTCAAAGGCTCTGTTTCTTGATCCACTGGTCCAGAAGTCAGTAGAGAGCCATCCACAGTCTCCATCTGTACTGGAGTAGCCTTCTTCACTGAACGTATCCCCTGTTTCAGAGCAAAGGAGATATCCATAAAATTTCCACTTGCTCCTGAGTCGATCATAGCAGAGCTAGACACCCAGACTGAGTCAACCCAGAGTTTGATGGAAAGGAAGCAATGAGAATTGTTTCTTTTACAACTCAGCTGGGACACCGCTGAGGAAACTTGAAAAATTGCAGCGTTTATACCGTCATCGTCCCCAGAACTAACAGAGTTTAAGTCCGAGAAATCAAGATCTCTTGCAGCAGATCTCTCTGGAGCCTGAGGCTCGGACATGACAGAGCTCCTCTCGCAACACTCACAGTGAATGACTGCTGCAGTAGTCTTACGAGAACGGCTGAGGCAGTTTATAATGAAGTGCCCTGACTTACCACAGTAGAAACATAGATTTTCCTTTATACGATGTTCTTTGCGTGCATCACTAACCCGTCTTTGTAAAGAGTCCACCTGCATGGGTTCAGGTTCTGGTTCCCTTGTGATCCTACTCAAAGGTTCCTTAGCTGAGGAGGGAGGTAGTAAAAGGTTAGTGCGATTATTTTCGAACCATCTCTCTTGTCTGCGTTCAGTCAGACAAGCATCAATACGGATACAATAGTTAATAAAGTCACCTAACGCAGTGGGAGGGTCGGCACGAGCAAGTTCATCCTTAATCAGTGGAGACAACCCTTTCCGAAAAATAGATTTTTTAGCGGAAGTGTCCCAAGTGGTATCAAGAGCCCATCTCCTGAAATCCAGGGCATATTCGGCTACTGAACGCTTACCTTGGCGCAAAGTTAACATGGCTGCTTCAGCTGTTGCACCTCGATTGGGGTCATCAAACACCTGCCCCATGGCTGAAATAAAAGCATCAAGGTGATTCAAACAATCATCCTCAGTCTCAATCAGAGGGTTTGCCCACATCAAAGCCTTATTGGTAAGCAACATGATTATAGTAAGCACTTTGGATCGTTCAGTGGGAAATTGTGAAGCATGTGCAGAGAAAAATAAATTGCATTGATTAATAAATCCCCTGAATTTCTCACGTTCACCGCCAAAACGAAAAGGAGGTAATTTGGGGATCCCAGAATTTGGGGTTATGGCAGGAGCCTGGGCTCGTTCCTCTAGAGCCTCAATCCTGGCTCGCAATTCCTGGGTAGTCTGTCCAAACACTTGCAAATTATGATTAGTGAGGTCCTGTAGGCTTGCAAAACGGGTTTTTAAAGTCTGTACATCTGAAAGGATTGTATCAGTCACTCCGCAAAGTTCCTTTATGCGGGCCTCCTTCTTCTAGATCTTTTAAGGCAAAGGTGCTGGAAGGAGAAGAGGAAAGGAAAAAAAAAAAAAAAAACAATAGTGTTTACCTGTGGTAACACTCCAGAGTAAAATTTTAAGGGAATGCGCTCACCTGGAATGGTTGTGAGAAGTCACAACCACTGTCATCACATAAGGTATTAAACGGACATCTGATATCCACAGTCACAGCAGACACGGCTTTCCCAGACCCAGCAGACACTAAACATTGGCTCCTGAATCTTGTCATGTATAGTGTACAGTTCCTATAGCGTCTTGTGCTTGGGTGCGAGGAAAACACAGGAGACATAGGTTGAAATGAAATACTTGTATTACTTCATACAAGCATGCAGAAAAGGTCACACAGTTTGCAGGAACACAACAGGAGACACAGCAGGCCAGAGTAACTTCAAGCACTACAATAAATCTCCAAAGCAGGTTCAGGATCTCTTCTCTGTACCGTAATTCCTCTGCAAACATGGATTCACCAAACAGCAGGTTTCCAGAGTCCAAAAGTGTTCCAAAGTTCCTCAGTAGGGAATAGCTGGAGTACAAGTCCAAGGCTTCCAGGAGTCAGGTCACAGACTGACTGAGGCTTGATTCAGGAGCACTGATTGTTCAGCTGAGGCTGCTTAAGAAGCAAGAGGGAAGAATCAGGGCGGGAACATGAAAACTGGAAACTCCACATTAACTGAGGGCAAGAGCTGCAGAAAGACAGAAAGCAAAATGGCCGACGGAAAACTGAGTTTCAAGGAACATGTCAACAGAGACAAAGAACCTTACACTGCCTGTTGGTGTTCCCCAAGGCTCAGTTCTAGGACCCCTACTCTTCTCCATCTACACCCTCGGCCTGAGACAGCTCATAGAATTCCATGGTTTCCAGTATCATCTCTATGCGACGACACGCAGATCTACCTATCTGGACCTGACCTCACCTCCTTACTGACCAAAATCCCACAATGTCTGTCCGCTATTTCTGCTTCTCTGCTCGCTTTCTAAAACTGAACATGGACTAAACAGAATTCATCATCTTTCCCCCATCTCACTCTACCCCCCCACCAGACCAGTCCATCAACATAAATGGCTGCTCACTTGCCCCAGTCCCGCATGCTCGGTGCCTCGGAGTGATCCTCGACTCTGCCCTCTCTTTCAAGCCACATGTCCAAACCCTTGCCTCCTCCTGCCGTCTCAAACTCAAAAATATTTCCCGGATCCGTGCATTCCTTGACCATGAAACTACAAAAACACTAATGCATGCCCTCATCATCTCCCGCCTCGACTACTGCAACCTCCTACTCTCTGGCCTTCCCTCTAGCACTCTGGCACCACTCCAATCCATCCTGCCCTCTGCTGCCCGACTAATACACCTGTCTCCCCATTATTCCCCAGCCTCTCCTCTCTGCCAAGCCCTTCATTGCTTCCTATTGTCCAGAGGCTACAGTTCAAAACCCTAACCATGACCTACAAAGCCATCCACAATCTATCTCCTCTATACATCTGCAACATGGTCTCCCGGTACATACCCACATACAACCTTCGATCCTCTCAAGATCTCCTCCTCTACTCCCCTCTTATCTCTTCTTCCCACAACCGCATACAAATCTTCTCCCGTGCCTCTCCCATACTCTGGAACTCTCTACCCCCTACACATCAGACTCGCGCCTACCATGGAAACCTTCAAAAAGAACCTGAAGACCCACCTCTTCCGACAAGCTTACAACCTGCAGTGATCATCAGTCTACTGAATCACCGCACAACCAGCTCTACCCTCTCCTAGTGTATCCTCAACCATCCCTGTAGACTGTGAGCCTTTGCGGGCAGGGTCCTCTCTCATTCTGTACTTGTGTGTGCCTTGTATTGCTCATGTTTACTGTACAGTCATGGCCAAAAGTTTTGAGAATGACACAAATATTATATTTTCACATGATCTGCTGCCCTCTGGTTTTTATGTGTGTTTGACAGATGTTTTTATCACAGACAGAAATATATAATTGCAAACATATGAGTAACAAAAGCTTATATTGACAGTTAGAATGAGTTAATGCAGCAAGTCAATATTTGCAGTGTTGACCCTTCTTCTTCAGGACCTCTGAAATTCTCCCTGGCATGCTCTCAATCAACTTCTGGACCAAATCCTGACTGATAGCAGTCCATTCTTGCACAATCAATGCTTTCATTTTGTCAGAATTTTTAGGTTTTTGTTTGTCCACCAGTCTCTTGATGATTGACCACAAGTTCTCAATGGGATTAAGATCTGGGGAGTTTCCAGGCCATGGACCCAAAATCTTTAAGTTTTGTTCCCTGAGCCATTTAGTTATCACCTTTGCTTTATGGCAAGGTGCTCCATCATGCTGGAAAAGGCATTGTTGATCGCCAAACTGCTCTTGGAGGGTTGGGAGAAGTTGCTCTTGGAGGACATTCTGATACCATTCTTTATTCATGGCTGTGTTTTTAGGCAAGACTGTGAGAGAGCCGATTCCCTTGGCTGAGAAGCAACCCCACACATGAATGGTTTCAGGATGCTTAACAGTTGGCATGAGACAAGACTGGTGGTAGCGCTCACCTTGTCTTCTCCAAATGAGGCGTTTTCCTGATGTCCCAAACAATGGAAAAGGGATTCATCAGAGAAAATAACTTTACCCCAGTCCTCAGCAGTCCACTGCCTGTACCTTTTGCAGAATATCAGTCTGTCCATGATGTTTTTTCTGGAGAGAAGTGGCTTCTTTGCTGCCCTCCTTGAGACCAGGCCTTGCTCCAAGAGTCTCCGCCTCACAGTGCGTGCAGATGCACTCACACCTGCCTGCTGCCATTCCTGAGCAAGCTCTGCACTGCTGGTAGCCCGATCCCGCAGCTGAAACACTTTTAAGGGACGGTGTTGGCGCTTGCTGGTCTTTCTTGGGCGCCCTGGAGCCTTTTTGGCAACAATGGAACCTCTCTCCTTGAAGTTCTTGATGATACGATAGATTGTTGACTGAGGTGCAATCTTTCTAGCTGCGATACTCTTCCCTGTTAGGCCATTTTTGTGCATTGCAATGATGACTGCACGTGTTTCTTTAGAGATAACCATGGTTAACAGAAGAGAAACAATGATGCCAAGCACCAGCCTCCTTTTAAAGTGTCCAGTGGTGTCATTCTTACTTAATCATGACAGATTGATCTCCAGCCATGACCTCATCAACACCCACACCTGTGTTAATGGAGCAATCACTGAAAAGAGGTTAGCTGGTCCTTTTAAGGCAGGGCTGCAATGATGTTGAAATGTGTTTTGGGGATAAAGTTCATTTTCTAGCCAAATATTGACTTTGCAAGTAATTGCTGTTAAGCTGATCACTCTTTATAACATTCTGGAGTATATGCAAATTGCCATTAGAAAAAGTGAAGCAGTACACTTTGTAAAAATTAATATTTGTGTCATTCTCAAAACTTTTGTCCATGACTGTGCTTGTCTATATTTGCCCCTCTTCACATGTAAAGCGCCATGGAATAAATGGTGCTATAAAAATGTATAATAATAAATAATAATAATTGTCAACCAATCCACATTGGGATGACATGAGGCTGGGCTGTGTGTAATCACCCTGTATGGTTACTTGATCCATGTCGTTGTGCTCCGCCTGCAATGCCTCCTCTTTCATTGTGAGCAGAGAGCTTTCAGAATGCATATGAACAATGGTGATGCTACTTATGGCGTCATCGCTGCTCACCATCTTGGTGGACTACTCAAAGTTTTGGAGGATGCTACATATGTCTGACTGTTATGATTCGGTAATCGAGGAGGACAATAGCAAAAATAGGCTAGGGAACCAGACACCCAGAGAGGTTGGTAACTTAGCGGATTGCAGAACCCTAAACTGACAATACAACTAGAATTAGCCGTGGGACGATGCCTTAGACGCCTCGACACAGCCAAAGAGTTATCCAAGCCTAAAGATAGAAAGGGGAAGCTAACTGCCCCGGAGTAGAGCCCCAAAGGAATCCCCGAACATATATTGCCGGTGAGACAGATGAAGCACAAACACAGACAGAAAATAGAGTAAGCAAATGCTGGGGCCCAAACTGTCTAGATAGAACAGGACAGAAAAGGATACTGTCTGCAATCCAGCAAAAACCCTAAGAAAAATTCCAACACGTCTGATATGCAAAAATACTGATGCCACATGACCGCTCCCCTGCTAAATCAGAACTCTGGTGTGAACTGGACGCAAATCAACAGATACTGAAATAACAGGGAACTAGAAATACATAAGCTGTGGCAAATGAGAAACAGAGTCCAGCACAGGCCCCCCGAAGGGAACCTGGCTGAACTAACTCCTGCAAGGCAGAAAACTGAGAAAAGCAAAAGGTAAACAAATGCCACAGAAATAAACAGCCAAATAACTTATCTGAAAGATGCAGGACACAACAGGAAGCAAGCAGACTTTCAAATGGCTCAGGAAGAAACATGTGAAGGCTGCTCACTTAAATCTCCCCAGTCAGTAACACCTGATCTCCAATCATCCCCCTCAGGTGATAGACTTCTGTTAGCCAGAGCAGCTTCATTACCAGCAGCAACCTCCAGAGGGAGCCCAAACTCAGAAGCCACATTAAAAGTGTTCACAACATCTGACATCCATATCCACTCCTGAGGTCTTATGTGTGGAGTCAAACCTGACAAACAACGGCCTTGTTGATGCTCAACAACTGCCCGCTTCTGCTCACAAATCCTTTCTAACATATGCAACGTAGAGTTCAAATGCGTTGGGTCATCACACACCAGTCGGTGAGCCGGAATCTGCAATCGCTGCTGAAGCAAAGCAAGGGACTTTCTAAAATGTGCAAACAGGCGGTGTACTTTAACTAGCAGATCTGGCAGCTCCGGATAGCATTTTAGAAAACGTTGAACAACGAGGTTCAGAACATGGGCCAGGCATGGTACATGTGTCAGTTCACCTCGCCTCAAAGCCGTTACCAGGTTCCTGCCATTGTCACACGCAACCATGCCTGACTGGAAATTTATATATACATACAAAAATATAAAAAAAAAAGGCTGCACTCAAGCATACTAAAGCATGACAACATGGAATACATGAAATTTAGAATAGCAATATGGCTTTGGAATATAAGGAAAAATTTGAGACGCTTAGTATAAACATTTGGCCAAACATTTTAAAGCCCACCAACCATCGTCAAGGTGGTCTCAATTCTGGTGAGTCCCTGACCTAATGTGAACATACCTCTATTAGGCTGATATCTGAGTTTTACATGGGGGTAGCTTCCCTTATATTCCAAAGCCATATTGCTATTCTAAATTTCATGTATTCCATGTTGTCATGCTTTAGTATGCTTGAGTGCAGCCTTTTTTTGTATGTTTTACATGGGGGTAGCTTCCCTTGGTTTGCACCTAGTTCACATTAGTCTGGATGTGCCAGTCAGGTTTTTTTGTCTTTTGACTGGAAATTTAGCCGTGTCAGCCACACATCTGCCTGCTCTTTTAGAGCTGTCAGCAACTCTTCAGCATTGTGCAGTTTGTCACCTAAGCAAATTATTTCAGCACAGCCTCTTGCCGTTTTGCTTTGGCTGTGCTACAGTGGTTCCAGCTTGTGACTGATGTGCTCATTTCTGGCAAGGAGGCTGAAGAGGAGGAGGAGGTGGTGCAGGAGCTGTACACAGTGGGGGCAACCCTGATTGGCATATGGACCACAATCCTTGGCGTCGGGAGGACATGTTCCATCCCAAGTTGTAAGTAGGTACCGGCTTCCACTATTTTAACACAGTGTGCCATCAGCAAGATGTACCATCCCTGGCCACAAGCACTTGTCCATGTGTCCATGGTTAGGTGTACTTTCCCAGTAACTGCATTGGTGAGGGCACGGGTAATGTTGTGGGACAAGCACATGCTTGTGTAATGCCGGGAAGGCACAGTGGGAGAAATAGTGGTGGCTGGGAGTACCTTGAAACGGCCATCGCCATCAGGTTGCGGAAATCTTCTGTCTCCACGAGCCTAAAAGGCAACATTTCATGTGCAAGCAGACTAGAAATATGAGAATTGAGTATTGTGGCCTGTGGGGCGTTGGCTGCATATTTCCGCTTACATTCCAATGACTGGGGTATGGACAACTGAAGGCTGCGCTGGGACAAGGACGTGAGCGTGCTTGATGATTGTGCTATTTGACTGTGGTCAGGTCAATGGCAGGTGCAGGGCAGGAGGCATCTTTGCATGCACCGTGGACAGGGGATTGGCTTGCATGCACAACAGTGGAAG
The DNA here is from genome assembly GCA_033576555.1 of Oophaga sylvatica. NCBI lineage: Eukaryota > Metazoa > Chordata > Amphibia > Anura > Dendrobatidae > Oophaga > Oophaga sylvatica. The sequence goes on from JARQOD010000002.1 coordinate 546,526,821, forward strand.
AAGCAGTGGTGTCACTTACAGACACTGTTGCTGGAGCTTGGGGATGGGCCCACAAAGTCGTGTGCTTTGCTGCCATGTGCCTGATCATGCTGATGGTGGTAAGGCTGGTAGTTTTGCTACCCCTGCTGATGGTGGCATGACAGGTGTTGCAAATAACCTGTTTCGGGTTATCGGCAGAGTCTTTAAAAAACAATTAGACTCGGGAAGACCTAACAGTTGGACTGTCAACTTCCGTCAGGTTGGTGTTACAGGGAACGGTTTACCTGCCTTCTGTCTGCAGCCACCACACTGCTTCTTCCTGCCTGAAGTGGTGCAACACCTACCTCCCCTTGTGTGCTGCTGTCTTTGCTCTGCATGTAGTCCTGCCAGGTTTTGTCTCTTACTGCATCATCCACCTCCTCATCTTCCACTTCCCCCCCGATCCTCCTCATGACTTTCCAGCAATTGTGTCTCATCATCGTCCACCTCTTGCAACCGTGACTGCTCAAAGATTTGTGCATCGCTACATGGAATATCATCTTGCCCTGCTTCTAGTGGAGCGGGTAAGAGGCAGGAATCTCCAAATGCAAAACTGAACAACTCTTCGGAGTGTCAGAGTGTGGGATCAGTTGTCTCAGGGCACTCAGCATGGTAGGAGGAAGGAGTATCAGGGTAAGGAATATGCGGTCAAGATTCATGGCTACTGTGACTTGAGCGTGTTGAAAACAGGGTTCTGGTGGTGGTGGATAAGTAACTGGAAGTATCATCCGCTATCCAACCAACAACCGTTTTACACTGCTCGGGTTTCAATAGTGCTGTCTTGCCACGGTCCCCTAGGACTTCAGACACTAAGGTCCAGCGAGATTATGTGGGTGTTTTCGGTGGGCCAATTTCAGCTTGCCCACGGCCTCGGCCTGCACCATCACAATCACGTCCATTTCCCCGCCCCTTGCCATGCGCCTTGCCAATTGTAAATGGAATAGAATATTATACACGTTCACTACAAAATGGTGATTTGGGAGTCAACTTGTATGTGATACATGTGTTTGAAAATCACACTTTTACCTATCTGGACTTTAGGTAAAAATGTTTTTGGCCTTATCAGATTTAATTGTTACGTTAGCAGACTGCAAAAAAAATACAATGTTTAGGCCTAAACTGGCCAAACTTTAAGCATGCACAGATATGAGCTGCCACGGAGATACCACTACGACAAATGTGTGCCCTTTTTTTTATTTTTGGGCTGACTAGTGCTGTATATCAGGACTGTGACACCCAGGACAAAAAAGGAAAACCGGCCTACACTGCCCAAAATTTGAGCACAAACAGATATGAGCTGGCATGGAGATACCACACCGAAAAATGTGTGACCTGTATTTTTTTTATTTTTTGGCTAAATACTGGTGTAATTAAGTACAGTCACACCCAGGCCAAAAAAATAAAACTGGCGTACACTGTCCAAATTTTCAGCACTCACAGATATGAGCTGGCATAGAGATACCACACCGAAACATGTATGGCCTGTTTTTTTTTTGGCTAAATACTGGTATATATAAGTACAGTAACACCCAGAACAAAAAAGAAAAGTGGCGTACACTGGCCAAACTTTCAGCACGCACAGAAATGACCTGGCATGGAGATACCACACCGAAACATATGGCCTGTTTTTTTCTTTTTTTGGCTAAATTCTGGTGTATATAAGTACAGTCACACCCAGGCCGAAAAAAGAAAAGTGGCATACACTGTCCAAACTTTCAGCATGCACAGATATGAGCTGGCATGGAGATACCACACTGAAACATGTGTGGTCTTTTTTTTCTGGCTAAATACTGGTGTATATAAGTACAGTCACACCCAGGCCAAAAAAAGAAAAGTGGCGTACACTGTCCAAACTTTCAGCATGCAGCATGCACAGATATGAGCTGGCATGGAGTTACCACACTGAAACATTTGTGGCCTGTTTTTTTTTTTTTTTGCTAAATACTGGTATATGTAAGTACAGTCACACCCAGGCCAAAAAAATAAACTGAATGCGGCGAGCAGTGCTGTGTCCAGTCTCTTATACCCCCGATGATGCTGTGCGGCCAGCCAATCACTGCTTGACCACAACAAAGAGGGCTACGGCGTTTCTTTGCCTGGCAGACAATCCCTGCAATGTGATTGGGTCTATAAAGTCCACCAAGAAAGCTGGCTTGTGACCCAACTTCCCGCCGAGTAATCCTGGAAATGCTCGGTGCTCGCCGAGTACACCGAGTACCGTGATACTCGAGCGAGTAACGAGCAGTGGTGAGCGCGTTTGCTTATCACTAGTGCACATGAATCTGTCACTGGACTGTATTCAGCAGTACAGTTAACTGTATAACTTATAAAATGTTTTACTTAAAGTCAATTAATGATATTCCTTTAATATACAGTTGTACAACTGTGTGACACATTTGATACAGTTATTATTTTTTAGATATGCTAAAAATCCTGCTGACACACTCTTAATGATTAAGAGCTCTTTTGCTTCCTAGCATAGCTATCGGTATACTGCTGAATATAATTATAGTAAATGAAATCAATATTTTAGACCATTTGAAGGCTACATGACAAACTCTAAAACAGTGTGATAAGCCTTTTCTCTCTGCAGCTTATAAGTGGAAAGACATTTATAGCATCTACAGTGTGACATTTATTACTTTCTATTATGACTTTGGCTACCAGTCATTCTAGTTTTGCTAGGTTCCAGTAAGGAAAAAATGACATTGTTTGTCTGAGAAGAGATACTAATTGCCTATGCCTAATGATCCACAATGGATTTGTAGTACAGGTGGTTATTGTTTACAGAATTTAATTTGTTAAAATGCTATTCATATTTCCAGATTTCCTCCATATTCTATTCTGCTGTCCAATTGTATAATTAAACTATTATGTTTGTCATTCAAAGCACATTGCTGATGGTAAAGCTCTACTTATCGTACATAAGATAAATTACCATTTGTCAGCTCTTTTATGTAAATATAAAACATTTATTTTCAATTTACTGTTAAACTGTTGAATAAGCTTATCTGAATACCAGCGTTTTATGCATATTCAATTATATTGTCCCTCAATTACTGTGTATATGGTCACTATGCTGGTCATTCTGACTGTGTAAATATTTTCGATATTGAAATTTTGAACTTTTTCAACTTTTTTTTTATCTAAAGGCTAGCTGGTAAAATAATTTCACAACTAACAGGCACTTTGCATTAATGATATTTCATTAAGTGTGCAAATCAGATTCAGTTGCTTCTTCTATCAAGCTGCTCTGATAGTATTATTGATGCTACAGTTTCACCTTTAATTGCCTCATCTGCTCAGATTAAGTTATACTCACAAACAATATGGAGAGCTGCTCGGTTCAAAAGTCAACTGTCTAAAGTATCTCATGTTGCCTCTCTACTTGCTCACCCATAAGTGGAAGGCATAGACCAGTAACAAAACTTTATGATTTTCTTATTCAGAATAAAATATGAACTCTTGAAAAAGACCTACTTTGGATCAAAATATTGCGCTTTTTATTGCAGAATAAACTTCATCTTTTTAATTTAACACCCTGGATTGGATGCTGTCTACACTTCTTTGTTTACTAAAATATTAAATCTGACTACGTTCAAAATGGAACCTCATACCTATAATAATGTCTGTAAAGCGCTGTAGAATTAATGCACCATAAAAGTAAAATAGATAAATAAAAAAATACCTTACAACTTAAGACAAATATGAATAGATTATGTGAAGCACACAGTGCAATGTGACAAAGATTTGGACCACACCATTAACCACAACCCATAGCTACAATTATTACCATTTCATTGTTTCCTAACAACATATAGAAAATGTTAGAAAGTAATGGACAATCCCTTTAAGGGTATGCTCAAATTACTGCTAAATTCTTCCATTGTCTTACTTCATTAAAGAAGCAAAGCAGCAGAAAACAGGATGGGGACAGTTTCATCAATAGGCAAACACCAGTGGAGTTTGACTGTCCTTGCTGACTGTATGTTTACTTGTAAGAAACAGACTTGATAAACGAGGAAGGAGGTGTCGCATTGTATGTTAGAAAAGTGTATGCATGCACAGAGATTAAAGCCTCAGAGACTGGGAGGTCTGTGGAAACTGTTTGGATAAGAATACAAGGAGCGAGCAATGGAAAGGACACCATTGTAGGCATTTACTACAGGCCGCCTGTGCAAGCTGAAGATATGGATGAACTCTTTATGCATCAAATGGCCAAGTTCTCCAAAAAATATGACATAGTGGTCATGGGAGATTTCAACTATCCAGACATTTGTTGGGAATCTCTCTCAGGCAAAACTAACAGGTCAAGTAAATTCTTATCCTCTCTTGCTAATAACTTTATCTTCCAAAAGGTAGGGGAGAAAACAAGGGGATCTGCTACCTTGGATCTAATTCTTATAAACAGGGAGAAAATGGTTGAGGAGGTAAGAGTGGCTGTGACCTTAGGAGGTAGCGACCATGCTATTTTAGAATTTTGGATAACTAGAGGAGAAAGACCTGTGAAGACTCAGACGTCAAGGTTAAATTTCAGAATGGCAGATTTTAAGGTACTCAGAAAGAGAATTGGATGAATCCAATGGCTGGATAGCCCTAAGGACAAAAATGTCCAGGAAGGATGGCAAATCTTGTAAAATGAGATTCTCAAAGCACAATCGTTAACAATTCCGAAAAGAGGGAAGAATAGGAAGCATTTAAGGAAACCAGGAAGAATGAACACAGAACTTAACACATGCTAAAAGGAAGAAAGAAATGTTTATCAAATGAAAGAGGGAGGCATATCTAAAGAAGAATATAATGCTATCTGCAGAACTTGCAGGACACAAATCAGATATCTAAGCTGACAATGAATTAAGGCTTGCAAGAGACTTCAAAAGCAACAAAAAAGGATTTTGGGGATATGTCAAAAGTAAAAAAAAGTCAAAAATTCTATAGGATTTATACAGGATGAAAATGATGAAATGGTAAGACAGATGTTGAGAAGGCCGAACTTTTAAATTCCTATTTGCATCTGTTTTCTCTCAAAAAGGAAATGTAATATCAACTGATCTTCACTGTCCTATTAAGAGAATACAAGAATCCAGGATATCTATAAACAGAAAAATAGTGGGAAAAACTTAGCTAACCTAAATGAATTCAAGTCTCCAGGACCAATGAATTAACACCCAGAGTACTGAAGGGATAGCAGAAGAAATTATTGAACCACTCTCCGTAATCTTTGAAATTCTTGGAGAACAGGGGAATCCCAGAAGACTGGAGAAGAGCAAATGTTGTTCCCATCTTAAAAAATGGGAAGAAGGTGACCCAGGGAACTATAGGCCAGTGAGTCTGACTTCTATACCAGGAAAGATCTTTGAACAATTATTAAACAACATGTATTGTAAGTACCTAGATAAGAATGAAGTGTTTAAACAGAGTCAGCATGGGTTTGTAACTAATAAGTCATGTCAGACTAACTTAATTTCCTTCTGTGACAGAATCACTGACTGGTGGATCAGGGAAATTCTGTAGATATAGTATATCTTGATTTCAGCAAAGCATTTGACAAAGTATCTCACACAATCCTTATTGAAAAAATGTATGGAATGGACAAGGCAACTGTTAGGTGGATTCATAACTGGCTTAGTGATCGTCCCAAAGAGTAGCGTAAATATCTTCACATCCAGTGGAAGAATGTCTCAAGTGGGTACCACAGGGCTCTGTCCTGGGCCCTGTATTGTTCAACATCTTTATCAATGATTTAGATGAAGGAATTGAGGGTAAGCTGTTTAAATTTGCTGATGACACAAAGCTAGGAGGATAGCTAATACGAAGAAGAGAGAGAAGGATTCAAAAAGATATAAATAAACTGGAGCAGTGGGCAGCAACTAACAGAATGTTTTTTTAACAGGAAAATGCAAAGTACATATCTGGGCAATAAAAATGAAAAAAGCATATACAATATGGGAGGAATAGGGCTAAGTAACAGCACATGTGAAAAAGACTTGGGTATACTAATAGATTACAGACTGAACATGAGTCAACAGTGTGATGCAGCAGCAAAAAAGGCAAATACAATTCTAGGTTGTATTAACAGAAGCATACAGTCTAGATCACGTGAAGTCATATTGCCCTCTACTCCTCTTTGGTCAGACCTCATCTGGAATACAGTGCCCAGTTTTGGGCACCACATTTTAAAAAGACATCAACAAACTGGAGAAAGTTCAGAGAAGAGCGACTAGAATGCTGACCGGTCTGCAAACCATGTGCTATGAGGAATAATTGCAGGATTTGGGAATGTTTAGCTTGCAAAGAGAAGACTGAGAGGAGACTTAATTTGCTGTATTCAAATATCTAAGGGCTGTCACATTGTAGAAGGATCATCTTTATTTTCATTTGCACAAGGAAAGACTAGAAGCAATGGGATGAAACTGAATGGGAGGAGACACAGATTAGATATTAGAATAAACTTTTTGACAGTTAGGGTGATCAATGAGTGAACAGGCTGCCACAGGAGTTGGAGTTCTCCTTCAATAGAAGTCTTCAAACAGAGGCTGGACCGATATCTGTCTGGGATGATTAGTGAATCTGCTGTGAGCAGGGGTTGGACCAGATGGCCCAGGAGGTCCCTTCCAACTCTACCATTCTATGATTCTATGATTCTATAATGAGCTCCATTAATTTCTATCAAGATTCACATCATATTTCACTCTTAAGTTCTTGCTCTTATATGTCCATACTTAGACCATCTCATCAACATTCCTTTTTGATCTCAGGCCAAGACACATCAAAGCTTTGAAAGTCACAATATTCCCTGGACCAAGGTGGAGAGAACATCTAAATAGGCCTTTTATCATAATTAACCTTTAAGAGGGGTATATGAAAGATGTCACTACAGTGATGTCTGGTCAATGATGTCATAGGCCTGCGCTAACATCCCAGACCAAAAGTAAGGGGTTGCAAAGGTGGGGGAAACAACAGATATAAGAGATTCTAGAACCCTCAGTCCACGACTATCTTGCCACTGGTCGTTTTGCTCTGTAGTGAAAGTCTTCATCCAAATTGAACATGATGATATAGCAGCCTTCAGAGTAGATTACTCGGAAGACCAAAATGGTCCTCATTGTATAATAGTGAATGACACTTGATGTCCGTGATTCTCATGAGTGTACCTGCATTAATTTCCTTTTATGTTCTTTTTTCATAGAACAGACAAAGAAATGTTTTTTTTAATCAAAACTATTTTTATTATGACAATCACAACTTCCCAGCAATACATATTACATTCTTGTTTTACATATCACTGTAAATCCAACCATTTTCAAGACATCATTATAATCATACCTACATTGTATCATGGTATAACCTTAAAATTTTATTGTAAACCAATTAACAAAACCTTCCCTCCCCCCAATTAAACTCTTCCCCCAAAACACTCCCCCTTCCCTTTGTCTGGTATGTCTTCTTTTCCTATGTATTTGTTTCTACAATATTAACTAATGCATTCATTCTTCAGATTATATAATTCCTATGCCCTTCTATATTCTACTCTAACATAAATGTATTAAGTATCACATCTCCAGCAAGAGCCTCTGACACAACCCGGGTACATTTGATCAATTTTCCCCATTGTTCCCTAAATTTCTTAACAGCACCTCTTTTAATATATAACTTTTTCTCCATTAGAATGGTGTTATTCAAGTTTCTAATTATCTGTTCAATCCCAGGCAGACTGCATGAGACCCATTGCCTGGCGATATACTTTCTTGTATGATACAAAATTTTGCCTATTCCCAATTGAATGGATGCATTAATAACACAATCCTCCAGATATCACAGGATACACGTTTTTGGCTTCATGTCCAAATGTACATTAAACACCTCTCCAACCAATTTATCCACATCCTCCCTTAGCTCTCCAAGCTTGGGGCATGACCAAAACATATGTAATAGGTCAGCTTCTTCTCTACTACATCTCGAGCATTCATCTTCACTTCTCAACTTCATTTTTTTCATCATCCTTGGTGTCCTATAAGCCCTATGAATAAGAAACAACTGGGATGTTCTCTGCGCTGTGTTTATTGGTAATTTACCTATAACTTCCAATATGTCCTCCCACTCTTCAGACGATATATGTCCCACCTCCCCTTCCCATCAGGACTTAGCGAGTGCCATAGGGTCTCCCAAAATTGTACTCAATAGAGATTGATATATTAAAGCAATCAACCCTTTTGTCCTTTTTGCTTAAACAACATGGTCCAGTAACCCGTTGGTGGATACTCTAATCGGTGTTATATTATCATGGGCACTCAAGGCATGCCGCAATTGTAAATACTTATAGAATTCTGAATATTTTATATGATAAGTTTGTTTTAAATGGTCAAAGGAACAAATATCCCCCCCACATATACCTGATGCAAATATCTCAACCCTTGCTTTTTCCGCCACCCAAATCCCTCCAAATTGTATAATTCTTTCAAGTGTATGTTATTCCATAAAGTAGTGTATTGAGAATAAGCTCCCATTTCCCATAATTTTTTGCAACTACACCATATCTTATGAATAAGGAACAGCATTGGGGCATTACGGAACCTATCCCTCAGGCCATCTGATTCCAAAATGTCTAAAATATTATTGCTACCCCCCATAAATCCATTATTCATTATTTTCCTCCACAGTTCATCCCTTAAAATGTTGTAGTTGAGAAGCCAGAAAGTATCCCCACGCATGAGTTAATGCCAATCCACCCTGATCCTTTAGTAACTGTAATTTCTCCAATTTGTTTCTATGTAACCCTTTCTTCCACACTAAATCTTTAAAAATGTTATGCATTTTTTTTAACCAAAGAACCACCCAGGGTGTGGAAGGAAAAGCCTTGATGGGAGAGAAAGAAAAAGAGACCAGGAGCACAAAATAAAAAATAATAACCTTTATTAATCGAACAAATAGGGCTCAAACAACATGATAAAACCAGTTGTTAAAAATATATAATATAATAGCAAAACCACGTCACAACTGATATAATGTAATAAACACACACTAATATGATAATAATATATCAACACACGTTGATTAAATAAACATATGCTGTGTTGAAACAATTTAGCTCAGATATAATAACCAGGAGGGTAATCGATGAAAAAATGTACATGAAATAATATGTTGTGTGCTGACACAGACAAACAATGGTGTATATATAAGCAAAGGACAAAAAAAATTTTTTGTAATAAAATAATATACAATAGCGTACAACGTACACAGGTGTAAGCCAATACACGAGACTCAAAAAACTGAAAAAAATGAAAAAATATATGTCAGGGGAAGGAGTTTTTTCCGAAACGCGCATCGGGGCGCGTTCTGACACCTCACACTGATCTTCAGCTCCCAGGTATAGCGGCAATTTTTCCTTTTGTGTTGTGCATTTGTTCATTTGTCCACAGCGGTCTGCACATAGATTTTTAGTGATATTTGGTGTGCACTTTTTTTATTTACATACATTTATTTCACATTTTAGTGCTGCACACTGGTAGGATCACGTGTTTATTTGCACAGTTCAGATTACTTGGTTATTTTAGTGCACTGATGTGATTATTGTTCACTGTTTTTATTTTCATTTTTCTTTTTATTATTTTTTTATTTATTTTTTTGTCTTTATATTTGTGCTGAGTGATTATGCACTAGTACACTCTATTTTATTTATTTTTTGTTAATTTTTTCTATTCCGCTGATATATATCAGTGCAATTATTATGTCACTATATTGCACATAATTTTACATACATATATTTTTTTCATTTTTTTCAGTTTTTTGAGTCTCGTGTATTGGCTTACACCTGTGTACGTTGTACGCTATTGTAAATTATTTTATTACAAAAATTTTTTTTGTCCTTTGCTTATATATACACCATTGTTTGTCTGTGTCAGCACGCAACATATTATTTCATGTACATTTTTTCATCGATTGCCCTCCTGGTTATTATATCTGAGCTAAATTGTTTCAACACAGCATATGTTTATTTAATCAACGTGTGTTGATATATTATTATCATATTAGTGTGTGTTTATTACATTATATCAGTTGTGACGTGGTTTTGCTATTATATTATATATTTTTAACAACTGGTTTTATCATGTTGTTTGAGCCCTATTTGTTCGATTAATAAAGGTTATTATTTTTTATTTTGTGCTCCTGGTCTCTTTTTCTTTCTCTCTCCCATCAAGGCTTTTCCTTCCACACCCTGGGTGGTTCTTTATCTCCGGATGGTCTGCCATCCTTCCTGGTTCAGGTCATAGAGTCACAGATTGGTGTTAATATTATATTTATTTAAATATACTATATATTGCATTTATTTTACATTCTATAGTATTTGAACTTTTTTTGCCTATTTTTTTTAACCAGTGTTTCGGAATCCACACTGGGGAATTATGTAAAATATAAAGGATAGATGGCATGAGGCACATTTTGATTAGATTTGTTCTCCCAAGGGCGTATCTAAAGTTAAACAGAAAATGCTCACTTTCTACAGCTAAACTACCCAGTTAGCATGAATAGAAGCTATATCAGTTATTAGAGATAAGTGGATTGTCATTGTAACATTTAACAACCCCAGCTGGCCATGTGGTATATGACACATAAGCAGACACATCTTGTTTCATTTATGAAGGAGGGACTCTTAAAGTCACAGAGCCTTTTTTACAGGGGCGTCAGGCAGCATTAATCTTCTCAAAGGGCTAATATTAAACAGTGGGTCTCCTGTTATGATTTGGTAGCTGAGGAGAGCAGGCAAAAAAGGCAATACACCAGAGAGGTTGGAATCTACTGGATTGCAGTACCCTGACTAACCACCACAACTAAAGGCAGCCGTGGAGCGTACCTATGTTGGTCCTAGACGCCTCGTCACAGCCTGAGAAGCTAACTACTCCTAAAGATAGAAAGAGGAAAACTATCTGCCCCGGAGCAGATCCCCAAAGAACATAGGAAGCCCCCAAACATGTAATGGCGGTTAGACAAGAGGAAATACAGAGACAGACAGAAAATAGTATGAGCAAACGTTGGGGGCCAATCTTCCTAGAAAGAAAAGGATAGGAAGGACACTTACTGCAATCCAAAAAACCCTAAAAAAAATACCAACTCACTAATTGGAAAAACACCTGAGATCACACGACCTCTACCACCTAAATTAGTTCTCTGGTGTAACAAAACTAAGCAGCAGCCACTGAAAAAACTGGAAAAGTCAAATGAACAAATAACAGTGACTCAGATAAACTGAGAGGAGCACAAGCCCCCGCAGGGGACCTGGCTGACCTCCACAGAAGTGCAGGACAAAATGCAAAAAGCAAGCACAAAAATAAAATCAGAAAATATCTTATCTGTTAGCAGAAGATGCAGGCAAGACACAGCAAGCTTCCAAGTGAACCAGGAACCAAAGTTGAGACAAGAACAATTGATCACCGGCAACCCTGATGGGAGGGAACCTCCCTTATATAAGACCAGTCTGTAACACCTGATTGCCAATCTTCACAATCTTCATTGAATAGTTCAGTACTGTTTGTAACCACCAGAGGGAGCTTCTGCTCAGAATTCATTTCTAACACATTCACAACAGTACCCCCCCCTTGAGGAGGGGTCACCGAACTCTCATTTGGGCAACCAGGTCGGTCAGGATGAGCTCTGTGATACGCACGGATCAGTCTCCTAGCATGGATGTCCGAAGCAAACACCCAAGAATTGTCCTCCTGACCATAACCTCTCCACTTAACCAAATACTGGAGTTTCCGTCTAGAAAAACGAGAATCCAATATTTTCTCAACCACATACTCCAGATTGCCCTCAACCAAAACAGGGTCAGGAGGCGCAGCCATAGGAACCACTGGCTCGACAAACCTCTTCAATAAGGACTTGTGGAACACGTTATGGATCTTAAATGTCCCTGGAAGAAGTAAACGAAAGGAAACAGGATTAAGAATCTCCATGATCTTATAAGGTCCAATGAACCTAGGCTTAAACTTAGGAGATGCAACTCTCATAGGGATATTTCTTGAGGACAACCAGACCAAGTCCCCTACTTCAAACCGAGGACCATCAGTCCTATGCCGGTTGGCAAACCGCTGGGCCCTCTCCTGAGAGAGGGACAACCTCTCCACTACCTGGTCCCAAATCTGCTGCATACGCTCCACAACAGAGTCAACACCTGGACAGACAGAAGCCTCCGTCTGTCCCGAAGAAAATCGAGGGTGAAACCCAAAATTGCAGAAAAATGGAGACATCAAAGTGGCAGAGCTAGCCCTATTATTAAGAGCAAACTCAGCCAGAGGCAAAAAAGAGAACCAGTCATCCTGAGCAGCAGACACAAAGCATCTCAGATAAGTCTCCAATGTCTGGTTTGTTCTCTCAGTTTGTCCATTGGACTGAGGATGAAAAGCCGAGGAGAAAGACAATTGAACACCAAGTTTAGAACAAAAAGTCCTCCAAAATCTGGAAACAAACCGGACTCCTCTGTCAGACACAATATTCTCAGGAATGCCGTGTAACCAAACCACGTGCTGAAGGAACAAAGGCACCAATTCGGAGGAGGAAGGCAAATTAGGTAATGGCACAAGATGTATCATTTTGGAAAACCTATCACAAATCACCCAGATAACGGTCATTCTCTGAGAAACAGGGAGGTCGGAAATGAAATCCATAGAGATATGGGTCCATGGTCTCTTGGGCACAGGCAATGGCATCAACAAACCACTAGAGCGAGAGCAAAGCTTGGAGCGAGAGCAAGTCCCGCAGGACTGCACAAATTCCCTGACGTCACGAGACAAATTAGGCCACCAAAAGAACCGACTAACCAAGTCTCTGGTACCAAAAATTCCGGGATGACCGGCCAACGCGGAACAATGAATCTCAGACATCACACTCTTTTTCCACCGGTCTGGGACAAACAATTTCCCAATAGGGCAGCGCTCGGGTTTATCCTCCTGACACCCTTCCAGAGCCAGTCTCAAATTGGGCGAGATGGCGGAAAGAACTACACCCTCTTTCAAAATAACAGCAGGATCAGATAACTCAGGAGAGTCCGCAAGGAAACTCCTCGAGAGGGCATCCGCTTTAAACATTCTTAGTGCCAGGAAGAAAGGAAACCACAGAATTAAAACGTGTGAAAAACAAGGCCCACCTGGCCTGTCTAGGATTAAGTCACTTGGC
>JARQOD010000002.1:546540111-546575588 GCA_033576555.1 Oophaga sylvatica
GCTTTTGAAGAGTGGGACTTGGCTGGGGAGCCAAACTCAGGGTGGTCCTTCTGACCATAAAAATCAGTTTTTTTGGAATCCCCAAGCGACTTAATCCTAGACGGGCCCAGGGGGGCCTTTTTTTTTCAACTTTTTTAATTTTTGGGGTTTTCTTTTCTTCCTGGCACTAAAATTTTTAAGGCGGGTGCCCTCTCGAGGAGTTTCCTGCGGACTCTCCTAGTTTCTGATCCTTCTTTTTATTTTGAAAGAGGTGTAGTTCTTTCCGCCATCTCCCCCAAATTTGAGCTGGCTCGGAGGGGGCCAGGGGGTTTAGCCCGAGCGCTGCCCTTTTGGGGAAATTGTTTGCCCCGGGACCAGGGGAAAAAAGAGTGTAATGTTGAGATTCATTGTTCCGTTGGCCGGCACCCCGGAAATTTTTTGGTCCGGGGACTTGGTTGTCGGGTCCTTTTGGGGGCCCTACCTTGTCTCTAGTCAGGGAGTTTGGCAGTCCTGGGGGACTTGCTCTCGCTCCAAACCTTGCTCTCGTTCTAGTGTTTTGTTGATCCCATTACCTGTCCCAAGAGCCATGGACCCATATCTCATGGATTTCATTTCCGACCTCCCTTTTTTTCTAAGAATGACCGTAAAAGGGTGTTTTTGGATATTTTTTCCCAAAGATGATACTCTTGTGCCTTACCAAGTTGCCCCTCCTCTAATTGGTCCCTTTGTTCCTTCAGCACGTGGTTCTTTTCCCGGATTCCTAAACATTTTTTTTTGGGCAGAGGCCCCAGTTTTTTTCCCCCCAATTTGGGGCCTTTTTGTTCTAAATTGGTTTTTAAATTGTCTTTTTTCTCGGCTTTTTCATCCTAAACCCAAAGGGTCAAAACTGAGAGAACAAACCAACTTTGGGAGACTTATCAAACTTTGGTCTGCTGTCAGATGACTGGTCTTTTTTTTGCCTTTGGCTGAGTTTGCTCTTAAAAATAGGGGTAACTCTGCCACTTTGATATCTCCATTTTTCTGTAATTCTGGGTTTCACCCTCGATTTCTTTGGACAACGGGGGGCTTCTGTCTGCCCTTTTTGACTCTGTTGTGGGCGATCAAAAGATTTGGGCCAGGGATGGAGAGGTTTCCCTCTCTCGGGGAGGGCCCAGCGTTTGCAACCGAAGGACTGATGGTCCCCGTTTTAAAGTGGGGACTGTCGGGGTTGTCCCCAGAAGTATTTCCCATAAGTGGCATCCCTAAAATTTTTTCCAGTTTCATTGGACCTTTTTTAAAATCAGGGATTTTAACCCCGTTTCTTTTCGTTTTCTTCTTTCCCGGACATTTAAGATCCTAACGGTTCCCAAACCCCCTTGAAGAGGTTTTTTTTACCGGGTTTCCCATACTGGGCCCCCCCCGACCCTGTTTGGTTAGGGCAATTGGGGTAGTGGTTAGAAAATTGAATTCTCGTTTTTTTTTGACGGAAACTCCCGTATTTGGTTAAATGGAGAGGTTATGGTCAGGAAGACAATTCTTTGGGTTTTGCTTCGGACATCATGCCAGGTGTAAGGTTTTTTTGTCCTTTTTACATTTCCTTGAAATCAGTTTCCGTCGGGCCCTTTTGCTTTCTGTCTTTCTGCGCTTTGCCCTAGTTAATATGGAGTTTCCATTTTTTCTGTTCCCGCCCGATTCTCCCTCTTGTTTCCCTTAAGCAGCTTCCTAACAATCTTTGCTCCTGAATCAAGCCTCAGTCACCCTGTGCTTGACCCCTGGAACCTAGGTTTTTGGGGACTCCAGTTTTTCCTCTGAGGAACTTTGGAATATTTTGGATTTTGGGAAACCTGCTTTTGGTGAAATCTTTTGCAGGGGAAATTACGGTACAGAGAAGAGACCTAACCTGCTTTGGAAAGTATGTAGGCTTGAAGTTACTCTGGCCTGCTGTGTCTTCTGCCTCTTTTTCCTGCAAAATGGGACCTTCTTTCCCTGTTGTTAAGAAATACAATCATTTCATCCAACCTAGTCTCATGTGTTTCCCCGCCCCAAGCACAAGACGCTGTGGGAACTGTACACTAACATGAAAAGATTCAGGACCCAAATGTTATTTTGCGGGGTTTGGGGAAAACCCCCGGTCTGCTGTGACTGTGGAAAATCAATGTCCGTTTAATACCCTCTGTGATGACAGGGTTGTGACTTTCAAAAGCATTCCGGTGAGCGCTTCCCTTAAATTTACCTGAGTGTTAAAAGGTAAACCTATTGTTTTTTTTTTTTCCTTTCCTCTTCCCCTTCCAGCACTTCTCCCTTAAAAGATCTGGAAGAGGGGGCCCCCGCAAAAAGGGAGCTTTGGGGTGACTGATACAATCCTTTCAGATGTCGACTTTAAAAACCCCGTTTTGCAACCTACGGGCCCACTAATCAAAATTTGCAATGTTTTGGAAAAACACCGGGTTTACAGCCGGGTTTGAGGCTCAGGGGAACGAGCCCAGGCCTGTCATAACCCCGAGTTTGGGGACCCCCAATTACCTCCTTTTCGTTTTGGGGGTAAACGTAAAGAAATTCAGGGATTTTTAACCAATGCAATCTTTTTTTTCTCTGACATGTTCACAATTTCCCACTGAACGACCCAAAGTGCTTACTATAATCATTTCTTCCCAATAAGGCTTTTTGTGGGAAAAACCCTTGATTGGGGAACTGAGGATGATTGTTTAAATCACCTTGATGCTTTCATTTCACCCAGGGGGCAGGTTTTTTGGACCCAATGAGTGCAACGCGAAGCGCCATTTTAACTTTGCGCCAAGGTAAGCGTTCATAGCCGAAATGCTTGGATTTCGGGGAGGGGGGGCTTCTTGATACCACTTGGGAACTTCCCCCAAAAAAATCTATTTTTCAAAAAGGGTTGCTCCATTGTTTAAAGGGAGAATTGCTCGTGCCGACCCTCCCACTGCTTAGTGATTTATTAACTATTGAATTCCTATTGATGCCCCTCTGACTGAACGCAACAAAAAGAGGTTTTTGAAAAAAACGACAAAAACCCTTTCCCCCCCTCCCTCCTCATCTAAGGACCTTTTAGTAGGATCACAAAGGGAAAACCCGAACCTGAAACCCCGCGGTGGACCTTTCAAGAGGGTTTTGATGCCGCAAAAAAAAACCGTTTTAAAGGGAAAAACTATGTTTTTACTTGGGAATCAGGCACTTATTATAAACTGCCCAGCCTTTTTCGTAAACCTGCAACAGTCATTTACTGTGAGGTTGCGAGAGGGGCTCTGCATGTCGAGCCTCAGACTCCAGAGAGATTGGCAAGAGATCTTGTTTTTTTTTGGGGCTTAAAACTCTGTTAGTTCTGGGACAATGAGGGATAAACTGCAATTTTTCAAGTTTCCCCGGTGTCCCGCGATTGTAAAAAAAACAATTCTCATTGTTTCCTGCCACAAACTCTGGGTTGACTCGTAAGGGTGTCTAGCTTGCTTGTCGACTCGAGCAAGTGAAAATTTAGGAATCTCCTTTGCGCTGAACAGGGAATCTTCATGAAAAAGGCACTCCAGTACGATGGAGCTGTGGATGGCCCCTGCTGACCTCGGACCAGTGGATCGGAAACGAGCCTTTTGGGGTCCTTAGGGGTAAAAAACATCAGGGAAAATGTTTTTTTGCTTACCCTTCTCCCCATTTCCCCCATTATTCTAGGGCTCCCATGGCTGCAGGCGCAAATCCAAACGTTAACTGGAACCCCAAGGAATTAACTTCCGGGAAACGATATCGGGAGTTTCAGCTTCCCTTTGTGCCAAAAGGAACCATGTAATTTTGAACACCACGTATACCGGACTATGTGGTTTTTATGTGACAAGAAAAACCCTGATCAGTTTCTCCTCACCGCCCTAATTGTCCAATCGAATTTTTGCCTGGAGCCCAGATACCTTTTGTAAGATCTACCCCCCAGCGGGGCCCGAGCTAAAAGCTTGAGGATACATAATGAAAATCAGCCAAAGGTTCATACGCCCCCTTTATCTCCCGCAGGGGCCCCCATCTTCTTTGGAAGAAGAAAGATGGATCTCTTACCCTGCAAACTATAGGAACCCAAAAAGGGTACTTTTTAAAACCGTTATCCATTCCCTTTTAAATCCCTGATTTTGGGAGAGAGTGCGCATCCCCAAAATTTTTCCTAACGGGATCTCCTGGGGCCTAAAAATTTTTGGGCCCCGTATTAACCTGGGGATGAATGGAAGATGCTTCGGGTCCGCTATGGAACTTGATATTAATTATGCCTTTTGGCTGAGTACCCGCCCACCATTTTTCCAAAACACGGGGGAAATGCTCTTCAGGGATCTCCTAGATCATTTGTGGGATTTTCGGGAATTATTAAATTTTTTTTCTAACCCCACAGGAACACATGGAAGTGAAAAAGGGGTCTTAGAACGCCTAAGAAAAAACCCACTCTACATCAAACTTGAAAATTGATTCCAAGGACCGAAATTAAATTTCGGGGGTATTTTACTATCTCGAGGGTTAGTATGGATGAAGAAAAGACCCAACCCATAAAGGGATTGCCAATTTCCTAAAAGGAAGGGGGTGCAGCGTTCATGGGGTTTTGCCAATTTCTATAACTTCATTATGTTTCCCTATCCCCCAACTTCCCGGGAAACAGTCTGGGTTTCCCTGGACCCCAAAGCCAGGAAGCTTTTTTCCTGTTTAAAGGGAAAATTTCCACCGCACCTATCTTAGTACACCCAACCCCGAGTTCCTTCAAAAATAAGGGGGATCTTCAGCTGTGCCGTTGGGCTATACTCCTCAGAGAAACGGGTGAGAAGAATTTTTGCATCCCTGTCCCTTCTTTTCCTCATTGTCTGGGCGAAGGAAATACGAATGGGCAATAGAGAATTGTTGGGCCCTTATTCCGCCTTTAAAGGGAAAGGAGACACCTTTTCAGGGGGCGCACACAAATAGTCGCCTAAACCATCGAACCCTTATTTATCAGGGCGGGAAGTGCCCGACTCCTCGCCCGGCCGCTGAAAACTTTTCTTAAACCAATTTAATTTTGTAATTTTTATAACCAGGATCGCGCAAAGGAAAGGTGATGCACCTTAGGTTTATTCAGCAAAACATGTCCCCTTCTCCTCCCAAGACATTCTTCCGACTCTAGATTTCCTTGGGGGATTCATAATCAAGACCTACTTAAAGGTCAAGAAGCATACCATCGGATTCTTGTTTGGTCAACCCCAAGGACTAAAATCTTTTCTTTAAGAATGGTGTTGGTTCGGGGGCAACGTCTTTAAAACCTAAACTCAATTGAGATTTTGCAACTCATCCCGATTTTCCCAAATAGCTGGCAAGAGGGGTTCAAAAAACAAAGAATTTCTTTTCGTTTTTTTGGTGGCCCACTTACGGAAAGATGTTTTAAACTATGTCACTTCATTGAAGTCTGTGCAAGATGCAAAACCCCCTCGCTCCCACCAACTGGGGTTACAACCTCTCCCACCCCTCCCGCCGTGGGGGGTCCTTTCTATGGATTCTTTTTTTGGGGTTACCAACCTCCACAGGAAAAACCCTTTTAGGGTGGTTGATCGTTAACAAAGGGAGCTCATTTTATCCCTTGTGTCGGCTTCCCCCTGCAAAACAGACAAACTTGAGATTAAGAATGTGTTTGCTACAGGGAGTCCCCGGAGGGGTCATTTGGGACGGGGGGTCAATTCACTTCAGGTTTTGGCAAAATTTCTGTGCCGCTTGGACATAAGTAACCTTTCTTCTGCTTTTCACCCTCAACTAAGGACAACAAAACGAACCCAATCAGACCTGGAGCAGTATCCCCGCGCTTTTCTGCCCCTACAAATGATGGGGGACCCACTTCCACGGGCTGAGTTCTTTAAAAAAATCTGAGCGCCTCCCACTAAGCAGTCCCTTTTTTTACTCCAATTAGTTTTATCCTAACATTCTTCCTCGATTTCCCAATACCCTTTGCCGGCAGGGGCCCTAAAAGGGAATCACTTCTTACAAAAGAATAGGGATCTTCTAAAGGAAAAATCTAGAATTGGCTCAGGAAAAGGGACAAGAAAAACGCAATTAATTTCGTAAACCGCACCGCTTTTAAGGGAGGGTTTTGGTTGGCTGTCAACCGAAAAACTTAAAAAAAATTTCCCTCGTCTAAATTGGGCATAAGTACATTTGGACCTTATAAGCATAAGATTTTAGTGCGTTCTTGGTCTTCAACTGCCCAAGCATGAAATCCACCCCGTCTTTTTGATCCCCTACTAAAGCGCAACACCCAATACGTTTCCCGACCCTTTTTTTGCCCACCCAGGCGGTCGATGGGCAGGAAGAATTTTTTGGTGGAAAGGATTCAGTTCCAGGTTGTACAGAAATAGTTGCAATATTGTTAAACAGGGCTACCCCGTGGGGACAACTCAGGGGAACCCTAAAAATGTAAATGCTCCTCACCGCTCCGCCAGTTTCATCAGAGGTACCCCGACAAGCCTGGTTGATACCGAGGAAAGTCCTTTAAGGGGGGGGTAAAAGTAAGGGTTCTTTGTCTCTTTTGACTGGTTTTCCTGAAACCAACAGAAGAGGCATCCACCTCTAAGATAAACGGTTTATCGACATCGGGGCGATGTAAGATGGGAGCACTGGTGAAATGCGACTTGATGGAGGAGAACGCCTTTGTGACCTCCTCTGACCACAACTTGGGATTAGCTCCCTTCTTGGTGAGGGCTACCAAGGGAGCTACCAAAGTAGAGAAGTGGGGAATGAATTGGCGATAGTAGTTAATGAACCCCATAAAGCGCTGCACCGCCTTAAGGGAGTGGGGTTCTTGCCAATCCATCACAGCCTGTAGTTTGGTAGGATCCATAGCCAATCCCTGGGTGGAGATGATATAGCCCAGGAAAGGTAGAGACTCCTGCTCAAACATGCACTTCTCCAACTTCGCATATAGGGAATTTGCTCGCAAGAGGTCGAAGACCTTGCAGACATCTCTCCGGTGGGAGGCCATATCTGGAGAAAAGATGAGAATGTCATCCAGATATACTACCACCGAGGTGGTCAACATATCCCGGAAGATGTCATTCACAAAGTCTTGGAAGACAGCTGGGGCGTTACAGAGCCCAAAGGGCATTACCAGATATTCATAATGCCCATCCCTGGTGTTAAATGCCATCTTCCATTCGTCCCCCTCACGGATGCGAATCAGGTTATACGCACCCCGCAGGTCTAACTTAGTAAATACCCTTGCTCCCCGAAGCCTGTCAAAGAGCTCAGAGATTAGCGGCAAAGGATATTTATTTTTCACGGTGATAGCGTTGAGACCCCTATATTCAATGCACGGACGTAATTCTCCGTTCTTCTTCTGCACAAAGAAGAACCCCGCTCCCGCTGGTGACACCGACTTCCTAATGAATCCCCTTGCCAAGTTCTCCTGAATATATTGGGACATGGCATCTGTCTCAGGAAGAGAGAGGGGATAAACCCTTCCTCTAGGAGGCTCAGCTCCAGGCAAGAGGTCGATAGGACAGTCATAGGGGCGATGAGGCGGAAGAGTCTCCGCAGCCTTTTCGAGAAAATGTCGGCATAAGACCAATAGACCTTGGGAAGAGGAGAGAGGTCTATGGGTATCTCAGTGATGTTGACCTGCACGCTGTCCCTAATGCATCTGCCTTTACATAAATTACCCCAACCCAGAATTCTCCCTGAAGACCACTTAATATGGGGAGAGTGGTGGTGGAGCCAGGGTAATCCCAACAAAACCTCATCTATACCCTCAGTGAGGACAAAAAATGATATATTCTCCTGATGGGAAGGAGACATAGACAAGGTGAGTGGGACAGACTGATGGGTGATTTGTGAGGGCAGAATTGCTCTGTTCAACACCCGTACCGATACTGGTTCAGCCAGCAACACCAAGGCATGATGTGGCGAGAAGCAAAGGAGGATGACATAAAATTCCCCTCTGCCCCAGAATCCACACACAGCTTGACGGGTAGGGTGGTAGAACCGTGGGTAAAATTTTCCCTTGAGGAGCACTTTAGGGGCAAAACTCATGGCGTCCAGTGACCCTGTTCCTACGGTTACTGGGCGCGACCATTTATTCAGCCGCTGTGGACATCGGTTGGCAAAATGTCCCTGCTGCTGGCAAATATAACAAATCGGGGATGGACGAGTGACCCGAGATTTAGATCCTGCAGGAGCAACCTCCTGAAGGTCGGGCGCCTGAACGGGCGACTCCAGAGGGGTGGTGAAGGTTGGAGCCAACCGAACCCTCTGCCTACACTGGGCACGTTCCAGCCTCCGCTCGTGGAAACGGAGGTCAACGCGGGTGGAAAATAGCGATAAGCTTCTCCAGTGTGGCAGGAATCTCTCTGGTAGCCAAGGCGTCTTTCACATGACCCGCCAGTCCTCTCCAGAACACGGGAATGAGGACTTTATCTGACCACTCTAATTCCGAGGCCAGAGTCCGAAATTGGACACACAAACTGGCTGACCAAAGCCGAACCCTGGGTACTTGCCAGCAGTTTGAGCGCCGTATCGTTGGTGATCTGAGGTCCTAGAAAAACCTTTTTCAGAGCCTCCAGAAAACGAGAAGCACTCTGCACCACACGGTCGTCGCGCTCCCACAGCGGCGTTGCCCACTCCAACGCTCTGCCCGACAGAAGAGCTATCACAAAGCCCACTTGTGCTCGATCCGTGGGGAAACGTGCAGCCAGAAGCTCGAGGTGTATGGAGCACTGACTCACGAATCCCCGACATTGCTTGCTGTCACCAGCAAACTTGTCTGGAAGCGGGAGGTGGGACAATGTAGGGACAGAGGTGGCAGAGGACAAACTGGCTGCAGCTAAGCTAGCAGCCTGAACAGCGACTGCGGTAACATACACAGCTGAGGTTGTGCGCTCAAGAGCCGCCAACCTACCCTCCAGCTGCTGGATGTACAGCTGTAAACGCTGTTCATCCGCCATTTTACTAGCCAGACCCTGGCGCTAATATTATGTTAGGGTCTGCGGAACGCACCAAATATAAGATGTGGAGAGGTGCGTTCGCAGCCCGGGGTCCACCGTGCAGGCGGAGCCTGCTGCTAGTAAAATGGCGTAAGAAGTAAACTCTGTTATCCCGCAGAGTCGCCATCATAAACGCCGTAAGCGCTGTGGCAATAAGTGCGAACTCTGTTACTCCACAGAGCCGCTAGAAGGAGAGCCGCAGCGCTATATGGCGATGTGTGCGAACTCACTAAACACAACTGAGTCGCAAAGAAAACACGCTAGGGCGCTGTCTAGCGTTGGAAGCGAACCCTGTTATGTCACAGGGCCGCTGAGAAAAAGTACTGTGTCCTGTCAGGCTCTCAGGTACACAGTTAAGTGCTAAGCGTACATAAAGCGTGATCATGTGCTAATGTCCTCGCGGAGTCACCCGCAATCTATGGCGTCTGAACGCCAGACCCTGAATACGGCAATCAAAACTCCTCACCGGTTATGCCGGTAATCTAGGGCATCTAGGACGCCGACCCTGACCAGCTAGCACACCAAACTCCTCACCGATTAAGTCGGTATTCTAGTGGCTTATTTCAGCCGGGTCCCTAACCACACACACACATGACCACACTGGCGCATAGCATACAATGGTTGATATTAGCGCATGGCGGCCCAGCCATGCTACCCTTTTATAGTAACAGCTACAGGACCTGCCAGAAACAAGGACCAATGAAGCTTGTTCCAGAACAACAGTAGTCACAGGACCTTCCTGGCAGACCAATAGGAGCTGCTGCAGTACCTGAGCATGTGACCCCTGATCTCCAATGAGAGATCTCACTCTGGGCATGCTCAGAAGGGAAAACGCAGGACTTTGTCCCAAAGACGTCTGCTCCAGCACTGACTATAATAGCGGATCCAGGAAAGGCAGCAGCAAGTCACTGCACAGTACTGGAGTGGGCAAGACGCTTGGACCGATGTCTCTGCAAAGCAGGCTCCACTGCGGCCGGAGATGAATGGGAGACCGCAGCGGGGCTGGTTCGAGACTCCCCTTTGCAGCAGCGGGAACTCGAACCCTAACATATATTAGAATCATTACAAACAGAGTGATTTATTTCTGTTGATGATTATGGCTTACAGCCAATGAAAACCCAAAAGTGGTTTTCTCAGTAAATTAGAATAGTTTATAAGACCAGCTTGAAAAAATGATTTTAAAATTGAAATGTTGGCCTACTGAAATGTATGTTCTGTAAATACACTCAATACTTGTTCAGGGCTCCTTTTGCAGCAATCAATGCATCGTGGCATCGAGGCAATTATTCTGTGGCACTGCTGAGGTATTATGGAAGCCCAGGTTGCTTTGATGGTAGCATTCAGCTTGTCTGCATTTTTGGGTCTGGTGTCTCTCATCTTCCTCTTGATAATACCCCATAAATTCTCTATGAGGTTAAGGTCAGGCGAGTTTGCTGGCCAATCAAGCACAGTGATACTGTTGTTTTTAAACCAGGTATTGGTACTTTTGACAGTGTGGACAGGTGCCAAGTCCTGCTAGAGAATGAAATTTCCAATTCAAATAAGCTTGTTGGCAGAGGGAAGCATGAAGTGCTCTAAAATTTCCAGGTAGATGACCGTGCTGATTTTGGTCTTGATAAAACACAGCTTACCTATACCAGCAGATGACATGGCTCCCGAAACCATCACTGATTGTGGAAAATTCACACTAGACCAGAGGTCTCAAACTCATTCCTCAAGGGCCGCAAACAGGTCATGTTTTCAGGATTTCCTTGTATTGCACAGGTGATAATTTAATCACCTGCACTGATGATTCCAGCACCTAGTGCAATGCTAAGGAAATCTTGAAAACACGCACGGTTTGCGGCCCTCGAGGAATGCAGTTTGAGACCCCTGCACTAGACCTTAAGAAGCTTGGATTGTGTGCCTCTCCACTCTTCCTCCAGACTCTGGGACCTTAATTTCCAAGGTCTAGTCTAATACATGTGTTTCACTTTTTGTATTGAAGAACTGAAATGAGTTAACTTTTTGATTATATTCTAATTTTGTGAGATGCACCTGTATATATCATATATTAAGGGGGTTGTACAGGACTGGAACAAAAGTCTGCAGGCACTTTTTATGATTGCAGAACCTAAGATAAGGTTCACCGATTGGGTTACACCTTTTAGTGGTGGGATGGCTTTTCCTTTTTTTGGTCAAAACAATGTTAACTAAGTACCCTATTTTATTTACTTGTTCTATTATTATTTATTTACTCACTACAGGGTATTTACTCATTTTGGTTTTATCTCAGGTTCTGTTTGTGCACAAAATGTGCTTTTATTAACATGCTCTGCCTTAAATTTTTTGGTTTTAATTTAGTTTTTGTATTTTATACAAACAAGGAGTGTGGTTCCTTATTTTTTTGGCTATTCATTTTGTTTATATAGTTTTCCATAGTCATGTATCTAAATACAGGTCCTACTCTACCCTTATCTATTTTACATCTGTTGACACAAAGTGAGGAGAAATACAAGAGTTAGGTTATGTCTAGTGATGAGTGAGCAAACTCGGTAATGCTCGGTACTCGCCCGAGCATCGCTGTATTCGCAGTACTCGGCGAGCGCCGAGCATTTCTGGGATTGCTCGGCGAGAGCTCTGTCCACGCCCTGCATGTTTGGCGCTCTTTATAGTGCCAACCAAGATGGAGGGATGGCCATGCACTGTAATGCCGCAGCGATCTTGGTTGTGGTATTACAGTGATAGGCTGCCCGCACAGCGTCATCAGGTGTATAAGAGACCTGGCGCCGCCATGCTCATCACATTCAGCTCTGCAATCATCTAGTGTAGGCACTCTGCTGCCGAGATAGGGTCAGATTTGGGGGTTTATAAGTTAGTGTGGGTATACCACATTGGAACACACAAATCCAGCTTATTCAACAGTCCTTCTAAGGACTAATTACGGGGTATATAGAGTGCAGTGCTAGGTAAGCAGGGAGTGTCTGTGGGTATATACATATCAGTGCAAGGCATGCAGACACTGTATGTTGGTATATAGGTATCAGTAGCAGGCAGACATTGTATGTGCTATACTTCATTGCATACATGAAGAGGGTCCATTCCATTACTGTCTGCTGCTGCCTATTACATATATTGACCGTATATACATAGCCCCAGGTATCAGTGGTCAGGAAAAAAATTTTTTGCATCTTAATCCTCATTATTTTATTCCAAAGCAATCCAAAGCCCCCTTTTTTTCTCCATTTGTTTGTAGACACTGCACAATACAGCCAGATCCTTTTCATAGTACAGCGTGAAAATCTAGCTATTTTAAAAGGATTTGCCTGTCCCAGCAATCACATCTGAGTGAGCAGAAATTTATGCCATTTTTGTGGTGCTGTAAAAAATTTTTGGAGTGTCTTATCTAATTTCTTGAAATCATTTTGCTGCCCAAAATATTTAGCTGCTAAAAAAATATTTAGTTACTAAGCAGATATTTTACACTGGGTTTTGTCCGCCACACGGATCGCATCTCATTGCGCTCAAAATTTTGCCATTTCAGGCCTCCATAGAATTGTTTTGGTTGTGTCTTAGCCTATTTATTGACACAATTTTAATGGCAAAAAAAAACAAATGCAGGCCAGATATTTGAAAGTGTGGTATCTCTGTCACACGCCTCATCTATCAGTGAGCTAAAACTTGTGGCATTTCCGGCCTCCATTCAACTGTTTTTGCTGTGTGTTACCCTAATTCTTGACAGTATTTTGCTGTAAAAACTAAAAATACAGGCCACATATGTTAAGGGCCTGCAGAACGCACCTAATAGATATTAATGAGAGGTGCATTCGCAGCCAGGGGTCCACCGTGCAGGCAGAGCCTGCTGCTAGTAAGATGGCATAAATAGGCAGTATAAGCAAACTCTGTTATCCCGCAGAGTCGCAGACGTAAATGCCGTATCACTATATGGCGGAATAAGCGGTCTCTGTTAACTCACAGAGCGCTGTAACAAAGACTGTGTCCTGTTAGACTCACAGGGAACACAGTGACTGCTAAGCGGATTGCAGTCTGTAGTCATGCAATCAGAACCCAAGCAGTAATCTCCTCACCGGAGTAGCTGGTATTCTAATGGCGTTTTCAGCCGAGCCCTGAACACGTGCATACAATCACCTCACCGGAGGTGCCGGTATTCTAGGGGCTTATTTCAACCAGACCTAACCACACGCATACATGACCACACTGGAGCAAGCACGTAACAGATTTGATACTAGTGCATGGCCATGCGGTAAGGACAGCCTTTTATAGCAGCCACGAGAAAAAGACCTTCCAGGAAGGTCCAATGGGAAGCTGCTTCAGAACATCAACAGCCAGAGGACCTTCCTGAAGGACCAATAGGAGTGGCAGCTGTATCTGAGCATGTGACCCCTGATCTCCAATGGGAGATCTTGCTCTGGGCACGCTCAGATGAAGCAACAAAGGACGGACTTAGTCCTAAAGATGTCTGCTCGCCGCTGACCAGTACTGGCTACAATAGCAGAACCTGAAGAGGCAGCAGCAAGTCTCTGCACAGTATTAGACTGGGCTAGACGCTGGGACCGACATCTTTGCTGAGCAGGCTCCACTGCGGCCGGAGATGGCTGGGGGACCGCAGCGGGACTGGTTTGAGACTCAAAAAATCACATTAAAAACTTTTTTAGCAAAAACACATCATTAAAAACAGTCTTACCAAGTCTGATCAAATGACCAAATGCACTAGCAGGATGCAGCAGGCTCCCATAGATAAAGGCTGGAGAAGCACATGTGCTTACCACTGATAAAAGCAGCCACCCTATCACAAAAACAGTGATGATGAAGGTATTTGTAGCTGCTGTGGTGTAATTCTACTGAAGATTCATCAGAGAAATCCACCTTCTGACACTTTTCCAGTGTCCATCTGTTTAGCAGGCTGTGGGACTTTGCAAATGCCACATGGATTTTTTATTTGTCTTTTATTTAGTGCTGGCTTCTGGGCACTGATTCGACCATGGAGGCCATTTCGAGACAGAACCCTACAAACTGTCTAGTTGACACAGGGACTTGAGGTGACCAGGCCTGTTGGAGCTCTGCTGCACTGGAAGAGGGCCTGCTTTGGATTTTGTAACCAACAAACGTTCCTCTTGAGCAGTTGTCTTGCAGGGTCTGCCGGACCTGGGCTTGTCAAACACATCTCCTGTTTCTTCAAATCTTTTTTAATTCTTTGTACTTGATGCTGAGACACATTAAAGGTGCCAGCCACCTCTGCAGTGATCTGGTCTTCAGCCTCTTGATAATCCAGGCTTTGGTCGCAGAGTGGATTTTTGGCATGTTGTCAAAGCTCAAGTTGCAGTTCAAGTGAAGGTCTGGGTTGCTTGGTTTCTTCTTATACACACCCACTAATTAACCGATGATTTACTAGGTACAGGTGAGAATGTAAACTAGGATTGGGTGCATTATATAACCAGGCGACAAAACTTTTGTCTTGCCAAAATCTGACCATACTGTGTCCATTAAATGATCAATATTTCTGCATTGCTGGTAATTTATTTTCTTAACCTAAACCATATTTCGGAGGGTTTCAGCTTTCAAAAGAAAAATTTATACAACCAATGGCTGAATTTAACGTCAGGTTATAAAGTTTTATTTGCATAACATGGATAAGCGACATAACTTCTGTCAGGGAGTGTAGGGTGATATGATAATGTGTTTGCTGGATACATATTCTGAGTAAATCTTTCCAAACCATTACTGTATATAGGGCGCATGTCCAGTTTCATTTCTATGCAGCTTTAAGTATTTTTAAGATTTTTGAGTATCTCAATATTGCCAAAATCATTCCACCCGCCTGAGTTTTAGAACAAATTGAAATTAAATTTAGTGAAGAACAGATTAGAAATGGTGTGATTACCAGATAAAAAAGATCATTTTGTGGACTATTAACTAATTTGTCTTAACACCTTAATGACCGCCGATACACCTTTTAACGGCGGCAGTTAAGGGTACTTAAACCACAGAGCCGTTAATTAAGGATACTGAGGAAAAAGTGTATAGTGCCCCCCAGAGTCAGAATTTTTCTGGAGTCTTGGCTGCCAGGGGTAGCCGAGACCCCAGAGAACATGATTCGGGTCGGTTTTACCTACCCCGTTGTTGAGATCCTTGTTATTAACGGTATAACATTACTGCAAAAAAAAGTCCAATTTTCCATTTAATTTCTTTCTCCTCTATGTGATCGCACATCAGACGAGAAAGAAATAGGGTCCCAGATCCCCTCAGTATCTCCTGGTGTTCCAGGACACTCCTGCTTCCCCCCACGGCCGCCGGCATCTTCTTCTGGGAAGAGAATTGTGGGCGCAAGCGCAGTGCACTAGCCGAGATCGGCCGGCCGGCACCCGGCAACAATAGGAGATTTTTCCTATAGGTTCATTTT
Organism: Oophaga sylvatica; assembly: GCA_033576555.1. NCBI lineage: Eukaryota > Metazoa > Chordata > Amphibia > Anura > Dendrobatidae > Oophaga > Oophaga sylvatica. The sequence continues at coordinate 546,555,442 of JARQOD010000002.1, forward strand.
GGTCACTATGATAGACCCTATCACAGTGATCAAAATAAATAATTAGTAAATCAAACCCCCCCTTTATTACCACCTTAGTTAGGGAGCAATAATAAAATAAAAAAATGTATTTATTTCCATTTTCCCATTAGAGTTGGGCTAAAGTGAGTTGGGCTAAAGTTAGGGTTAGGACTAGGGTTGGGGCTAAAGTTAGGGTTAGGGTTGGGCTAGAGTTGGGGTTAGGATTGGGATTATGGTTAGGTTTGTGGTTAGGATTAGGGTTAGGGGTGTATTGGGGTTAGGGGTGTGGTTTGGGTTATGGTTAGGGTTGGGATTAGGGTTAGGGGTGTGTTGGGGTTAGGTTTGGAGTTAGAATTGGGGGTTTCCACTGTTTTGGCACATCAGGGCATACCAAAGGCGAGATGGCATCTGATCTCAATTCCAGCCAATTCTGCGTTGAAAAAGTCAAACGATGCTCCTTCCCTTCCGAGCTCTGCAGTTCTCCCAAACAGTGGTTTACCCCCATACATGTATCGAAGTATTCAGGAGAAATTGCACAACAAATTTTGTGTTCCATTTTCTCTTTTTACACTTGTGAAAATAAAAAAAATTGGTTCTGAATTAAAATGTTTGTGAAAAAAGTTAAATGTTCATTTTTTCCATCCACATTGCTTCAGTTCCTGTTAAGCACATAAAGGGTTAATTAATTTCTTGAATGTGGTTTTGAGCACCATGATGAGTGCAGTTTTAGAGTGTTGTCACTTTTAGGTATTTTCTGTCATGTACACCCCTTAAAGTGACTTCATATGTTAGGTGGTCCCTAAAAAAATGGTTTTGTAAGTTTTGTTGTAAAAATTCGAAATCGCTGGTCAACTTTTAACCCTTATAACTTCCAAACCAAAAAAAATATTGTTTCCAAAATTGTGCTGATGTAAAGTAAACATGTGGGCAACATAATGTGTGTTAAGCTTCCTTTGTTGCTTGCCATAAATGAATACATATACTGTAAAGTTGCATAACATTGTAAAAGTTGAGATTCAGAAATGATACTGCTACGCATATCCTCAATGAAAAACATAGTTGAATGTATGGCCTTTGTACAATTTTGTATTTTTTGTTGGAGAGACATTAGCATTGGCACAGATAAAGATACACAGTAAATATTCAAAATTACATAAGGAAGTTTGATTCTGTGCAAGCATTCATTTTACTGCCTATTCACCCTAATTGGTATAGTTTTTACAGATTTTAATTCCAGGCTAGATTACATTCAACAAATTCCTCCCAAAGATGTAATTTATTCTATATTCTTTTTTTCATTCATTTTCCATATTATTGTGAAGGTGTGGAAAAGATGGATAGAAAGAGAGATTGTAATAATTATATTATTTATTGTTTGGCTGAATATTTTGTGATGTGTATCCAAAAGGTCTAGAGCTATTCAATGATATTCATTATATGTTGCTTTAGAGGTCGATAAATTGCTGGCTTTCAATGCAGTTATTTTTCAGTCAAAAAATAAAAAGATGAATTAATGGCAAAGTGGGAAATGTAATGTTTGCAGATAATCAAAATGAAAAGATAGAAATAGCAATTTATGAATATGATTACGGGGCAATGCTTATTTTGTTTACAATGCAAATACATATTTGATTATATATAATATATATATATATAAAGTTGAAAAATAGATTAAATTCATTGTTTCACTTATCCACTACCAGCTGTGAGCATGATTTATATAAAAAATGTAAAAAAAATGCAAATAAGCATAACGCCTTCTGTAATCTGACATTACACATCAGGTGCAGGTGTTGTAATGCCTGGAGCAATCAGAGCTAGCATTTAGAAGTTTTGTTCCCAAGGTTGAGTAGTTTGTAATTTGGATATCACCCCACCCCCACCAATTACCGTATATACCCATGTATAAGCCGAGATTTTCAGCCCATTTTTTAGGGCTGAAAGTCCCCCTCTCGGCTTATACGCGGGTCATATACAGGGGTCGGCGGGGGAGGGGGAGCGGGGGTGTCGGATTATACTCACCCCTCCGCCGGCGCGGTCTCTGCAGCACCCCTGATTCTCCCACGATCTCTGGCTCCTTCCTGCAGCGGTCACATGGCACCGCTCATTAATGTCATGAATATGCACATATTCATGACTTTAATGAGCGGTACCATGTGACCGCTGCAGGACTGAAGCGCTGCGGAGAGCGCCGGGAGAAGAGGAGAGGCTGCAGGGATGCGCCGGCGGAGGGATGAGTATAGCGATATTTACCTGTCCCTCGGTCCACCGCAGCGCTGCTCCCTCGGTCTGACTCCTCTGGCTGTGAATGATCAGGCAGAGGGCGCGATGACGTTGTTAGTGCGCGCCCCACCCCCTGCCAGATCATTCACAGCCAGAGGAGTCAGAAGAGGACGCAGCGTGCAGCGGTGCAGAGAGGACAGGTAAATATCTCAGATGCCGGGGTCCTGAGCGAGCGGTGACACTGGCACCTGTCCCCCATAGCGCGTCGCTGTCACCACCTGCTCAGGACACCGGCACCTGGCCCCCAGCGACAAGAGGTGAGTATGTCATTTTTTTGCAGCAGCAGCAGCATATGAGGCCTATACTATGGGGCATATGGGGCATAATTGTGCAGCATATGGGAGCATAATCTGAAGCATATGGGGGCATAATATGGAGCATATGGGCATAATATGGAGCATATGGGGGCATAATATGGAGCATATGGGGGCATAAGCTGTGGAACATATGGGGCATAATCTGGAGCATATGGGGGCATAATCTGTGGAACATATGGGGGCATAATATGGAGCATATGGGGGCATAATCTGTGGAACTTATGGGGGCATAATATGGAGCATATGTGGGCATAATCTGTGTAACATATGGGGCATAATCTGGAGCATATGGGGGCATAATCTGTGGAACATATGGGGCATAATCTGGAGCATATAGGGCATAATCTGTGGATCATACGGGGCATAATCTGTAGAATATATGGAGGCATAATCTGGAGCATATGGAGGCATAATCTGTGGAGCATATTGGGCATAATCTGTGCAGCATATGGGGGCATAATCTGTCGAGCATCATATGGGGGCATAATCATTTTTCACCCTAGGCTTATATGCGAGTCAATAAGTTTTCCCAGTTTTTATGGCAAAATTAGGGGGGTCGGCTTATACACGGGTTGGCTTATACATGAGTATATACGGTATACAATAATGTAATGGGTTATCATTCCTGCCATCTTTGTACTCCTATTATAAAGCCCATAAGTTATTTTTAATAGAGTGAATGATGGAACAAAAATAGAAGGAGCCCAGGCAGATGCTGAGAGCAAAATTGTGTCTGCCTTTGTATTGACTAAGGGAGGCCACTAGTCTCTGACCTCCGCTGTGGCCTCCTGGCTCAGAGGGAATGTAGGGTCTTTCTTCTGTTGGATATGGCTATGATTAACCACATCCTAGTGCATTTTTTGTGGCACCTTTTAGTTGATGAAACAAGGACAGGTTAACATTCACTAGGGGGAATATAAATGTGTAAAAATTAACTTCAATTTTTTTTAATATTATGAAAATTTAAAACAAACTAAAAGTTTACATCACCAGCCTTTTCCAAATCTGAAATAAGGAAATTAAAGAAAATAAAAACAATGAATAGGTTTGGTTTGGCATTGCTGTCTCCATAAAATTCCAATCTATCAAAATGTAAAATCTGCCACAAAGAAAAAGAACTCATATCGCATACTGAATTCTGTGAAAGCAAAATTGAAAGAAAAATGTCTAAATTGGGAAAAAATTAAGTACTGGATGAAATTAGGATAGTGCAAAAATGAAAATTTGCACTAATTGAAAGATGGTTAAAAATGAGAGTCTGTTGTTTGTTGCCACTCTTGTTAATGGTCTGTATGTGATATTGCAGTTCAGTCTTAGTTACTTACGGTATATAGAGGACACAATAAAAAATTATGAAACATAAATAAAGAAATAGAAAATCTTTAACTTCTCCTCTGTTATTCCAGTAAAAAGATTAAAAAAACAAACAAAACCCCTGAACACAGCAAATAAAAACTTATGTATTGCATGGTGTCATGACAGGTCCATCCATTTTCCCTTTTGTCAACTGTTGGCAAAGTCCTTTGTCAATTTTTCACACAACTTTTCTGTTTAAAGCCATTTTCCATTTAACCATTTACTTGCTGTGAATGGTTTAAATGTTGCTCATCTTCTGAAACTGTGTTTTTTAATTTATTATTGCGTATCTCTGCTCTGAGAAATGGCCTCCTTTTTCTTGTATGTAAAGCTAGCTGCTATAGCCAAGGTGGTTGCAATCCTCTAGAAAATTCCCACAGAGAAAAGTTGGGAATACATGTAGGGTATTAGTGTACTCAGGAGAAATCGCACAAAAAAATTTATGATGTGGTTTTCCTTATTTCCTTGTGAAAACAAAAAAATTGGCGCTAAAGTTACATTTTTGTGGGAAAAAGTTAAATGTTCCTTTTTTTCCTTCCACATTCCATTAATTCTTGTGAAGCACCTCAAGGGTTAATAAATGTATTGAATATGGTTTTGAGCACCTTGAGGGGTGCAGACTTTAGAATAGGGTCACTTTTGGGTATTTTCTGTCATATAGGCCCCTCAAAGTCATTTTAAATGTAATGTGGTCCCTAAAAAAATGGTTTTGTAAAATCTATGGAAAAAAGAAAAATTGCTGATCAACTTTTAACCCTTCTAATTTCGTAACAAAAAAAAATCTTTCAAAAATTGAGCTGATGTAAAGTAGAAATGTGGGAATGTTATTTATCAACTATTTTGTGTGACATAACTCTGTGGTTTAAGGGCATAAAGATTAAAAGTTTGAAAATTGTGAAATTTTCAAATGTTTTGCCAAATTTCCGATATTTTCAGAAATAAACGCAAGTTATATCAAACAAATTTTACCACTATCATGAAGTACAATATGTCACGAAAAAACATTCTCAGAATCATTGGGATACATTGAAGAGTTCAAGAGTTATTACCCCTTAAATTGACGCTGGTTAGAATTGTAAAAATTGACCCGGTCACAAAGGCAAAAACAGCCTCTGGCATGAAAGGGTTAATATCCATTACATAACTGTAAAGACTATTTCAGAAATATTGTTTTAAATTTGGGAAATCACATTGCTAACCTAATTTGAAAACTCTTTATACTTGTACACTGAACTTTCAGAGACTTCCTGGATTTACATGCTGGTATGGGATATATTTGAAGCAAAATTCAACGTGCAGCTGTCTAGAGATAATCTAAACATTGATTGCATTAGAAAAAATCAACCATTTTACAAGGTCCAGTTTCTAAATTCTACAGTTTTTTATTCTGAAAAGTTTATGCTCAACAAAAGCAGATTTGTTACACACAATTGTCATATAAAATATGTTAAGCTGAAAAGGAACATGACAGTATTAATGTGTACAAAAGTTATAAACTTAATTAACTGTCTATATGAGTCACTTAATATGTATTCAACAGATGCTAAACAATCACACATCTAAAACCATATTAGCATAATTGAAATTCAGATGGCAATAACACTCCTAAACTAAATTCCTAAATTAAAACTCTGCCATAATCCGTAAAATTCAAGTTTAAATGATTTGCAGAATGCACTGGTACAGTTTTAGGATTATACTACTGATAGGACACCTTCTTCACCATAAAATATCAGCTTACATTGTTCAGGGTTGCGAGTGGGCTGTTTGGGTAATGTTTTTAATTTTTTTTTTTACTTAGATGCAAGATCAAAATATTACAATTGAAAACCTTCCCTCAAAATGTGCACTGAAGGATTCTCAGTTAAATGGGTTATCCAAACTAATAATTTGATGACTTATTCACACATATGATAGATCACCATTTATCAATATTAAATAGCTGGAGTCTGGCTCTGGCACCCCCCTGAAGAATTCTCTTCTGCTTCGGCAGCTAAATGTAACCAATAAACAGAAATAAAGTAGTGGCCGCCGCCGAGAAATGCAGTTCTGTTCCTATTCACTTCAATAAGTGCTGGGTTGGGTGGCAGCAATTTTCGGAGCAACTCACATGCCATAGAAGGCAAGATGTATACTGTATTTTTTCTAAATGCATTTTGCCTACAGTTAAACATGGCGGTGGCAGTGTCCTTAGAACTGGCTGTCGTTCATTTTTAACACATGGTATTGTAAAGCCTGTGTGTTTGCCTATGCACTGATATGTGCCAGTCGCTGAAAGCCCTAATACCTCTAGTATTAGGCATCACAGCAAGCAGTGTTTGTGTCAGTCTACCCCTTACTCTCTCATTGCTGGCTGCACCAACACATAGATTAGCCCTCCTTAAAACTATGGTCAGGACAAATGTCCCAATATGAGGGTATCCTGACTTCTTCCAGGGCCATACTATATCCCATTGACCAATATTAATAGTGAGATTAAAATATAAAATGTGTTTCTTAGATAATCAACTACAGGTGCATCTCATAAAATTAGAATATCATCAAAAAGTTAATTTATTTCAGTTTTTCAATACAAAAAATGAAACTCATATATTGTTAGGGTCTGCGGAACGCACCAAATATAAGATGTGGAGAGGTGCGTTCGCAGCCCGGGGTCCACCGTGCAGGCGGAGCCTGCTGCTAGTAAAATGGCGTAAGAAGCAAGCTCTGTTATCCCGCAGAGTCGCCAACATAAACGCCGTAACGCGCTGTGGCAATAAGTGCGAACTCTGTTACTCCACAGAGCCGCTAGAAGGAGAGCCGCAGCGCTATATGGCGATGTGTGCGAACTCACTAAACACAACTGAGTCGCAAAGAAAACACCTAGGGCGCTGTCTAGCGTTGGAAGCGAATCCTGTTATGTCACAGGGCCGCTGAGAAAAAGTAGTGTCCTGTCAGGCTCTCAGGTACACAGTTAAGTGCTAAGCGTACATAAAGCGTGATCATGTGCTAATGTCCTCGCGGGAGTCACCCGCAATCTATGGCGTCTGAACGCCAGACCCTGAATACGGCAATCAAAACTCCTCACCGGTTATGCCGGTAATCTAGGGCATATAGGACGCCGACCCTGACCAGCTAGCACACCAAACTCCTCACCGATTAAGTCGGTATTCTAGTGGCTTATTTCAGCCGGGTCCCTAACCACACACACACATGACCACACTGGCGCATAGCATACAATGGTTGATATTAGCGCATGGCGGCCCAGCCATGCTACCCTTTTATAGTAACAGCTACAGGACCTGCCAGAAACAAGGACCAATGAAGCTTGTTCCAGAACAACAGTAGTCACAGGACCTTCCTGGCAGACCAATAGGAGCTGCTGCAGTACCTGAGCATGTGACCCCTGATCTCCAATGAGAGATCTCACTCTGGGCATGCTCAGAAGGGAAAACGCAGGACTTTGTCCCAAAGACGTTTGCTCCAGCACTGGCTATAATAGCAGATCCAGGAAAGGCAGCAGCAAGTCACTGCACAGTACTGGAGTGGGCAAGACGCTTGGACCGACGTCTCTGCAAAGCAGGCTCCACTGCGGCCGGAGATGAATGGGAGACCGCAGCGGGGCTGGTTCGAGACTCCCCTTGTGCAGCAGCGGGAACTCGAACCCTGACATTACCCCCCCTCCTAGGGCCCCCCTTCTTTGGGCCTCGCTGCGCTCAAAGGCAGCGATGAGCTACGGAGCGTGAACATGCTCGGCAGGCTCCCAGGACCTATCCTCAGGCCCATAACCCCTCCAATCCACCAAATAAAATTTTTTGCCTCGTACCACCTTGTACCCAACAATGGCGTTCACCTCATGATCGTCGGTAGATGAACCCGACGTCCCGGCAGATGACTCGGAAAACCAGGAAATGGCCACGGGTTTCAGGAGGGACATGTGAAAGGTGTCAGTGATACCAAGGCGAGGTGGAAGGGCTAGGCGGTAAACCACCGGGTTCACCTGCTCAAGAACTTTAAAGGGGCCCAAAAAGCGAGGTGCCAACTTGGTGGACTCTACACGTAGCCTGATGTTTCGGGCAGAAAGCCACACTAGGTCACCCGGAGCAAATGTAGGAGCGGGGCGCCGGTGGGCATCGGCCGAAGACCTCATCCTCTCTTTGGAGGCCTGAATGGCATCCTGTGTGCGGTCCCAAATGTCCTTTGCCTCCACAGCCTTGTCTGCCACCCTGGAATCGGCGGAAGACACGGGCATGGGCACTGGTACCCGCAGATGCTGACTGTAGTTCAGGAGGAATGGGGTCTGTCCGGTGGAGTCAGCCACAGCATTATTTAGAGTGAACTCAGCCCACGGTTGCAAGGATGCCCAGTCATCCTGCCTGGCAGAGACAAAATGTCGCAAGTATGTGACCAAGGTCTGGTTGGCCCTCTCTACCAACCCATTCGTCTCGGGATGGTATGCAGAGGAGAGATTCAACTCAATGCTGAGTAAACGACACAGCTCTCTCCAGAACCGAGACGCAAACTGGGGACCTCGATCACTGACAATTTTGTCTGGCATACCGTGAAGGCGGAAAATATGCCTAATGAATAATGCTGCCAAGGCCCGTGCAGACGGTAACCGTGGTAACGGCACTAAGTGCACCATTTTAGAGAAGTGGTCGGTTATCACCCAGATGATGGTGCAGCCCCGAGACTTTGGTAAGCCCACCACAAAATCCATCCCGACCATCTCCCAAGGCCTGTCTGCCACCGGTAAAGGGAAAAGTAACCCAGCTGGCCATTGTCGAGGGGACTTATTCTTGGCGCAGGAGACGCACGCCTGAACGTATTCCCTGACGTCACGGGCCATCTGCGGCCACCAGTATGTTCTCGCCAGCAACTCAGAAGTCCTTTTTGTCCCAAAATGTCCACCCACCCCGGACGAATGTGCCCAAGAGAGTACTTCCGGTCGCAAATTGATGGGCACAAAAGTCTTGCCCGGAGGCACAGACTCAAGCGAAACCGGAGCCACCGTTCTTAGGCTTTCTGTGGGGACAATAAGCCGAGGCTCCTCCTCCACCTCCTCAGAGGACACCACAGGGCAGGATAGAGCGTCTGCGCGAATGTTCTTCTCACCGGAGAGGAAATGGAGGGTGAAATGGAACCGAGAGAAAAACAAGGACCATCTGGCCTGACGGGAATTTAGCCGCTGGGCTGTCTGCAAATACACCAAGTTCTTGTGGTCCGTGAATACTTGGAAGGGGAAGCGAGCCCCCTCCAGAAGATGTCTCCACTCGGAGAAGGCCAACTTCATAGCCAGTAACTCCCTGTCCCCGATGGAATAATTCCTCTCTGCTGGTGTAAAGGTCTTAGAAAAGAAGAAGCAGGGATGCTTCGACCCTGGGCATCCTTTTGAAAGAGGACTGCTCACACCAACAGAAGAGGCATCCACCTCTAAGATAAACGGTTTATCGACATCGGGGCGATGTAAGATGGGAGCACTGGTGAAATGCGACTTGATGGAGGAGAACGCCTTTGTGACCTCCTCTGACCACAACTTGGGATTAGCTCCCTTCTTGGTGAGGGCTACCAAGGGAGCTACCAAAGTAGAGAAGTGGGGAATGAATTGGCGATAGTAGTTAATGAACCCCATAAAGCGCTGCACCGCCTTAAGGGAGTGGGGTTCTTGCCAATCCATCACAGCCTGTAGTTTGGTAGGATCCATAGCCAATCCCTGGGTGGAGATGATATAGCCCAGGAAAGGTAGAGACTCCTGCTCAAACATGCACTTCTCCAACTTCGCATATAGGGAATTTGCTCGCAAGAGGTCGAAGACCTTGCAGACATCTCTCCGGTGGGAGGCCATATCTGGAGAAAAGATGAGAATGTCATCCAGATATACTACCACCGAGGTGGTCAACATATCCCGGAAGATGTCATTCACAAAGTCTTGGAAGACAGCTGGGGCGTTACAGAGCCCAAAGGGCATTACCAGATATTCATAATGCCCATCCCTGGTGTTAAATGCCATCTTCCATTCGTCCCCCTCACGGATGCGAATCAGGTTATACGCACCCCGCAGGTCTAACTTAGTAAATACCCTTGCTCCCGAAGCCTGTCAAAGAGCTCAGAGATTAGCGGCAAAGGATATTTATTTTTCACGGTGATAGCGTTGAGACCCCTATATTCAATGCACGGACGTAATTCTCCGTTCTTCTTCTGCACAAAGAAGAACCCCGCTCCCGCTGGTGACACCGACTTCCTAATGAATCCCCTTGCCAAGTTCTCCTGAATATATTGGGACATGGCATCTGTCTCAGGAAGAGAGAGGGGATAAACCCTTCCTCTAGGAGGCTCAGCTCCAGGCAAGAGGTCGATAGGACAGTCATAGGGGCGATGAGGCGGAAGAGTCTCCGCAGCCTTTTTCGAGAAAATGTCGGCATAAGACCAATAGACCTTGGGAAGAGGAGAGAGGTCTATGGGTATCTCAGTGATGTTGACCTGCACGCTGTCCCTAATGCATCTGCCTTTACATAAATTACCCCAACCCAGAATTCTCCCTGAAGACCACTTAATATGGGGAGAGTGGTGGTGGAGCCAGGGTAATCCCAACAAAACCTCATCTATACCCTCAGTGAGGACAAAAAATGATATATTCTCCTGATGGGAAGGAGACATAGACAAGGTGAGTGGGACAGACTGATGGGTGATTTGTGAGGGCAGAATTGCTCTGTTCAACACCCGTACCGATACTGGTTCAGCCAGCAACACCAACGGCATGATGTGGCGAGAAGCAAAGGAGGATGACATAAAATTCCCCTCTGCCCCAGAATCCACACACAGCTTGACGGGTAGGGTGGTAGAACCGTGGGTAATTATCCCCTTGAGGAGCACTTTAGGGGCAAAACTCATGGCGTCCAGTGACCCTGTTCCTACGGTTACTGGGCGCGACCATTTATTCAGCCGCTGTGGACATCGGTTGGCAAAATGTCCCTGCTGCTGGCAAATATAACAAATCGGGGATGGACGAGTGACCCGAGATTTAGATCCTGCAGGAGCAACCTCCTGAAGGTCGGGCGCCTGAACGGGCGACTCCAGAGGGGTGGTGAAGGTTGGAGCCAACCGAACCCTCTGCCTACACTGGGCACGTTCCAGCCTCCGCTCGTGGAAACGGAGGTCAACGCGGGTGGAAAATAGCGATAAGCTTCTCCAGTGTGGCAGGAATCTCTCTGGTAGCCAAGGCGTCTTTCACATGACCCGCCAGTCCTCTCCAGAACACGGGAATGAGGACTTTATCTGACCACTCTAATTCCGAGGCCAGAGTCCGAAATTGGACACACAAACTGGCTGACCAAAGCCGAACCCTGGGTACTTGCCAGCAGTTTGAGCGCCGTATCGTTGGTGATCTGAGGTCCTAGAAAAACCTTTTTCAGAGCCTCCAGAAAACGAGAAGCACTCTGCACCACACGGTCGTCGCGCTCCCACAGCGGCGTTGCCCACTCCAACGCTCTGCCCGACAGAAGAGCTATCACAAAGCCCACTTGTGCTCGATCCGTGGGGAAACGTGCAGCCAGAAGCTCGAGGTGTATGGAGCACTGACTCACGAATCCCCGACATTGCTTGCTGTCACCAGCAAACTTGTCTGGAAGCGGGAGGTGGGACAATGTAGGGACAGAGGTGGCAGAGGACAAACTGGCTGCAGCTAAGCTAGCAGCCTGAACAGCGACTGCGGTAACATACACAGCTGAGGTTGTGCGCTCAAGAGCCGCCAACCTACCCTCCAGCTGCTGGATGTACAGCTGTAAACGCTGTTCATCCGCCATTTTACTAGCCAGACCCTGGCGCTAATATTATGTTAGGGTCTGCGGAACGCACCAAATATAAGATGTGGAGAGGTGCGTTCGCAGCCCGGGGTCCACCGTGCAGGCGGAGCCTGCTGCTAGTAAAATGGCGTAAGAAGTAAACTCTGTTATCCCGCAGAGTCGCCACATAAACGCCGTAACGCGCTGTGGCAATAAGTGCGAACTCTGTTACTCCACAGAGCCGCTAGAAGGAGAGCCGCAGCGCTATATGGCGATGTGTGCGAACTCACTAAACACAACTGAGTCGCAAAGAAAACACGCTAGGGCGCTGTCTAGCGTTGGAAGCGAACCCTGTTATGTCACAGGGCCGCTGAGAAAAAGTACTGTGTCCTGTCAGGCTCTCAGGTACACAGTTAAGTGCTAAGCGTACATAAAGCGTGATCATGTGCTAATGTCCTCGCGGAAGTCACCCGCAATCTATGGCGTCTGAACGCCAGACCCTGAATACGGCAATCAAAACTCCTCACCGGTTATGCCGGTAATCTAGGGCATCTAGGACGCCGACCCTGACCAGCTAGCACACCAAACTCCTCACCGATTAAGTCGGTATTCTAGTGGCTTATTTCAGCCGGGTCCCTAACCACACACACACATGACCACACTGGCGCATAGCATACAATGGTTGATATTAGCGCATGGCGGCCCAGCCATGCTACCCTTTTATAGTAACAGCTACAGGACCTGCCAGAAACAAGGACCAATGAAGCTTGTTCCAGAACAACAGTAGTCACAGGACCTTCCTGGCAGACCAATAGGAGCTGCTGCAGTACCTGAGCATGTGACCCCTGATCTCCAATGAGAGATCTCACTCTGGGCATGCTCAGAAGGGAAAACGCAGGACTTTGTCCCAAAGACGTCTGCTCCAGCACTGACTATAATAGCGGATCCAGGAAAGGCAGCAGCAAGTCACTGCACAGTACTGGAGTGGGCAAGACGCTTGGACCGATGTCTCTGCAAAGCAGGCTCCACTGCGGCCGGAGATGAATGGGAGACCGCAGCGGGGCTGGTTCGAGACTCCCCTTGTGCAGCAGCGGGAACTCGAACCCTAACATATATTAGAATCATTACAAACAGAGTGATTTATTTCTGTTGATGATTATGGCTTACAGCCAATGAAAACCCAAAAGTGGTTTTCTCAGTAAATTAGAATAGTTTATAAGACCAGCTTGAAAAAATGATTTTAAAATTTGAAATGTTGGCCTACTGAAATGTATGTTCTGTAAATACACTCAATACTTGTTCAGGGCTCCTTTTGCAGCAATCAATGCATCGTGGCATCGAGGCAATTATTCTGTGGCACTGCTGAGGTATTATGGAAGCCCAGGTTGCTTTGATGGTAGCATTCAGCTTGTCTGCATTTTTGGGTCTGGTGTCTCTCATCTTCCTCTTGATAATACCCCATAAATTCTCTATGAGGTTAAGGTCAGGCGAGTTTGCTGGCCAATCAAGCACAGTGATACTGTTGTTTTTAAACCAGGTATTGGTACTTTTGACAGTGTGGACAGGTGCCAAGTCCTGCTAGAGAATGAAATTTCCAATTCAAATAAGCTTGTTGGCAGAGGGAAGCATGAAGTGCTCTAAAATTTCCAGGTAGATGACCGTGCTGATTTTGGTCTTGATAAAACACAGCTTACCTATACCAGCAGATGACATGGCTCCCGAAACCATCACTGATTGTGGAAAATTCACACTAGACCAGAGGTCTCAAACTACATTCCTCAAGGGCCGCAAACAGGTCATGTTTTCAGGATTTCCTTGTATTGCACAGGTGATAATTTAATCACCTGCACTGATGATTCCAGCACCTAGTGCAATGCTAAGGAAATCTTGAAAACACGCACGGTTTGCGGCCCTCGAGGAATGCAGTTTGAGACCCCTGCACTAGACCTTAAGAAGCTTGGATTGTGTGCCTCTCCACTCTTCCTCCAGACTCTGGGACCTTAATTTCCAAGGTCTAGTCTAATACATGTGTTTCACTTTTTGTATTGAAGAACTGAAATGAGTTAACTTTTTGATTATATTCTAATTTTGTGAGATGCACCTGTATATATCATATATTAAGGGGTTGTACAGGACTGGAACAAAAGTCTGCAGGCACTTTTTATGATTGCAGAACCTAAGATAAGGTTCACCGATTGGGTTACACCTTTTAGTGGTGGGATGGCTTTTCCTTTTTTTGGTCAAAACAATGTTAACTAAGTACCCTATTTTATTTACTTGTTCTATTATTATTTATTTACTCACTACAGGGTATTTACTCATTTTGGTTTTATCTCAGGTTCTGTTTGTGCACAAAATGTGCTTTTATTAACATGCTCTGCCTTAAATTTTTTGGTTTTAATTTAGTTTTTGTATTTTATACAAACAAGGAGTGTGGTTCCTTATTTTTTTGGCTATTCATTTTGTTTATATAGTTTTCCATAGTCATGTATCTAAATACAGGTCCTACTCTACCCTTATCTATTTTACATCTGTTGACACAAAGTGAGGAGAAATACAAGAGTTAGGTTATGTCTAGTGATGAGTGAGCAAACTCGGTAATGCTCGGTACTCGCCCGAGCATCGCTGTATTCGCAGTACTCGGCGAGCGCCGAGCATTTCTGGGATTGCTCGGCGAGAGCTCTGTCCACGCCCTGCATGTTTGGCGCTCTTTATAGTGCCAACCAAGATGGAGGGATGGCCATGCACTGTAATGCCGCAGCGATCTTGGTTGTGGTATTACAGTGATAGGCTGCCCGCACAGCGTCATCAGGTGTATAAGAGACCTGGCGCCGCCATGCTCATCACATTCAGCTCTGCAATCATCTAGTGTAGGCACTCTGCTGCCGAGATAGGGTCAGATTTGGGGGTTTATAAGTTAGTGTGGGTATACCACATTGGAACACACAAATCCAGCTTATTCAACAGTCCTTCTAAGGACTAATTACGGGGTATATAGAGTGCAGTGCTAGGTAAGCAGGGAGTGTCTGTGGGTATATACATATCAGTGCAAGGCATGCAGACACTGTATGTTGGTATATAGGTATCAGTAGCAGGCAGACATTGTATGTGCTATACTTCATTGCATACATGAAGAGGGTCCATTCCATTACTGTCTGCTGCTGCCTATTACATATATTGACCGTATATACATAGCCCCAGGTATCAGTGGTCAGGAAAAAAATTTTTTGCATCTTAATCCTCATTATTTTATTCCAAAGCAATCCAAAGCCCCCTTTTTTTCTCCATTTGTTTGTAGACACTGCACAATACAGCCAGATCCTTTTCATAGTACAGCGTGAAAATCTAGCTATTTTAAAAGGATTTGCCTGTCCCAGCAATCACATCTGAGTGAGCAGAAATTTATGCCATTTTTGTGGTGCTGTAAAAAATTTTTGGAGTGTCTTATCTAATTTCTTGAAATCATTTTGCTGCCCAAAATATTTAGCTGCTAAAAAAAATATTTAGTTACTAAGCAGATATTTTACACTGGGTTTTGTCCGCCACACGGATCGCATCTCATTGCGCTCAAAATTTTGCCATTTCAGGCCTCCATAGAATTGTTTTGGTTGTGTCTTAGCCTATTTATTGACACAATTTTAATGGCAAAAAAAAACAAATGCAGGCCAGATATTTGAAAGTGTGGTATCTCTGTCACACGCCTCATCTATCAGTGAGCTAAAACTTGTGGCATTTCCGGCCTCCATTCAACTGTTTTTGCTGTGTGTTACCCTAATTCTTGACAGTATTTTGCTGTAAAAACTAAAAATACAGGCCACATATGTTAAGGGCCTGCAGAACGCACCTAATAGATATTAATGAGAGGTGCATTCGCAGCCAGGGGTCCACCGTGCAGGCAGAGCCTGCTGCTAGTAAGATGGCATAAATAGGCAGTATAAGCAAACTCTGTTATCCCGCAGAGTCGCAGACGTAAATGCCGTATCACTATATGGCGGAATAAGCGGTCTCTGTTAACTCACAGAGCCGCTGTAACAAAGACTGTGTCCTGTTAGACTCACAGGGAACACAGTTGACTGCTAAGCGGATTGCAGTCTGTAGTCATGCAATCAGAACCCAAGCAGTAATCTCCTCACCGGAGTAGCTGGTATTCTAATGGCGTTTTCAGCCGAGCCCTGAACATGTGCATACAATCACCTCACCGGAGGTGCCGGTATTCTAGGGGCTTATTTCAACCAGACCTAACCACACGCATACATGACCACACTGGAGCAAGCACGTAACAGATTTGATACTAGTGCATGGCCATGCGGTAAGGACAGCCTTTTATAGCAGCCACGAGAAAAAGACCTTCCAGGAAGGTCCAATGGGAAGCTGCTTCAGAACATCAACAGCCAGAGGACCTTCCTGAAGGACCAATAGGAGTGGCAGCTGTATCTGAGCATGTGACCCCTGATCTCCAATGGGAGATCTTGCTCTGGGCACGCTCAGATGAAGCAACAAAGGACGGACTTAGTCCTAAAGATGTCTGCTCGCCGCTGACCAGTACTGGCTACAATAGCAGAACCTGAAGAGGCAGCAGCAAGTCTCTGCACAGTATTAGACTGGGCTAGACGCTGGGACCGACATCTTTGCTGAGCAGGCTCCACTGCGGCCGGAGATGGCTGGGGGACCGCAGCGGGACTGGTTTGAGACTCAAAAAATCACATTAAAAACTTTTTTAGCAAAAACACATCATTAAAAACAGTCTTACCAAGTCTGATCAAATGACCAAATGCACTAGCAGGATGCAGCAGGCTCCCATAGATAAAGGCTGGAGAAGCACATGTGCTTACCACTGATAAAAGCAGCCACCCTATCACAAAAACAGTGATGATGAAGGTGTTAACTGCTTAGTGGGAAAGAAAAAACACAAATGTAAGTTGCTTAGGACATGAAGTCATGCACAGTGTCTGGATAACAGCCTATTTTAAAGGCCTATGATGGAAGGCGGGCTGGTCAGCACTAAATGTGCACAACACAATAAACCAAGCCATCAAAAAGGAGCCTGGGTGCACCCTGCAAAAAATATAAAAAGTGCAAAAAATGATGCATATGATAAATGCGTCAAATGAGGTATTAGTTACTATTTTGGCCAAAGCAGATAAGCTCGCAGCTCAACTGTCAAGGGTCCCCATTTTATTGCGAGTCACTAACTAGATATAAATTAAAAAAATCACATTAAAAACTTTTTAGCAAAAACACATCATTAAAAACAGTCTTACCAAGTCTGATCAAATGACCAAATGCACTAGCAGATGCAGCAGGCTCCCATAGATAAAACGCTGAAGAGCACAGGTGCTTACCACTGATAAAAGCAAGCCACTCTATCATAAAAACAGTATGATGAAGGTGTTAACTGGTTTGAGACTCCCCTTGTGCAGCAGCGGGAAACTCGAACCCTAACAACATATTCTACAGTGTGGTATCTCCGTCACACGCCTCATCTATTAGTGGGCTAAAAATTGTGGCATTTTAGGCCTCCATTCAACTGTTTTTACTGTGTGTTACCCTAGTTCTTGACAATATTTTGCTGTAAAAAACTAAAAATCATGCCACATATTTTACAGGGTGGTATCGCCATCACATGCCTCATCTATCAGTGGGCTAAAAATTGTGGCATTTCAGACCTCCAATTCAACTATTTTTGCTGTGCTACCCTAGTTAGTGACACTATTTTACTATAAAAAAGTAAAAATACATGCCACATATTTTACAGTGTGGTATCTCCATCACACGCCTTATCTATCTGTGGGCTAGAAAATTGCGCCATTTCAGGCCTCCATTCAACTGTTTTTGCTCTGTGTGACTCCAATTATTAAAACTATTTTTCTGTAAAAAAACTAAAATTACAGGCCACATATTTTTACAGGGTGGTATCCCGTCACATGTCTCATCTATCAGTGGGCTAAAAATTGTGGCATTT
Source organism: Oophaga sylvatica (assembly GCA_033576555.1). Lineage (NCBI taxonomy): Eukaryota > Metazoa > Chordata > Amphibia > Anura > Dendrobatidae > Oophaga > Oophaga sylvatica. The sequence continues at coordinate 546,573,120 of JARQOD010000002.1, forward strand.
CAGACCTCAATTCAACTATTTTTGCTGTGCTAACCCTAGTTAGTGACACTATTTTGCTATAAAAAAGAAAAATACATGCCACATATTTTACAGTGTGGTATTCCCATCACACGCCTTATCTATCTGTGGGCTAAAAATTGTGCCATTTCAGGCCTCCATTCAATGTTTTTGCTCTGTGTGACTCCAATATTAAAGCTATTTTTCTTAAAAAAAACTAAAAATACAGGCCACATATTTTACAGGTGTAGTATCTTCGTCACACCGCCTCATCTATCAGTGAGATACAAATTGTGCCATTAAGGGCCTCCATTCAACTGTTTTTGCTGTGTGTTTACCTAGTTCTTGACAGTATTTTGCTGTAAAAAACAAAAAATACAGGCCACATATTTTACCCGTGTGGTATCTCCATCACACGCCTCATCTATCTGTGGGCTAGAAACATGTGCCATTTCAGGCCGCCATTCAACTGCTTTTGCTGTGTGTGACTCCAATTATTAAAACTATTTTGCTGTAAAAAAATACAGGCCACATATTTACATTGTGTTATCTCTGTCACAACCGCTTCATCTATGAGTGAGCTACAAATTGTGGCATTTGAGGCCTACGTTCAACTGTTTTTGCTGTGTGCTACCCTAGTTAAGTGACATTATTTTGCTGTAAAAAACTAACCAAGGTACTCCTTCAGCATTTTCAAAAACTTTCACTCCATGTGAGAGTCCCCTTCGCCTCTGTGACAGGGCAATGGGAGGGTCTGAGAAAACTCTCCCCAAACTTTGCCAGTGTTCCACTGCCAATTGCAGGCTTGGAGTTGTGTCTCTCTCAGCTGTACTCCATGCTTGGCCAACAAACTTTGACCTCTGCTGCTAGCATTTTCTGATGTTAAATTTTTTAATAATTCCGCAAGAAGGGCCCTCTGTTCCTCCAACATTTTGTGCACCTGTCTGCCTTTGGAATAAGAGATGTAAAGTTCTCCTTGTAGCGTGGGTCTAGAAGTGTCACAAAAACAGTATTACCCATCACCCAAAATTTTGATAACGCGAGGGGTGACGGGGAAGGCAGCGTTACATAAACTCAGCCATGCGTGCAAGACTACTAACAGTCAATACTTCCGTGTCCTCAAACCCAAAAGGATTTATGCTATCCTCCTCCTTTTTTTCCCTTTTCCTCGACCTCCCAAACTTTGAATAATCACAGTTTAAAATATTGTACAAACATCAATTTAATAAACCCTTTTTTAAAAAAACACCTGAATTTTTTTTCCCACACCTCATTTTACAAAAAAAGTTGTCACGAGCAGGGTTGTTTTGTTTGGGGGTTTAAATTTTTAAAAGATCGTTTTTTACTTAAGGGAATTGTAAGCTGTCACCCAAACAGGGTAGTTTTTGTTTGGTTTTTAAATTTTTGGGTTATTTTTTATCGTTTTTTTTACTTAGGCTGTTGTTGTTTTGAAACTTTAAACTGTAAAAAAATGTTTTTCCCCCTCTATAATAACTCCAATATTCAAAAATTTGAAAAACAGATAAGCAGGTGGAGTTTTTTGTTTTGGTGTCATTTTACTCTCCCCCCCTTTTTGGATTTGTCCCAAAATTTTGGGAAAATGTTTTCAAAATATCAACTTCCATGTCCCTCCTCAATGTTTTTTGTGTGAAGACAACTGAATCCCCACAACCTTGTTTATGCTGGGAGGGCTATTCACCAAATGCCCCCCCTTTTGCTCACAAATTTCCCTTTCCCCAAACTTTCATTTCCCGAGTTCCAAGGCCTTTGGGGGGGGGGATCACACACCAGTTCCCTTGAAACCAGAAGCCCGCAAACACTTTGAATCACGGTAAGGGCGGAGGGGAAAAGGGAGCTGATTTCCCAAAATGGGGTTTTTAGGCGTTCGCACTTTTCCCAGGGGGGAATTTTTGGGGGCTCCGTGTAGGGATGGCAGTGTGTGAGTTCGCCCCTTCCCAAAAGCACCACAAAAAAGGTTTTCCCGCCTTGTCACACCCCCAAAAATCGCCTGGCTGGGGTTTACCGTCTAAGCCACCCATTTGCCTGCTCTTTTAGAGCTGTCCACAAACCCTTTACTTTTTGGGGGGTTTTTTACAGAACATATTAAAATTTAGCAAAAGCCCGTTTCCCTCTTTTATTGGCAGTGCTGCAGTGCTTCCCCGCTTGTGACTTTTGTGTACCTTTTTTTAGCTGAAGGGGTGGGAAAAGGAGGCGAAAAGGGGGAAGAGGAGGTCAGGAAACGTAGACTGTGGGGGAACCCCGAATTTACGTAGGGGCCCGCAATTTTTTGGGGTTGGGAGGGGCGTGCCCCCATACTAAGGTCGGGGTAGGTTCCCCCGGGTTCCGCTTTGTTAAACCAGTGTGCCCTCAGTGAGATATACCCTCCCTTCCAAAAAGCACTTTTTTAAATTTTTTTTCTGGTTAGGTGGGCTTTCCAAATTAAAAGCATTGGGAGGGCACGGGGAAATTTTT
>JARQOD010000002.1:546575688-546625729 GCA_033576555.1 Oophaga sylvatica
GCGATATTTATTCTATGTATAAATATATGGGCATGATTTATATCTTATATTATTATTTTTATTTTTTTATTTTAATTTTTCTTTTGTATTGTGCACAATTAATGGGTATATTCAGGATACACATTATTATATTTTATGTATGTATGGGTTTATTGTCTGTTTAATTTATATGTTATATTAGTATTGTGTATAATTTCTTTTGTCGTACTGCACAATAATTTGTATTATAATTGGTGACATATTTTTTGAACAAAGTTTATATTATTAATAATTATGTATTTATTATTTTCACTGTGATATTACATGGTCATTAGCACTATATTTGGGGCTGATATGTGCCCCTCATTGTTTACTTTTCATGCACGTTCAGTAATAAGCTTGAATTGTGCCCCTTTTAATTTTAATTTCGCTTGCCTTTATCATCCCGTTCTATTAGGTCAGGTTTGCTCAGTGCGCATGCCTAATTTAGTCTCGCCTGGAATTTCCCGATGCGTACCACGGGGTTAAGGTGGCGTCCTATGTTGCCATGCAACGAGGTTTTCCGCCTTCCCCAGGCTCGCAGGAGGAAGCTCCTTATTTGGGAGGCGGTACTACACCTGCGCATGCGCTGATTTTACGAGCACTTATTCCGAGAGGAGATTTCTGATTTGTTAGCAATGCCTATATATATCACTTCCTGAGCCAGATTAAGTTACGCCTCCTGACGAAGTTATCTCGAAACGTGCGTAGGGGGCCGGGCACGGGGCACGCTGCCTTCAGCTTTACACTGTAAGTTCTTCCTTTTTTCATCATCAATGTGCATTTGGCATGGTTAATTTCACGTGGTAAGCGAGGGAAGCGTCCATTAGGATAGTGGCCACCATTTCCATCTATTTGTGGTCGGTTGGCTTGGATTAGGATCTGGAGTGTGCATAATTTGTTCCTCACTGTTGAGGGTTATATTTTGATTATAACCCCCTTTTTTTTGGGAGTTATTGCAATATATAGGGAATTTTCCCTTGTTATCACTACAGCTCTCCATGTTTCCTTCCCTTTCATTATACCACTTTTACTTGAATTTTGAATAATGGTTGAACTTTTTCTAAAAAACATATTACTATTATATGAGATGAAGGTGTTTCAAAATTTGCCAATTCTAGGCAAAAATCTACATAAATGTGTATAATATTTGTTTTTTTAATGCTGTATAATATTTGGCAGACATACTTATATGTCCCCTATACTATTGTAGCCTGGTTAAAATTTGGTATGTGGTGCTCATGTGCAAATTTTAAAATGAAGTTTTTTGTATAATAAAGTTTAATAATTTTTCATGAAAACTCTTTGGCAATTTCTCCTTTTTTGTCCCTTCTGGACATTATTTGCATGAGTTGTTGCATTGTGTTGTATTAAATCTGTCATACAGCATGAGTCACTGTGATTAATTTTATGTATATTTTGCTTATCTTGACTAGGTTTATGTTGTCTTTATTTAAGACAATATTGTAAATCTTACCCAGTATCCTTTCATTTGACTCCTTTCTGACAGTTGCCGTACATGTACAACCTCTGTAATATGACAAGAGTAGTGCCCGCACAATTGTAAGAGTGTGAACTGTAATGGCATCAGGAGAGCACAAGGACCTGCGGTGTTTGCCTGCTTGAGCTAAGAGCAGGTACAGTCCCGGAATATCTGTGTGCTAGGGGGTGGGGCCTAGTGTCTACTGTGTGAGGATGCAGGATGAGGATGCTGCAGTAAGGTCTGGAGACTGAACTTTAAGAGGACTGTGCTCTGCCAGTGTTTTCTTGTCAAGATTTAGACAGACTGCTCCTGCGTGAAATTGTGAGTTACTGCTGGAGGGGAGACGGTATCCTGTACCATCCATATTGAGAGGGATTCTGATGAGCCCCATTGAAGTGCAATCCCGGACCATACCCTGAGGCTACAGAACTGTAAGTCCCCAGCGTGTGGGCTCGGCATCGGCCGATAAGACATGGATCCTTGTCTGCGGCAGTTGTTTTGGAGCTGAAGATGTTTGGGACTGGCTGCAGCCGATGCAAATCTTGTGCCTGAGTGGGGACCCACCTCAGCTTAACGGTACCGTAATGATAGATACCCAGGTATCCCCAGATTAAGTATATAAGAATGTCTGTTATATTTATATATATATATATTCATATATATATATATATATATATATATATATATATAGGTTTATACTCAGGGTGCCATCCTAGGGGTTCCCCATAAGACCACTCCATCAGGCTCACTCTGATAAAAATGAACAAAGCCTGGATTAGCCCCGACTTTTTCACACCACCAGATGACAGTAGCACACTTTCTTAATATTTGAATGAGGCCCTCCAGTTGTTGCCTTAAAGGGTGTTTGGATGACCCTGCTTGTAATTTTTGGCAGTATTTTGCGAGTGTAGGAGTACCTCTACATGATAATTTGAACCGAATGTGTATGAGGCCCTCCTTTATCCCTAATAGAGGGGATATCTGTGACCCTCTTCCATCTAAATTTAAATTTTGAAAAATTCAATTTTGGTTTACTTCCATTTTTTTAATCCTTTTTAAATGTGGCCTTATATACTGGTCATTGTACAGGAAAAATTGTTTCTTAATATTTTTTTTCCTGTAAATTTCTCTTTGATTTTGAATGTTTTATTGTCAGTCCTTAAAGAGAAGTACATTTTGTGACACCATTGTTCTCATCAGAAATCTGGGATTCAGAGATTCTTGTAGGGTCTTCCCCATGCTGTTCCCCTTCCATTCAGCACTTTTTTCCATTCAATTCCAAATTTTCACTTCTCCACAGACCTCCTCGTAGGGTAAGATTAATTTTATATGTTTTCCTTTCTACATAAACTCTCTTTTCTTGCATTTCTTTTGACCATTATCTGATAACTCTCTTTCCCTGCCTACTTTATATTTTTTTTCTTCTTCTCTATATTGACTATCCCACCTCCTCTATATGTTCCCTTTTTTTCTTGTCTTTCCACCCTCCCCTCCAGGGGCCTTTTTCTCTATTATTGTAACTCATTTAACCTTAAAAAGGTTGTAGTTGCCGTACCCTGCTCATTTATTTTTTTGACCTTGAGAAAAGCATCAGTACGGCGGAGAAACATGTTAGTATCAATGTATATGTTATTAGATGCTTCAAGGCTCATCATTTCCTGCAGCTCAGCCCGCTTAACATGATTCTCTCTATTCTGGGAAAAAAAGTCTTTTGAAGTATGTCTCTACCAGCTTTGTACATCTAGAGGCTGACATTTTTTCCTATTCTTCTTTGCAAACTTGCAAACAGATTCCAAATGGGATTTAGGTCTGAACTTTGACAAGCCATTCAAACACATGAAAATACTTTGATACAATCCATTCCATTGTAGCCCTAGCAGTTGAGTTGTGACTAGTTTCCTATAGGATGAGTTGGAAGTCTTTATTGATACTATTTTGGGGTAAATAACTTTTTTATTGCGGTCAGTTTAGATTCACATTTATCCTGTGATTTTTGCTGACTACTTCATTCAGGGTTTTCATCTTAGGGCTCCTTTCCACTTGCGAGAAATACGTCCGATTCTCGCATGTGAAATCCCAGCTCTGGAGCTGGCATTCGGGAGTGGAGCGAGCAGCTGCATACAAATACATGCAGCCGCACACTCCACTCCCGAGTGTCAGGGCCAGAGCTGGGATTTCACATACGAGAATCGGACGTATTTCTCGCAAGTGGAAAGGAGCCCTTAAACTGTAAAAATCATGATTCAGCCAGAACCCCTGGCAGAAGCAGCAGGCAAAGTTACTTTAGACTCGTTCTGGACTCTATTACCATGGTGCCCATATTTTCAGAGGTGCGCTTTTGTGCATTTGGAAAAGTATATGACAGTGTAGGAACAGATCGAAATAGAGCCAGAGAACATGCGGATCACAAAGTGGCTCCATCTGCCTCATGATAGTGAATGGTTCCTTCAGGAGTTTTGCTTTAATCCTGTCTCTCTGAGCTCTAAACATAAATGATGATGTAAGTGTTCAGCATAGAGCCTTATTTTGTTATTTGGGAGGCAGAAGGAGCAAACAGCAGTTCGGTAAAAGGTTTTTTTTTGCCTATCATTGTGTGGTATAAGTGTAATACAGCTTTATTTTTCATTTTAGGACAACTAAAAGGATACAATTTTTATATACTAATTTATGTTTTGATAGTTTTATTTTTATTTTTAAAAAATTGAATGTTTTCATTGTTATTTTTCCCTCTCTTAACCATCTGGATGCCACGAGTTGCTATTGACAGCTGTTTATCTAAAGAATTAAACAGCTATGGACAGTGCTGGCTGTGAGTTAAAATGAGATCGCAGTGGCCATTATGTAAAGGACCAGAGGTACGAAGAAGATCCAGTGAGTCACAAACTGAGACAGAGGCAGAAATAACAGCGCTTTCTTTTCTGAAATGGATGTTGAAATGAGATTCAGTATTGTATAAAACAGCCTGAGATTCCCTTAGTAGTTACACTCACTCAGCCAGGGCTGAAATCAATGTGCCAATCCCAAAGGTTCTGATTTAAGTGCATTACACTGAGGTTAAAGAATAAATTTACCTCACTAATTTGTCAAAAACAAGGTTCTATATGAAAAACAGGTGTAAATCTGTTAGCATTTTCTGTTGACAGGAGAAAGTGCCTGTCAACAGAAAAAATGGCCTCAGACAAGATGCTAGCAGCAGGGCAGCACAACACCTTCAAGGCATAGTTGGACATCTCATGCCAGGTCTCCAGCTTTGACACCCAATAGCACGAGGAAAGATAATCCAGTGTCCATAGAAGGTGAAGATATTAAAACATGACTTTTAATAGAAACACTAAAAATACCTAAGATCTAAAAACATCAAAAATAAAATAAAAAGGGGAAGAGGGACAACAGGGTGGGGGACATAGGTCTACACTTTTCAGACTCACAGGCTTTTAGTCCTGACGATGTGGGTGTCCAGTTCAGAAAGATTTATATGAAGTGGGGAGGGAACAGACAAATGAGTCTTCAGGCATTGTGAGGTCGGGACCGCCACCATTTTGTATAGGGCCTGTACCAGCCTCCATTTTGTCAGTTCACACAGCCACAGACTTTTAGCTACACAGGGCCTATTAGCATATCCAGTACGACCGGTTTTGATGTCCACTAGGAATCAAAGGGGCTTTAGCATGCTAATTAGTTTAGGCCAGTGTCTGAATAAGATGGTCAGTCGTATGGTAAATAGCTCAAGCTCAAGCCATTGTTTCCTGCTCCATATGAATTGCAGGCCAGTTAATATGCGTGCTTCAAAGTAAAGGGGACGGGCCTAGCAGGTTTAAGAGCTGTAGCCAGGTACCCCTGTGCTCATTCCATTTCACACACAGAAGCCAAGAAGATGATCTAGGAAAGACCAAGGGACTATCCAGCAACTGAAGACTGTACCTGGGAACGGCAGAGCCAAGGCCTTCCCATGACCATAATACCCGGTAATATTGATCCATAGCTTATACCTTTAAGCCTTGTACATTATCGTTGTATTTTTTCTCTGACTGCAATTCCATTGTACTTACGTTGTATAGCTTTACTGTATATTTCTGTAATTATCTAGTGCGCCCTTAAGGCAAATTAAACCATAAAATTAATCTTGGGCTGATGCTTTTACTCTGATCACGAATCTTAGAATACCCAGTGGGTAACAGGACACCCTCCCTGGCGGCCATTTGCTCTAGGTGCAGTTCCCTTGCTGACCTGAGAGACAAAGGGGGCGCCAGATAGCTGTACCTGTGGAGTTACGTCCCATTGGTGACGTGGGAGGAAGGGGGTCGGCCTTCACATTTGGTAGCGGCGGTGGGATCAGAAGCTGTGATACCCAGGCTACCATGTGGCGGTCGGCTTAGTTCTTCACAATTGGTGGCAGCGGTGGGATCAGAAGCTGTGATACCCAGGCTACCATGTGGCGGTCGGCTTAGTTCTTCACAATTGGTGGCAGCGGTGGGATCAGAGTAATAGTGTGCGTGGGACTCCTACTCCCAGACACTAGAGACTACCAGCAGTACTTTCACTGCTGGGGTCTTAAGGTCAGCCCAGCACTAGACGGTCAGAGTGTAAATATAATAAGTTGTGTGCAAGGTCAGGGTTGCAGCTGTGTCAGTAATCAAAGGTTCCCAAGATGGCAGAAGGCACCAGGAGTAGGGCAAAGGGGGAGGCCAATGCTGTGGCCTATGAGGGGTTCGATACCGATGAGGGGGAGCTCAGCCAGGGCCAAAAGAAAATGGATTTGTCTTGCCAAGGGTGCAGCAACATATGCTTTGGGGACTATCCAGTAACTGAAGACTACTACCTGGGAATGGCAAAGCCCCTGCCTTCTCATGACCATATAACCCGGTAATATTGATCTATAGCTAATACCTTTAAGCCTTGCACATTATTGTTGTATTTTTACTCTGACTGCCATTCCATTGTAGTTACGTTGTATAGCTTTACTGTATATTTCTGTAATTATCTAGTGCGCCCTTAAGGCAAATTAAACCATAAAATTAATCTTGGGCTGATGCTTTTACTCTGATCACGAATCTTAGAATACCCAGTGGGTAGCAGGACACCTTCCCCGGCGGCCATTTGCTCTAGGTGCAGTTCTCTTACTGACCTGAGAGACAAAGGGGGCGCCGGAGAGCTGTACCTGTGGAGTTACGTTCCATTGGTGACGTGGGAGGAAAGGGATCGTCCGTCACATTTGGTAGCGGCGGTGGTATCAGAAGCTGTGATACCCGGGCTACCGTCTGTGGCGGCTGGCTGAGTTCCTCACAAATTGGTGGCAGCGGTGGGATCAGAGTAATAGTTGCGTGGGACCCCTACTCCCAGACACTAGAGACTACCAGCAGTACTTTCACTGCTGGGGTCTTAAGGTCAGCCCAGCACTAGACGGTCAGAGTGTAAATATAACAAGTTGTGTGCAAGGTCAGGGTTGCAGCTGTGTTCAGTAACCAAGGGTTCCCAAGATGGCGGAAGGCACCAGGAGTAGGGCAAAGGGGGAGGCCAATGCTGTGGCCTATGAGGGGTTCGATACCAATGAGGGGGAGCTCAGCCAGGGCTCCCCAAGGAGCCAGACCCCCGTGCTCAGTCTCACAGTGGACTGTCCACCCCCTGCCCGTCCCAGTGTGTACAGATCGGAGGCCCTCTTCCAAGCGGCTATGGCACAGCTCGAGGCTGGTAATGACGCCGCCTATGACAGACTCCTGGTGGCGGCAGAGAAAGCAGAACGTGAGCAAGCAGCAGCAGAGCGTGAGCATACAGAACGTCGTGAAGCTGCGGAGCGGGAGCAAGCAGCGGCAGAGAGAGCAGAGAGAGCAGCGGAGCGGGAGCATACAGAACACCGTGAAGCTGCGGAGTACCGGCACCGACTGGAGATGGCTCAGCACGGGCCCCCACTGGACGCACCAGGCCCACTGGAGACAAGGGCTTCCAAGGTCCGGCGGAGGACTTTCCCTTACTTGAAAAGGATGGAGACCTGGATTCCTTTCTGCTTGCTTTTGAGAGGACATGCCTCCAACATCATCTGGCCCTGGATCAGTGGGCAAGGTACCTGACCCCCCGTTTGAGGGGTAAGTCCCTGGAAGTTTTGGGGGACTTACCTGCCGGGGAGGAGCAGGACTACAACAGCATCAAGCGGGCCCTGATCCAGCACTATAACCTCATCCCGGAGTCGTACCGCAGGAAGTTCAGGAGCCTGCAGCGGGGTTCAAAGGACACCTGGACCGACCACATGCGGGCCCTGCTGAGAGCTGCGGAGCACTGGACCTCGGGTCTAGAGCTCACTACCCGCCAGGAGGTCCAGGAACTGTTTGTCATGGAGCAATTCTTGTGGAACTGCCCAGAGGACCTCCAGCAGTTCCTCCGTGACCGGAAACCAAAGGGGGCTTCTGCTACAGCCGCCCTGGCAGACGAGTATGCCAACAACAGGGCGCCGGAGCCAAAGAAGCCTGCCAGCAGCACCTGGAGAGGGGTAAGCCCAATCCTGCCCCATATCCAGCCCCCAGAGTGCAAGGGGTGTACCCCCCTGCTGCCCTCTCCAGGCCAGGAACAGAACCCAGACGTTGTCATAATTGCAATCAGCCAGGACACTTTAAGGCTGCGTGTCCCCAGCGCCAGAAGGCCCCATCCCTGTCCCAGAAACCGACCACTGTTTTGTGTGTGGGAGGGGGTGGTGGGAGGTCCCTAGACAATTACCAACCCGTCACCATCGGCCGCTCAGCGGTCATGGGACTGCGGGACACAGGCGCTGAACGAACCCTGGTACGCCCTGAGGTGGTGTCCCCTCAAGACTTGGTACCTGGGAAAACCCTTTCCGTCTCCGGAATTGGAGGCGTTGAACCGGCGCTGCCCGTTGCCAAGGTGTATTTGGACTGGAGCGCCGGGAGGGGGATGCGGGAGGTGGGAGTAACGCCGAATATTCCTGCAAATGTGTTGCTTGGGACTGATTTGGGGCGGCTAGTGTCCCAGTATGTGGCCACTGAACCCCCAAGTTCAGCTCCCCAAGAATGTCATGACTCTACTGTGAATGCTAATGTTAATGTATTGAATGTGCCTCCAACAGTGGAGGAGGGAGTGAAACCTGATGGTAAGCCATGCACTGACACAACACACACAGGGCTCACAGTGAGGACAGGTGAGGAGGCTGCACGGGAGAGCTCAGAGGTGGGGGGAGGGGCTGCTATGGGCAGTGTAGGGCCCCTAAGTGAACCCAGCCTACTGAGTCTAGGGCCCCTGCAGGAAGAGGAACAGGCCATGGGGGGAGGGGGTGTCCCGGGAGAGGAGCCACCAGGTAGGACCCCAGGTCAGGAGTTCCCCACATCCGGGATGTCAGGAAGTCAGGGAAGTCTGCCTGACCCGGCGACTTGGTCAGGGGACGAGGGAAAGCAGGCGCTACCCGTGGTCTCAGCGGTCGTGGCCGCTGTTACCAGGAGAGGGAGCGCTGAAGCTCAAGGAGCCTCGCGGAGGTCCGACGGTTTCCCCCTCTCCGACCAAGTGGCTGGCGAGTCAGACAGCAGCCAGGAGACAGATCCCGGGGAACTGACAGAGGACATGGCAGTTTCATCAATTCTTGCCACATCAAGTCAGGGATTTCAGGCAGCGTTGGAAGCTGACACTAGCCTGAAGACTCTCAAGGAGCAGGCGGCACAGCCTCCCCTGGAGTCCGACCGCGAGCGAGTGGTCTGGGACCAGGGACGGCTGTACCGGGTGACGGTCCAGCAGGGTTCACCGGAGGCGTGGCCCAGGGACCGACAGTTAGTGGTACCCCATCCATTCAGGGCGGAATTGTTGCGGATCGCACACGAGATTCCAATGGCCGGACACCTAGGGATCACTAAAACCAGGGCCAGGCTAGCTCAGCATTTCTACTGGCCTGGAATGAGGACCGAGGTGATAGCCTACTGCCGTTAGTGTGACACCTGTCAGAGGGTGGGGAAGGCGGGGCCATGCCCCAAAGCCCCACTGGTAACTCTGCCCATCATCGAAGAGCCTTTCTCGAGGGTGGCTGTGGATCTCATTGGACCTCTGTCCACTCCCAGCTGCTCCGGGAAATGCTTCATACTAACGGTAGTGGACTATGCCACCCGGTACCCGGAGGCGGTAGCTTTGTCGTCCATTCGGGCCGACAAAGTGGCCACTGCCTTACTGGAGATTTTCTCCAGAGTGGGGTTTCCCAAGGAAATGCTCACCGACCGAGGGACCCAGTTCATGTCGCAGCTGATGGAGTCTCTCTGTAAGCAGGTACAGGTGCAACATCTGGTGGCCAGCCCATATCACCCACAGACCAATGGCTTGTGTGAGCGGTTCAATGGCACCTTAAAGCAGATGCTGAAGATGTTGGTCGACTCCCACGGGAGAGACTGGGAGCGTTATCCACCACACCTGCTGTTTGCCTACCGGGAGGTCCCACAGGCCTCAACGGGGTTTCCCCCTTTGAGCTCCTGTACGGGCGACGTGTACGGGGCCCCCTTGCTCTGGTGAAGGAAGCATGGGAAGGGGATTTAGCCACCCCTGGAGTGTCGGTCATTGAGTATGTCGTGCGCTTCCGGGACCGAATGATGGCCTTGACGCGGCTGGTGCATGATAATATGGCCCAAGCTCAGGCTGACCAGAAACGATGGTACGACCAGAATGCTTGTGAGCGGACCTACCAGGTGGGTCAAAAGGTGTGGGTACTGGTCCCCGTACCCCAAAACAAGCTTCAGGCGGCCTGGGAGGGTCCATACCTCGTGCACGAGCAGCTCAACGCTGTCACCTACCTGGTCACCCTGGACCACGCCCGTGGAAGGAGGAAGGCCTTCCATGTGAACATGATGAAGGCCCATCATGAGCGGGAGGCTTATGCCCACCCAGTGTGCAACCTTCCAGAGGAAGGAGAGGCAGAAACCCTCCTCGATCTGCTCACCCAAGCCAAGGCGGGTGGATCCATCGAGGATGTGGGGGTTGGCCACCAGCTCTCGGAGGACCAACGTTCCCAGCTAGGGGCCACCTGCACCCCTTTCGGGAGCTGTTCAGCAGCCTGCCCGGAAGGACTGAGGCAGCAGTTCATGACGTGGACACTGGCAACCACCCCCCAATCCGGCATTCAGCATATAGGGTCTCTCTTGAGGTGCAGCAGCAGATGTGCCAAGAGATAGACGAGATGCTGAGGCTGGGGGTGATCCAAGCGTCCAACAGCGCGTGGGCTTCGCCTGTAGTCCTCGTCCCTAAAAAGGACCGAACTACGCGGTTCTGCGTGGACTACAGGGGGCTCAACGCTGTGACGGTCACCGATGCATACCCAATGCCGCGCATCGATGACCTGCTCGACCAGCTGGCCGGGGCCAAGTACCTGACCATCATGGATCTGAGCAGGGGGTATTGGCAGATTCCCCTGACCCCTAGGGCACGGGAACGCTCTGCCTTTATCACCCCATTCGGACTGTACGAGTCCACGGTGATGCCATTTGGCATGAAGAATGCCCCTGCCACTTTTCAGCGGATGGTCAACACGCTGCTCGAGGGACTGGAAGGGTATGCGACCGCGTACCTGGATGACATTGCCATCTTCAGTCCCACCTGGGAGGATCACCTAGAGCACCTGGCGCAGGTGCTCGGGCGGATCCAGCGAGCAGGCTTGATCATTAAGCCGGAAAAATGCCAGCTGGGTATGAGTGAGGTCCACTACCTGGGACACCGGGTAGGTGGGGGAGCTCTGAAGCCAGAGCCCGGGAAGGTGGATGCCATCGCATCCTGGCCCACCCCCAGGACCAAGAAGCAGGTGATGTCCTTTTTGGGTACTGCTGGGTACTACAGGAGGTTTGTTCCACACTATAGTGCCCTGGCCAAGCCCCTGACGGACCTCACCAAGAAAAGGCTGCCCGTCGCAGTCGACTGGACAGTCGCCTGCGAGACAGCTTTCCAGGCGCTCAAGACCGCCCTTTCTAGTTCTCCTGTACTACAGGCAGCCGACTTCACGCGGCCATTCTTAGTGCAGACCGACGCCAGCGACTTCGGCCTCGGTGCTGTGCTCAGCCAGGTTGACACTACGGGCCATGAACACCCCATTTTGTACCTGAGCAGGAAGCTCCTGCCAAGGGAAGTGGCCTATTCCACGATGGAGAAGGAATGTCTGGCAATTGTGTGGGCCCTGCAGCGTCTGCAGCCATACTTGTACGGACGCCAATTCACCGTGGAAACAGACCACAACCCCCTCAGCTGGTTACACACGGTCTCTGGGACGAATGGGAGGTTGCTACGCTGGAGCCTCGCTCTCCAACAGTACCACTTCACCATTCGCCACAAAAGGGGCAGGGACCATGGTAACGCTGATGGGTTGTCCCGGCAAGGAGAGGGTGCGGTAGGGCGCACGGGGGAACACAGGAATGTGATACCCCCTAGCGCCCTCAAAAGCAGGGAGGTGTGAGGTCGGGACCGCCACCATTTTGTATAGGGCCTGTACCAGCCTCCATTTTGTCAGTTCACACAGCCACAGACTTTTAGCTACACAGGGCCTATTAGCATATCCAGTACGACCGGTTTTGATGTCCACTAGGAATCAAAGGGGCTTTAGCATGCTAATTAGTTTAGGCCAGTGTCTGAATAAGATGGTCAGTCGTATGGTAAATAGCTCAAGCTCAAGCCATTGTTTCCTGCTCCATATGAATTGCAGGCCAGTTAATATGCTGCTTCAAAGTAAAGGGGACGGGCCTTAGCAGGTTTAAGAGCTGTAGCCAGGTACCCCTGTGCTCATTCCATTTCACACACAGAAGCCAAGAAGATGGTCTAGGAAAGACCAAGGGACTATCCAGTAACTGAAGACTGTACCTGGGAACGGCAGAGCCAAGGCCTTCCCATGACCATAATACCCGGTAATATTGATCCATAGCTTATACCTTTAAGCCTTGTACATTATCGTTGTATTTTTTCTCTGACTGCAATTCCATTGTACTTACGTTGTATAGCTTTACTGTATATTTCTGTAATTATCTAGTGCGCCCTTAAGGCAAATTAAACCATAAAATTAATCTTGGGCTGATGCTTTTACTCTGATCACGAATCTTAGAATACCCAGTGGGTAACAGAACACCCTCCCCGGCGGCCATTTGCTCTAGGTGCAGTTCCCTTGCTGACCTGAGAGACAAAGGGGGCGCCGGAGAGCTGTACCTGTGGAGTTACGTCCCATTGGTGACGTGGGAGGAAGGGGGTCGGCCTTCACATTTGGTAGCGGCGGTGGGATCAGAAGCTGTGATACCCAGGCTACCATGTGGCGGTCGGCTTAGTTCTTCACAATTGGTGGCAGCGGTGGGATCAGAAGCTGTGATACCCAGGCTACCATGTGGCGGTCGGCTTAGTTCTTCACAGGCATAATGAAACACAGACCATGAATAATTACAATTAATGAAAATGTAGACACCAATTGCACAGAATAGACAATATCACTGAGCCGCCCGCCAGGGCCGTGGGGTACTCGGCACCGACCCCGTTGATGTCTATGGGGGATGTCACGGTAGCTGCAGCTCGGTCCGTGGCCCTGGGCGCTCACTGAAAATGGGGATATTTACAGGGGATTAAATGTTCTTGTAGTTTGTCGTGACGCCACCTGTAGTACCTGGTCAGGGTGACCAGCGCTGCTGTGCAGGTCCTCTGGGAGGGATGGTGTTGTGCAGCTTGGTGTAAAGTCTCCTACAGGTAAGACTGTGTCCTCCCAGGGCAGGTAGATGAAAGAGAAAGCAATGGTGCAGGAGAGATGTAGCAGAGTGGAGTGTGCGACAGAGTAATAATGCAGGAAACAGTTCTTGTGCAGTTTCATAGGTTTACTCACAGTCTGTTGTACACATAGATTCCAGCCGGGCACTGTGTCCTTCCAGTGAGTAGTCCAGCAACCCTCAGATAGATTGGTCACACTCCCAAAGACTCCCTTTATGTTCCTTTCCGGCTTCTTAGTGCTACACTCCTTACTCCTTCTCTGCACCTCTCTACCACAGAGCCCCGGACGAGGTAGTATTGGATCCTTTCAGTTTACAGGTACGACCCGATGTCCCGGGTCGCTGATCTCCTCTTCACGGAGACCGAGACACCGTCAGATGCCTGGACGTACTTGATCCCTAGCTTCCTCCCGGATGAGAATATGGCAGCTAGTGGCCCTTGAAGAGTCCCACTATACTCGGTGTTACCAGTGACGATGAACTGACCCACCAGTCTAGGGACCGTTCCCCGATATTTGCCTGGTCCTTCCTTCTTCAGGATGGGGGCACAGCTTCAATTGCTGTCTCTGCCCTGGACCCTTTCGCTCTCTTCAGCACGGCTCCCTGAGGTGAACTCAGAGGAGCTGCAGGCCAGCCCAGTACCCACACTGGCTGCCTGACACAAACTTAAACTCTCTTCTAACATGCTGCAACCTAATGCTGCAGCAGGCTCCACCCACCCACTTCTACACCCTTTCCTAACCAGCCTGATGCTCAGCACTGGCATGATGTGTGTGGATGTGGTGATGGAGTCAATGGGGTGCTTCCTCCTTACCTGAGAGTCAGGTGTCACACCTCTGGGTGAGATGCAACATCTCTGTGGCGACTGGACCCTCAGGGCGCCACATTACAGTCTAGGGGACCTATTGATCCTCTCAATACCAGTACCCAAAAGAGAAGCAGTACTGCCCTGATGTATGTCTAGGAAATACCGAATAGGAGATACCAGATAGGAGATATCGGACATTAAGCATTTGGTTTTAAGGGGATTATAGGCGGCATCATATACGTACTCTGCTATCCTGACTTTAAAGTACGGGTGGTGCAGCCTACATGTTTTTAGCATGTTTTACATTCAGCTAAGTAAACAATATGGGCTGTGTTACAATACCAAATAAATACGTTCATAAACTGTATCAGAGAACTGTAAAATATAAAATATGATGGTTGATGTTTTGGACATACTGTATATCTGCATAGATTACATTTGGATGAGCATTTAAAATTACCCATGACAGACAGCCAAGTATTATTAACATGAATCATTTCACAAAATAGGCTGAGGGAGATCATGTCTCCAATTAATCTGGCATGCAGAATGTCTTATGCCGTGCTTCAATATATTAGCCAGTTAGTCATCTTGAAGCCTAATGGGTAAGTTCTTTTTGAAAATAGAAGTAATACCCTGATAATCAGTGCTAAATGAAGTTTGGTTTCTGATTTGTTGCTTAGGATGTATTGTTAAGGAGATTGCGTTGTGATTTAGAAGCTGCTATATTCTGAGCCCGAGTTAAAGTACCGTATATACTCGTGTATAAGCCGAGATTTTCAGCACCTTTTTTGTGCTGAAAATGCCCCCTCGGCTTATACACGAGTCATAGGGCAGAAACCAGTGGTGGAGGGGATGCGGCGGCAGGAGCCGGTGGCTGGGACATCATACTCACCCTCCCCGTGCCATCGCTGAACGTCCCTGCAATCCTGCGTTCTCCCCGGCTTCCTGCAGCTCTCCAGCGCTGAGTGGTGACATAATACCCGCTCATTAAGGTCATGTAATATGGACGCGACGCCACTCCCATGGACGTGGCCTCCATATTCATGGCCTTAATGAGCGGTATTACGTCACCGCTCAGCGCTGGAGAGCTGCAGGAAGCCGGGGAGAGCTGCAGGAAGCCGGGGAGAATGCAGGATTGCCGGCCGGGACGTTCAGTGATGGCACGGGGAGGGTGAGTATGATGGAGGAGGATGGGGGGAGCATGGAGGAGGACAAGGAGCATGGAGCAGGACGGGGGGGAGGACGGAGAGCACGGAGCAGACCGGGGGAGGACGGAGAGCACGGAGCAGGACAGGGGGGAGGACGGAGAGCTCGGAGCAGAACGGGGGGAGGACGGAGAGCACGGAGCAGAACGGGGGGAGGACGGAGAGCACGGAGCAGAACGGGGGAGGACGGAGAGCACGGAGCAGGACGGGGGTGGGCACAGAGGAGTATGGGGGAGTGCAGAGCTGGATGGGGGAGCAAGCACGGAGCAGGATGGGTGAGGATGGAAAGCACGAGCAGGACAGGATAATGGAGCAGAAGGAGGGGAGCACAGAGGAGAATGGGGGCGCACAGAGCTGGATGGGGGAGCACAGAGCAGGACGGCAACTTATACACCCGGCTTATACGCGAGTCAATAAGTTTTCCAAGTTTTTTGTGGCAAAATTAGGGGGGTCGGCTTATACACGGGTCGGCTTATACATGAGTATATACGGTAGTTTTATTGTGTTCCCTAAGTGAGAGTCTCTTGTAGATGTTAGCACATGTGAGCTCTGACATACTCACTCACCGGAAAGTTTCTAATCACCGCTGCGGATGGCATCTGGTGGCATGTAAAACTGAGTTGCCACCAGTAGATATTCTATATAATTTTGTATTGATTGTATTGGTAACAGAATTTCCTGTAAGATAGACATCAAGAGAGATGTAAGTATACCAGAGAAGGCCACCATAAAGTACAAATTTAATGTGTTATTGTTCAAAAAATTAGAAAAATCAAAGCAATCAGATATACTGCTGTTGTTAGACCAGATGAAAAGGAGGTCATTAATATCTATCATACCTTAAGGATTTATCTTGCAGGAAATTGTTGTAGAGAAAAGAAAAGAATCGCTACCTAAGTGCAGAAAAAGATGTATAAAAATAGATGTGTGAGTGAAATGTGCTCAACTGGAAGCATAGCTCAAGTATGCACAACACTAGATTGTGTTCAGCAGATGAATGGAATCCTCCACTGGGGTATGCCGCCCATCTGTAGTACGTGTAGCTGTGCTTTTTTTCAGAAAAGTCTTTCTTACACTGACAAGGATAATGTCAGATTTTTCAAGTGGCATAACACTTATCTGTCTCAACACACCTGTCTATCCTGTAAAAGATTTTGCTGATGTGAGGTCTGACAGTACTTTTAAAGTATTGGCATTTTCTACCAGCTTAATAATTCTGTCCTAAATATAGATCTTGAAAAGCTGCTCTATTATTTTTTGAGACTCTCAGTGGAAATAGGTAAAACTTCAAAATAAAAGTCATTGTTGAAATACAACCTATTAAAATTGCCCCAAATAGCTATACCATATGTCTATATTTCACTTCAGCTAAAATGTACCTTTCAGTAGAAATGTTATGTATACAATGGAAAACTGGTTTGTTGAAGTACACAACTCATAAGGTAGATTTGATTCAACTGATATTTTATAGTCTAAAATCAATCTGAGATGCAGTAAAATTTGCCAAAAATATGTTAGCATCTGTTATTATTAAGTATGTTACAATTTCTGCTGGATGGTGGTTGGCCACTGCCTCTTCTATTAACTTCTAGTATGCCTGTCCATGAATCAGGAGCATCTGACTTCAGCACATCTCCACATCAAGACTGGCGTGAACAAAGCCGCTCAGCAAAACTCTCAGCCCCAGCTAGGACATCATTAATTAGAGAAGCAGCACTGAGACCCAAGGTAGCATGGAAAGGGCTGCACAGAACACAAGCAGTGACTTTCCATACAACCACAATAAGCCGTACAATCCATAGAGGTGGCCTTTATAGAAGAATGGGCAGAAAAAAAGGTTTTATTTAAGCACAAAAATTGTAAGGCTCGTTTTGAGTTTGCCGAAAGACATGTGAGAGACTCCCCAAATTTATGGAAGAAGGTGCAGTGGTCAGATGAGACAAAAATTGAACTTTGTGGCCACCAAGGTAAACACTACGTCAGTCGCCAAACAAACACAGCTCATCATTCTAACAACACCATCCTGCAACCCTCAGCTGTCAGCTTTAGCAAGGTTGGTTATCAAGAAAAGAGGAGACCCTACACATTTTTTTATTATTAATATTTAAATAAACATCTGCAAGGAGTTTGTATGTTCTCCCCGTG
Source organism: Oophaga sylvatica (assembly GCA_033576555.1). Classification (NCBI taxonomy): domain Eukaryota; kingdom Metazoa; phylum Chordata; class Amphibia; order Anura; family Dendrobatidae; genus Oophaga; species Oophaga sylvatica. Next base: position 546,593,047 of record JARQOD010000002.1, read on the forward strand.
TTTGCATGGTTTTTCGGTTTTTCGGGTTTTTCAGTTTCCTCCCACATTCCAAAGACATACTGATAGGGAATGTAGATAGTGAGCCAAAATGGGGACAATACCGATAATGTATGTAAAGCGCTGTGGAATTAATGGCTCTATATAAGTGTGTAAAATAAATAAATAAAATAAATAATTTAAAAAAAATGGCATAGGGTCCCCAACATTTTTGACAACCAGACAAGCTAAAGCAGACAACTAGGAGCTAGTATTCTCAGGCTGGTAAAGAGCCATCGATATTAGCCACCCAGCCTAAAAATAGCAGTCCGCAGCCGCTCAGAAAAGGCGCATCTATTGGACGCTTTGCCTGGCTCTTACACATGCCCCTCAGCCTGGATGGTTGCATCTTAGCACCGTCCAGGTTGAAAACTGTTTATCCCCAGACATGGATTAAAGGGTATGCCACACTAAACAACATCGCTAACGGGATGCTAAAAAACGTCACTATTTAGCGATCCCGTTAGCGATGTTGTTGTGTGCGGCATCTGCCAGCGACGAGCTTCCTGCTGTGATCTCGCTCGTCGCTGGAATCGTTCCGGACCCTATTTTCGTCGCTGGCGCCCCGCTGGTAAGTATCTAATCGCTGAGTGTGGCACCTTTTTTAGCGATTTAGCGGTACTTTTGTACCGCTAAAGTCGTTAAGGAGATCGCTAACCGCGATAGCGTCCTAACGACATCGCTAAAATAGGTAGCTACTAGCGATATAGAAACAATCCCGCTAGCGATCTCATTAGTATGCGACGCTAACGAGATCGCTAGCGGGATTGTGTAGTGTGGCAGTACCTTAAGGCGTGGGACAGAACAATGGAAAGGTAAGGGATATTGTTTTTGTTTTGTTATTTCAGAAGACAAGGGCTTCAATGAAATGGGCGTTAGGTGAGTATAACTGTGTTTGTTATTTTAAATAAAAAAGGAAAAGTGTGTTTTTTTATTTCAAATAAAGGACATTATTCATGCTTGTTTTTATTTGCAACATAACTATAGGATTAGTAATAGATAGGCTTCTTATAGATGCCACTCCATAACTAACATGGTAACAATGTAACATCAACCCCACAAATATGAATCCCAGTTGCCATCGCCACAGGGCAAGTGGGAAGAGCCAGGCAAAGAGCCATTATTGATCACATAATAGATGCACCTTTTCTGGGCAGCTGCGGACTGCTATTTTAAGTCTGGGGGGAAATATCCATGGCCCTTTACTAGAGATGCGCAAACTTGTTTGGAAAACGTTCCCCAATCTCAAATTTGCCACGAACGTAGGACATTTGGTTTAGTGTTCACTTTCACAAGCATTTTTACTCAAATTCTGCAAAATTTAGTCACTGCGCTACCACTAATGCTTTTGTTATTACTTTGGCTGCGATAGTGGTGCTGTATGATGAGCAGTGAGGAAGGGGGATGTGTTTCATGAGGGGAGGGGGTGTGAAGAGGTTAGAGTAGCGGTGCGCTCTTTTTTCTTTTTCCCTTAACTTTGTGTGTTAATTCCAGCAGCCAATCAGGTAGTAGAACCCTGTCCTGTGTGAAATCGATCTTCCAGCATCAAACTAGACTGTGAGAAACTTGTGTGGCTGTCTCCGGAGGCACCATTTGCTACTCCAAATTGTTTGTGATAGAACTGTGGTTCAGTGGCAAATCAGAAGGCCAGATTTCCACTTATAAATCGTTAGGCCTAATATTGGGGTGCAGCTATGAGGCTCAATGAGCACTCCATATCATTTCTGATAAAACAGTGTTTCAGTGACAAATCGCAAGGCCAAATTTCAACTTAAAAATTGTTAGATATAACAGTGTTGTTTAGGCACGCTGTCTAAGAAAAAAAGTAAATAGTGATTGTTCATTTAGTGACAGGTGACTGAGCTGGGGACCTAAGGGTCTGAAACAGCAGGTTGCAAGAGGGGAAGGCTACTTATAACATGCATGGGATAAAGCAAGTTCTTGGTGGAAGGGTTAATAGGTTTGGTGTTCGACCTATATGTGGGTTAAGGGTATGCCACACTAAACAATATCGCTAACGGGATCGCTAAAAAACGTCACTATTTAGCGATCCCGTTAGCGATATTGTTCAGTGCGGCAGCTTCCAGCGACGAGCTTCCTGCTGTGATCTCGCTCGTCGCTGGAATCGTTCCGGACCCTATTTCATCGCTGGCACTCCCGCTGGGTAAGTATCTTATCGCTGTGTGGCACCTTTTCTTAGCGATTTAGCGGTACTTTTGTACGCTTTGGAGACCTAACGGCGTCGTGTAACTACATCGCTAAATGCGGCAGCATTTAGCATGATGATAAACAATCCGCTGGATTCAAGTTCAACCTAAAGGTGTTGGGTTGCTTATGTGGCAGTCCTTAGGTGTTAATGTTAATGAAAGCTCAACTGAACAAACACCATCTCGTTGTATCAAAAATCCATTGACAACATCTGTTACTGGACAGGCTACTCGACACCTTTTCTTTGACCTACAGCCGCACATCAATAGATGGGCACATTGCCCTGTAGATTGGTCTCAGAAAGAGCATGTGCTAAAGTGGATGGCAAGTGCCGCATCAAGTGGCCTCTCCTCCACCTTAACATCACACACAGTACAATCCTCAGAAGGGGCAACAAAATCAACCTTGTTTCCCCCTGCAACACGAATTTCCAAAGTCCCAACTGACTGTGGGGAACCACAGATGGGCCATTCTGCAGAGCTGTTCACACATTCTATCCCATGGGCATGAGAGGTCTGCTCCGAAGAATCACAGAATCCTGAGGAGGAAAAATGTTGTAATGTTGGATCCATGGACAGGCGAAGTAGGGTCCGAGCAGAATCCAGACCCTCATCACCAGATGATAATCACCAATGGGTGGAGGTGATCCTGATGCGACTCAGATACCAGAGGCGCATGCGGATTGTACTGTGGTATCAGGGCAGGAAGAGGAGGAGGGTGACTCTCAGGGTGAGGAGTGTGAGAACAGAGAGGATCACGATGAGGTTGTAGATCCCACTTGGTGTGAACCCAGAGGTATGCAGCTGAGTAGCTCAGCAGAGGAGGTGGAGGAGGAGGAACACGAGGAGGTAACATTGCTGCTTCCCACACAGACACAAAGTGATGCAACCACGACAAGCACTTCATCCTCAGCCCCAACTCTGGCAGTGGCCAACACCGGTCACGAATGTGCAGTTCGCAAAGGTGGAAAGGGTTGCCTATCCTGCGCCTTTTTTAAAACCACAATGAATGACCTAACACATGTTATCTGTCAAATTTGCAGAAAAAACCTCAGAGGAAAAAATTGCATTAATTTGACATCTACATGCATGAACCAGCACATGCGCATCACCATGCCTTAGTGTGAGAATCTCACTGTGCTAAAATGAGTACTAGTGGGCATCACCAACCACCAGCTGTTCCATCAACCCCATCTGTTGCTTTTTCCTCTTACATCACCATGTCGAGTCTTCTCACACAGGTCTCCAGCTGCAGAAACTTGATATTGCAATGGATGACACTACTAACATCTGCTAAATTTGTAAAAAATAACTCAATAGAGGCAAAAATGTCAGTAATTTAACTACTACATGGATGAAACGGCACATGCACGATCATCATGCATTAGTCTAAGAATCTTACTGCACTAAAAGGCGGCCTAGTGGGCTTCGCCAACCACCGGCAGCCCCATAAACCCCATCTGCTGCTTAACCCCTTCCCGACCCATGACGCCGACGTCGGCGTCATGAAAACCTGTGCCATCCCGACCCATGACGCCGACGTAGGCGTCATGCTATAAATCATGTTACTGCGGGTCGGGGGTCCGGGGTCACTGAAAGGTCACCTGACCCGCAGTAACAGGACCCTTACTGCATCACCACAGGGGGGTTGGCTTAACCCCCACGTGGCCACGATCGCTCTGATTGGCTGTTAAAAGTGAAACTGCCAATCAGAGCGATTTGTAATATTTCACCAATGAAACTGGTGAAATATTACAATCCAGCCATGGCCGATGCTGCAATAGCATCTGCCATGGCTGCAGACCGCGATCAGACCCCCCCCACACCATGTCACGGCGGTGATCGGCCGCCGCCATCGAAAGATGGCAGCGATCGGTCACCGCCGTCGCTGTCTGCTCCCCTGCTCCTGCGATCACCCCCCCTCACCTTCCGATCCCCCCCCTCACCTTCCGACGTCCCCTACTCACCTCTCCCGGTCCACCGATGTCCCTGGATCCGTCCCGGCGGCTGCCTGGGATTCTTCATGGGCGCCGCCATCTTGGAAAATGGCGGGCGCATGCGCAGTGCGCCCGCCGGCCGGCGCATGCGCAGTGCGCCCTCCATTGTAAAAAAAATTATTTTGATCACTGTGATAAACTGTCACAGTGATCAAAATAAAAAAAAAAGTAAATGAACCCCCCCCGTCATAGGTAGGGACAAATAATAAAAAAAGAGTTTTTTTTTTTTTTTCTAGCGGATTTTGCTGCTGATCCTCAGCTGATTTTGCTGCGGATCCGCGGCGGATTTTGCGGCGGATCCGCGGCGGTTTTCGCGGCGGATCCGCGGCTGATTTCGCTGCTGATCCACGGCGGATTTCGCTGTGGATCCACGGCGGATTTCGCTGAGGATCCGCGGCGGATATCGCTGCTGATCCGCGGCTGATTTTGCTGCTGATCCACGGCGGATTTCGCTGCTGATCCGCGGCGGATTTCGCTGCTGATCCGCGGCGGATTTCGCTGCTGATCCGCGGCGGATACGCTGCTGATCCGCTGCGGATCCGCAGCTGATTTCGCTGCTGATCTGCGGCGGATTTCGCTGCGGATCCGCGGCTGATTTCGCTGCGGATCCACGGCTGATTTCGCTGCTGATCCGCGGCGGATTTCGCTGCTGATCCGCAACTGATTTTGCTGCTGATTCGCGGCGGATCCGCGGCGGATTTCGCTGCTGATCCGCGGCGGATTTCGCTGCTGATCCGCGGTAGATTTCACTGCTGATCCGCGGCGGATTTCGCTGCGGATCCGCTACTGATTTCGCTGCGGATCCGCGACTGATTTCGCTGCGGATCCGCGACTGATTTCGCTGCGGATCCGCGACTGATTTCGCTGCGGATCCGCGGCGGATTTCGCTGCAGATCCACGGCGGATATCGCTGCTGATCCGCGGCGGATTTTGCTGCTGATCCGCGACTGATTTTGCTGCTGATTCGCTGCGGATCCGCGGCGGATTTCGCTGCTGATTCGCGGCGGATTTCGCTGCTGATCCGCGGCTGATTTCGCTGCTGATCCGCGGCTGATTTCGCTGCTGATCCGCGGCTGATTTCGCTGCTGATCCCCGGCTGATTTCGCTGCTGATCCGCGGCGGATTTCGCAGCTGATCCACTGCGGATTCGCCGCTGATCCGCGGCGGATTTCACCGCTGATCCGCGGCGGATTTCGCCGCTGATCCTCGGCTGATTTCGCCGCTGATCCGCGGCTGATTTCGCTGCTGATCCGCGGCGGATTTTGCTGCTGATCCGCAGCGGATTTTGTTGCTGATCCGCGACTGATTTTGCTGCGGATCCGCGGCTGATTATCTGCTGATTCATCTGCGCTAGCGGGTATAGCATAACGCGATCGCGTTATGCTATGCCGTTACCAGCCGGTCAACGCTACGTGTTGAACGGGCTGGTAAAACGCAATATGAACCCAGCCTTAGGGTTAGAACTAGGGTTAGGGTTAGCATTAGGGTTAAGGTTAGAATTACGGTTAGGGTTGGAATTTGAGTTAGGGTTGGAATTAGGGTTAGGGTTGGAATTAGGGTTAGGCTTGTAGTTAGGTTTATGGTTAGAGTTGGGATTAGGGTTAGGGGTGTGTTGGGGTTAGGGTTATGATTAGGGTTTGTATTAGGGTTAGGTGTGTGTAGGGGTTAGGGTTGGGGTTAGGGGTGTGTTGGGGTTAGTGTTGGAGTTAGAATTGAGGGGTTTCCACTATTTAGGTACATCAGGGAGTCTCCATACGCGACATGGCGCCACCATTGATTCCTGCAAATTTTGCGTTCAAAAAGTCAAACAGTGCTCCCTTTATTCCAAGCCCCGACGTATGCCCAAACAGTGGTTTATCCCCACATATGAGGTATCAGCGTACTCGGGAAAAATTGCACAACAACTTTGGGGGTTCTAATTTCTCCTGTTAACATTGGGAAAAAAAATTAGGGACTAAAAATAATTTTTGTGGAAAAAAAATGATTTTATATTTTCACGGCTCTGCGTTATAAACTTCTGTGAAGGACTTGGAGATTCAAAGTGCTTATCACACATCTATAGGAGTTCCTTGGGGGATCTAGTTTCCAAAATGGGGTCACTTGTGGGGAGTTTCTACTGTTTAGGCACATCAGGGACTCTGCAAACGTAACATGACGCCCGAAGACCATTCCATCAAGTGGGCATTTCAAAACGTCACTACTTCCCATCCGAGCCCCGACGTGTGCCCATACAGTAGTTTTCTCCCACATATGGGATATCAGCATACTCAGGACAAATTGGACAACAACTTTTGGGGTCTAATTTCTCATGTTACCCTTGGGAAAATAAAAAATTGGGGACTAAAAGATCCTGATTGTGGAAAAAATATGATTTTTTTATTTTCATGCCCGGGTGTTATAAACTTCTGTGTAGCCCTTGGGGGTTCAAAGTGCTCACCACACATCTAGATAAGTTCTTTTCGGGGTCTAGTTTCCTAAATGGGGTCACTTGTGGGGAGTTTCTACTGTTTAGGCACATCAGGGGCTCTGCAAACGTAACAAGATGCCCGCAGACCATTCCATCAAGTCGGCATTTCAAAGCGTCACCACATCCCTTCCGAGCCCTGACGTGTGCCCAAACAGTGGTTCCCCCCACATATGGGGTACTAGCGTACTCAGGACAAACTGGACAACAACTTTTGGGGTCCAATTTCTCCTGTAACCATTGTGAAAATAAAAAATAGTGGGCTAAAAAATCATTTTTTGAGAAAAAAAATGATTTTTTATTTTCACGGCTCTGCGTTATAAACTTCTGTGAAGCACCTGGGGGTTCAAAGTTCTCACTATGCATCTAGATAAGTTCCTTAGGGCGTCTAGTTTCCAAAATGGGGTCACTTGTGGGGGAGCTCCAATGTTTAGGCACACAGGGACTCTCCAAATGCGACATGGCAATCGCTAAATATTCCAGCATATTTTCCATTCAAAAAGTCAAATGGCGCTCCTTCCCTTCTGAGCCCTGCCGTGCACCCAAACAGTGGTTTATGACCACATATGAGGTATCTATGTACTCAGGAGAAATTGCCCAACAAATTTTAGGATACAATTTATACTGTTGCCCATGTGAAAATGAAAAAAACTGAGGCTAAAAGAAAATTTTTGTGAAAAAAAAGTACTTTCTTTTTTTTACGGATCAATTTGTGAAGCACCTGGAGGTTCAAAGTGCTCACTATGCATCTAGATAAGTTCCTTAGGGGGTCTAGTTTCCAAAATGGGGTCACTTGTGGGGGAGCTCCAATGTTTAGGCACACAGGGACTCTCCAAATGCGACATGGCAACCGCTAAATATTCCAGCATATTTTCGATTCAAAAAGTCAAATGGCGCTCCTTCCCTTCTGAGCCCTGCCGTGCGCCCAAACAGTGGTTTATGACCACATATGAGGTATCTGTGTACTCAGGACAAATTGCCCAACAAATTTTAGGATCCAATTTATACTGTTGCCCATGTGAAAATGAAAAAAACTGAGGCTAAAAGAAAATTTTTGTGAAAAAAAAGTACTTTCTTTTTTTTACGGATCAATTTGTGAAGCACCTGGAGGTTCAAAGTGCTCACTATGCATCTAGATAAGTTCCTTAGGGGGTCTAGTTTCCAAAATGGGGTCACTTGTGGGGGAGCTCCAATGTTTAGGCACACAGGGACTCTCCAAATGCGACATGGCAACCGCTAAATATTCCAGCATATTTTCCATTCAAAAAGTCAAATGGCGCTCCTTCCCTTCTGAGCCCTGCCGTGCGCCCAAACAGTGGTTTATGACCACATATGAGGTATCTGTGTACTCAGGAGAAATTGCCCAACAAATTTTAGGATCCAATTTATACTGTTGCCCATGTGAAAATGAAAAAAACTGAGGCTAAAAGAAAATTTTTGTGAAAAAAAGTACTTTCTTTTTTTTACGGATCAATTTGTGAAGCACCTGGGGTTCAAAGTGCTCACTATGCATCTAGATAAGTTCCTTAAGGGGTCTAGTTTCCAAAATGGGGTCACTTGTGGGGGAGCTCCAATGTTTAGGCACACAGGGACTCTCCAAATGCGACATGGCAACCGCTAAATATTCCAGCATATTTTCCATTCAAAAAGTCAAATGGCACTCCTTCCCTTCTGAGCCCTGCCGTGCGCCCAAACAGTGGTTTATGACCACATATGAGGTATCTGTGTACTGAGGAGAAATTGCCCAACAAATTTTAGGATCCAATTTATACTGTTGCCCATGTGAAAATGAAAAAAACTGAGGCTAAAAGAAAATTTTTGTGAAAAAAAAGTACTTTCTTTTTTTTACGGATCAATTTGTGAAGCAACTGGGGGTTCAAAGTGCTCACTATGCATCTAGATAAGTTCCTTAGGGGGTCTAGTTTCCAAAATGGGGTCACTTGTGGGGGAGCTCCAATGTTTAGGCACACAGGGACTCTCCAAATGTGACATGGCAACCGCTAAATATTCCAGCATATTTTCTATTCAAAAAGTCAAATGGCGCTCCTTCCCTTCTGAGCTCTGCTGTGCGCCCATACAGTGGTTTATGACCACATATGAGGTATCTGTGTACTCAGGAGAAATTGCCCAACAAATTTTAGGATCCATTTTATCCTGATGCCCATGTAAAAATGAAAAAATTGATGCTAAAAGAAATTTTTTGTTGGAAAAATTAAAATGTCCATTTTTTCCTTCCACGTTGCTTTAGTTCCTGTGAAGCACCTGAAGGGTTAATAATCTTCTTGAATGTAGTTTTGAGTAGCTTGAGGGGTGCAGTTTTTATAAAGGTGTCACTTTTGGGTATTTTCTGCCATATAGACCCCTCAAAGTGACTTCAAATGTGAGGTGGTCCCTAAAAAAAATGGTTTTGTAAATTTTGATGTAAAAAGGAGAAATCGCTGGTCAACTTTTAACCCTTATAACTTCCTAACAAAAAAAAATGTTGTTCCTAAAATTGTGCTGATGTAAAGTAGACTTTGTGGGAAATGTTATTTATTAACTATTTTGTGCCACATAACTCTCTGGTTTAACAGAATAAAAATTAAAAATTTGAAATTACAAAATTTTCAGAATTTTCGCCAAATTTCCATTTTTTTCACAAATAAACGCAAAAATTATCGACCTTAATTTACCACTAACATGAAGCCCAATATGTCACGAAAAAACAATCTCAGAATCGCTAGGATCCGTTGAAGCGTTCCTGAGTTATTACCTCATAAAGGGACACTGGTCAGAATTGCAAAAAATGGCAAGGTCTTTAAGGTCAAAATAGGCTGGGTCATGAAGGGGTTAATCAACCTCCGGCAATGTGGTAAGTGTTCTTACACAGGTCTCTGGCCGCAGAACCTCCACTTGTTTACCCTCTACAGTTGGGGTGAGTGAGAGTTTGTCAACTGTTACGAAAGTGGTCATTACTGCTGCTTTTGTGTCACATAGCACAACACATCTTTCTCAGTCCACCATAACATGTCCGCCTGCATCTCACTCACAGTCCAGCAGTTTTTCTGGTTCTCCGTACTCTCTCAGCACAGCAACCAGACCTTGGTCTCGCAGTTGTGGTCACATAAAAGAATGTTTCCTACTACACATGGAAAAGCTAAAAACGTGAACACCACCATCTCCAATCTGTTGGCAGTGGAAATGCTGCCTTTCTGCCTGGTGGATACAGACGGTTTCAGAAAGTTGAAAGTTGTCACAGTCCCCCAGCACCAGTTTCCCAATCACCATTACTTCTCTAAGAATGCTGTGTCTGCACTACATCAGCATGTCGCCGACAACATCACTTGTTCCCTGAAAAAAATCTATGTCTGCCAGGGTGCATTTCACCACTGAAAAATGGATGAGCACACAAGGGCAGGGGCGTTACATCTCACTGACTGGGCACTGGGTGACTCTGGTGGCTGTGGGGACAGCTGGTCAAGGGTTCTGCTCCACATGTCTTTGAATCACAAAGTCCTGCGAGACAAACCTCTCTATCTAACACTTCCTCCACTGATTCTGGCTCCTACACCTCCTTTAGGGCCTTCACCTGTGCCCTCAACCACTCCCTTAATCCGAAACGCATTCCAACAGAGCAGATAGAATCACCCCCACCTCCGTAGTGTGAAGCCATTGCTCACCGCAATCAGGCAGTGTTCAAATTAATATGCCTTGGAGATCACAGTCACACAGCTCAAGAGTTGTGGACAGCTATCTAGGCTAAATTTGAGCACCTCGCATGTCATTGACTTCCATCACTACAGAGGTCTTTCAGCTTACTGGTTAACCATTTTATTTGCAATGTTCCAACACAGTGGAATTCTACTCTGCACATGTTGCAGCGACTGTGGCAGTGGAGATGAGCAATGGGGCAGTATGTCCTTTTGCATAGCCTGAGCTAACCCAGTACGGACATGGTGCAATTCACGCTTTGGGAGTGGGCACAGTTTTTAAATGGCTACTAAGATGGTTATCGCTGACTATGCCATCATTAGCTGCACTATTCCAGTCATCTACAGGCTGGAGCACACTTTGAATAGTCTGTGTGAGGAGGTGGTGGTCCCAAAGGAAGAGGTAGAAGAAGAGGAGGATGAGGAAGGGATAACAATATCTCAAAATTTCTGGACTGTCGTCACACAGGCTGGTGCCATGGGAGGATGGCTTACAGCAATCGAGGTGGGCTCATTGTACTAGAGAATCTGTTACTGAAGGTGTAGGAGCCGAGGAACAAATGGAGAAGGAAAATGTGATGGACGTGCAACAGTCAATAGAAGAAGAGGTTAATGATCCCCTCTCTGTTGTTCATGTTTGGTGATAGGGGATGGAGGAAGCTTCTTGATTGTTACCCTGCCACCAACACACCATGGACTTGTACCTCATGGAAGCCCCCGACACATGAGCGCATTCTTGCTGAACTATCTTCAAATTCATGCCCATATTTTTAGGGTTAGTAATAGTACTGACTACTGGATTGCCACTCTTAGATTTATGTTACAAGAGTAAGTTTTCCAGATGCTTCTCCCCTGGCAAGAGATGTACGCATGCTGGAGTATCAAAACATGTTTGTAGACTATCTTAAGAGTATTTTTCACCTAGATAGTAGTGAGGCACACAGTGTGCATCCCAGTTCTGGATGTTCAACCCCATGAATTGAATGTCAAGGCGTCATTAGCAGCAGCCGCAGCAGTGTAAGTGGCATAAGTAATTTCTGTGAGTCGTTTTACATATTTTTTAGATCAACCCGTGCACCAGCAGTCCAGAGTACTAGTCTGACACATTGCGAATGCCTGAAGTGGATAATGCAGGAGTATCTGAAGCTCAATATCAATGTCATCAGAGGGGTTTGGACCCTTTTGCATTTTGGTCTTTAAATATGGAAGAGTGGCCATAGCTCGCCTATCATTCCTTGGAGGTTTTGTCATGCACGGCAGCCAGAATTCTCTCAGAACGTGTCTTCAGCACTGTTGGCGGTGTCCTGACATATAAGCTAATCCAGCTCTTCTCTGAAAATGTAGACCACCTAATTTTCATCAAAATGAACAAGTTATGGATCTCCAATCACATTTGCACCCCAGTTGCAGATTGAGCAGACTAAGTGATGGTGTTGTTTTTAATATCATTCATTGATCTCAAATTATTGCAGTCTGTGCCATCTTTGTGGTGTCTTCTGTGCCTGCTGTTGCTACTGCTGCCAATGTTACAAACATTTTTTTGAATTGTGGAGACTCCAAGTTGGATTTCCATCTAGTATGTTGCCTATGGTGGAAGGTGTGTCAGAGACCTATTATAATTGTTAGGGTGGTCTCCTCAGGTGAGACCCTCAGAGTATATTGGATGGCTGCCAAATTGGATGTACTCGATCGAGCAAGGTGATGGTCAAATGAACACAGACACAGGTGTCTGAATCCAAATATACATGCTAGAATGGGCGTACACATTAGGTCATCTTTATGCTACGTGCATGTCAGGACTTGTTATTGGAATTGTTTATTACAGTGAAATATCCTACTCTGCATATGTCAGCTGGATATTACAAATAAGATCATGTATTATCCATCAAGTGATTTTCCCTTAAAAGGTAACAGTGAACAGGTGTCTAGTTATGTAAGGTCCAAATGTCCATATAATTAGTCCTATCTCTGTAAGGCCGGGATCACACATGCGAGAAACACGGTCGAGTCTCGCATGTGAATTACCGGCACTGCCGCCGGCACTTGGGAGTGCAGCGAGTGGCTGCATAGAAATACATGCAGCCGTAAACTCCGCTCCCGAGTGCCGGCGGCAGTGCTGGGAATTCACATGGGAGACTCGTCCGTGTTTCTCGCATGTGTGATCCCGGCTTTATAACCAGTAATCTGTACCAGCCTAATAAACCCACCTACATTACTCATTACTAAATCAACACTGCCTTGGGCGCAGTCATGTAATATCACCAACAAGAATTACAAAGGTTAGAATGTCACAAGTTAATATGAAATGTTAGAATTTTCTTATGAATTTAGGAGAAGGCCCTGAGGGTCTTCTGGATTCCTTTATCATAATATTTCTACTCTGTGTAAATTGATGCCACTTTGGTGGTGTGTGACAATTAGTTTTTGAAAAATGGAGATTCCAAGTTGGGTCTCCATCTGGTGAGTTGCTTGTGTAAGTAGGGCTTCCAGACATGCAGTCCTTCATTTACTGTCAGTCAACTATCTGTGTCAATTTCCATACATTTTTCTACCAATACTACTGTATGAAACTGATGTTTGTCAAATCTGAGTGTGGTTGGAATAAAAAAAAAAATTAGAGGTGTTGCATGAGTTATCACTAGTGTTGAGCGATACGATAATGCAAATATCGGCTATCGGCCGATATTAGCTCTATCGGCCTTTCGATAATTCGTTTCGATATTTTCGTCTTATCGAATACCGGAATCGGATTTGTCACTGTCACTGTCTGTGTCCGTCGGTCGGGTCTGTCACTGTCAGTGTCCGTCGGTCTGGTCTGTCAGGAGTCAGCGGCACTTACCTGGCAGATGATCTCCGGCGGTCACGGCCTGGACTGCTTCATGGCCGCCATCCTCTTCTCCCCGGCGGTCACATGCAGTTTCTCGCGATAACTGCAGTGACTGCTGGGTAATCCCGGCCGTAAAGCAGTCAGTCCGATGACGTCACCGCCGGGGAAGCAGGTAATCAGCTGTGCTGCGTCGCGATGACAGGCTCTGCCTGTCATTGCGATGTAGCAGAGCTGGATCGTCGTGGGACTGTCGTTACTATGGACTGCGTCGGACAGGTGGTATACTGTTGGTTTGTTTTTTTTCTTTTTTTACAGGAGATCGATGGCATCGCAGGAATGAGAGTACAATAAAAGAAATGAAAAGTGTGTTGTCTCTTTTATTTCATTAAAATACTTTTTTCTTGCTTTGTCTTTTTTTTATGCATTTAATAACTTTGGGATTAATAATGGATCGGTGTCTTATTGACACCTCTCCATTATTAACCGGGCTTATTGTCACCGTGCAATCAACGGTGATATTAACCCCTTATTACCCCGCTTGCCACCGCTACAGGGCAAGTGGGAAGAGCCGGGTAAAGTGCCACAATTGGCACATCTTTTGATGCGCCAAATGTGGGGCTGCTGTAGCCTGGTATTATCAGGCTGTTGAGGGCCAAAATCCATGGGCCTTGACAGTCTTTTAATACCAGGCCGCAGCAGTCTGCATTTTACTTGGCTGGTTAACAAAAATAGGGGGACCCCTACGCCGTTTTTTTTTCGAGGGGATCCCCTATTTTTGTTAACCAGTCAAGCTAAGCAGACTGCTGTGGCCTGGTATTATCAGGCTTGCAAGGTCCATGGATATTGGATCCTTACCAGCCTGAAAAACCAGGCCTCAGCGGTCTGCTTCATCTGGCTGGTTAACAAAAATAGGGGGGACCCCACGCCAATTTTTTTCGAGGGGATCCCCTATTTTTGTTAATCAGCCAAGATATGCAGACTGCTGTGGCCTGGTATTATCAGGCTGGCAAGGTCCATGGATCTTGGCTCCTTAACAGCCTGAAAATCCAGGCCTCAGCGGTCTGCTTCATCTGGCTGGTTAACAAAAATAGGGGGGACCCCACGCCAATTTTTTTCGAGGGGATCCCCTATTTTTGTTAACCAGTTCCCTCTGACGTCACTGATTGTGTCCCTGGCTGACCTGAAGTGAAAGTGGAAAGCAATCAATTAAGCTTTCCACTTCCTCTCCTGTCAGCCAGGAGAGGAACTCATTCATTTGGGGGTTTACTGTGAGGCTGCAGCATTAGCTGCGGTCCCTGCAGTAAACATTAACCATTTCTTAAGGATTACACCGTGGGACCTGACTGTACATCGGATTGGTAAGAATAATTTTGCTTTATTATTTTATTTTTATTACAGGAAATGGTTTTAGCAGGAAAATAAAATATGGTCAAAAGCTGTGTGATTATTTCATTAAACTTCTTTTTTATTAAAGTGTGTGTGTTTGATTTTTCTTTCATACAATAGGATTAATAATTGATAGTTGTCTAATTGACAGCTCTCAATTATTAACCTGGCTTAAAGTGACCTTTCAATTGCAAGGTCATTTTAACCCCTTATTAACCCATTCGCCACCGCTACAGGGCAATGGGAATAGACGGGCAAAGTGCCAGAAAGGGCAAATCTAATTAGAGATTTGCCCTTTCTGGGGTGTCTGGGGGCAGATGTTAGTAGCCGGGGGGGCCAAAAATAATGGTCCCTCTCTGGGCTATTATTATCTGCCCCCACTCACTGGCTTTGTCTGTCTGGTTGCGAAAATAGGGCGGGAGCCCACGCCTTTTTTTCAGCAATTTTACACCTCATATATATATATACATGTCATTAAATTTGTGACACATATATATATATATATATTTATATTTATAGTTCATACACTTCTACATAGTATAATAGCCGCTAATTCAATTGCAGGCTTTTGTGAAAATGCAGAACCCGACATGAAATGACACTTGGTGTACATAGGGTTAACCATGTCTTTTCATGTAGTTTGATATCTGATTTGCACAAACAATTACATGAGTGTGAAGGTACTGCCACACTAAACAATCCCGCTAGCGATCACTATAACGACGCATACTAATGCGATCGCTAGCGGATTGTTTCTATATCGCTAAATGCTGCCGCATTTAGCGATATAGTTCCCGACGCTATCGCCGTTAGCGATCTTCTTAACGACTTTAGCGGTACAAAAGTACCGCTAAATCGCTAAGAAAAGGTGCCACACAGCGATAAGATACTTACCCAGGGAGCGCCGACGAGAAAATAGGGTCCGGAGCGATTCCAGCGACGAGCGAGATCACAGCAGGAAGCTCGTCGCTGGAAGCTGCCGCACTGAACAATATCGCTAACAGGATCGCTAAATAGTGACGTTTTAGCGATCCGTTAGCGATATTGTATAGTGTGGCATACCCTTAAGTGTGCAAAATTCACACCTGTAGGGTTAATTAAAGTGTAAATTCGTAGCAAAAAAGTCCGTTTTTTACAACGAATTTACACCTTTAATTAACCCTACAGTTGTGAAATTTTGCACACATAGACTGATGTAATTGTTTGTGCAAATCAGATTGCAAACGACATGAAAAGACATGGTTAACCCTATGTACACCAAGTGTCATTTCATGTCGGGTGCTTCTGTCTTTTCACAGAAGCCGGCTTTACCCGGCAATTGAATCAGAGGATATTTTACTATGTAGAAGTGTATAAACTATACATATATGTATATATATATGTCACAATGACATGTATATATATATATATATATGTATTCTATGTGTGTATATTTAGTGTTTACAAGGAAATAAAGGTTTTTTTTTAGTTGCGATATTTTGTTCCCATAGACTTACATTGGACTTCCGCAATCGGAATCGGATATCGACGATATTTAGTGCTATCGGCGATACAATTTCGATACGATATTTTTAGATATCGAGCAATATCGCTCAACACTAGTTATCACTCATCCAAAAAGTAGAAAAATGCAGCACTCACCGGATTCGCTTTTAAAAAACCACAGTCCTTTATTAAAAAATCAATGATATAGACAAGGTTAAATTAGGTTAAGTACGTTCAGGCACGCAGTGAAAAAAAGTAGGACAACAGCCGTTTCGCATTAAACACGCTTCCACGTGTCCAGATATTAAAAACCTTGCCGATTGTCAAGTGATATGTATGTGGATAAGGGCTGAGAAGTTCTAAGCCCAGCTGTAGACACATAGCCATGGCAGACCAAATCAATATAATGATCAGTTCAAAGAAAGGCAGGCCACACCTTTATATGCACATGATGTAAACAGACTGCAAAAAAGGTATGAACTGGGATGTAAACTGGTGTGCATGCCGCAAGTAAGTGCACGTTCTCACTGACCACTGAACAGAAAAAAAAACAAAGACAGAAACATAATGATTGAATACCCTGCAGTAAATAGACAGCAATGGTGCATGAAAATAATATAGGGTACTTAGTTAACAAGTTTTTTGATAAAAAAAATCTAAAAGCCAACCTTGCTAATGCTGACAACTGAGGGTTGCAGCCCGCAGCTGTCAGTTTTCCCTGACTGGTTATCAAAAATACAGGGTAACCCACACTGTTTTTTTTTAAAAAAATATTTATCAAGAGTGCCAGCTGATGAATACTCCATCAGCCGCCACCGGCTCTGAGTAACCCTAACCCTAACCCTAAGGTGGCAGCTGATGGGAGCAGTAGTCCCATCAGCTGACACAAGTGACCGCAGGTAAACTTTATACCTCCGATTACAGCTGCGGGCTCATGCTGTCATTTAACAGTGTGTGAACCGGCTGTCTCACTGGCGGTAATGATTTTACTGCAGATCAGAAGCAGTGTTTGCCACACTGTCATGCACATGACAGCACAAAAAAAACTCGGTGTTCAGCTGGCCGAACTCGAAAAGTGAGGCCGGAGTCACACTATCATAGAATACGGACGAATACTATGCGAGAAAACATCGCATAGCACTCGGACCAGTGTTAATGTATGGGGCAGCTAACATCACCGTTTTATTTTCTCAGGCGTATTCAGCGTGCGTGTAAAATCGCAGCATGCTGCGATTGTCACCGAGACTTGGACGAGACTCGCCAATGCAAGCCTATGGGTGCGAGGAAAAAAAATCGCACAGCACTCGGACCTTGCAGAAAAGCTGGCAATTCATGTGCTGCATACAGTAAAATCACACTGACAGGTTAGAATAGAATAAATAGATTAGATATATACATATAGAATGCATAGATATATAGATGTCAGTGACACACACACATATATGTAATTATATTGCATAGATAGATAGATAGAAGAAAAGCTGGTGCTTCATCTGCCGTGTTCTATAAAATTACTACAGGAGCCGACAGGATGGAAGAGATGGATTACATACAGTAAGTACAAATAGAATAGGTAGATATATATATATATATATATATATATATATATATATATGGCAGTGACAAATGCAATTAGTACAGTGTGTGAGCAAATTACTGTACATGTATTTAATTATATTTTAATAAAAGATTATTTTTTGGAAAAAAATGGCATGGGCTCCCTATCAATTTTTGTAATGAGCAGAGGGAAAGCTGATGTCTGGGGGTAGATGTTTATAGCCTGGGGAGGGGTAAAACTCATGGAGCTTCCCAGGCTATTAATATCAGATCACAACTGTATACTTAGCCTTTACTGGCTATTAAAATGGGGGCACCCCCCAAAAAATTACATGGGGTCCCCCTATAATTAATCACCAGCAAAGGGTATGCAGAGAGCTGCGGGCTGATATTAATAGCCTAAGAAGGGGCCATGGGTGCTGGCCCCCTGGCTTAAAGCATCAGCTCTCAGCCGCCCCAGAAAAGGCACATCTCTAAGATGCGCCATTTCTGGCACATAGCCTCGCTCTTCCCACTTGCCCTGTAGCGTTGGCAAGTGGTGTAATAGTTGGGGGGGTTGATGTCACCTTTGCATTGTCTGGTGACATCAGGCCTGGAAGTTAGTAATGGAGAGGAGTCAATAAGACGTTCCCATCACTAACCTCATAGTCACATTGTAATAAAGCACAGACACTCAGTCTTTTGAATGAAAGAAAGACACAGACTCCTTTAATATTCTTAATTAAACCATACTTATGACCTCACCCATTCCCTTGATGCCCTCGTCATCTGCAAAAGAGGTAAAAAAAACAAACAACAAAATTCCTCATCTTTCTGCAGAGATGCTTTTAATCCATTAGCCCCATGATGGGTTCAGCTCTGCTACATCTAGATGGCAGTCTGCATGGTGCAAGCGTGATAGGGACAAACTCACAACATTGCACAGGCACCTCCATGTTGGAGGAGGTGCTTTAAATAGCAAGAGACCTCCAGCTATTGGCTGGGGACACTTTAGAGGAATGTGCAAGGCTCCTTTAAGAAAGAGGAAGTGTGTGCGCATGCACTCTAAGCACAGTGCCTGGAGACCTGCTAGGAGTGCACGCAGCCCAGGCAGCAGCAGACCTGGAAGGAGCAGAATGGGAGCCTCTTGTGAGTACGCTGGTATCTCTGCAGAGAGAGAGGGATTGCAGTCAGAGATGTCTCTCCAGACCACAGCATGTCTATTTATCTTGCGGAGATGTGAGTCTCCGCAAGATAAATTTCACCCATACAATGTATTGGACTTGTTAAATGAGCACAGGTGGATTCCCCTGTGTTCAATAGCCAGCAGCGCTTTGGATGCAGCGGACATGTGCTGCATCCAAAGCACTGTCAATTGCTGAACATATGCACATATCCTAAAGGGGCCGGGAAACAAATGTTGAAATACTTCAATATTGTCAATCACGCTCATTTACCAACCTGAACTTAGAGCTAGTAAATACAACAGAAATGTTTCTGTGTGATGTTGCAATGTGTTAGCATTTGAGGCCCCACTTTAAACTTTTGCCAAGGGCCCCACTTTGTCTAAAACCGGCCCTGCTGAAGAAACAGCTGGATGTCAGAGAGAAATGCTAAGGAAACATCCCTAGGGCAAAATGAATGGTATGGACACTGAAGAGATGGCCAAAGGCAAGTTGGAATGTTCTGGAATCTGAGTAGACAGCCTAACAAACATATAGGAATGCTGAGTCGACAGCCAAAGGACAGAGAGGAAATGCCCAGTAGACAGCCTGAGAGCAAATCAGAATAAGGAGAAAGTCTGAGGGCAGAAAAGAGCACCAAATCAGAATAAGGAGAAAGTCTGAGGGCAGAAAAGAGCACCAATTAGATGGCCTGAAGGCTGAAAGGAATACCGAGGAGACTGTTTTGAGGCTGTCCTTCCGTGAGAACTGACAGGAACAAGTACATAGGCTTGAAATATGATAGACACCTGGACTAAAAGTTGATGGAGATCATTATAGTCAGTAGGGATAGTCAGACTCTGCTGTGCATTTGATGACAAATCCATCACTAGCTGCTATCCATTGTTATGCTTCTATAATGGATAGAACAAGAAAAAAGTGATGTGTATACAGCCTTTAAAGGGTTGTCCATCGCTTTCTAAAATTTTATTAATGTGGCTAGGTGAGGATGAAATGTTTGTACTATATATTGCAAAAACACTATTAGATGCTCTATACTACAAACACATTATTATATACTCTATGTACACACTGTTAGAATATATAAGGGTTGCTCACTGTATAATGAGTAGTGTTGAGCGATACTGCTCGATATCTAAAAATATTGTATCGAAATGGTATCGCCGATATCACTAAATATCGTCGATATCCGATTCCGATACCGGAAGTCCAATGTAAGTCTATGGGAACAAAAAATCGCAACTAAAAAAAACCTTTATTTCCTTGTAAACACTAAATATACACACATAGAATACTATATATATATATATATTATACATGTCATTGTGACATATATATATACATATATGTATAGTTTATACACTTCTACATAGTAAAATATCCTCTGATTCAATTGCCGGGTAAAGCCGGCTTCTGTGAAAAGACAGAAGCACCCGACATGAAATGACACTTGGTGTACATAGGGTTAACCATGTATTTTCATGTCGTTTGCAATCTGATTTGCACAAACAATTACATCAGTCTATGTGTGCAAAATTTCACACCTGTAGGGGTTAATTAAAGGTGTAAATTCGTTGTAAAAAAACGGAGCTTAATTGATTGCTTTCCACTTTCACTTCAGGTCAGCCAGGGACACCATCAGTGACGTCAGAGGGAACTGATTAACAAAAATAGGGGTTCCCTTCGAAAAAAAAATGGCGTGGGGTCCCCCCTATTTTTGTTAACCAGCCAGATGAAGCAGACCGCTGAGGCCTGGATTTTCAGGCTGTTAAGGAGCCAAGATCCATGGACCTTGCCAGCCTGATAATACCAGGCCACAGCAGTCTGCATATCTTGGCTGATTAACAAAAATAGGGGATCCCCTCGAAAAAAATTGGCGTGGGGTCCCCCCTATTTTTGTTAACCAGCCAGATGAAGCAGACCGCTGAGGCCTGGTTTTTCAGGCTGGTAAGGATCCAATATCCATGGACCTTGCAAGCCTGATAATACCAGGCCACAGCAGTCTGCTTAGCTTGGCTGGTTAACAAAAATAGGGGATCCCCTCGAAAAAAAAACGGCGTAGGGGTCCCCCTATTTTTATTAACCAGCCAAGTAAAATGCAGACTGCTGCGGCCTGGTATTAAAAGACTGTCAAGGCCCATGGATTTTGGCCCTCAACAGCCTGATAATACCAGGCTACAGCAGCCCCACATTTGGCGCATCAAAAGATGTGCCAATTGTGGCACTTTACCCGGCTCTTCCCACTGCCCTGTAGCGGTGGCAAGTGGGGTAATAAGGGGTTAATGTCACCGTTGATTGCACGGTGACAATAAGCCCGGTTAATAATGGAGAGGTGTCAATAAGACACCGATCCATTATTAATCCCAAAGTTATTAAATGTTTAAAAAAAAGACACAGCAAGAAAAAAGTATTTTAATGAAATAAAAGAGACAACACAGTTTTCATTAATTTTATTGTACTCTCATTCCTGCGACGCCATCGATCTCCTGTAAAAAAAAAAAAAAAAAAAACCAACAGTATACCACCTGTCCGACGCAGTCCATAACGACAGTCCCACGACGATCCAACTCTGCTACATCGCAATGACAGGCAGAGCCTGTCATCGCGACGCAGCACAGCTGATTACCTGCTTCCCCGGCGGTGACGTCATCGGACTGACTGCTTTACGGCCGGGATTACCCAGCAGTCACTGCAGTTATCGCGAGAAACTGCATGTGACCGCCGGGGAGAAGAGGATGGCGGCCATGAAGCAGTCCAGGCCGTGACCGCCGGAGATCTTCTGCCAGGTAAGTGCCGCTGACTCCTGACAGACCCGACCGACGGACACTGACAGTGACAGACCCGACCGACGGACACTGACAATGACAGTGACAATCCCGATTCCGGTATTCGATATGACGAAAATATCGGTATTCGGAATCGAAAGGCCGATACAGCTAATATCGGCCGATATCCGATATTTGCAGTATCGTATCGCTCAACACAAATAATGAGGTTATGGTGCTCTGAAGAAAAAAAGTCCAAATGATAATGCAAAAACTGTGTGGGCACTGCGGTGAAAGAACAATTATGGGGAGGAAATTAACTGTATTTCTTCCAACAGCATGTGGCTTTCAAACATAAAGGAGTGACTTCAGTCACTACTGAGAACACAGTGCGCAACGGCTGTAATCGTGACCCGGCACTGACTGACAGCCATGTGTGCACTCAGAAAGCCACTGCTTACTGTATATTGAGTGATAACTGAAACAGTGCTGGCACATTTTAAAGCCAGTGGCTCTTAGGAAGAATAAAATTCATATCCTCCTAGTAGTCAGGCTTTCAGTGCGTGGCAACACAGCTTTAGAATACTATTAATTTGCAGATTAACTCCATATCGGTAGGTTAATGGTATTCGGGTAACTCCATATCGGTAGGTTAATGGTATTCGGGTAACTCCATATCGGTAGGTTAATGGTATTTGCGCAAATCACAAGTTCCTAACTGACAGATCTCCTCACAGTGCAAAGTGATTGTTTTGTCTACTTCGAAAAATTTGAAATTTAAGATGGTAGTAATTAGGGATGAGCGAGTACTAAAGTGCTTGGATGCTCGTTGCTCAAACCTGGCAATTCCTTTAACCCCTTAACCCCCAAGGGTGGTTTGCACGTTAATGACCGGGCCAATTTTTACAATTCTGACCAATGTCTCTTTATGAGGTTATAACTCTGGAACGCTTCAACGGATCTTTGCGGTTCTGAGAGTGTTTTCTTGAGACATATTGTACTTCACGTTAGTAGTAAAATTTCTTCGATATAACTTGCATTTATTTTTGAAAAAAACACAAATATGGCAAAAAAATTTAAAATTTTGAAATTTTTAAACTTTCAATTTTTATTCCCTTAAAACAGAGAAATATGTCACACAAAATAGTTAATAAATAACATTTCCCACATCTCTACTTTACATCAGCACAATTTTGGAACCAAAATTGTTTTTATTAGGAAATTATAAGGGTTAAAAATTGACCAGCGATTTCTCATTTTTACAACAAAATTTACAAAGCCATTTGAAGTCACTTTGAGGGATCTACAGTATATGGCAGAAAATACCCAAAAGTGACACCATTTTAAAAACTGCACCCCACAAGGTACTCAAAACCACATTCAAGAAGTTTATTAACCCTTCAGGTGCTTTACAGGAGCTGAAGCAACGTGGAAGGAAAAAATAAACATTTAACTTTTTAGTCACAAAAATGATCATTTACAAACTTTTTTTTATTTTAACAAGGCTAAAAGGAGAAAATGGACAGAAAAAGTTGTTGTGCAATTTCTCCTGAGTACGCCAATACCCTATATGTGGGGGAAAACCACTGTTTGGGGACATGGCAGAACTTGTAAGGGAAGGAGCGCCGTTTGACTTTTTCAAACCAAAATTGGCTGGAATTGAGATTGGACGCCTTGTCGCGTTTGGAGAGCCCCTGAGGTGCCTAAACAGTGGAACCCCCCACAAGTGACACCATTTTGGAAACTAAACCCCCTAAGGAACTTATCTAGATCTGTTGTGAGCACTTTGAACCCCGAAGTGCTTCACAGAAGTTTTAACGTACAGCCGTAAAAATAAAAAATTGTTTTTTCTTACAAAAATGATTTTTTCGCCCCCAATATTTTATTTTCACAAGGGTAACAGGAGAAATTGGACCACAAAAGTTGTTGTCCAATTTGTCCTGAGTACGCTGATACCCTATATGTGGGAGAAAACTACTGTATGGGCACACGTCGGGGCTCGGAAGGGAAGTAGTGACGTTTTGGATTGCAGACTTTGATGGAATGGTCTGCGGCATCATGTTGCGTTTGCAGAGCCCGTGATGTGCCTAAACAGTGGAAACCCCCACAAGTGACCCCATTTTGGAAAATAGACCCCCAAAGGAACTTATCTAGATGTGTGGTGAGCACTTTGAACCCCGAAGTGCTTCACAGAAGTTTATAATGTACAGCCGTAAAGTTAAAAAAATCTTTTTTTTTTTTTACAAAAATGATTTTTTTCGCCCTCAATATTTTATTTTCACAAGGATAACAGAAGAAACTGGACCCCAAAAGTTGTTGTCCAATTTGTCCTGAGTACGCTGATACCCTATATGTGGGATAAAACTACTGTATGGGCACACATCAGGGCTTCGAAGGGAAGTAGTGACGTTTTGGATTGCAGACTTTGATGGAATGGTCTGGGGCGTAATGTCACATTTGGAGAGCCCCTAATGTGCCTAAACAGTGGAAGTCCCCCACAAGTGACCCCATTTTGGAAAATAGACCCCACAAGGAACTTATCTAGATGTGTGGTGAGCGCTATGAACCCCCAAGTGCTTCACAGAAGTTTATAACGTCGGCCGTAAAACAAAAAAAATCATTTTTTTTTACAAAAATGATATTTTCGCCCTAAATTTTTTATTTTTCCAAGGGTAGCAGAAGAAATTGGACCCCAATAGTTATTGTGCAATTTGTCCTGAGTAAGCTGATATCCTATATGTGGGGGTAAACTACTGTTTAGGCGCATGGCAGAGGTTAGAAGGGAAGGAGCACGATTTGACTTTTTCAATGCAGAATTGGCTGGAATTGAGATCAGACGCCATGTCACATTTGGAGAGCCCCCGATGTGCCTAAACAGTGGAAACTCTCCAATTCTAACTCCAACCCTAACCCCAACACACCCCTCACCCTAGTCCCAACCCTAACCATAACCCTAACACAAACTAACGCTAACACACCCCGTACGCTAATCCCAACCATAACCTAACTTTAGCCGCAATCCATAACCTAACCTAATGGAAAATGGATAATAAAAACATTTTTTAAATTTTATTATTTTTCCGTAACTAAGGGGGTGATAAAGGGGGTTTGATTTACTATTTATTTTGGGTTTTTATGTTTGACAGCTGTCACGCTAAAAGACTCTTTTTATTGGAAAAAATAGTTTTTGCATTACCACATTTTGAGAGCTATAATTTTTGCATATTTTGGCCCACAGAGTCATGTGAGGTCTTATTTTTAGCGGTATGAGTTGACGTTTTTATTGGTTCCATTTTTGGGCATGTGACATTTTTTGATGGCTTTTTATTTTGATTTTTTGGGAGGATAGAATGAACAAAAATCAGCAATTCATGAATTTCTTTTGGGGGGGGCGTTTATACCGTTCCGCGTGTCGTAAAATTGATAAAGCGGTTTTATTCTTCGGGTTAGTACGATTACATTTATATCATTTTTTTATGTTTTGGCGCTTTTATACAATAAAAACAATTTTGTATAAAAAATAATTAATTTTGCATCGCTTTATTCTGCGAGCTATAAATTTTTATTTTTTCACTAATGATGCTGTATGGTGGCTCGCTTTTTGCGGGATAAGATGACGTTTTCAGCGGTACCATGTTTATTTATATCTGTCTTTTTGATTGCGTGTTATTCTACTTTTTGTTCGGCGGTATGATGATAAAGCATTGTTTTTTTTAAGGGGTTCACTAAAGGGGTTAACTAGTGGGACAGTTCTATAGGGCGGGTCATTACAGACGCGGCGATACCAAATATGTGTACTTTTATTGTTTTGTTTTTTATTTACAGGAAGAAATTAATTTATTGGGGAATATTTTTCTTTCCTTTATTTTGGATTTTTTTTTTTACACTTGTGACTTTTATTTTTTTTACTTTTTTACTTTGTCCCTGGGTGGGAAATCACAGTATAGGGTCAGATCGCTGGTGTGACAGTGTGCACAGCACTCTGTCACACCAGCGATGTGACAGGCAGTGCTGCAGGCTTCCTCCGCGCCTGCTCTCAGCAGGCACTGGGGAAGCCGCCTCCCTGCAGGACCCCGTGGCCATTTTGGATCCAGGGTCTTGCAGGAGGAAGGCCTCAGAACAGCACGATCACATGTTCTGACTGTCTAAGGGGAGCACACAGGGAGCCCCCTCCTTGCACGATGCTTCCCTGTGCCCCCGGTACACCGTGATGTTTGATCGCGGTCTGCCAGGGGTTAATGTGCCGGGAGCGGTCCGTGACCACTCCTGGCACATAGTGCCGGGTGTCAGCTGTGATAATCAGATGACACCCGGCCGCGATCGGCCAAGCTCCCCCCGGGACCGCGTCCGATCGCATGCGATGTACTATCCTGTCCCTGGTCATACGGGCCCAGGTACCATGGATGGGATAGTACGTCGGATGGCAGAAAGTGGTTAAGGACTGACAATAAAACATTCAAAATCGACCAGAAATTGGAGTTTACAGAAAAAAAAGTAAGAATTATTCTGTAATGACTTGTATATAAGAAATTAAAGATTAAAAAACAAATTAATAAGCCAATTGAAATTTAAAATATGAATTTCAGTGTATTATGAGGACAGAAAGCTAATTGCTTACGATAGATGTAAGGATGGCCTAACAATTTTGTTCAATGCTGTTGTACTCGAGATCATAAGCTTCCTAAGTCAAGTGCAAATGCAGCAGGTCTTCCTTAACCTAGACACTGAATACCAATAAACATAGAAGTAGTGTACTTTACATAAAGGTTCTGACATGGCAAGCAGAAAAATCTATGAGTACCTACAGTCAGCAAAGTTGGAGACACTATATATTTCACATGATCTGCGCTCGTTTATTGTGTTTGACAGATTTTTATCCAGACAGAATATAATTGCAACATAGGAACAAAAGTTATTTGACGTAAGGGTACTGCAACTAACATCCGCAGCGATCACAATAACGACGCATACTAGCGATCGCTAGCGATTGTTCTACGCTAAATGCGCCACATTAGCGATATGTTACGACGCTATCGCGTTAGCGTCCTCGACTTAGCGTACAAAGTACGCAAATCGCTAGAAGTGCACACAGCGATTGACTTACCAGCGGAGCGCGATGAAAATAGGTCGGAACGATTCTGCGCGGCGAGATACGAGAAGTGTCTGAAGCTGCCGCTGACAACATCGCTCAGGATCGTAATAGTGATTTTTTAGCGATCTTTAGGTATGTTTAGTGCATACCCTTTAGAATGAGTTAATGCTGCAAGTCAATATTTGCAGTGTTGACCCTTCTTCTTCAGGACCTCTGCAATTCTCCCTGGCATGCTCTCAATCAACTTCTGGACCAAATCCTGACTGATAGCAGTCCATTCTTGCACAATCAATGCTTTCATTTTGTCAGAATTTTTAGGTTTTTGTTTGTCCACCCGTCTCTTGATGATTGACCACAAGTTCTCAATGGGATTAAGATCTGGGGAGTTTCCAGGCCATGGACCCAAAATCTCTATGTTTTGTTCCCTGAGCCATTTAGTTATCACCTTTGCTTTATGGCAAGGTGCTCCATCATGCTGGAAAAGGCATTGTTGATCACAAACTGCTCTTGGAGGGTTGGGAGAAGTTGCTTTTGGAGGACATTCTGGTGCCATTCTTTATTCATGGCTGTGTTTTTAGGCAAGACTGTGAGAGAGCCGATTCCCTTGGCTGAGAAGCAACCCCACACATGAATGGTTTCAGGATGCTTAACAGTTGGCATGAGATAATACTGGTGGTAGCGCTCACCTTGTCTTCTCCGAATGAGGCATTTTCCTGATGTCCCAAACAATCGAAAAGGGATTCATCAGAGAAAATAACTTTATCCCAGTCCTCAGCAGTCCACTGCCTGTACCTTTTTCAGAATATCAGTCTGTCCATGATGTTTTTTCTGGAGAGAAGTGGCTTCTTTGTCGTCCTCCTTGAGACCAGGCCTTGCTCCAAGAGTCTCCGCCTCACAGTGTGTGCAGATGCACTCACACCTGCCTGCTGCCATTCCTGAGCAAGCTCTGCACTGCTGGTAGCCCGATCCCGCAGCTGAAACACTTTTAAGAGACGGTCCTGGTGCTTGCTGGTCTTTCTTGGGTTCCCTGAAGCCTTTTTGGCAACAATGGAACCTCTCTCCTTGAAGTTCTTGATGATGCGATAGATTGTTGACTGAGGTGCAATCTTTCTAGCTGCGATACTCTTCCCTGTTAGGCCATTTTTGTGCATTGCAATGATGACTGCACATGTTTCTTTAGAGATAACCATGGTTTAACAGAAGAGAAACAATGATGCCAAGCACCAGCCTCATTTTAAAGTGTCCAGTGGTGTCATTCTTACTTAATCATGACAGATTGATCTCCAGCCATGTCCTCATCAACACCCACACCTATGTTAATGGAGAAATCACTGAAAAGAGGTTAGCTGGTCCTTTTAAGGCAGGATGCAATGATGTTGAAATGTGTTTTGGGGGATAAAGTTCATTTTCTAGCCAAATATTGACTTTGCAAGTAATTGCTGTTAAGCTGATTACTCTTAATAACATTCTGAAGTATATGCAAATTGCCATTAGAAAAAGTGAAGCAGTAGACTTTGTAAAAATTAATATTTGTATCATTCTCAAAACTTTTGGCCATGACTGTACACCCTTAAAGTCACCAACTGGAGGAACTCATAAAAAATCATGAAAGTGTGCAGTTGTGCTCAAAAGTTTACATACCCTGGCAGAACTTTTGCTTTCTTGGCCTTTTTTCAGAGAATATGAATGATAACACCAAAACTTTTTCTCCACTCATGGTTTTCTCTTTTTAAATTATAATGACAACCCAAAACATCCAAATGACGCTAATCAAAAGTTTACATACCCCATTTCATAAAACCGTGCATTGACTCCTCTAACATCAATGACAGCTTGAAGTCTTTTGTGGTAGTTGCGCAATACCTCCCAGGCATGGAGGGACAGCTCATTCCAGGTGTCCAGCTTTGAGACCCAATAGTTGAAGGTCGCAGAGGAAGTTTATTGGCTGTGTAATAGGCGCCAAATATGTAGGGCAGGGATTCGAGCATTCAATCCGAACAGCAGCCAATACTCAACAAGTACTGAGCATATCCGAGCACCCAGATAGTCAAGTACAGTAATATCCGAGTATCACCGAGCACGTTCGATCATTACTAGTAATAATAAATCCGTCCAATTATCTTCTTGAACTGTGAATATGTGAAGACATGCATAGAAAGTACATAAATTTAGAGAAATTTAAGACATTTTGTACCTGAATGTGCATAGCTACCATGATGAAGTAATTCTAAGCTTGCTAATGCATGAGTGATGTAGATGAAATTTAGCTAGAACACTATTTTTAGCAGAAAAGGTTTATTGCTGATAAGAGTATTGATTCTGTCACAATTTGTTACTACTTTGCTTCTCTCCATTCCCTATTTATTTGCTCGGATGGCTAGGTTACAGCTCTAATCATACCCAAATGGCAAATTTAATGTTTTAAGAAAAAGGTCAATATTTTTATCTTTTCCACTTCAGTTGATTAGTTTCTTTCAGCTGCACAATTCAGTTGTCGAAATCCAAAGTCTATAACTTGACAGCTTAATTTTCAAATGTGAGAATGTTTGACGAAAAGCTTTTCTTAAAACTAATTTCACAAATACTCTAAATATTAATTTAGGGACTGGGTTTATACAGTAATGTGGAAAAGTTTAGGACATTTGTGAAAAATAAATGCTGCAAAGCACGCATACTAGAAATTTTTTTTAAAAATATAATAGCGTTTACCAATAGTAGCATGTGCCAATCAATTATATACAATGGGTGAATTAAATACTGAAAACATCACCAATTTTCTAAGTAAATATATTTCTAAAGGTGCTATTGACATGAGATTCTCACCAGATGGCGATAACAATCTATTCAATTCACAAGGGCAAAGAAATCAAACAATAGAAGTCTATAAATTATGTGTAATAACTCTCCTGACATTATCATCTTAATACAAAATATAAGGGATTGTCTGTCCGTCGTCTCTAACATCAGGTCCTCCCTCTATCTGAAACAGAATCTCTCCAAAACTGCACCTGATATTGCAATTGCCTTATGAGGTTCAACCTTAACTTCTAAGCAGCATGCTCGCTATCTTGGGGTCATATTTGACAAAGAACTTTCCTGTAGTCCTGTTAGGCAAGTGGTTGTGGAACCTCGATCCGGGAGAGCCTGCAGGGGCGTAACTAAGCAACCACCTGGTTCTTCATTAGAGTCCCTGATAGTGTGGTTAGAAGTGGACACCAGGTGCTGCTTCAAGACAGACCCTGGAACCGCAGAAGCTGACCCCCAAAGAGGGAGGGAAGCAGTACCAGCAAGGAACTAGTTGACAGGAGGAATGTGGCTGGTAGACATGCTGGGTCATGAGCAGGATAGGTACAGGAACACAGGACAGACTTGGGTGCGAGATTACTGGTGTTGGTTGAGACTGGACAGGTGCGGGCAGTGGAATAGGTGCTGACAAGGTGGGTAAGGCTCAGGGCTAGGTAGAAACAGGGCGAACTCAGGAACAGGTTAAAGCAGGATGGACTGGAAAAAATTCAGACAGAATGGACAGGGTTAGATTCAGGGAGCACAGGTACAGGGACCTTACAACTAGATAGGAGGATGAAACTCTGATACTAATGTTGCTAAGGCATCTCCTAATTGGGTAGGGTGCCTTGAATGCCTAATGTTTCTTAGCCATTGGCTGGGGACATTTACAGAAGTTCGCATGCGGCCCCTTTAAGTAGCAGGGAGCACCCCGAATCCTAGGCATTGTCCCAGGAGACCTGCTTGGCATGCACAGGCCTGGGGAAGAGGGAGAGACAGTGGGGACTGGAGTGGCGCAGTGAGGTGAGTAAATACGCCGACATGTGCAGGGGTGCTGGCGCTACTACAACAATTCACTATATCCATTCACTCACTCGCTAATGTTTCCTGCACCTTAAAAACATCTTCAGCAATCCAATCTTTTCACACCTTTGAAACAGCAAAATTTCATACTGTCGCTCTTATTTATTCTCGTCTGGACTTCTGCAACTCTTTACTGATTTCTGTCACTGATATCTCCACCTTTTGTCAGTCATTGCACTGGTTGTCCATTTGCTACAGAATACAAAACAAACCTCTCTCACCCACAAAACACTCCACAGTTCTGCACCACGGTATTTCTTCACCTATTTCTGTCTATCACCCTACCTGTGCTCTTTGTTCTGCAATTGATCTAAGACTAACATCCTCCATAATCCGAGCCTCACATCTCCATCTCCAAGATTTCTCTACACCAGTTTTATGAAATGTACTACCACTAGTGTTGAGCGATACGATACCGCAAGTATCGGGTATCGGCCGATATTAGCTCTATCGGCCTTTCGATACTTTGTTTCGATATTTTCCATATATCGTATACCGGAATCGGAAGTTCCCATAATTCTTTGAGAGGCAATGTGATTTTAGTCAGCCAATGAGGAATCCTAAGAAGTGTGGGCACATCCTGTACTGCTGCGGTCATGTTAACTAATGGCATGGCTGTGATTGGATGCTGAAATGATGTCAGAATGCACTATAAAAGGCGCCGCCGCCATTTTAGCGTCACTGTGCTGTGAATTCAGTTAGGGACAGAACGCTGCTGTGCTGACTCTGAGGGACAGTTAGAGATTGCGATTTAGTGTAGTGTGCTTTAGGCAGGCTAGCACCAACCGCTGTGTAAAGCTTCCTTTTGCCTGCAGTGTTGTTTTAACAGCTCTGCAAGGTGTGTGTGAGTGCAGGTGACGCTGCAGTTTGCTCTGCATGCAACGCTGTCTGTAGGCATCTGCACGTTTCACTCACAGACTCTTTTTTTTTTCTTCAGTGTAATTCTTGCTGCTCCATGCAATTTAAATTTTAGTGTGACTCGCTTCCATCCGTATCCAATACATTGGTTGCAAACACTATAAAAGTAGACAAAGGAGTAGCCTTTCACAGATTGTGAACAGTTGTGTTTCAGTGTTCACTTCAGTCTGTGTTTTTTTATTTTTTTGGGGTGCACATCAAAGCTCCAGTTACTTGTTCAAGCCCTGCTGCTGTACTCTGCTGAGCGTGTCTCAGTGCCTCATCCTTTTTCATTCTCTCCAATTGGTTCTGCTCCATTCCCATTTAAAAAAAAATATAAACTATTAGTGTGACGCGCCTTCCATCCGTATCCAATACATTGGTTGCAAACACTATAGAAGTAGACAAAGGAGTAGCCTTCACAGATGTGAACAGTTGTGTTTCAGTGTTCACTTCAGGTCGTGTTTTTATTTTTTTGAGTGCACATCACGCTCCAGTTACTTGTTCAAGCACTGCTGCTTGTACTCTGCTGAGCTGTCTCAGTGCCTCATCCTTTTCATTTTTCTCCAATTGGTTCTGCTCCATTCCATTTAAAATAAATATAATCTATTAGTGTGAGCGCTTCCATCCGTATCCAATACATTGGTTGCAAACACTATAGAAGTAACAAAGGAGTAGCCTTTCACAATTGTAACAGTTGTGTTTCAGTGTTCACTTAGTCTGTGTTTTTTATTTTTTGAGTGCACATCACGCTCCCAGTTACTTGTTCAAGCACTGCTGCTTGTACCCTCTGCTGAGCGTGTCTCAGGCCTCATCCTTTTTATTTTTTCCCCCAATTTGGTTTCTCCATTCCATTTTAAAAAAAAAATCTATTATGTGACGCCTTTTCCCTCCTACCAAACTTTTTTTGCAAACACAAAAAGAAGTAACAAAGAGTAGCCTTTTTACAATTGTGAACATTGTGTTTCAGTGTTTACTTCATCTGTGTTTTTTTATTTTTGAGTGCACATCACGCTCCATTACTTGTTCAAGCACTGCGCTTTACTCGCGAGCGTGTCCAGTCCTCATCCTTTTTAAATTTTTCCCCCAATTGGTTCTGCTCCATTTCCCTTTAAAATAAATAAATCTATTAGTGTGACCGCTCCACCGTATCCAAAAACATTGGTTCAAACACAAAAGAAGTAGCAAAGGGGTAGCCTTTCACAATTGGAACAGTTTTTTTTCAGTGTTCACTTTAACTGGTTTTTATTT
>JARQOD010000002.1:546625829-546691342 GCA_033576555.1 Oophaga sylvatica
TATATTTCCCGTCTGTGATAAAAAACATCGTCAAACACACACATAAAACCAAGGGCCAAAGATCTGTTAAAATATAATATTTGGGCCCTTCCCAAAACTTTTGTTTCCCTGACTGTTAAAACCCAAAAAAATTGGGCCATGGAAAAAATCCCCCTTTGGGGAGCAATAAAATTAGAATGACAAGCTTTTAAGGTTTTCAGTTAGGATTGGCGATGTCCTGATGTTCCCAAACCCAAAACCCCTGAACTTAAACAAAACCCCCAAAGAATTTTTAATTTGGGGGGCAAAACCAGTCGCATAGACAACCCTTTCAGGGTGGGGCCCAAGGCCGCCAAAAAAAGCCAAAATTTAGGGCAAAAACAGAAAAGGCATCAAAATTTACCCCAGAGTACAAATTTGCAAAATTTTTTCGCACATGGAAGATATGACAGGGTCCCGGACAGGGGGTTTGGGCCCCTTTAAATTTTAGCTTAAACAAACTAAATTTTCCAAACCTTTCAATTTCCCCCAAGTCAAAGTTGACCCTTTAAAAGACCTTTTCACATGACCAAGGGAAAATACCAAACCAAATCTCAATTTTTTTAAAACACTTTTTTCCCGGGGGACGGCCCCCTCGTCATGCAAAGCTACCTTCAGCTTGCAAACCCCCAATAGGTGGCCTATGTTTTAAGGGTCTCTCCCCTCTGAGGGGAAACCCAAATTTCATAATTAGCAAAATTTCCCCAAAAGCATTGCGGTTTTAAAATCTCCCATCCCCGGGATCTTAGCATGTTTTATCTCCGCAAGGTGACGATACTTTTTGGACAATAGCTTTTAAACAAAGATCAGGGAACAAGTGGGTTAGTGACAGGGGGTAGGTAAAGTATTGAATTCTGAAAAATTCAGGGAACACACGAAAAAGAGACCAACTAATATCCAAATATTTTTCCAAAAAATTTGGAACAAACACCAGAAAAGTGGCATCAAATTTTTCCCCCCAGTAGAAATTTTTTAAAGGGGCAGCATGGATGGATGGATCAGGGCCTGGTTTCCCGCAATTTTTTGCTTTCAAAAAAGATGTATAATTAAGTGGGTTAAATTTTAAAACACTTTGGGAAAACTGCACTGAAAAAGCCCTTGGGGGTATTTGGGGGACGACAAACCCCACATTTTGGGGCCAAAGTCAGGGGAGCTGCTGGGCCCCCGGGAAAAAAAATAATTTTGCATTAACGGGGGCATAGATGCTCAAGGGGAAAAATAAAATTTTAAACCCCTATACAAAATCACGGTGCGACCAAAACTTTAAAAACTGGGGGTGCAGTTTTGGGCCCCGGGGTATAAGAAAGACATAGGGGGAACTGGGAGCGGGGGCCCGAAAGAGGGGACCAAGGTTTTTAGAGAACGGGGGGTCTGCAATACCAAGACCGGTTATTACACCTTTGGGGGTTTTTTATTTTGGAAAAAAGAAGGGTTAGGGGTGGGAAACTTTTTAAAAAAAGTTTCCAAAAAAAATGAGGGGACATCCAAAAAAAGACCTTTCTAATGGTCTTTTTACCCTTAGACCTTGAAGGGGACGAGGGGGCAACCTCAAATTTTGGAAGGGAAAAAAGGTTTTTGCCAAACACAAAATGCAGATTTTTTACTTTAAAGCAGGGGAGCCCAAAAAGGAACCCCCTCTGCCGTCTAATTTGTAATTATGTTTCCCTTTAAATAAAATTTGAAGGACCCGGGGCCTTTCTTAAAAGTAAAAATTTACCTGGGTAAATTTTACTAGTTTCCCCAATACAAGCGTAGACCCCGGGACTAGTCCATTGCCGAAGTGGAGTCGGGAAAGGGTTTTTTTTTTCCCCAAAGAGAACTTACCCGTTTTCCACTTTGGGGTTTTTTTTTTCCCCCTGGATCAACCCTGTTAGGGCAGGTTTTTGGGTAGGAAAATGGGGGTTTAACTAGAAAGGACTTTAAAATCTTCCTTTAAACCCTTTAAAAAACAAGGGTTTCTTTTACTAAAATGAAAAGTAATAGGGGGGAAAAGAGTGACAGAAGTGGCCGAACACGAAACCCCTTCCACTGCAGGGGAACCCACCCGGGTGGGAAACCCAACTTGGAGGGAATTTCCCCAAAATTTTAAAAAAAAATTAATTGGGACACACCCCTTGAAGTGGCATCAAAAATTTTCCCCCTAATAGAAAAAAAAAAAAAATGGTGGTCTGAGACCTCTGCCTTTTCAGGCAAAACCCCACAACAAAGAGACCAAAAAAGTCCCCCATTTAAAACCAAAAAATTTTTCATGCAAGACGTGGGGGTTCACAAAAGAAATTTGGAATAGGAGGGAAAAATTTAAAGGGGCTTTAAAAAGGGGAAAAAAAAGGCAAATTGTAAAAGTAAAAGCATGTAATATTTTCTGATTGCTGCGCTACAAGACATTTGTTAGTAACTCAGCAGCAGTACAAAAACCAAAAAGCACAAAAGGGTCACGACGTAAAAAAACGGAGACAAGCAGCACCGAAAACTACCCATCACCTTGTCTGCCCCTCTGCAATAGGGTGCAAAAGTCTTTGGGATGTCCCTTGACTTGGTCTTTTTGACAAAGTTAGGAAACAAAACTTTCAGGTGACAGCTTGCATTTCCCCGTCAGGTCCACAGCAGCACTAAAAGACCATTGAGAGAATTCTGGCTGCCGGGTTACAAAACCCCCAAGTCATGATGGTGGTTCAGGCCACTTTTTTTTTTGAAGCCCAAAAATGAAAAAGGGCCCAAAACCCCCCCTTATGGATCGATATTAGTAAAGATAAGCTGCACCACTTTCCAGTCGTCACAGTGTCAGACTATACCTGTTCACATGAAACGGGTGGGTAAAAAAAGGTAAAATGACCCCAAAAATTTTTTCTATTTACGCTGCCTTTTAAATTGGCGGAGGGATCTCATCCGGGGTTAGTTCAAAACTGGGAGCACCAATGTCCCTCCCCTGTCTTGGGAAAAAACCTTTCCAAAAGTTGTTCAAGCGGGGTTTCGAAACTCCAGCAGTGTGCCATTACCAGGGGGAAGCTCAGGCAAAATTTATCTTGTACCATGGTCTTAACAGTGGCAATCATGTCGAACTATTCAAAACAGGCACTGTTGCGATAGTGTGGAAGAAGGCACTCAGTGCGGGTTTAAAGAGGTCCAATCCAGGTGCTGGTGCGATAACACTCAAGCTTACTTCCTCCACTCCCCCCCCAACCACCCCCAACACTGTAACCCACCTCCCAAGGGGACACGCCTGCACGATGACAGTCCACAACTTAGAGATATTCAAACACTTCTGACTTTTTCTGGGCCACCCCCTCCTCCGCGACTGTTCCCATAGTAGATGACCGAAATAGTAGCTGATGCAGTGCTAACCATCTTAGTGCCTTTTCCAAAACTGTGCAAAGGGGTGCAGAGATCCTTAATCTGTGCCACTCCGCAAGGTATTTGCCCCCACGTCCACCGTTGGCACAGGCAATAAAAAAGGACAACGCCCCGGGGGTCCACACTGCTGCCACCTCGCTCCATGTCAGAGGGATTGCACGTGTCCACACGTAATTTTAACCAGTAGGCCGAAAAGCCCTGGAAAGATTCAAGTTGATTACAAGAGGTGCAATTGGGAAAGGGGAACACATAGGGGACCATGCTTTTGCAGAAAGAAATATGCCCCAACGACCCTTTGGGAAAATTTCAAGGATTTAGAGCAGCCTTTCCCTGCCTGCCCACACAGCCGCCAGTCCCCCAAGCCCAGCGGATAAAACTCCCCTGCCCTTTTTTTGCTCACCAGATTCAGGGGTGAAATGCAGCATCAAGAGATTTTTTCAAGGGATGAATTGACGCGACAGCTGGTGTTGGCAGGCAAGTTTTTAAACCCCTTAAAACCCCCCCGGGTGGTTTTTCACTTAAGACGGGCCAATTTTTAAAAAACACCCCTGTTCTTTAGAGGTTTTTAAATCTGGAACGCTTCAAGGAAACTTCCATTCTGAGATTTTTTTTTTTCGGGGACATATTTACTTTTGATGTGGGAAAAATTTTTTCGATTACCTTTTGGTTTTTTTGAAAAAAAAGCAAAAGGCGAAAATTTTTTTTGCAATTTTAAACTTTGAATTTTTTTTTTTTTTCCCTTTAAAAAAAGAAAAAGTCACACAAAATAGTTAAAAATAACATTTCCCCCATTCTACTTTACATCAGCACAATTTTTGGAAACCCAAAAAATTTTTTTTGTTAGGAAATTTAAGGGGTTTAAAATTGACCGATTTCTCCTTTTTTACAAAATTTACAAAGCCCTTTTTTTAGGGACACCTCACATTTGAAGTACTTTGACGGGTCTAAACAGAAAATCCCAAAAGTGAACTATTTAAAAACTGCACCCCTCAACTACTCAAAACAATTCAAGAAGTTTAATAACCCCTTTAGGTGTTTCACGGGAGCTGAAGCCCCGGAAAGGGAAAAAAAAAAATTTTTAACTTTTTAGCCACAAAAATGACTTTTTACAAACTTTTTTTTTTTTCAAAAGGGGAAAAGGAGAAAATGGGCAGATAAAGTTGTTGTGAAATTTTCCCTGAGTACGCCAAACCCTTTGTGGGGGAAACCACTGTTTGGGGCACAGGGCAGAGCTCGAAAGGGGAAAGAGCGAGTTTGACTTTTTCAAATAAAATTGGTGGAGTTAGAGGACGCCTTTCGTGTTTGGAGACCCCTGATGGCCTAAACGGGAAAACCCCCCCCAAAAGTGACACCATTTTGGAAACTAGCCCCCCTAAGGAACTTAGCTAATTTTTGTGAGACTTTAACCCAAAGGTTTCACAAAAGTTTTAATGCCCGGGTGTGGAAAAAAAAAAAAAAAAAAAATTTTTCCCCAAAAATTTTTTTTTATCCCCCAAAATTTTTTATTTTTCCCAAGGAAAATGGACCCCAAAATTGTTGTCCAATTTGTCCTGGTACGTATACCCCATATGTGGGGGGGGGGGGAAATGTTTGGGCGGGGACGGGAGGGTTGGGAAAGGAAGGTAACGTTTTGGAAAGCAAACTTGTGGGTCTGTTGTTTTTAGTGCCCCCGATGAGCCTAAACGGGAAACCCCCCCCAAAAAATGACCCCATTTTGGAAACTGACCCCCAAGGAACTTAATAGATTTTGGTGACACTTTAACCCCAAGTGCTTCACACAAGTTTTAATGACCGGGCATGAAAATAAAAAATCTATTTTTTTCCCCCAAAAATTATCTCTTATCACTAAATTTTTATTTTCCCTAGGTAACAGGAAAATTGGATCAAAAATTGTTGTCCCAATTTTTTTCGAGTACGTGAAACCCCTAAGTGGGGGGGAACCCCTGTTTTTGGGGCATGGCAGAGCTCGGAAAGGAAAGGGGCACCATTTGATTTTTCCAACCAAAATTGGCGGGAAAGAGTTGGACGCCATGTTTCTTTGGAGAGCCCAGTCCCAAACTGGGAAACCCCCCCCCAAGTACCCATTTGGGGAAAATAACCCCTAAGGGAAAATTTATCAAACTTTGGTGAGCAATTTGAACCCCCCAAATGCTTCACACAAGGTTTTTAACGTAGAGCCGAAAAAATTAAAAAAAAACATATTTTTCCACAAAATTGATTTTTCACCCCATTTTTATTTTCCCAAGGGTAACAAGCCCCCAAAATTATTTTGAAAATTGGATACGCTGAACCCCCTATGTTTGGGGTAAACCCCGTTTTGGGTGCGGCAGAGTTTGGAAGGGAAGGAGCCGTTTGCTTTTCAACGCGAATTGGGGTGGGTGCCTGCGTGTTTGGGAAACTCCAAACGCCTAAACGTGGAAAAACCCCCCCCCAAATGACCCATTTTTTAAACAAACCCCCCAAGGAACTTATCAAGGGGGAGCACTTTGAACCCCAAAGTGTTCACGAAGTTTATAATACAGCCAAAAATAAAAAATCTTTTTTTTTTTTTTTACAAAAAAATTTTTTTTTTGCCCCAAAATTTTATTTTCACAAGGGGAACAGGAGAAATTGGGCCCCCCAAAGTTGTTTCCAATTTGCCGGTAGCTGAACCCAATATGTGGAGTAAATACTGTATGGGCGCACGTCGGGGCCGGAAGGAATTAAAGGAGTTTTGGTTTGCGACTTGAGGGAAATGGTGGGGGGCGTATGTCGTTTTTGGAGACCCCCGAGGGCGCCAAAAGTGGAAACCCCCCAAAAAGTGCCCCTTTTTGGAAAATAGCCCCCCAAAGGAATTATCTGATTGTGTGGCCTTTGCCCCCCAATTGCTTCACAGAAGTTTATAACGTACAGCCTAAAAAAAAAAAAATCCTTTTTTTTTTTAAAAAAATGATTTTTTCCCCCCAATTTTTTATTTTCACAAGGTTAACAGGAGAAATTGGCCCCCCAAAATTGTTGCCCAATTTGCCTAAGTATGTGATCCCCAATATGTGGGAGAAAACTCTGTATGGGTCAGTTGGGCTCGGAAGGGAAGTAGTGACGTTTTGGATTGCAGCCCTTTGAGGGAAGGTTGGGGGCATGCGCATTTGGAGAGCCCCTGATCGCCTAAACAGGGAAACCCCCCACAAGTGACCCCTTTTTGGAAAAAGACCCCACAAATTTATCTAAATTTGGGGCGCAGAACCCCCAAATGCTTACAGAAAATTTATAACAACAGCCGTAAAAAAAAAAAAAAAAATCTTTTTTTTTTTTACAAAAATGATTTTGTCGCCCCATTTTTTTTTTTTCCCCCCAAGGGGGTAACAGAAGAAATAGGAAAAATTGCAAAATAATTTGTGGCCAAGGTACGCTGAACCCCTAGCGGGGGTAAACACTGTTTTGGGGGCATAGCGAGCTAGAATGAAGGGCACAGTTTGCTTTTTAAAAAAAAAACCGAATTGGCTGGAAATTTGGGTCAGGCCATTCACATTTGGGAGCCCCCGATTTCCTAACATGGGAAAACCCCCTTACTAACTCCAACCCTAACCCCCAAACACCCCAACCCAGTCCCAAACCCAACCCCAAAACCCAACCCTAACCACCCCCCAAACCCAACCCAACCCTAACCCTAACCAACTTTAGGCCATCCCAACCCTAACTTTTGCCGCAAAACCAACCTTAACCATAAACCCCAAAAGGGAAAAAGGGAAATAAAAACATTTTTTTTTTTATTATTTTTCCCTAACAAGGGGGTATAAAGGGGGGTTTTAAATTTTCTATTAAGCGGTTTTTTGTGTTGGCGCTTCACCTAAAAGACGCTTTTTCTGCAAAAAGTAGTTTTTTGCATCACCACAATCTTGAAGCATAATTTTTGCATATTTTGGCCCACAGGTCATGGAGGTCTCATTTTTTGCGGAACAGGTGCGTTTTTTTTTGGTTACCATTTAGACCCCTGACATTTTTGATCGCTTTTTTTGATTTTTGGAGGTTAAAAAAAACAAAACAGCAAATTCTGAATTTTTTTTGGGGAGGCGTTTATACCGTTCCACGGGGAAAATTTATAAAGATTTTATTCTCCCCGGGCAGTACGATTAAGGCAAACCCCCATTTATATATTTTTTTTTTTTTTTTGCGCTTTTAAAAGAATAAAAAAATTTATAAAAAAATCATTATTTTGCATCGCTTTATTCTGCGGCTATTTTTTTTTTTTCGCGTGAGCGAAAGAAGGGTTGTTTTTTTTGGGCAAGATCGTTTTCAGCTACCATGTTTTATTTATACGTTTTTTTAGCGGTTATTCCACTTTTTTTTCGGCGGATTGATAAACATTGATTTTTGCTTTTTTTTTTTTTTAAGGGTTACTAAAGGGGGGAACGGGGGACAGTTTTATAGGGGGGGTTGTTCGGATCGGCGATACCCAAAAATTGTACTTTTAATTTTTTTTTTTTATTTCAGGAAAAATAATTTATTGGGAAATTTTTTTTTTTTTGATTTTTTTTACCCCTTTTAAAATTTTTATTTTTTTTACTTTTTTCTTTGTCCCAGGGTGGGGCATCACGTATTTAGAGATCGCTGGTGGACAGTGGCACAGCACTCGTCACACCCCGATTGCTCTTGCATCGCTGCGGGTTCCTCAGCGCCTGCTCTCAGCGGCATGAGGAAACCGCCCCCTGCAGGCCCCGCGCCACTTGGACCGGGGACCTGGAGGGAGGACGGCCCTCGGAACAGCCACACTCGCGGGCTTGGGGCCGGGGAGGCCCCAGGGACCCCCCCCCTGCCGATCCTCCCCTGGCCCCGGGTACACCACATATGTTTGATCCGGGGTTCCAGGGGTTTTGCGGACGGCCGGACCCTCCTGACACATATGCCCCCGGGGGCACTGTGAAATCGTACACCCGGGGGCGACATGCGCTCCCCCCCGGGAGCGCGCTGACGCCCGAAGTAAAAATTCCGTCCATGGGGTTTTAAAACCAGGGCACATGGACAGAATATTACGTCTTTTTTTGAAAAAAAAAAAAAAAAAATTTTTTCACCCCCCCCCCTTTTTTTTTTTTTCCGGGGGCGGGGCGGGGGCCCCCCCCCCGCGCCCGGAAACGGGGGGGGTTTTTCCCTTTTTGGGGCGGAGGGCTTTTTTGCGGGGGGCCCCCGGGGGAAAGGGGGGAAATTTTTGGGGGGGCCCCGGGGCCCCCCCTTTTTTTTTTTTTTTTTTTTTTCCCCCCCAGGGTGGGGGAAAAAATTTTTTTTTTTCCCCCCCCCTTTTTTTTTTTTCTTTTTGCCCCGGGTGGGCCCGTTTTAAACCTGGGGCAGGGAAAGCCCGTCCCACACACGCCCTTGCCCCCCCGGTTCCCGCCCCCCCCCCCCCCGGGGCCCCCCCGCAACCCCCCCCGGAACCACCAAAACCCCCCCCCCCGGGGGGGCCCCCCCGGGGCCCCGGGGGGGGGGGGGCCCCCGGGGGGGCCCCCCCCCCCGCTCCCCCCCCCCCGGGTCCCCAATTTTTTCCGGGGCCTTTTCCCGGCGCCCGGCCCCCCGACCTTTCCCCCTGCCTTGCCCCGGCCCCACCCCCCGTCCCCCGCCCCCCCCCGGGGGCCTCCCCGGTTTTCCTC
Source organism: Oophaga sylvatica (assembly GCA_033576555.1). Classification (NCBI taxonomy): domain Eukaryota; kingdom Metazoa; phylum Chordata; class Amphibia; order Anura; family Dendrobatidae; genus Oophaga; species Oophaga sylvatica. The sequence continues at coordinate 546,634,817 of JARQOD010000002.1, forward strand.
CGGGGAAAAACCCCCCCTGGCGTAACGCCGGGTTTTTAAAAAGGGGCCCGGGGAAAACTCAACGCCCCCCCCCAAAACCCCCCCCCCCCCGGGGGGGCCCCCCCCCCCCCCCAAAAAAAATACCCCCCCCCCCGGAAAAGGTTCAAACTGGGGGGGGCCCCCCCCCCACCCCCCCCAAAAGGCCGGCCAAAACCCGGGGGTTTAAAACCCCCTTTTTGGGTTATTTTTTTTTGGGGGTCAATGGCCAAAACCAGTCAGTCCAAGCTTATCGTCATTTCTTTTTCCCCTCCAGGCCCTGAGAACGCCCCTCCTTTGGCCCGAACACAGTACAGTCCATGGGGGCCTCAGGTTCTGACCTCATACTCATCCCCCCCCCAGATTTAAGCTATTGGAGGGTCTGGATTCTGCTTGAACCTTACTTCGTCCACCCCGGATCCAACAGGAAAAAATGTTTTACCTTCGGTCCCAGATGCTTTACTCCTCTTGAGTATGTCATTCTTTGGGGCAGACCTCTGATGCCCATGAAATAGAATGTCTGAACAGCTCTGTGACTCGCCCATCTGTGGTTCCCACAGCAGTTTTGCGGTTGGAGAGTTTTGACATGGGAAAAACAAGAGTAATTGGGTACCACCTCTGAGGACTGTACTGTGTGATATCAAGGTGGAGGTAGAGGAGGAGAAGCCCCTTGGTGAGCACTTGCCATCCACTGGGCACATTCTCTTTTTGAGCCTCATTGAACAAGGCGTACCGCTGTGCGGCTGGTGTTTGTTCAGTAGAACTTTCAGTACATTGCCACCACCCCGTACATCTCAAATACCAAGCTTATTCCCTTTCCCACTACAACCTTGTTTTTCCCCCACTCTGTTGGGTACCCTTCCTCTCTTTTAACCGCTGTTTCACAACCCTAGACCCGATCTTTAGTCACCCTGTCACTAAATTAGCAATCAGTATTTATTTGCTGAGATAGTGTGGGTGGACCATAGAATTAGAACAAAAGATTTTATATGCTGAAATTTGTGGGCTGTTGCCTGGCCACACAATTAGAACAAAGGATTTAGATAATGAAATTTTGAACTGGTGGCTGGACACACAGTTGCACCAGTTGGCACAGGATTTACAAATTATTGCGGGAAGAGGTAACGGGTTGCTGTACCACAGAATCACAGCACAGAACTTATATGCTGAAGTGGCAACTTGTGACTGCACCGCAGAATTACCACCCCAAATTATATGCTGGGAGGTCGATTTGACTCAGAATCCTATCGAACTAGTTGAGAAAAAATGCCTAGCTAACTATCTGACTACTTGAGCAGCAGCCTCCTCACTATGCTGTTACACTCACAAAATGGCGCTGAAGCCACATGTCCGCTTTTTATATGGACAGGGACATGTGACAAAACCCCTTGTGCTTGGATTGTTGTTGATGGATTCTGCACCCCCCTCCCGATTTGCTGCAGGAATATCCACACATTAAGTTAATTTAAAAAAAAAGAACAGTCCGCCACTCCTTGACCTCTCCCCACCCCTTGCCTCATCAAACACGTTCCCTCCGCTTATCATACAGTACCACTATCCTAGCCAATGTTGTAACAAAAGCATTGGGTGGAAACTCTATATTTACCAAACTTGGACGAATTGTGCTGATTTTTAGGAAAAAAGCTCGGGAATCCAAATGTGCAAGGTTCATGCTGAATTTGAGACAGGCGAACATTTTCCGAAAAGTTCACTCATCTCTAAATATAATACCGTTTTATTTTTTTTAGCAGGTTTTTAAGGCTTTTAATAGCAAAGAAATATACCCAAGAAATGTAATACCCTTTGGGTGAGCAGCATAATCCAATAAATTTTAACTTTTTTTGAGGGACATATACCAATAAATTGATTTCAGACCATGGAATTTGTCTATGATGGCAATATCATTCGTTTTGAACAAGTTTTTTTCAGGGTTTATAGCAATGAAATGTACCCAAGAACATATAAAAAAGTCTATGAATGAGCAATATAATACCAATAATTTTTAAACAAGTTTTTTGAGGGTTATAAACCAATGAAATGCACTCCAGACCATGCCCAAAACTGTATGGCTGAAAATGTGTTTTTGAGTGTTTTTATATAACAAAAATACACCCCAGAACACAGAACATTGTATGGGTAAGAAATATGAGTAAACTAATCCTAAAAATGTTTTCTTGCTTTTTGTAAAGTTTTACATACCACATTAAAGCAACAATAAACATGTTAAACTGTATAGATGAATCATGGAATCCATAAAAACATTTTAACTAAAATATTTTGAAAGTGTAGCTGATTTCTTAAAAAGTTATAAACTCTTTGCAGAAAGTGTAAAAGCCAGACAGAAATTATGAGGAGGGTCATCCATAAACCCTGAAAGGCAGCAACTGGCAGGTCTCATTAAAAATTGAATAATATAAACACTATATGCTGCTATAATCTGGTGATGTGGAAAAGTGAGGGCTATTCCAGGCTTTATTCATTTTTATGACAGTGAGCATTCTCGGTTGATAGGTAAAAGCGTCTATCTGTTATGAGCCTGGGCAGCACTAAAATCCGGCTCAGATAGATGCTAGGGGCAGGGCAGTACAATACCTCCAAGGCAAAGAGGGACAGTTCATGCAAGGTGTCCAGCTTTGAGACCCATAGTTAAAAGTAACAGAGGAATTAGGGAGTGTGCTGGCTTAGTTGGCCAGATATTGCTCAATCATCTTTAAAAACGTTTCCCTCCTTGTCAAAAATACCCGATCAGGCCCTGGGCACTGGGCTGATGGTCATAAAATTGGCCTATGCCTATGACAGTGTACCCCTGCCTATGCTGTGTGCCTCCTGGCTCCTCCTCCTTGGTTGGGCAAGGAAGATTAACCCCTGCCACTAGTGTTGTCTGATGGGAATTTTTCAACATATTTTCCACAATGGCCTTCTGGTATAGCGCTATTTAGAACACTGCTCCACCTCAGGAAGAACAGATGCAAAGTTATCTTTGTATCATGGATCAAATTTATCATGGTGAACAACCAGTTCTCCTTTTCAGGCCAAGATGAATGTAACTGAGGGTTACGGGAAAGACAATGGTGCATAAAGTCGGCCATATGTGCCAAGCTTCATACAGCCAACACTTCCCTATCTCCACCTTGATGATGACACTCCATCTCCTCCTCCTCCCTCTCTTACTCTGCATTCTCAACTTCAACCATCGATGTAGGAGACACGGGATGAAGGTTGTCTGGATGCTAGCCTCTGTTGCGTTAGCCACCATCTCCTGTTCCTCCCTTCCTCCTCCTTAGAGTCCACCTCCTCATTGATACCCAATCCAAGCTGAGCAGATGAGATGAGGCTGGGCTGGCTACAATCACTCTGTTACATCTTCCTTCATCCCCACTTGGTCTGCATGCAAATCTTCATGTATAGTTGTGAGCAACGAAGTAGGCACAGAAGAGGAATAGATGAGCAGTTTTGGGAATGTTTTCAGAAACCTTGAACTACCAAGTTGAGTACATCTGCCAAGCATGGTGCTTGTGTGAACTTGCCAAGCTTCACAGCCGCCACCAGGTTAAACCCTATTACACACATGACCAGCCTGGCTGGAGGTTCAGCAAAAAAACACAGATCTGTTTGGTCTGTTTATTCCTTTGTATACCTCTGCTGCAGTGTGCGGTTTAACACCTAGAAAAGCAGCTTCAGCAAAGACTTTTGCTGCTTCGCTGAGGAAGTGCTGCAAGACTTCCAACTGATGTGACTGACTTGCTATGAGATAACACATAGGTGATGGAGAATGAGGAGGAGCAGACGAAGTGCAGGAACTGCTGTAGGAGCTGTAGGGAAACCCTGATAGAAGTAGGGCCATCAATCCTCAGCGCTGGGAGAACATGTACCTTCCCAGGGTGTACTCGGCACCAGTCTCCACAATGTTCATCAGGGTAATGTAGTGTCCCTGGCCACAAGAGCTTGTCCACATGTCAGTTGTTAAGTGGACAATGCCAGTAATGTGATTGTAAGGGCAAAGGTGATGTTTCTGGACACGTGCTTGTACAAGGCGTGGATGCCACACTGGGAGAAAAAGTGGCAGCTGAGGACCGAGTACCGATGGATAGCTGAAGTCATACTCCTTGTCTACATGCCTTAACGGCAACCTTTTTATGGCAAGCAGCATGGAAATGTGCCCATTTAGTATTTGGGCCTGTGGGTGGGTAGCTAGGAATTTCTTTTTCGTTCCAAAGCCTGGGGTAGTGACAGCTGAATGCTGTGCTGGGAAAGTATTTGGAAATGTCTGAGGATGGGAAGTCAGAATGTGCAAGGATAGGTGCGGGCAAGAGGCATCTGTGCCAGTGTTTTGGACAGGGGTTTAGGAAACATCTATCCTAGGGGAGATGCAGTGGTATCACTCAATAGCGCCAATCGTGGACCTAGGCATCAGGACACCGATTCGGATGCTTAGATTGCATGTGCCTGATCATGCTGGTGGTGGTTATGTTCGCAATGGTCATGCCCCTGCTGATCTTTGCATGGCACAGGTTGCAAATGGCCATTTTGATTGTCTTAGAACTCTCTTTAAAAATGTCACAAAATAGGGAACACCTAACTCTTTGATGGAGAAATGCACAAGTGTCGGTGATGTGGAATGGTTTCTCGCCTTGTCCTTCTGGTCATCCCACTGCCTCTTCCTGTCAGTTTCGATTCTGCCGATCTCTCCCCCTCAGCGCTGCTTGCCTTGCTCTGTATGCCAGCTTTTCAAGTTGGGTCGGTGACTTTGTCATTCTCCACCTAAACTTGCTCCACCGCACCCTGGTCCTCCTGTTCTAAAGTTTCCATCACTAAGGAGTGGCATGTACAAAGCCTGTCCGTAAGAGCCCAATTAAGAGTTACCATGAAAAGAGGTACATTATCGTAAAACTGACCTGTAAATATGGATTTTCTATAATCAATGTTAAATTAAATGCAAGACCTGGCCAGTATCTGGTTATTGGTTTCAGAATCATGAAACTACCCAAGCCCAAGCCACACAAGCACTGACCAATCCCACTCAAGGTGAGTGTACACGATTATTATTCCATGACAATCCCTCTTGACAGCCAGTTGCATGAATGCAGATGGGAACACACTGCTAATTCTGCACCTCCACCTAAGATTTATGTGCTTACTATTAGAGATTCAGATGATTGAGTTTTAGTCAAATTTTATGAAATTCACAAATTTAACATTTTGACATTCAATTTGTAGTTTGCAAAATAAAAAACTTCCCCATCATCATTTTCCACACTGCTGAAGCATCACAGAGTAGGTTATGTCAATTTAGTGGTCTTCCCCATAATGTCATGCAGACTATCATACCTTGTACAGTGGTTGTCAATACCTGGGGGTTCACAGATCAGACACTGGGCCTAAGACCATGTATTGACTGAGAACTTAAAGTTATAGTAAAGATTATAATATCCTCTCCCATTTTTCTCTGATCTCTATAACCTGATGTTAGGAACCTGTTGGTTCACTACGCTTGATCAAAGTGGGTTACATAGCATGATGCATATCTGCGAAAGGCATGGGTGGAAGATAGCAATATTATGGAGAGACACTATTAGTATCTGGTGATGCCTTTGAGTCTAAATAACACTCCCGGCCGCTCCGCCTATGGGCACATGACGCTGCATTCGACCTGCATACCCTATCTTTAGCATTGGGTACGCAGGCCATGCGCAGGTATGCATTTGCCTGCGCATGCGTCCTTTTGACGGTGCGCTGAGCGCACCAAAATGCAACACGGTGCATTGGGCGCTGCTCGGCGCACCGTCAAAAGGACGCATGCGCCGGCAAACGCATACCTGCGCATGGCCTGCGTACCCAATGCTAAAGATAGGGTACGCAGGTCGCATGTAGTTTCATGCGCCCATAGGCGGAGCGGCCGGGAGGAGACGTGGCCAGGGGCGGAGCTTAGTGGCGGCCGTGCGCAGACCGACGCAGGTCGGTTGAAACGCTAGTGTGAAACTAGCCTAAGATTATTTTTTTATATGTCTCTAATTTATAGGGCTTCTGTAGCTATCTGAATAACTCTATGTGGGAAAACTAGTAGGTAAAAATTTTATAGGGGCTTAGTCCCCTATATTACTATCTGAATAGTTTAAATTGAGTTTATGTTGTGACAGATTTGCTTTAAAGAAGCCCTATAAATTAGAGGCATATAAAAAAATAATCCTAGAAGGATCTGTCTCATTTCTAATTATGGGTGTTGTGCATCCTGGGGGCACCAGACACAATAGATAACTTTTAATTGTGCAATAGTTCAGCCATCAGTTAGCTCTCGACTCATCCATATACAGGAACATTTGCTTTGCTGAATGCTCTTTGGTTTTCTATGAAAGAGCCATTCCTAATCTATTCTTTCAGTGGTTAATCTTAAAAATAATGAAAAAATCGGTTAAAAAATTAGACGTCAGATCCTTATCTTCCCGGCAGAGAGTCAGAGGCCCTCATACACATTAGACTGGAAACTTCTTTTTACACTCACACCCATATTTTACGCTAATAACCCTTACATAGTGAAGTTTCACTTTAAGGATAGTAGCACACCTTTCTATTTTTCTGTCCTAACCAAAGTGTGTATTAGAGAAAACAGAAATGCTGAGTGTAATAGATATAGATGGACAATACTCAAGTTTTTTCTTAAATTGAAAAAATTCAAACATAAGCTAAATCTTTTTTATAATATTGAAACACTCAGTAACATGAGAGTGTAAAACAATGAGATTTTAGAATCAAAGGTTTACATTTTTCCTCCTATATAAATGCACGCTTGCTAAGTTTACTGACTGCTCTAACTGCCTAATTGGGCTGCAAGGGCTATTTCATCCATATTGCAATGACAGAATGTCACTGTCAGGCATCATTATTCTTTAAAGCCGTATCCACTGTTATTTTTTATACAGCTGTCTCCATGGAGAGTGAGTGTCTAATATAAAGCACGTGCAGAAGATTCACTTCAGGGCATTTGTTGATGTCTCATTACTTTCTATACCCTGTTTGTTGCAGAGTTTACAGATGATGGTTTGACCCAGATATGCACAGTGTACATAAGGACTGAATGCTCTGTAGCCAGTAGATCTGAAACCATTCTCATGCATTTAACATTTTATTTAAATAAAAAGGCAATCAGGACCTAATCTTGCATGAAAAAAAGTAGGTTATCATGAAATGGGCCACATAAATAAAAATCCTGGAGAATGGACAAACTTATGCCAAGATAAAAATGAGTATCACAAATGAAGCCATTAGCGCGAGTACAGTAGCTGGAAAGTAAAAGGATGTTACATTTAATGAGGGCCTATTGATTGATTGAAGCGTTAAACTCATTTATATATTCTGAGCCATTAACTTCAAAAGTACAAGTCAAAAGTATTATAGTCTAACTTTTTGATGATCTGCTTATAAATAAAGCTTTATATAGAGGACTGTGTAAATGTACAGATCTCAAAAAGTGCAGTAGAACTTTGTGCCTCAAAATATATGCAAACATTGTAGATATCAACCCCTTTCTGACATAAGTCGTACTATCCCGTCCATGTGCCCTGGGCCCGTATGACCAGGGACGAGATAGTATGTCTCATGCTATTAGATCGCCCATGGGGTAAGAGCGGCCGATTCACGTGCCGGGTGTCAGCTTATTCTCACAGCTGAAACCCGGCACTAAGTGCCAGGAGTGGTCACGGACCGCTCCCGGTACTTTAACCCCCGGCACACTGCGATCAAAGGTAATCGCAGCGTTTCGGCGGCTGCAGAGGGGCTGACAACCCTTTTTGCTTTTGGATCCGAGATCACATGGCATGCCGCGGGATCCCGATAGTTCCCATGGAGACCCGGATGTCATCATGACGACATCCGGATCTCCATGATCAAAGAGACTTCCTGACATGCGCAGTGCATTTCAGGAATTCTCAGGTTAGTGCACAGAGATGCTGCAGCGCTGCAAGCTTCTATAACATGCAGATGCTGCTTCATCTGCATGCTATAGAAGCGATCAGCCTGCACAAAATGAAGTGTTCCATAGTGGGACAATGTGTAAAAATAAGAATTAAATAAAAAAATGAAATTAAAATAATTGTACAAATATTTTTAAAAAATAATAAAAAAAATCAATATTTATTATATCAATAAATAAATATTTTAGTGAAAAAATCTAAATAATGAAAGTACAGATATTTGATATCCCGCGTCCGTAATGATCCACCCTATAAAACTGTCCCACTAGTTAACCCTTTAGTGAACACCATTAAAAAAAAAACAAGGCAAAAAAACAATGCTTTATCATCATAACACCAAACAAAAAGTGGAATAACACGCGATCAAAAAGACGGATATAAAAAACGTGGTACCGATGAAAACGACATCTTGTCCCGCAAAAAACAAGCCCCCAGACAGCATCATCAGTAAAAAAATAAAAAAGTTATAGCTCTCAGAATAAAGCGATGCAAAAATAAATATTTTTTATATAAAATAGTTTTTATTGTATAAAAGCACCAAAACATAAAAAAATATATAAATGAGGTATCGCTGTAATCGTACTAACCCGACGAATAAAACTGTCTTACCAATTTTATCACACGCGGAACGGTATAAACGCCCCCCAAAAGAAATCCATGAATTGCTGGTTTTGCTCATTCTGCCTCCCAAAACCGGAATAAAAAGTGATCAAAAAATGTCATGTGCCCGAAAATGGTACCAATACAAATGTCAACTCGTCCCGCAAAAAATAAGACCTCACATGACTCTGTGGGCCAAAATAATTATAGCTCTCAAAATATGGTGATGCAAAACCATTTTGCAATAAAAAGCGTCTGCATGTGCCCAAACAGCGGTTTACCCCCACATATGAGATATCAGCGTATTCAAGACAAATTGCACAACAACTTTTGGGGTCCAATTTCTCCTGTTACCCTTGGGAAATTAAAAAATTGGGGGCGAGAAGATCATTTTTGTGGAAAAAAATATGATTTTTTATTTTTACGGCTCTACGTTATAAACTTCTGTGAATCACTTGGGGGTTCAAAGTGCTCAATATACATCTAGATAAGTTCCTTAGGGGGTCTACTTTCAAAAGTGGTGTCACAAGTGGGGGGGTTTCCACTGTTTAGGCACATTAGGGGCTCTCCAAGCACGACTTGGCGTCCAATCTCAATTCCAGCCAATTCTGCGTTAAAAAGTCAAGCAGCCCTACTTCTCTTCCAAGCTCTGCCGTGCGCCCAAACAGTGGTTTAGGCCTCTTTCACATTTCCAGCGGGCGCCTGGCGGTGCCCCCGGCATTTTGCCACAGCGCCGCATGTGAAAACCTTTCACACTTCCGGCGGCCAAAATGCGTTTTTTTGCCGGATGGTTTCTGATGCTTGGAGAGATAAGAGACCATCCGGCAAAAAAAAAAAAACGTTACATGCAGCGTTTTGTCCGGCCGCCGCAATGTACATTTGCGCCGCATCCGGACAAAACCGCATGCAATGCATTGACATGCGGCGCCATGCGGCGCTAATGCATGTCAATGCGAAAAAAGCCGCATGCGGCGCATCAGATTTTCAGATGCGGCGCTGCGGCAAAATGCCGGGGGTGCCGCCAGGCGCCCGCCGGAAATTGAAAGAGGCCTTACCCCCACATATGGAGTATCAGTGTACTCAGGACAAATTGCACAACAACTTTTGGGGTCCAATTTCTCCTGTTATCTGTGATAAAATAAAAAAAATTGGATCTACAGTAAATATTTTGTGAAAAAAAGTTAAATGTTCATTTTTTTTTTAAACATTCCAAAAATTTCTGTGAAGCACCTGAAAGGTTAATAAACTTCTTGAATGTGGTTTTGATCACCTTGAGAGGTGCCGTTTCTAGAATGTTGTCACTTTTGGGTATTTTCTATCATATAGACCCCTCAAAGTGACTTCAAATGTGATGTGGTCCCTAAAAAAAATGGTGTAGTAAAAAAGAAAAATCGCTGGTCAACTTTTAACCCTTATAACTTCCTAACAAAATAAAATTTTGGCTCCAAAATTGTGCTAAAGTAAAGTAGACATGTGGGAAATGTTATTTCATAAGTATTTTGTGCGATAATTTTCAAAATTTTCTCTATATTTCCATTTTATTCATAAATAAACACAAGTTATATCAAATAAATTTTAACACTACCATGAAGTACAATATGTCACGAGAAAATATTCTCAGAATCGCTAAGATCCGTTAAAGCGTTCCAGAGTTATAACCTCATAAAGGGACAGTGGTCAGAATTGTATAAAATTGGGCCGGTCATTAACATGCAAACAACCCTCGGGAGTAAAAGGGTTAAATATAAACTGCACTACTGCCACATAAAATACAAACTTATAAAATTGAGGTATTTAGCGTACAAATTGGCATCTTTTTTTTATGCCAGACAGATATGAAAATACAACCTTTCTTTGGTGGGACCTTTTACCCATCCGTGGTCAAATCTTACAAATTTAATGGGTATGTAGGACACAGTGCATATTATAAGCAGAGGACAATGAAGGGGGAGTGCTCAGTCGGATATGAAAGCAGTCACCACTCCTGCATATGTGCACTACAAAAAAACAAAGCGTGACCAGCATTTCCTGACTCAAAGGAGCAACTGATAGATAATGAACTTTTGGCATCTTTATGATTTTTACCTTCCAACATAAACTGTTCCTGATACTTTAAACTTAAAAAAAAGTATAAAAAACTTGATAGTTTGCTCATGACAAAATGTCTGTGTTCTAACTGTTCAGTTTTATTTCATAGCTAATGAGACACAAAACAAGAAGACAGCATTCATTTTTCTAATAAATGTAAAAAAGCTTTGATTGATGGAGGCACGGTTGGACATTACATTGCTGAAACCTGAGCTGCCATGGAGATGCTCAAGACTGCAAAGGGCATATTTAACGTCCCTGCACTGTGGCATATATACAACTACGACTCCAGTGCATTGAATATATATATTATATATATATATATATAAATTATATTACAGTATATATATTCCATGCACTGGAGTCGAAGGTGTATATATATACAGGTGCTTCCCACAAAATTAGAATATCATCAAAAAGTTAAGTTCTTCAATACAAAAAGTGAAACTCATATATTATATAGAGTCATTACAAACAGAGTGATCTATTTCAAGTGTATATTTCTGTTATTGTTGATTATGGCTTACAGCCAATGAAAACCCAAAAGTCATAATCTCAGTAAATTAAAATAATTAACTAAAACACCTTCAAAGGCTTCCTAAGGGTTTAAAAATGTCCCTTAGTCTGTTTCAGTAGGCTCCATAATCATGGGGAAGACTGCTGACTTGACAGATGTCAAGAAGGCAGTCAATGACATACTCCACAAGGAGAGTAAGCCACAAAAGGTCATTGCTAAAGAAGCTGGCTGTTCATGGAGTGCTGCGCTCTTCATTGTACCTGTACAAATCATTGAGCTCTGGACATTGCAAGAATGCCTGCAAGGGATTCCAGTACAGTAAGGCTTCTCACTGCCCCACACTGTGGGAAAGTATTTAAATAAAGTATTGTTTTCTGTGTGTGTTTTTTTAACTATTCACTTACCGGGATAGTAATAGATGTGACTGATACACGCCGCCTCATTACTAAATTCTGAGCTTGATGTCAATGGACATTAACTCCATAATGAAAACCAATACATCTTTTAACTGACCTGAGATATAAGAGAATAGCATTCCCATAGAGGTGACAATCCAGCAGTTGTTGGCTGTTCACTATAACTGACAACTTGCTGCATTAGCCATGATCAGTGTTGGCATTGTCCATATCTGTTTAACCCCTTAGATGCTGCTGTCAATAGTGACTACATCATATGAATGGTTAGCAGAGTGTGAGGGCTTCCTTTTTATCCCCATTGGTGCCCTGAGATCATGATTGTGTGGTCCTGATGTTTAGCATGGTAATTCGAGACCAAATAGGGCCTTAGAGTCTATAGTAACATGTTCGAAGTTAGCAACATTTAGGTAGTAAAAATACAGTTCAGCTTAGATGACACAGCTAGGAGTGATTCTCACACCACCTGGTCCATTTAACCCCTTTGATGTTCTGACCATTTTTCCTTGGCAACTTTAAGAAGGCTTAGCGAGGGAGAGGTCTCCCTCTCCCACGAGATCAGCACCCCTGCGACACCCCAGTACACATAACTATTCTCGTCACGTCCAGAGAGATCCAAGCAATAAAATAATGATGCTGATGGTGGCATAGTCAGCACTAACCATCTTAGTCACCATCTTTTTTTTTTGCCTTCCTCTGGATCAACATATTAGGGCAGGTTAGGATAGGATATGGGTTGAACTAGATGGACTTAAAGTCTTCCTTCAACCTTAATAACTATGTTACTATGTTACTATGTAGTAGCCATTTCAAAACTGCAGAAGGGTGCAGAGGTCCTTCATCTGTGCCCACTAAGCAAACATTATTTGCATCACATCCGTACTGCTTTGGCCCAGACTATGTATAAGAACATACTGCACCAGTGCTCGTCGCTGCTTAGGCTACTTTCACACATCAGTTTTTTGCCGTCAGGCGCGATCTGGCATTTTTTAAAAAAACGAATCTGTTTTTTTTACCGTCTGATCCGTTTTTTTTTTCATTGACATGCATTAGCGCCGCATTGCGCCGCATGTCATTGCGTTTAGTCCGTTTTCTGCCAGACAGGACACATCATGTAACGTTTTTTTTTCTGCCGGAAGCACCTGACAGCACCTGAAGCGGCGCGTCAGGCTAGACCATACAATACAAGTCTATGGGAGTCGGATCAGGCATAGCACTGATCCGGCCACCAGACTCCGTTTTCTTCATCTTTCTTCTCTCTCTCTCTCTCTCTCTCTCTCTCTCTCCATGCCAGACATGCGTACAATACATTTTCCGGGTTAAAACGTTCATGACGGATCCAGCTAAAAACCAGATCCGGCACATCAGTTTTTTACATTCTAAGCTGGATCCGTCTTTTTAGCAATTCGACGGATTGTGCCTGATTGCAAAAAACTGATGTGTGAAAGAGGCCTTACACAGTCGCTGCAAAATGTGCAGAGTGGAATTGTACCATGTTGGGACATCGCAAATCAATCAGTTAACCGGTAAGCAGACAGAACTCTGTAGTGATGCAAGTCGATGGCTTGTGGGGTACGTTCGGCTGAAGTGAGTACACAGGAAAGTGGCCAAGAAATTGCTGTACCATCAGGTTGAGGACATGAACCATGCAAGGCACGTGTGTGAGGCTACCCCAGCATAGGATCGCAACCGTTATCTCACACAGCCTTCCCTGGCTCCAGGTTCAGTGGAGACAGCCATTGCTCTAACTCAGCCTGGATAGCTGTCCATAACTGTCTAGCTGTCTAGGTGCTAGAAGGTCGATTTCACACAGGACAGGATCCTATCTAACTACATGAAAAGTTAATTTATAGCAGCATGGTGGCTCAGTGGTTAGCATTGCAGCACTGGGGTCCTGGGTTCAAATCCCACCAAGGACAACATCTGCAAGGAGTTTGTATGTTCTCCCTGTGTTTGCGTGGGTTTCCTCCCACATTTCAAATACATACTAATAGGGAATTTAGATTATGAGCCCCATCGGGAACAGACAATATAGTGTGTGCAAACTGTAAAGTGCTACGGAATATGTTAGCGCTATATAAAAATAAAGATTATTATTATTAGCAGCAGGACCAACCTCTCTGCGCTGTTACACTGAGAAAATGGCACCAGCAAAACAACATGCCCACTTTTTGTATGGAGAGAGACATGTGACTTCAGCAGCCAATGACAGAAGTCCTTGTGTCATGACGTTGTGGGTGGTTTCTATGCCCTGATTGGCTGCCAGATCCTAACACAAATAGCGCAAAAATAATTTACACTCTCCAGCTCCTCTGACCTATACACACCCCCTACCCTCATAAAACATGCCCCCCCGGTCATCAGACAGAAGCACTATCCTAGCCAAAGTCATAACAAAACATAGCAAAAGCATTAGTGGAAACGCGATCATTTCCGATCTGTGACCTAATTTTGACAATTTCGAGTAAAAATGCTTGGGAAACCAAAAACGAATCCCGATGTGCTATGTTAGTGCCAAATTTGAGATTGACAAATATTTTCTGAACAAGTTCGCTCATCTCCAGTGCCTATCTGAAAACATGTACTGCGGAGGCTGAGAACACTTTTTTCTCCCTGAAACAGACCTTCTACTTCACTCTGGTATCACATCGACCATAAGTGAACAAACAATTCTCTTTGGAGGTAGATGCTTCTTCTTCTGGGGCAGGAGCAGTTCTTACCGAGAAGTCTCTTTCCGGCCATATAGTGACTTGTGGTTTCTTCTCCAAGGCCTTCTCTGCTCTGGAACGTAACTAGTTAATTGGTGACCGAGAGTTGTTAGTAGTGTTGAGCGATACGATAATGCAAATATCGGCTATCGGCCGATATTAGCTCTATCGGCCTTTCGATAATTCGTTTCGATATTTTCGTCTTATCGAATACCGGAATCGGATTTGTCACTGTCACTGTCTGTGTCCGTCGGTCGGGTCTGTCACTGTCAGTGTCCGTCGGTCGGGTCTGTCAGGAGTCAGCGGCACTTACCTGGCAGAAGATCTCCGCGGTCACGGCCTGGACTGCTTCATGGCCGCCATCCTCTTCTCCCCGGCGGTCACATGCAGTTTCTCGCGATAACTGCAGTGACTGCTGGGTAATCCCAGCCGTAAAGCAGTCAGTCCGATGACGTCACCGCCGGGGAAGCAGGTAATCAGCTGTGCTGCGTCGCGATGACAGGCTCTGCCTGTCATTGCGATGTAGCAGAGCTGGATCGTCGTGGGACTGTCGTTACTATGGACTGCGTCGGACAGGTGGTATACTGTTGGTTTTTTTTTTTTTCTTTTTTTACAGGAGATCGATGGCGTCGCAGGTATGAGAGTACAATAAAAGAAATGAAAAGTGTGTTGTCTCTTTTATTTCATTAAAATACTTTTTTCTTGCTTTGTATTTTTTTTATGCATTTAATAACTTTGGGATTAATAATGGATCGGTGTCTTATTGACACCTCTCCATTATTAACCGGGCTTATTGTCACCGTGCAATCAACGGTGACATTAACCCCTTATTACCCCGCTTGCCACCGCTACAGGGCAAGTGGGAAGAGCCGGGTAAAGTGCCACAATTGGCACATCTTTTGATGCGCCAAATGTGGGGCTGCTGTAGCCTGGTATTATCAGGCTGTTGAGGGCCAAAATCCATGGGCCTTGACAGTCTTTTAATACCAGGCCGCAGCAGTCTGCATTTTACTTGGCTGGTTAACAAAAATAGGGGGACCCCTACGCCGTTTTTTTTTCGAGGGGATCCCCTATTTTTGTTAACCAGCCAAGCTAAGCAGACTGCTGTGGCCTGGTATTATCAGGCTTGCAAGGTCCATGGATATTGGATCCTTACCAGCCTGAAAAACCAGGCCTCAGCGGTCTGCTTCATCTGGCTGGTTAACAAAAATAGGGGGACCCCACGCCAATTTTTTTCGAGGGGATCCCCTATTTTTGGTAACCAGTTCCCTCTGACGTCACTGATTGTGTCCCTGGCTGACCTGAAGTGAAAGTGGAAAGCAATCAATTAAGCTTTCCACTTCCTCTCCTGTCAGCCAGGAGAGGAACTCATTCATTTGGGGGTTTACTGTGAGGCTGCAGCATTAGCTGCGGTCCCTGCAGTAAACATTAACCCTTTCTGAAGGATTACACCGTGGGACCTGACTGTACATCGGATTGGTAAGAATAATTTTGCTTTATTATTTTATTTTTATTACAGGAAATGGTTTTAGCAGGAAAATAAAATATGGTCAAAAACTGTGTGATTATTTCATTAAACTTCTTTTTTATTAAAGTGTGTGTGTTTGATTTTTCTTTCATACAATAGGATTAATAATTAATTGTTGTCTAATTGACAGCTCTCAATTATTAACCTGGCTTAAAGTGACCTTTCAATTGCAAGGTCATTTTAACCCCTTATTAACCCATTCGCCACCGCTACAGGGCAATGGGAATAGAAGGGCAAAGTGCCAGAAAGGGCAAATCTAATTAGAGATTTGCCCTTTCTGGGGTGTCTGGGGGCAGATGTTAGTAGCCGGGGGGGCAAAAATAATGGTCCCTCTCTGGGCTATTATTATCTGCCCCCACTCACTGGCTTTGTCTGTCTGGTTGCGAAAATAGGGCGGGAGCCCACGACTTTTTTTTCAGCAATTTTACACCTCATATATATATATATATACATGTCATTAAATTTGTGACACATATATGTATATATTTATATTTATAGTTCATACACTTCTACATAGTATAATAGCCGCTAATTCAATTGCCGGCTTTTGTGAAAATGCAGAACCCGACATGAAATGACACTTGGTTTACATAGAGTTAACCATGTCTTTTCATGTAGTTTGATATCTGATTTGCACAAACAATTACATGAGTGTAAGTGTCATCAAAAATAGGTATATATTAATATACCCAAAAATGAGAGCAGATAATGATATATAATTAATTATTTTTATTTGTCAAAACAAATTTTAATTTAATACATAACAAAATTAACCAATATTAATTCAAGTAACGGTGCAAGATAAAAAGGGACAAATCGCATCCATAAATTATATATGCTGCATGGTAATGGTTCATGGGTTCCTCATGTCTATAGTGGAAAAATATCCAACAACACGTAGCTGCATGAGGATATAATGATGGTCTGTGCCTATTTGTACTTAACAACCATTTAACAAAGTGACAATTCCACTAACATTCAAGGTGTAACACAAAGCGGCCAGACATATATAGAACTATATGAGAACAACCGAAGCCATTACCTGTGTTTCTGCAATCAGAGAGAATGGTTGGAGCTCCCGTCCCTCAGGCCCCGACATGCATGTTTCGCCCAGCTTCTTTTAGGTTTTTTTTAGTTGCGATATTTTGTTCCCATAGACTTACATTGGACTTCCGTTATCGTAATCGGATATCGACGATATTTAGTGTTATCGGCGATACAATTTCGATACGATATTTTTAGATATCGAGCACTATCGCTCAACACTAGTTGTTAGCAATCAGATGGCTCTAGAGGAGTGGAGGTACCTTCTTGAGGGGGGCAGTCCATTCCATCATTATTTATACCAACCACAAGAACCTGGCCTATCTGCAGTCCACGCAAAGACTGAACTCGTGCCAGGCTAGGTGGTCTCTGACAAAATCATAAAAGCTGATGCACATTCCCGCACCTTCTTGCCCACTGAACAAGAGGGGGAACCTCAACTCATCATTGAGCCATCCAAGATGATGATTGTTACACCGGTGACCCTGTCCCAAATTTTGCCAAGTAAGACCTTGATGTCAGAATCAAACAAGTAGGCAAGTTCTGCAATGGTGGCACTTCACCAAGGTGCCCTAGCTATGTCGGCAGAAGACATTGCAGCTTATATCACATCACTACTGGTGGCCTACCATGCATAAGGAAATTATGAAGTTCATTTCCACCTGCGCTTCCTGTGCCTGTAACAAAACTCCTAGGCAACTCCAATCCTGGCGACTCCTACCTCTTCCAGTGCCCTCGGTGCCTTGTCAGCATATTGCCATGGACTTTATTACAGATCTTACTGTGTCCTCGGGCTGTTCCATCACCTGAGTAGCACTAGTGAATCGTTTCTCAAAGATGGAACATTTCACCTCAATTTCATCCAACACATCTTCCGTCTTCACTGATTCCCTCGCCACGTCATCTCCGACCAAGGCGTCAAGTTCCCATCCAGTTTCTGGTGAGCTTTCTGTTAGCTTCAGAACGTTGTCCTGGATTTCTCATCTGCATACCACCCTTAATCCAATGAACAGGTAGAGAGAATCAACCAAATTCTGGCCAGCTTCCTGAGGCACTTCACAAACGCACATCATGACTATTGGGTCAAGCTCTTACCATGGGCAGAGTTCTCCTATAACAACCACGCAAGTAAGTCTTCTACAAGTTCTCCATTTGTTGTTGTTTTTGGGCAACGGCCAGGAGTCTCTCATCTAGTGACAGCTGTTTCTGATGTTTGAGATGCCTATATCCTTTCAAATGGTTTCTCAAATATATGGGAGGACACCAAAGTCACTCTAGAGAAATCGTTTGAGCCTATGGAGACGCATATGGACAAGAGAAGCTTGAATCCTCCTTGTTATTGTCCTGGGATGAGGTATGGCTATCTTCCAAATACATCCATCTCAAAATCCTATCGTACAAGGCATGTCCTTGCTTCATCAGTCCCTTTGAAGTCATCAAACAAATTAAGGCCGTATCCTATAAGTTGAATCTGCCAGCCTCTTTACGAATACCCAATTCCTTCCATGTTTCCCACTTAAAGCCGCTCACCCCTTCTTTGAGGATCCTGGTGTCATGCCTGCTCTCATCAGCTCAGAGGATGTCTTTGAGGTGAAGAGTATCCTAGCCTTTAAAAAGGTAAGAGAGAAGACCTTTTTCTTTATTGATTGGGAGGGATTTGGACCTGAAGAGAGGTCTTGGGAGCCCAAAGAAAATATTCATGCTACTCTTCTTTTTCAGGAATTTCTAGGGGATTTGAAGAAAAAGGTGCATAAGGGGGGGGTACTGTTAGCGCAGCTCTGGTGCCCCTACATGAGTCCCCTCCCTCCTGCAGGGATGCTGGTGTGTTCAATTACCTGCTTGCACTCCCTTGCCATGTGTTTCCTCCAAAGACACAGTCATCCTGGGAGAGTGCTTTGGGCACGCAAGCACGCTCCTGGCCTCCTGAAGTGCCAGCATGTGTCCTGCTAAAAAGTCCTCGGCCAATAACTGGGAGACGTCTTATATTTAAGGCAACCTCCCCTATTAAGAAGTGCTTTAGCAACATCTCTAGTCAGTTTATATCCCATTACCTAGTTGTAAGTTCCATTCCAGACAAAATTGCGCTACAGAATTCAGTTGGTGTTCCTTCCCTTCTGAGCACTGCTTGTGAGCCCAAACAGTTGTTTTCCTCTACAAATGCTACATGGCGTCCTCCATTTATTCGATTTATGTGATTATAAATTATGTCCTTTTAAGACAGTGAAGGGGTATTTCGCGTTTTTTCACCAGAACAGATTTAATCCTTGAAATGGCGCTAAATTGTTATGTGAAAGCTGGTATAAGCTGAAGACAACAGAACTGCTATAGCCAGTAGCCACCAGTACAAAATGTATTTAATGATTTTTGCTGGAAATGAGTCAAATTACCTGAAAAGTTAAGTCCAAAGATTTAGACTGGGCCAATGTGGATGTGGGAGAATTTGTTTGCGCTACCTGAAGTAGCTTCTTTAGCCAAAACCCTTTTGCTTCATCGAGCTATTGGGCACTGTAAGGGTTTAAAGAGTAGTATTAATAAGCAGGATCAACCTGTCTGGATCAGCGAATCTGGAGTTCAAGAAGGGTGAATTTCAATTCACTTGATTCAGGCTCAATAAAATCTGTCCAAAATGAAAGTGCTTTGAGAAAAAGTTTACTATACTCTGGTGTCTCTCCAAACTAGGGGACTGAAGAAGTTATATATAACAAACATTGCATTCTCACCTGTCCTAGGCCCACCCCTCACTTGTTCTTTTGCTACTTTGTCTCAGGAATGGGATGGGCCAAGAAAGTATGAGAAAGAATATTATGTTATTTGTAACTAGAGTTGAGCGATACTTTCCGATATCCTAAAGTATCGGAATCGGAATGGTATCGCCGATATCACTAAAATATCGGCGATACCCGATACCGATACCGGAAGTCCCATGTAAGTCTATGGGAACAAAATATCGCAACTAAAAAAAACCTTTATTTCCTTGTAAACACTAAATATACACACATAGAATACATATATATATATATACATGTCATTGTGACATATATATATACATATATGTATAGTTTATACACTTCTACATAGTAAAATATACTCTGATTCAATTGCCGGGTAAAGCCGGCTTCAGTGAAAAGACAGAAGCACCCGACATGAAATGACACTTGGTGTACATAGGGTTAACCATGTCTTTTCATGTCCTTTGCTATCTAATTTGCACAAACAATTAAATCAGTCTATGTGTGCAAAATTTCACACCTGTAGGGGTTAATTAAAGGTGTAAATTCGTTGTAAAAAAAACGGACTTTTTTGCTACGAATTTACACCTTTAATTAACCCCTACAGGTGTGAAATTTTGCACACATAGACTGATTTAATTGTTTGTGCAAATTAGATAGCAAAGGACATGAAAAGACATGGTTAACCCTATGTACACCAAGTGTCATTTCATGTCGGGTTCTGCATTTTCACAAAAGCCGGCAATTGAATTAGCGGCTATTATACTATGTAGAAGTGTATGAACTACAAATATAAATATATATATATATGTGTCACAAATTCAATGACATGTATATATATATATATATATATATATATATATATATATATATATATATATATGAGGTGTAAAATTGCTGAAAAAAAATGCGTGGGCTCCCGCCCTATTTTCGCAACCAGACAGACAAAGCCAGTGAGTGGGGGCAGATAATAATAGCCCAGAGAGGGACCATTTTTTTTGGCCCCCCCCGGCTACTTAACATCTGCCCCCAGACACCCCAGAAAGGGCAAATCTCTAATTAGATTTGCCCTTTCTGGCACTTTGCCCGTCTATTCCCATTGCCCTGTAGCGGTGGCGAATGGGTTAATAAGGGGTTAAAATGACCTTGCAATTGAAAGGTCACTTTAAGCCAGGTTAATAATTGAGAGCTGTCAATTAGACAACTATCAATTATTAATCCTATTGTATGAAAGAAAAATCAAACACACACACTTTAATAAAAAAGAAGTTTAATGAAATAATCACACAGTTTTTGACCATATTTTATTTACCTGCTAAAACCATTTCCTGTAATAAAAATAAAATAATAAAGCAAAATTATTCTTACCAATCCGATGCACAGTCAGGTCCCACGGTGTAATCCTTCAGAAAGGGTTAATGTTTACTGCAGGGACCGCAGCTAATGCTGCAGCCTCACAGTAAACCCCAAATGAATGAGTTCCTCTCCTGCCTGACAGGAGAGTAAAGGCTGGGTGTCACATAACGATACACCAGCGATCCCGACAACGATATGCACTTGTCAGGATCGCTGGTGTATCGCTACATGATCGCTGCTGAGCTGCCAAACAGGCAGCTCAGGCAGCGATCTGGGACAGCGACACTGCGGGTAACATCGCTTAAGGGCCCGTCTCACATAGCGATATCGCTACCGAGATCGCTGCTGAGTCACAAGTTTTGTGACGCAGCAGCAAGCTCACCAGCGATATCGCTGTGTGTGACATTCAGCGACGATCAGCCCCCCTGCCGGGTATCGCTGATCGTCGCAGAAATGTCAGGACCTTTATTTGATCGCTGGTTTCCCTCTGACAGGCACGCATCGCTGCGTGTGACAGGCGGGAGACCAGCGATCCGCTGGTAACCAAGGTACACAGCGGGTTTCCAGGCACCGCGCAGCGCTTGGAAACCCGCTGTGTACCTTGGATACCAGCTCCCTGCATCAGGGCGCTGGTATCCAAGGTACACAGCGGGTTTCTAGGCACAGCCCCGCGCCTGGAAACCCGCTGTGTACCTTGGTTACCAGCGGATCGCTGGTCTCCCGCCTGTCACACGCAGCGATGCGTGCCTGTCAGCGGGAAACCAGCGATCAAAAAAAGGTCCTGACATTTCAGCGACGATCAGCGATACCCGGCAGGGGGGCTGATCGTCACTGAATGTCACACACAGCGATATCGCTGGTGAGCTCGCTGCTGCGTCACAAAACTAGTGACTCAGCAGCGATCTCGGTAGCGATATCGCTATGTGAGACGGGCCCTTAAGTGGAAAGCTTAATTGATTGCTTTCCACTTTCACTTCAGGTCAGCCAGGGACACAATCAGTGACGTCAGAGGGAACTGATTAACAAAAATAGGGGTTCCCTTCGAAAAAAAAAATGGCGTGGGGTCCCCCCTATTTTTGTTAACCAGCCAGATGAAGCAGACCGCTGAGGCCTGGATTTTCAGGCTGTTAAGGAGCCAAGATCCATGGACCTTGCCAGCCTGATAATACTAGGCCACAGCAGTCTGCATATCTTGGCTGATTAACAAAAATAGGGGATCCCCTCGAAAAAAATTGGCGTGGGGTCCCCCCTATTTTTGTTAACCAGCCAGATGAAGCAGACCGCTGAGGCCTGGATTTTCAGGCTGTTAAGGAGCCAAGATCCATGGACCTTGCCAGCCTGATAATACTAGGCCACAGCAGTCTGCATATCTTGGCTGATTAACAAAAATAGGGGATCCCTCAAAAAAAATTGGCGTGGGGTCCCCCCTATTTTTGTTAACCAGCCAGATGAAGCAGACCGCTGAGGCCTGGATTTTCAGGCTGTTAAGGAGCCAAGATCCATGGACCTTGCCAGCCTGATAATACCAGGCCACAGCAGTCTGCATATCTTGGCTGATTAACAAAAATAGGGGATCCCCTCGAAAAAAATTGGCATGGGGTCCCCCCTATTTTTGTTAACCAGCCAGATGAAGCAGACCGCTGAGGCCTGGTTTTTCAGGCTGGTAAGGATCCAATATCCATGGACCTTGCAAGCCTGATAATACCAGGCCACAGCAGTCTGCTTAGCTTGGCTGGTTAATAAAAATAGGGGATCCCCTCGAAAAAAAAACGGCGTGGGGATCCCCCCTATTTTTGTTAACCAGCCAAGTAAAATGCAGACTGCTGCGGCCTGGTATTAAAAGACTGTCAAGGCCCATGGATTTTGGCCCTCAACAGCCTGAAAATACCAGGCTACAGCAGCCCCACATTTGGTGCATCAAAAGATGTGCCAATTGTGGTACTTTACCCGCTCTTCCCACTTGCCCTGTAGCGGTGGCAAGCGGGGTAATAAGGGGTTATTGTCACCGTTGATTGCACGGTGACAATAAGCCCGGTTAATAATGGAGAGGCGTCAATAAGACATCGATCCATTATTAATCCCAAAGTTATTAAATGCATAAAAAAAAGACACAGCCAGAAAAAAGTATTTTAATGAAATAAAAGAGACAACACAGTTTTCATTACTTTTATTACTCTCTCATTCCTGCGACGCCATCGATCTCCTGTAAAAAAAGAAAAAAAACAAACCAACAGTATACCACCTGTCCGACGCAGTCCATAACGATAGTCCCACGACGATCCAGCTCTGCTACATCGCAATGACAGGCAGAGCCTGTCATTGCAACGCAGCACAGCTGATTACCTGCTTCCCCGGCGGTGACGTCATCGGACTGACTGCTTTACGGCCGGGATTACCCAGCAGTCACTGCAGTTATCGCGAGAAACTGCATGTGACCGCCGGGGAAAGAAGATGGCGGCCATGAAGCAGTCCAGGACGTGACCGCCGGAGATCTTCTGCCAGGTAAGTGCCGCTGACTCCTGACAGACCCGACCGACGGACACTGACAGTGACAGTGACAATCCCGATTCCGGTATCCGATAAGACGAAAATATCGGAACTCGGAATCGGAATTCCGATACAGCTAATATCGGCCGATACCCGATATTTGCAGTATCGGAATGCTCAACCCTATTTGTAACCCATTTCCAGCCCTTGAAGGAAGACAACAAAATGGCAGCCACCTAGCCACTATTTTGCTGGATTCTTGTGAACCAAATCCCACAAAATGTTGGATTCATCAAGAATTTAGGGGCAATCAATAACAAATTAAAGGGAATCTGGCACCAGGTTTTTGTCACCTCACCTGAGAGCATCATTAGGTCCGAAATATATAGTTTACTGGGTACAGCAGTTACAATCAGAATTTTAAGATGTAGAATGCAGCAGAGGTCATATAGCTAATACAGCCCACACCAGTCTCTCTGTGTACATTCTATATTGACAGTGAGCTGCTAATCAGTGATGGGGGTGGAGTTGGACCAGGATTCACACAGGCACCAGTCTGGCAGTGATAATCTCCTGCTGCTAAAACACTCAGTGTATTGAAACAACAGCACACAGCATAAGAAGTGACACGTCACTGGAATCAGTGTCTCAGCATCTACATCATGCTGCCCTCAGAATACATAGCAAAATACTACAGACAAACTCCCTTTAAACACATTTTTTCACACATCTCCACTAAAACTACAGCAAAGGTTACATGGAGAGAGGCAATGATGATCAGTCTAAGGCCGGAGTCACAATAGAGAGAAATATCAATACATGTGCGGCTACAGTAAAATCACACTGACAGGTTAAAATAGAATAGAAAGAATACATGTATACACATAGTATAGGTATATATTTATATATATACATACATACACTGCTCAAAGAAATAAAGGGAACACTCAAATAACACATCCTATATCTGAATGAATGAAATATTCTCATTGAATACTTTGTTCTGTACAAAGTTGAATGTGCTGACAACAAAATCACACAAAAATCATCAATGGAAATCAAAAGGAGGCCTGGATCTGGACTCACACACAAAATTAAAGTGGAATGTAATGTCCTTAAAACAAGTAAAAATGATGCTCAGTAGTGTGAGTGGCCTCCACGTGCCTGTATGACCTCCCTACAACGCCTGGGCATGCTACTGATGAGGCGGCGGATGGTCTCCTGAGGATCTCCTCCCAGACCTGGACTAAAGCATCCTCCAACTCCTGGACAGTCTGTGGTGCAACGTGACGTTGGTGGATCAGGCGGGGAGTCAGCACAGCCTAAGTGACATCAGCGGTAGTCATTGAGGCTGCGCATACTCCCCGCCTGACTCTCGTTGAACTGACAGTGTGGGAAAATGTTCAGAAACTTTCCCACGCTATTCAGTTCATCTCCGGTCAGGCGGGGAGGCTGCGCAGGCAGCTTTTCCTTTATTCCTCCGTGGCTTACAACTGGGCTGGTCGCATTAGCGCCTCTCCTGGTTGTAAACTATTTAACCCCTTCAGATGGATTGCGGCGTGGGACTTAACTGTACGGCGGACAGGTATGGGTATATTGTTGCTTTTTTATTTGGATGTTTTCCAGGAGAACGATGGCTTCGCAAGGATTGGGAGTTAAATAAAGATGAAAAAATGTGTTTATTTCATTAAAACTCTTTATTTTTAATATGTGTGTGTTTTTAACCCTTTCAGACTAGTGGATTAATAATGGATAGTTGTCTTATTGACACCTCTCCATTATTAATCAGGCTTAATGTCACCTTACAATAGCAAGGTGACATTAACCCCTTATTACCACATATGCCACCCACTATAGGGCAATGGGAAGAGAGAGAGTAAGTGCCAGAATTGGCGCATCTTACAGATGAGCCTTTTCTGGGGTGGCTGGGGGCAGATTTTTTCAGCCGGGGGGCCCAAACACAATGGTTCCTCTCTAGGCTATTAATTTATGCCCTCACTCACTGGCTTGCCCTCTCTGGAAGACAAAATTGTGCGGGAGCCCACGCAAGTTTTTTCCGTGAATTAATCCTTTAATTTAACACGTACAGCTCCAAAGTTTTACACACATACACTACTAACATTATTAGTGAGAGACATATATAAATCTAATGGATATGCAATGGTTTATTGTTTGTAAACCATGTTTCATATCCTGTAATGATTTTACAGAAGCCGACAATTGAATTATCGGCTATTCTGCTATCTACCTCTGTATGAAATATAAATATATATACATATGTGTCTCACTGACATATATATATATATATATATATATATATATAGACTGTATATATGTTTGCACAAATATTTGAGGTCATGGATCCATTATATGTCCATTTTGCAAGCCGACGACAAAATCTCGCCATATGGATGCCATAACGGATATCACACGGATGCTTAGATGCGAGAAAATCGCATCCTCACATTGCAATCAGATGACATATGGATCACTGTTCAGGGAACATTTGTGCGATTCTCGTCCGTGAAACACGGACCGATTTTTTTTATACATTGTGTGTGACTCCAGCCTAACAGTGAACCTTGTGGTGTCATGGTGACCCATAGTTCAAAAGAGGCCTAAAATATGGGACTAAGTGAGGCAATTAAGAGTACAATGTGGGCAGAAAAGGGCTATTGTGAGCCTGCAGAGTGCCAATATGCCTGTGACTTCATACAAATGTAAACCAAGGATTTTTTTTTCATCATTGATTCATATGAAATCTGTGAGAAAAGTATATTGCAGCATGTTCCAAAACATCTAATATTGTGCTGGTGTTCTTTCCTGGAAGTGATTCTTTAGTTGTAAAAGAACAGTGACTCTGTGAGGCACTATACAGGAGTTTTAGACCCAAAGGGATGCTGTTTGCTTCTACACAGGGTATATAAATGTGATTGTGTACATGACCTCAAAAAAGAGACTTGAGGTTACTGAATCTGTATTAATATATGCAAGAGATTACAAAGTCCGCTGAGATTTCAGCAGACATTTCTTTAGTTTGAAACATATTGTTAACAATATTTGATTTACAGTATATATAAAAATATATTCTAAATTCACATACATTAGAACATACCATATAAATTAATATCAAAATAGTAAATTGAATTTCAATATAAGGTGAGGGAATATAGCCTAAAATAAGTCATATTACAGGGACTAAAACCTTGACGTCACCACACTTGGAGGAAAATTTGTATTATGAAGAGTACGTCAGCGCCAAGAAACAAGCTGTATGTAGTTTACTGAGAAATCTCTATTGAGAATATGAAAAGGCATAAAAAAAAGCCACAATACCACCCACACAAGTAAAAATGCTTCATGTTCAAGAAGTGGAGCATTAACTCTGTTTGTTGAATGCACTGAAGGAATTGATTGAGCCTTTTATTCCCCGGCAGGTTTACCCTGCCCACAAATTACAATTATTTATCTCTGTACCTGTCCTTATGTGCAGGAAGAAAGAGCTTGATAGGTACTAATAGTTTTCTTAACCATCAAATGCTAAAGTACATCTGTCTTTCAAAAGGCATGAAAAATGATAAGCTTTGCAAGAGTGAACTCTAGTGGCGCAAACTGAAAATGGCTCACAAGCTTTTCAATTGTTCAATGTTCTGGGACTAGCAGATGTCACAAAATAGAACATGTTCCACATAAATCTACATTAAACACAGACAAGGAAAAAAATTAAGAGGAACTGTAGGTGAAAATGATGTGAAAATTATCCCAATCTGTGATTAGCCATATGGTACTGCATAAAAAACATTTCATGAAAGATACAAGTTGTTCTACTTTCATTACTTATTCATTCACTTTTAATCAATAATGAGTTGATTACATTTTCTTTGCTTAGGGCCCCAAACACATCTATGTATTAAAGGGAAGGTGCCGTGTTTTTTGATAATTTAATGTAAAAAAGAAAATTGTATAAAAAGATATTGTCACCTAAGCTTAACTCAGTGGTGTTTATGTTTTTTTTTTACCATTTTAATGCAGCCACTGGGGGCTGCCATTTTACCTTGCAGGTTTGTTATGGCTGCTGAACGACACTTTCCATCCTCAAATACGGCAGTCCTTGGGCATATGAGACAGCGGTCGGTTGCCGACCCTATCTCTATCATGAGCTGTGAACTGGGCACGCCTCTGTGGGCAGCTCAATTCACAGCAGTAGTGGTGGCCAGGCACCATTTTATTAGAGGCCAGCGCTATCCTTTTAGCTCCATTTACACTCTATTGCAAGCCCTGTTATGCCGGATGCTGTACTGTTCACTTCCGGCATAACAGTTCTTGGATGTTCCTGCTGCACATACCGTTGGAACTGCAGGAGATCAGGACAGGATACAGGATGAGCTCCTGGAGACCCGACGAGCTGCTGTTGAAAAAGACCCTAGCAGCTGCTCCCTGCTCTTTGTAAAAGACCCAACGACCTGCTCCCTGCCCGTCCTGTATCCTGTCCTGATCTCCTGCTGCTCCACTGATATGTGCAGCGTCTTCACTGCTCCTCTGCACCAGATTCACAGACAGATCACAGTGCAGTCCCCAACAAAATGGCTCTGCACTCTGATTCCTGTATTTATTATTCACACTCCACTTTTGGGTGTTCCAAAAGGGAAGAAAAATAGTGATATCACAAGTTACTGCCCATATTTTACAGCTAACTTAATCCTAGTAAGTTTTACTATAGCAGATTGATGTCTAGGCAGGAAGATGCTCCCCCTAGTGATAAATCTCTAGATATTTTTTTTTTAATGTTATATTTCTAAACTTGAAATGTTTTCAGACAGAGCAAACATTGCACTGATAACAATAACATATTATTTAGATCTGATTTTGAAGAAAAAAAATATTTTTTTGATGGCACATTCCCTTTAAGGCTCAGAGGTAGGTGATACGAAGGTGTAGAGACTCAGCATTCCTCTGCAAAGTCTTAATTAGTAATCGCTGTTTTAATTTGTATTTCATAAATCAATAGTACACATGAAAATGAGCAATTTTGCAACATATCTTATGAGAGAAATTAACTTCTTTCTCTGACAACATTGGTCATTATCAAAATTCTCATTTCTGAGGTAAAATCTGTATTCAGTGAAGACTTTCCCATTACTGAGATAGAAGATGGCAGGTGCTGCTGGTAGGATTGTATCTAGTTAGGAGAATAGTGGAGCTCAGCCTCTAGCTCCTCCCTCCTTCCATCTATATAGAATTGTATCTGTGTTCTCTCTTAAGATATATTACAAAATTTCCTATTTTCATGTGTACTATTTATTCATGAAATAAAAATTAAAACAACAATTACTATTTAAAACAGTTTTTGGTTTCCAGGAAAGTTGTGTCCACAGAAATATACTGCTTTACTTATCCTCACCAGGTGGTCCAGTGATGATTCTCTGCAGCTGCTCCCAGCATCTGTTGCTCTTTGCAGGGCTGACTACAGATAGACTTGGAGGCAGTAAATTAATTAGCTCAAAAGCTCTACCCGTGTAGACTGCACAAGCCATTGAATTCACTAATTGGTTGCAGTTCTGTCATTGTGATTAGTGAAGGACGGACCCTTTGCTTGTTCTGGTCCATCAGGTTTGGTAGAACTTTTAAAAAGTTTGGTTTGGGCACCAGAATGGTACCCAAACTTGAATCCAAACCCAAATAGTGTGTTTTCCACTGTAGGACACTGGGAAAAACACCAGCTTTAATTGGCAGCAACGTTATCTGTTAACAACCTTCATAGCGCTGTGGTTCCGACGTTACTAACAAATGACAGTGTATGAGCCAACAGGTGGTGAAAATTTTACCACTGGTCACAGGCGTCGGCTGATGAGAGTACTACTTATCATCGTACGCCTGTGCATTCACCAGCAGGTGCCTGTCCATTTACTTAAATAAGTAAAACAAAAAAAATAGAGTGGGGTCCCCTCTGTTCTTGATATCCAGCGCAGGCAAAACCGAGAGCTGCTTGCAGCATCCCTTCCACTGTCTGCTTTATCTTAGCTCGTTATCAAAAATAGAGGGGTTGCCTTGTTTTTGCTTTTTTTTTTATAAATAATTTTAAAAAACTGGTGTGGCGTCCCTTCACTTTTGTCAGCCAGCCATGCTAAAGCAGACAGCTTGGGGCTGGTATTCTCAAACAGGGAAGGGGCCATGGATATTGTCCCTCTCCAGCCTAAAAATAGTAGCCTGTGGCCACCCCAGAAAAGGTGCATACAATAGATACCCCAATACCAGTGCTTTGCCCGACTCTTCCCACTTGCACTGGTGTGGTGTCAAGTGGGGTGATAATTTTGGGAGTTGATATCAGCTGTTTTATGTTTGCTGACATCAAGCCCATGGGTTAGTAATGGAGAGGTATCCACACTGTGCCCACACAGTAAAGCTTTGAAGCACTTCAAAAAGCTTTGTTTGGGCTGCCAAACCTGCACGGCAATACGGACTTCCTGGAGAAGTCCGTGTTCAGGGTAAGTGTACAGACACTAAGCATTTGGTACAGACCCGTAACTTTACATTTCTGGTTTGCCCATCTCTAGTGATGTCAGAGCTGCAGACAACAGCAGCAGAGAGCAGGTAGGTGATTGAAGGGAACCTTTCTCAAAAAAACACTAATAATCTGCAGATAAGGGGTTAATGTGCTGGTTAATAGCATTCTAAAGCCATGCGTCCGCCACAGTGAGTTCCCAGCAGCTGGGAGGAAATAAACTTTATTCCTAACGGCAGCCTCTGACTTTCAGTCATAGAGGTGAGACTGTAGCAGCTTCAGTCACCGCTCAGTGCACAGTGAGAGACGGCTGTAACCACACCTCACACTTACAGCCAAGTTAGCAGAGCATCAATGCTGAAGGATGCAGTCGAATAGCTATATGCAGTACCTAACTTGGACTGAAATTCAGCTCTCATTTTTGAAACTACATGAGACCACTTGCTGGATGGCGAAATGTGAAACATGTACATGCACCTGTTGGTTAGGTGAAAAGGGTATATCACATATACAGAATACAAACAGTCACAAAATAATCTCTAAAGTCTCCAACTAATGCAATTATTCCAATATAGCCACCACAATATTTATTAGACAATAATACTGCTATGCAAGATAAATTATTCCAGCACCCAAAGAAACAGGGCCGGCTCCAGGTTTTTATGGGCCCCGGGCGAAAGAGTCTCAATGGGCCCCCTTAACACAGACCACGATCCATGATGCACAGATACTGCAGAGAAATATGGGTATAGCACAACACCAAACATTTCTTTTCTTCCATTACATGACTGATACCTATTGTAAATTGTACAATAGCTCAAAAACCACCAAATCCTCACAGCGCACAGTACAGACTGGACAGTACAGTCCTCCATACAATATTATGGGCACCACATATTCTCCCCCTCATCATCCATATAATACCCCATGCAGGATGTCACCCTGCCATCCCCCATATAATGCTCCATACAGAATACTGGACCCAATATAATGCTCCATACAGAATACTGGACCACATATAATGCTCCATACAAAATATGGAGCTCTCCTCTACACTGTGCTGCGTTCTGCACTGTTACGGCTCAGGAAAGGGCGCTGTGGAAAGACTCCCCATTATCATCATCATTGCCTGCCAATTATCATCATCATTGTCTCCCCTCATCATCATTGCTGCCCATAATCATCATCATTGCCTCCCTATCATCATCATTGCCTCCCCATTAATATCATTATCGTCATTGCCTTCCCATTATGATTGCCTCCCCATCATCATCATTATCATTGCCTCCCCATTAATATCATCATCATTGCCTTCCCATTATCATTGCCTCCCCATCATCATCATTATCATTGCCTCCCCATTAATATCATCATCATCATTGCCTTCCCATTATCATTGCCTCCCTATCATCATCATTGCCTCCCCATTAATATCATCATCAATCATTGCCTCCCCATTATCATTGCCTCCCCATCATCATCATTATCATTGCCTCCCCATTAATATCATCAACATCATTGCCTTCCCATTATCATTGCCTCCCCATCATCATCATCATCGCCTCCTCACCACCATCACTTGCTCCCCCCAGGGCCCCCACCACCATCACACATACAGCACCGCAGGCAGCACTCTCTCACATACACACAGGCAGGCACACACACACACGCCTCACCTGTCCGGCGTCCGCGCGCTCTCTGCCACAGCCGGCCGCTGAATGATGACGTCATTCAGCTGCGCTGCTGTGAGAGAGGAAGTGCCAGTGCAGGCGCCCCCTGGAGCTCGGAGTGGGACTCCCCACCTGCTCAGGGCCCCGGCACTTGCCCGGGTGTGCCGGGTGCTGACGCCGGCCTTGCTAAGAACACATACAAGACACCCACATTGATCAGCTGTTATGAGCCCCAGGGGCTACATGTGGAACAGATTTGCACTGTGCATCTTCAATCAATGTGTGTGTAATGGTCTCTGCAGACCAGCTCCTATTCTCTAGACTCCATGTAGCAGTAGTGTCACCTGCTTATTTCCCGTTTAGTAATGTTTACCCATCTGTGCCTCCATATTGTAATAGTGCCCTTCTTTGTCTCCATATTATAATTCCCCTGTATGCCTTGGCAAAACAGAAAAAAAGTAAACAAAAGTATCTTACCTCCACCGCATGACAAACCATGATAGTTTCTTCTATCTGCACCTTGGAAAAGATGGCACAACGAAATGAGTCACCATGCTGACTGACATGTCTGCCGTAACTCTGACTGCAGGCTTGAGGCTGCCAGAGTCTCCAACTTTTGTTCTTAGGTGCTTTAAGATACGCTTCTGCAAAAAATATAAAGTGTAAGAAATTCTTCACATGAAGGGCAGTTATTGCCCACCTCGCCCATTCCTACAAATTTCAATCCAAAACTATTTGCGATCTGGCTCCAACAGAATGTCTTATTTGTTAGACACTGGGTTTATAAAGCCCATCCTCCTTTCCTGTCACTTCTTCACCTTAAGCCAAAAGTTGGAAAAAGAGCTGGAAGAATTGTAGACACTGGTCCTTTCAGAAAAATCCTCTAGAAAATCATGCTTTTGCTTTCATTATGATATAAAACCTTTAAAGCCTTCTCTGTGGGTGCATCTGGTTGTTTTCACTTCAATATGGTGTAGTGCCTCCACCCGAATCTTGCTAGGGATCTCTAGGGAAATGCAGGAGGGTCTTCCTATTCTGCCAGGGGTGGACTTGGGAAGCGCCGTACACACTGACAAGAGATGAGATTGCCAAAACAAAACAATTTTATTTACAGTGGTGTGCAAAATTATTCACCTCCCTTTGCATTTTTCGTGATTTGCGACTTCACAACCTGGAATTTCACAGATTTTTGAGGTCTGCATCAGTTCATGTAAAGAACAAACATACAACTGTGAACATTTGGTTTTCTTTTTATTGTGAAGCAAACAACAAATAGGACAAAATAACTGAAAACTTAAGTGTGCATTACTATTCACCCCCTAAAGAACGTACTTTGTAGAGCCTTCTTTTTCAGCAATTACAGCTGCAAACTTTTGAATAAGGTTGAGTTTCCACGTCTGGAAATCCTGTGTTTGCGCTTCGCTCCAAGCGCCAAACACGCGCTCCATGTCAGCATTATGGGGGATTTCTCCTCTATGGACACGAGGTGCAATACTTAAAGGACTCCGCGTACTTTAACGCAGATTCTCGGTATTGCGGCGACGTGCGTGCACATATTACAGGCTATGTAGCCCTGCGTCTTCGAGTTTCGAGTGTCTGAACACCTCCGAAATCGCCAGAAACGGCTTGACAGGTTTGCTTTAAGCGTATGTTCCAGTGAATACCTAGTTCTATGGCTTTCAATTTACCAATCAATTTTCCATTCCAAGGCAAACGTCATCTCTTCAAGTAGGTGGTTTCTGATGACACAATCTTACTGACACAGATCTCAGTTATTACAGTGCATGATAGGCACTCAAAAATTTACTGTTTACGCTAAACAACTTGATGTTGCTTTGCAGTATGCTCATCATGGCTGTGAATTTGAACATCCGTCCAATCTCAATCACGACAGACTAACAGTTCTCAAAACCTGATTTCCCACACTTCCTCACTTGGACCATTTTTCCTGTCCCTGTTGCTAAGAAACATCCCCACAGCATGACGTTGCCACCACTATGTTTTACTGTGAGGATGTGTTCTTGGGGTGATGAGCTGTGTTGGTTTGGTGCAGCCAAAAAGTTCAATTTAGGACAACAGCACCTTCCTCCATATATTTGGGGAGTCTCCCACATGTATTTTGGCAAGGTCAAAATGAGCCTTACAATTTTTCATATGTAAGTAATGTTTCTGCCAATTCTTCAATAAAAGCCACCATTATGGAGTGTATGGTTTATTGTGGTCATGTGGACAGATAATCCATTTTCTGCTTGGGAACTCTCCAGCTCCTACATTGTGACCTTTGGCCTCTGTGCCGCTTCTCTGATTAATGCCCTTCTAACCCGGGCTGAGAGTTTTAGTGGGCGGCCCTCTCTTGGCAGGTTTGTTGTGGTACCATGTTCTTTCCATTTGATGATAATGGATTGGATGGTTCTCCAGGGGATCATCAGAGATCAGGGATATTTTTTTTCTACTTCACCATCTCCAATCTGTTGGCCACAGAAATACTGTTTTTCCGCCTGGTGGCTACAGATGGTTTCAGAATGTTGATGGCAGTCCCCCAGTCGCCATTACTTCTCTAAGAAAGCTGTACCTGCGCTACAACAGCATGTAGCAGACAACATCACCCGTTCCCTGAAAAAAATCTTTAATCTGTCAGGGTGCATTTCTCCACTCATACTTGGACGAGCAATCCAGGGTGTTACATCTCACTGAGTAGGCACTGGTTGACTCTGATGGCTATGGGGGAAGATGGTCAAGTAGCTGCTCCACAACTCTTTGAATCCCCAAGGCTTGCAGGACAAACCTCTGTATCTAACAGTTCCCCCATGGCTTCTGACTCCACCTCCTCTAGGGCCTGCACGTGTGACTTCAACCTCTCCCTTAAATCAGACACGCATTCCAACACTGCAGATAGAATGCCCCACACTTCCGTACTGCACAGCCAGGGCTCATCGCAATCATGCAGTGTTCAAATTATTATGCCTTGGAGATCGCAGTCACACAGCTCAGTAGTTGTGTATAGCTATCCAGGCTGAGTTAGAGAAATGGCTGTCTCCATTAAACCTGGAGCCAGGGAAGTCCTTGTGTGATAACAGTGCAAACCTGGTGGTAACCCTACACCGGAGCAACCTAACACACGTGCCTTGCATGGCTCACGTCCTCAACCTGGAGGGCAATTTCTCTGCCACTGTCAATGCCAGGATGCAGAGCTGCAAAAAGTACGGTCGCTGTGTGCTCACTTCTGCCAACGGCACCTCACAGGTCATCGACTTGCATCGCTACAGAGGTCTATCGGTCTACCAGTTAAGACTTTGATTTGCGATGTTCTGACATGGTGGAATTCCACTTTGTTCATATTGCAGCGATTGGTGTAGTATATCTTTTTGCATAGCCTGGGCCAATGCAGTATGGATGTGGTGAAAATGCCGCTTGCGGAGTGGACACAGATGAAGGACCTCTGCACCCTTAACACAGTTTTAACATGGCTACTAAGATGGTTCATGCTCACAGTGCAGTCATCAGCATAACTATTCCGATCATCTACATGCTGGGGCACACTTTGAATAGTCTGCGGGAGAAGGTGGTGGTCACAGAGGAAGAGGTAGAAGCTGAGGAGGATGCAGAGGAAATAACAATATCTCAAGTTTCTGGACTGTTGTCGCACAGGCGGGAGCCATGGGAAGGTGGCTTACAGTGATCAAGAGGTGCTTATGGAACCAGACAAACTGTTATTGAAGGTTCAGGAGCTGAAAACCAAATGGAGGAGGAAGAGATGATGGACGCGCAACAGTCAGGAGATGAAGAGGATAATGATCACCTCTCTATTGTCCGTGGTTAGCGGTTGGGGACGGAGGAAGTAACCTTAAGTGTTACCCTGCTACCAACACACCATGGGCTGGGAAGCGCCTGACACATGAGAGCCTTCTTGCTGTACTATTTGCAACATGATGGTCGTATTCTGCCATCTTCTATCTCAGTAATGGGAAAGTCTTCACTGAATACAGATTTTACCTCAGAAATGAGAATTTTGATAATGACCAATGTTGTCAGAGAAAGAAGTTAATTTCTCTCATAAGATATGTTGCAAAATTGCTCATTTTCATGTGTACTATCGATTTATGAAATACAAATTAAAACAGCGATTACTAATTAAGACTTTGCAGAGGAATGCAGAGTATCTACACCTTCGTATCACCTACCTCTGAGCCTTAAAGGGAATGTGCCATCAAAAAAATATTTTTTTTCTTCAAAATCAGATCTAAATAATATGTTATTGTTATCAGTGCAATGTTTGCTCTGTCTGAAAACATTTCAAGATTAGAAATATAACTTTTTAAAAAAATATCTAGAGATTTATCACTAGGGGAGCATCTTCCTTTCTAGACATCAATCTGCCATAGTAAAACTTACTAGGATTAAGTTAGCTGTAAAATATGGGCAGTAACTTGTGATATCACTATTTTTCTTCCCCTTTGGAACACCCAAAAGTGGAGTATGAATAATAAATACAGGAATCAGAGTGCAGAGCCATTTTGTTGGGGACTGCACTGTGATCTGGCTGTGAATCTGATGCAGAGGAGCAGTGAAGACGCTGCACATATCAGTGGAGCAGCAGGAGATCAGGACAGGATACAGGACGGGCAGGGAGCAGGTCGTTGGGTCTTTTACAAAGAGCAGGGAGCAGCTGCTAGGGTCTTTTTCAACAGCAGCTCGTCGGGTCTCCAGGAGCTCATCCTGTATCCTGTCCTGATCTCCTGCAGTTCCAACGGTATGTGCAGCAGGAACATCCAAGAACTGTTATGCCGGAAGTGAACAGTACAGCATCCGGCATAACAGGGCTTGCAATAGAGTGTAAATGGAGCTAAAAGGATAGCGCTGGGCTCTAATAAAATGGTGCCTTGCCACCCCTACTGCTGTGAATTGAGCTGCCCACAGAGGCGTGCCCAGTTCACAGCTCATGATAGAGATAGGGTCGGCAACAGACCGCTGTCTCCTATGCCCAAGGACTGCCGTATTGGAGGACGGAAAGTGTCGTTCAGCAGCCATAACAGACCTGCAAGGTAAAATGGCAGCCCCCAGTGGCTGCATTAAAATGGTAAAAAAAAGATAAGACAATTTTCTTTTTTACATTAAATTATCAAAAAACACGGCACCTTCCCTTTAATACATAGATGTGTTTGGGGCATCATCATCATTGCCTTCCCATTATCATTGCCTCCCTATCATCATCATTGCCTCCCCATTAATATCATCATCATCATTGCCTCCCCATTATCATTGCCTCCCCATCATCATCATTATCATTGCCTCCCCATTAATATCATCATCATCATTGCCTTCCCATTATCATTGCCTCCCCATCATCATCATCATCGCCTCCTCACCACCATCACTTGCTCCCCCCAGGGCCCCCACCACCATCACACATACAGCACCGCAGGCAGCACTCTCTCACATACACACAGGCAGGCACACACACACACGCCTCACCTGTCCGGCGTCCGCGCGCTCTCTGCCACAGCCGGCCGCTGAATGATGACGTCATTCAGCTGCGCTGCTGTGAGAGAGGAAGTGCCGGTGCAGGCGCCCCCTGGAGCTCGGAGTGGGCCCCCCGCCTGCTCAGGGCCCCGGCACTTGCCCGGGTGTGTCGGGTGCTGACGCAGGCCCTGCTAAGAACACATACAAGACACCCACATTGATCAGCTGTTATGAGCTCCAGGGGCTACATGTGGAACAGATTTGCACTGTGCATCTTCAATCAATGTGTGTGTAATGGTCTCTGCAGACCAGCTCCTATTCTCTAGACTCCATGTAGCAGTAGTGTCACCTGCTTATTTCCCGTATAGTAATGTTTAACCATCTGTGCCTCCATATTGTAATAGTGCCCTTCTTTGTCTCCATATTATAATTCCCCCTGTATGCCTTGGCAAAAAAGAAAAAAAGTAAACAAAAGTATCTTACCTCCATCGCATGACAAACCATGATAGTTTCTTCTATCTGCACCTTGGAAAAGATGGCACAACGAAATGAGTCACCATGCTGACTGACATGTCTGCCGTAACTCTGACTGCAGGCTTGAGGCTGCCAGAGTCTCCAACTTTTGTTCTTAGGTGCTTTAAGATACGCTTCTGCAAAAAATATAAAGTGTAAGAAATTCTTCACATGAAGGGCAGTTATTGCCCACCTCGCCCATTCCTACAAATTTCAATCCAAAACTATTTGCGATCTGGCTCCAAAAGAATGTCTTATTTGTTAGACACTGGGTTTATAAAGCCCATCCTCCTTTCCTGTCACTTCTTCACCTTCAGCCAAAAGTTGGAAAAAGAGCAGGAAGAATTGTAGACACTGGTCCTTTCAGAAAAATCCTCTAGAAAATCATGCTTTTGCTTTCATTATGATATAAAACCTTTAAAGCCTTCTCTGTGGGTGCATCTGGTTGTTTTCACTTCAATATGGTGTAGTGCCTCCACCCGAATCTTGCTAGGGATCTCTAGGGAAATGCAGGAGGGTCTTCCTATTCTGCCAGGGGTGGACTTGGGAAGCGCCGTACACACTGACAAGAGATGAGATTGCCAAAACAAAACAATTTTATTTACAGTGGTGTGCAAAATTATTCACCTCCCTTTGCATTTTTCGTGATTTGTGACTTCACAACCTGGAATTTCACAGATTTTTGAGGTCTGCATCAGTTCATGTAAAGAACAAACATACAACTGTGAACATTTGGTTTTCTTTTTATTGTGAAGCAAACAACAAATAGGACAAAATAACTGAAAACTTAAGTGTGCATTACTATTCACCCCTAAAGAACGTACTTTGTAGAGCCTTCTTTTTCAGCAATTACAGCTGCAAGCCTTTTGAATAAGTCTCTATGAGCTTTCCACATCTTACCAATCCAATTTTTTCCCATTCCTCAAGGCAAAACTGCTCCATCTCCTTCAAGTTAGGTGGTTTTCTCTGATGGACAGCAATCTTTAAGCCTGACAACAGATTCTCAGTTATTTTACAGTCTGGGCATTGATTAGGCCACTCCAAAAAATTTACATGCTTACGCTTAAACAACTCAATGTTGCTTTAGCAGTATGCTTCAGTTCATTGGCTTGTTGAAATTTGAACATCCGTCCAAGTCTCAAATCACTGACAGACTGAAACAGGTTTTGCTCAAAAATATCCCTGTATTTCACACCATCCATCTTCCCCTCAACTTGGACCATTTTTCCTGTCCCTGTTGCTAAAAAACATCCCCACAGCATGACGTTGCCACCACTATGTTTTACTGTGAGGATGTGTTCTTGGGGTGATGAGCTGTGTTGGTTTGGTGCAGCCAAAAAGTTCAATTTAGGACAACAGCACCTTCCTCCATATATTTGGGGAGTCTCCCACATGTATTTTGGCAAGGTCAAAATGAGCCTTACAATTTTTCATATGTAAGTAATGTTTCTGCCAATTCTTCAATAAAAGCCACCATTATGGAGTGTATGGTTTATTGTGGTCATGTGGACAGATAATCCATTTTCTGCTTGGGAACTCTCCAGCTCCTACTTTGTGACCTTTGGCCTCTGTGCCGCTTCTCTGATTAATGCCCTTCTAACCCGGGCTGAGAGTTTTAGTGGGCGGCCCTCTCTTGGCAGGTTTGTTGTGGTACCATGTTCTTTCCATTTGATGATAATGGATTGGATGGTTCTCCAGGGGATCATCAGAGATCAGGGATATTTTTTTTCTACTTCACCATCTCCAATCTGTTGGCCACAGAAATGCTGTTTTTCTGCCTGGTGGCTACAGATGGTTTTAGAATGTTGATGGCAGTCCCCCAGTCGCCATTACTTCTCTAAGAAAGCTGTGCCTGCGCTACAACAGCATGTAGCAGACAACATCACCCGTTCCCTGAAAAAAATCTTTAATCTGTCAGGGTGCATTTCTCCACTCATACTTGGACGAGCAATCCAGGGTGTTACATCTCACTGAGTAGGCACTGGTTGACTCTGATGGCTATGGGGGAAGATGGCCAAGTAGCTGCTCCACAACTCTTTGAATCCCCAAGGCTTGCAGGACAAACCTCTGTATCTAACAGTTCCCCCATGGCTTCTGACTCCACCTCCTCTAGGGCCTGCACGTGTGACTTCAACCTCTCCCTTAACTCAGACACACATTCCAACACTGCAGATAGAATGCCCCACACTTCCGTACTGCACAGCCAGGGCTCAACGCAATCATGCAGTGTTCAAATTATTATGCCTTGGAGATCGCAGTCACACAGCTCAGTAGTTGTGTATAGCTATCCAGGCTGAGTTAGAGAAATGGCTGTCTCCATTAAACCTGGAGCCAGGGAAGTCCTTGTGTGATAACAGTGCAAACCTGGTGGTAACCCTACACCGGAGCAACCTAACACACGTGCCTTGCATGGCTCACGTCCTCAACCTGGAGGGCAATTTCTCTGCCACTGTCAATGCCAGGATGCAGAGCTGCAAAAAGTATGGTCGCTGTGTGCTCACTTCCGCCAACGGCACCCCACAGGTCATCGACTTGCATCGCTACAGAGGTCTATCGGTCTACCAGTTAAGACTTTGATTTGCGATGTTCTGACATGGTGGAATTCCACTTTGTTCATATTGCAGCGATTGGTGTAGTATATCTTTTTGCATAGCCTGGGCCAATGCAGTATGGATGTGGTGAAAATCCCGCTTGCGGAGTGGACACAGATGAAGGACCTCTGCACCCTTAACACAGTTTTAAAATGGCTACTAAGATGGTTCATGCTCACAGTGCAGTCATCAGCATAACTATTCCGATCATCTACATGCTGGGGCACACTTTGAATAGTCTTCGGGAGAAGGTGGTGGTCACAGAGGAAGAGATAGAAGCTGAGGAGGATGTAGAGGAAATAACAATATCTCAAGTTTCTGGACTGTTGTCGCACAGGCGGGAGCCATGGGAAGGTGGCTTACAGTGATCAAGAGGTGCTTATGGAACCAGACAAACTGTTATTGAAGGTTCAGGAGCTGAAAACCAAATGGAGGAGGAAGAGATGATGGACGCGCAACAGTCAGGAGATGAAGAGGATAATGATCACCTCTCTATTGTCCGTGGTTAGCGGTTGGGGACGGAGGAAGTAACCTTAAGTGTTACCCTGCTACCAACACACCATGGGCTGGGAAGCGCCTGACACATGACAGCCTTCTTGCTGTACTATTTGCAACATGATGCTCATATTCTTAGGGTTAGAAATAGTGCTGACTACTAGGTTGCAACTCTGTTAGATCCACGGTACACTAGTAAAGTTAGCCAGATGCTTCCCCTGGAACCCTGTGCACCAGCAGAACAGAGTACAAGTCTGACACCTTGTGAAAGACTAGAGAGGATGGTGCATGAGTATCTGAAGCTCAGCATCAATGCTATTGGGGGGGAAATTGGACCCTTTTGAATTTTGGTCTTCAAAAATGGAAGAGTGGCCTGAGCTCGTCTGTCACGCCTTGGAGGTTTTGTCCTGCCCGACAGCCAGATCTCATCAGCTGTCATGTGCCCATAACAGCTGCGGATGGATCGTGATCCACCTGCATGTTAAATGCCCCTGTCAGTCTCTGACAGGGGCATTTAACATGCACGTGCAGGAAGCGTTTGCAAACCACGTCCATCAGCACCCGTGTCACATGACCACAGGTTGCCGATGGGTTGGCATGACAACCCAAGGTCTGCAGAAGATCCATAGCCAGATAACTATGAGCGGGTTGCCGATGGGTTGGCATGACAACGCGGGATCTGCAGGAGTTTCCTGTGGTTGACACAGCCCAACAGGAAATGAGCATTTCTGCTACACAGAGAAGGGCTGAAGCCCTGCTCTGTGAAGCACAAGCGATCAGATGATTGCAGCTTCAAGTCTCCCATTGAGACTATTGAAGCAGGTAAAAAGTGAAAAAAGT
Source organism: Oophaga sylvatica (assembly GCA_033576555.1). Lineage (NCBI taxonomy): Eukaryota > Metazoa > Chordata > Amphibia > Anura > Dendrobatidae > Oophaga > Oophaga sylvatica. Next base: position 546,676,340 of record JARQOD010000002.1, read on the forward strand.
GTTTAAAAATATTAAAAAAATCTAAATGTTTAAATCACCCCCCATTTGCCCATTCAAAATAAAACAATGAAGAAAAATTAAAAAAAACACATATTCAGTGAAGCCGCATTCAGAATCGCCAGATCTATCAGTATATAAAAAGAATCTGATTGGTAAACGGTGTAACGCAAAAAAAATTAAAACGCCAGAGTTATGTTTTTTGGGGCACCGCAACATTGCATTAAAATGCAATAAAGGGCAATCAAAAGATCAAAGCTACATCAAAATGATATCAATAAAAACATCAACTTGGCACACAAAAAATAAGCCAGATCACAAAAATGGAGATGCTACGGGTCTTGGAAAATGTAAACTTTTTTTTTTACAAACTTTGGATTTTTATTTCACCACTTAAATAAAAAAGAACCTACACATGTTTGGTATCTTCAAACTCATAATGACCAGGAGAATCATAATCGCTGGCCAGTTTTACCATTTAGTGAACATGGTAAAAAAAAAAAATAAACAATTATAGAATTGCTCTTTTTTGCAATTTCACTGCACTTTGAATTTTTTTCCCGTTTTCCAGTACACTATTTGGTAAAACCAATCATGTCATTTAAAAGTACAACAAGTGCTCATATGACCATAATGACAGAATAAAAAAAAGTTATAGCTCTGGGAAGAAGGGAAGCAAAAAAATGGAAATGCAAAAATGGAAATACCCTGGACCTTAAAGGGTTAATAATAGTTGTCTGTCATAAAAAAAGATTAAAGGGGAGTTAAAAATATGATTGCTCCTCACATTGTGAGAAACAGGTGTTGAATGGATCAGTTTTACATGTGAATAAATGATAATAGTATGGAGTAGAATCAAAGCAATCATAGCAAGTTATGTGATGAAAGGCTTGATCTTAAAGAAAGAAGCAGAGTTGCCAAGATTAAGCAAGTTCTTACTAGAAGGTCAAAAGAATGGCTTTGACGGTTCAAGTAATAATAGCACTTTTCCAGCTCCTGGAAGCATCATTCATTGTTGTCATGGTTACTAAGAGCAAATCATTATACAAAATGGACATTAATGCAATTTATCTTCTTGGTTTTATGCCCTTTTAACTTTATTTTTTTTTTTTTGTGCAGTTTGTGCTAAATCACAATTTAGCCTTAAGAGCTATTGTGTCATAAATGGCAGCAAATCAGATGCCAGCTATCAGCTTTTAAACTAGAATGAAACTCTGAGCAAATGTTCATCACTGGTACAGCTGATATTAAGTATTGAGGTAATTTAACTTACTGTACTATGTCTTTCACTCTGGTCTCAAATGGAAGTTTCCATGGAGCCTTGCATACAACAGGTCCTTAACACCACAGGAAATGTCAAAATGGTTTCTTTTTCTGAACAGGAAAAGTTGCGAAAACAACTTTCCTTTTAGGATGTTGCTCGATGGTCTGCCTATTGGCTGATAATTCACCTCACCAACATGCTGACTCCCCACCTCTGATTAGACTAGGCCTATAATTCTTACGATACCAGCACATTTCTTCTCAGTTGTAGCTACTTAGTACTTGGATTTGAAAGCACAAATAATTATCTAAGAGCAAATAACATTATTTATATATACATAGAGTTGGACTAGGCTGCCTAGGGCCACCAGTGGAATTGACTCTAGGGGCCCACACTAGAGCTACCATAAATGGCTTTTTCTTTTGTTCATTTTTTGGCCTCTCTCACTAAAACATGTACCTTTTAGCAAACTATACAGTGTCCAAAAGAGAACTGTATTGTGCACTGCACTATATCAAAGTGTTTCTTGTTAATCCTTTTACCCCCAAGGGTTGTTTGCACGTTAATAACTGGGCCAATTTTTACAATTCATTTCTGACCACTGTCCCTTTATGAGGTAGTAACTCTGGAATGCTTCCATGGATCCTGGTGATTCTGACATTGTTTTCTCATGACATATTGTACTTCATGTTAGTGGTAAAAATGTCTTTGAAATAACTTACGTTTATTTATGAAAAAAACAGAAATTTAGTGAAAATTTCGCAATTTTTCAACTTTGAATTTTCAAGCTCTTAAATCACACAGATATGGCACACAAAATACTTAATAAGTAACATTTCCCACATATCAACTTTACATCAGCACAATTTTGAACCAAAATTTTTTTTCTTACGAAGTTATAAAGGTTAAAAGTTAATCAGCGATTTCTCATTTTTACAACACCAATTTTTTTGGGGGACCACATCACATTTGAAGTCACTTTGAGGGGTCTATATGATAGAAAATACCCAAAAAAGATACCATTCTAAAAGCTGCACCCCTCAAGGTGCTCAAAACCACATTCAAGAAGTTTATTAACCCTTCAGGTGCTTCACAGGAATTTTTTGAATGTTTTAAAAAAATGAACATATAACTTTTTTTCACAAAAAATTTTTTTCAGGCTCAATTTATTTTATTTTCCATAGGGTAACAGGAGAATTTGGGCCCCAAAAGTTATTGTGCAATTTGTCCTGAGTACGCTGATACCACATATGTGGGGGAACCACTGTTTCGGCACACGGCAGAGCACGGAAGGGAAGGAGCGCCGTTTGACTTTTTCAATGCAAAATTGGCTGGAATTGAGATCGGACGCCATGTCGCGTTTGGAGAGCCCCTGATGTACCTAAACAGTGGAAACCCCTCAATTATAACTCCAACCCTAACCCCAACACACCTCTAACCCTAATGCCAACCCTAATCCTAGCACTAACCCTAGCCCTAACCCTAATCCCAACCCTTACCTTAACCATAACGCTAACCCTAACCTTAATGGGAAAATAGAAGTAAATAAATTTTTTTTTGAATTTTATTATTTTTCACTAACTAACGAGGTAATAAAGGGGGTTTGATTTACTATTTATAGCGGGTTTTTATAGCGGGTTTTTATGATTGGCAGCTGTCACACACTAAAAGACGCTTTTTATTGCAAAAAAGTTTTTGCATCACTACATTTTGAGAGCTATCATTTTTTCCATATTTTGGCCCACAGAGTTATGTGAGGTCTTATTTTTTGCGGGACAAATTGACATTTTTATTGGTACCATTTTCGGGCACATGACTTTTTTGATCGCTTTTTTTACGATTTTTGGGAGGCAAAATGAACAAAAACCAGCAATTCATGAATTACATTTGGGGGGGCCTTTATACCGTTCAGCGTGTGGTAAAATTGATAAAGCGGGTTTATTCTTCGGGTCAGTACGATGACAGCGATACCTCATTTATATCTTTTTTTATGTTTTGGCGCTCTTATACCATGAAAACAATTTTATATAAAAAATAATTATTTTTGCATCACTTTATTCTGCGAGCTATAACTTTTTTATTTTTTTGCTGATGACGCTTTATGGTAGCTCGTTTTTTGCAGGACAAGATGACGTTTTCAGTGGTATCATGTTTATTTATATCCATCTTTTTGATCGCGCGTTATTCCACTTTTTGTTCGGAGGTATGATCATAAAGCATTGTTTTTTTGCCTTGTTTTTTTTTTAAGGGGTTCACTAAAGAGGTTACCTGGTGGGACAGTTTTATAGGGCTGGTCCTTACAGGCGCGGTGATACTAAATATGTGAACTTTTATTGTTTTTTTTATTTACATAAAGAAATGAATTTATTGGGGAAATTTTTTTTTCTTCATTTAGGATTTTTTTAATTATTTTTACACTTTTTTTTTTTATACATTTTTACTTTGTCCCTTTGTTGCCTGCTGAGAGCTGACACTGGGAAGCCACCTCCCTGCGGGACCCAGAAGGACCCCATGGCCATTTTGGATCCTGGGGCCTACGGGGAGGAAGTCCTTGGAACAACACGATCACATCGCGCTGTTCTGAGGGTCTCAGGGAAGCACACAGGGAGCCCTCTCCCTGCACGATGCTTCCCTATACCACCATACACTGCGATCATGTTTGATCGCAGTGTGCCGGGGGTTAATGTGCTGAGAGCAGTACGTGACCGCTCCTGGCACATAGTACTGGGTGTCAGCTGTGATAATCAGCTGACACCCGGCCGCGATCCGCTTCATTCCCTCTATGAGCGCAGCTGATCGCATATGACTTACTATCCCGTCCACAGTCATACAGGCTCGGGTCACCTACATGGGATAGTACTTCAGATGTCAGAAAAGGGTTAAGCAACTTACAATCAGTAATTTTTCTTACACATGGATATTACTTGCCCTGGGTAAACCACCCAGTGCCTCAGCAGCTTAAACAATATTCAAAGTCAAGCAAAATGTTATCCAGCATCTTCAAATGGAAAAGTTTACTAGAAAGAATCCACCTATGCCACCATCTATCCACCGTATAGGGTCTTTAGAAATTGACTTGGAAAATAACCTATAAGAGTCAATATATGGTGAGGTAAAGAATAATCACCCCAATATTTTTTTTCCATTTGGAGAATCTGGTGAACATTTGCTTCACTTAAGTCTGACATTTATCTATTTGTTTCTGTCTTTGCTATCATAGTGGTTGTGAAATCCGGCAGGCTTTTCTGTCTGAGAAGAGCAGGACAGATTTCACAGGATCCGCCTGATTCAGTTAGATGCTCCCATTGTCTATAATGGAGGCCACTCAGATCTGGCATTGGGCTTACAAAACGGCAGAACATCAAACCTCAGCATGCTGCTTCCTGTTTTCTTTGCTCGTGACCGGCCTCCTATTATAGTCAATGGGAAAGTCTGGCTGTATCAGGAAACTGCAACATCCCGTGATATCCATCTGACTCTTCCAAGACAGGAAAGCCTGTGTGAAAGTAGCCTTAAAGTGTGAATGACTTTTGATGCTGTAGGTTTAGATGCAACACCTTGTCCCTGTATCATCACTGCAGTAGCAAAACTACAACTCCCAGCAAGTCCTGAAGGTTTGACTCTGACAGGGAAGGCTGGGAGCTGTAATTTTCAGAGGTAAAAGCCATGCCTACCAACTTTTGAAGAACAGAAAGAGGAATAGATCATTTTAGCCACACCCCTGGCCACACCCTAAGCCATGGCCATTCATTATTTCTTTCTCCCCTGGCTGGAGGAGATAAGAAGGAGGAGTTAAAGAAAACCTGCTCTGGGCTTTTATTTTTTAAATGAACTTCAGGATGGTAGTGGAGCAGTCCGTTTCCTTCCCGGCCGGGTATTCCATATGGCCTACGGCCACAGGTTGCTTTTAAAAATCCCTGTAGCAAAGGGTTGGGTGCGTCAGTTTGGTTTTGCAAACGTGCAGAGCAGAAGGCTCTGCAGAGCTCCACCTGTGTGAGGCAACACAAGGCCAAGCCGAGCCAAAAGGACTGGCACCCCTCAGCGTACACGGCGGTCTAGTCGCCCAGAGCAAGCGGTCTCGGAGGTGGACAGTCTTGTTCCTGGATGCGATTCAGAGGTGGGCTGTCTTGTTCCCAGCTGTGATCCAGAGGTGGACTGTCCTGTTTCCCGGCTGCAATCCGAAGGATCATATTTACTTTCGGTTTTATAAGTACGTTGAACATTAAGAGACTCTGCTTTGAACTTTGCTGGGTCACTGCCTCATTACTGCACAGTGTGGATAGTGCCGTACTACTCTCTCTCTCTCTCTCTATATATATATATATATATATATATATTATATATTACATAAAATACAATAGTGTTTACAAAATTTTAAAAATACATTTGACCTAAAACTACATCAGATTTTCACACAAGTACTAAAAATAGATAAAGAAAACCAAGTGGAAAAAATGAGTAAAAAAGTAAATAGTAAGGTATATTTGGGATATCCCCATTTTATTTTTATTGTAGTTCATTTAATCTCTATTCTAAATGGAGACGATCGGTGACCTGTTTGAACTGTGATCTGGGAATAGCCTGTTTTATGGCTGTGGGATGGCAGCTATTAAAGTGCAGAGGACTACTACGGTGGGTGTATTTTATATGCAGATACGATGACAGAGTATTTCCTTTTTTAATGACAAGGGTGTATTGGCCAAAAACTGGATGGGAATATATTTTTTCTTCAAACACTACCATGTATCACGGGATTACAAATAACTTCCTGCCACATAGTTCACACAGCATCCATCACCACGTAACTTAGCAATGTCATTCTAAGGCGCTGTTATTCAAGAGCCTGCCATTATTTCATCAGCAATCCAGTGAGAATTATTCACAGTTGAATTTTTTTTTTACAGTATTTTCAGAGATAATACTACTTACCATACCATCTATCTGATGATAGTGAACATGATCAGGCCCTGTTCACATTGTTCCATAATAGTTTTATTAGACAAGAAACCAGATTCCCCTTTTTTTTTTTTTCTTTTTTGCTGTCTTTGGACTATATTACATATCACATGAAACACTGTGGGTGACCCTCTCAAATGTGCAACAGTTTTTGCCTTTGATAGCATGGCTATATATACATAAAGTTTTGATAGGCAATTATATTTACTCACTTATCTACAATATGGTAGTTACACTACATGTATGTTTCATACATTTACTCTTGAAAATGATCCAATATTATTATTATTATTATAATTATTATTCATTATTATAGCGCCATTTAATCCATGGCGCTTTACATGTGAGGTGGGGTATACATAATAAATACAAGTATAGTAATCTTAGACAATACAAGTTACGACTGGTACAGTAGGAGAGAGTACCCTGCCCGTGAGGGCTCACAATCTACAAGGGATGGGTGAGGATACAGTAGGTGAGGGTAGAGCTTGTCGTGCAGCGGTTTGGTGGATCTGTGGTTACTGCAGGTTGTAGGCTTGTCGGAAGAGGTGGGTCTTCAGGTTCTTTTTGAAGGTTTCCATGGTAGGCGAGAGTCTGATATGTTGTGGTAGAGAGTTCCAGAGTAGGGGGATGTGCGGGAGAAATCTTGTATGCGATTGTGGGAAGAGGAGATAAGAGGGGAGTAGAGAAGGAGATCTTGTGAGGATCAGAGGTTGCGTGCAGGTAGGTACTGGGAGACGAGGTCACAGATGTATGGAGGACACAGGTTGTGGATGGCTTTGTATGTCATGATTAGGGTATTGAACTGGAGTCTTTGTGTAATGGGGAGCCAATGCAGGGATTGACAGAGGGGAGAGGCCGGGGAATAGCGGGGGGACAGGTGGATTAGTCAGGCAGCAGAGTTTAGAATAGATTGGAGGGGTGCAAGAGTGTTAGAGAGGAGGCCACAGAGCAGGAGGTTGCAGTAGTCGAGGCGGCAGATGATGAGGGCAAGGACTAGGGTTTTTGCAGATTCTTGGTTGAGGAATGTACGGATACGTGAGACATTTTTGAGTTGAAGTCGGCAGGAGGTGGAGAGGGCTTGGATATGTGGTTTAAAAGAGAGATCAGTGTCAAGGATAACCCAGAAGCAGCGAGCTTGTGGGACTCGAGAGAGAGTGGGCAGTCATTTACATTAATTGATAGGTCCATTGGAGGGGTTGTGTGAGATGGGGGAAAGATGATGAATTCTGTTTTGTCCATATTAAGCTTTAGGAATCTAGCGGAGAAACAGGATGAAATAGCGGACAGACATTGAGGGATTCTGTTTAGTAAGGAGGTGATATCTGGTCCAGAGATGTAGATCTGTGTGTCATCAGCATAGAGGTGATATTCAAAGCCGTGAGATTCTATGAGCTGTCCAAGGCCGGAGGTGTAGATGGAGAAGAGCAGGGGCCCTAGGACTGAACCTTGCGGGACTCCCACAGATAGAGGGTGTGGTGAGGAGGTGGTGTGTGAGTGGGAGACGCTGAATGTCCAGTCTGTTAGGTATGACGCGATCCAAGATAGGGCCAAGCCTGTGATACTGTGGAGCCCAGCTGCGCTTGGAGTCACATTTCCCAGGAGGATGCACCAAAGGTAACACCCACAAGAGACCTGATATTCATTCACACAGCTTCACCAATCCCTAGAGCCACCAGAGGGAGCCTTTTTGAGAATATATAGGATGGTGAAGTCACAGCAGGGAGCTCAGATTAGATTAGCTGGGAGAGCAGAGAAGCTCAGCAGCCTAGCTGAGAGGAGTGTTGGAGAGTTAGCTCTAGGAGTGTGCACAGATCAGTGAGTCTGCATAGCCAAGTGCAGGTCGGAAGGAGAATCCTGATAGCTGCTTCAGACAGAGCTAAGAAAGAAAGAAAGAAAGAAAGAAAGAAAGAAAGAGAACAACGGTTATTGAAAGAACCTGAAGACTGCAGCTTTGAGTTTAGTTCAATGTGTGGAGGCTAGTACCAGTGGAGAGATAGCCACTCTAGCCTAGTCAGAACTGAGTCAACTGAGTGCAGTTCAGGAAGTAAGCGTGCCGACGCTTTGAGAGCGGTGAAGAGAGAGAAGAATCAGCTATCTACTGCTAGTGTGCTTATGTTAAAGGTCAGAGTAGGACGAAAGGCGAGTGGAGTAAGAAGAGAGTAACGGAGGTTGAAACAGCATTGATAGCTTATCTCTACTCTGAATAACCAGGACACTGGGTCCGAGCTTGCTAGAGTCTACACGACTAGTGAGAGATACCGGAGAACCTGCGGGACTTCAAGTCGCGGGGGCCCAGGAGTGCTGATACGTAACCGGGGTCAGGAAGACGGAGTCTAGCAGGGCCCTGCATACAGAGACACTGTTCTATCCAAGAGAAGGCCCCACCACAAAGTCAGCCGGGCGTATACATGAAGACAGAGTTAGACTTCGTTTCATACAGGTCAGAAACTCACACTACAGGAGTAAGGAGGCCCTACACCTACTCAGTGGAATACTGGACATGCATCCTCCACCCTGCCAGCATCCCGGGACGTGCCTGCAACTACATCAGTAAAGGTACAGAAAGAAACTTTTGTGTGTGTGTCTGCATTATTGCTCCTGTGGCTGAAAGCCCCTTCTCCGTCTTGCACCCCAACACCCCTGTTTACCCTGAGGGACCCAGTCTTGCCTGTGGAATACTTAACACCTTGCTGCCCAGTAACAACCCCTCAGTGGATCTACACAGCAGCGCTGGTCACCCTGACCAGGCACCACAGGTGGCGTCACAAATATCTTACAAACCATTTAATCCCCTGTAAATAACCCCCCTTTTTAGTGAGCACCCAGGGCCACGGACCGAGCTATGCTACCCATGACATCCCCCATTGAAGTGAACGGGCTCGGTGCGAAGTACCCCACAGGCCCTGGCGGGCGATTCAATACCAAGGGATGAGAGGGTTTGTAGTAATAGGGAATGGACCACTGTGTCAAAGGCAGAGGACAGGTCCAGGAGGAGGAGGACAGAGTAGTGTTGCTTGGCCTTGGCAGATAGTAGGTCATTGGTGACCTTAGTTAGGGCAGTTTCAGTGGAGTGGTGTGGCCGGAAGCCAGATTGTAGGTGGTTGAGGAGGGAGCAAGATGAGAGGTGGGAGAACAGTTCAAGATGGACGTGTTGCTCCAGTAGTTTTGAGGCATAGGGGAGAAGTGATATAGGGCGATAGCTAGATACAGAGGATGGGTCAAGAGAGGGCTTTTTGAGGATAGGTGTGATTGAGGCATGTTTAAAGCTAGAGGGGAAAACACCAGTATTGCATGTCTGTGAGAGCCAAAATGATATGAGCCTTTGCTTTCATTATCTGATGTCACCACCTTGTGCTGAAATAACTGTATCCAAACATTTCCAGCAATTGATATTTAGTACTGCACATAGTCCATTCTTCTCTGCAAAACAGCTTCAACTCTGTTATGTTGAAGGGTCTTTTCCCATAAATTTCTTATTTCAAGTCTTTCCACAATATTTTTATAGGATTGTGGTTAGAACTTTTACTTGCTATTCCAAAACCATTACTTTATTCTTGTTTAACCATTCTTTTGTGGAATGAATTGTGTGCTTTGTCTCATTGTCTTGCTGCATGATCATTTGTACCATGATACACTTCCACAAAGATGTGCTGTGAAGATTATACTTTGATAGACACATGTTATTTAAATATAACAGATTGCCTGGTTGATTGAAAACACCAGACTAATCAATCAAATTATCTGCTAATCTTAAAAGTTTCACATACTTTTGCCACTCACAGACGTGATATTGGATCATTTCCTAATTTAAAAATAACAACAATATATATATATATTATTATATATAATATATATACACACATATATATGTGTGTATATATATATATATATATATATATATGCATATATATATATATATGACTCTTTTGATTTGACTATCTTTCTCAGATTTTGGGACTTGTGTGAAACTCTGATTATCGCAAACATTTAAATACAACTGCAACTACTGCAGCCAATTAGCAGCCACTTATTGGCTGCATAATTTACCTGAAATACCTGAGACTGGCAGATGTCACCTGCACTTTGGTAATTTGCATTTAAAGTATTAGGCGGATCACAGATGCAAGAAACACGGCCGAGTCTTGCATGTGAATCCCCAGCACTGGCGTCGGCACTCGGGAGTGGAGCGAGCAGCTGCACGTATTTCTATGCAGACGCTCGCTCCACTCCCGAGTGCCGGCGCCATTGCTGGGAATTCACATGCGAGACTTGTGTGATCCCGGCCTTATAGTAAAATACTTTACAGTTCTGATAAGTTATATAAACCAAGCAAGTCGTTTCATGCTAAGCTGAAACACTGAGTAAGGTCACCAGATTAATCACAGTGGTCCATTACCCTAAATACATTACTGGTTTTGCTATAAATGCCTAAGGATAATGTCCCTAAATAATTCTATAAATCTTTTCTGTCAATTTTCAGGTTGCTTTATGCCTTTCTGCTTCACTTCCTGTGCCCTGGCAGTAGCTTTGCTGTCACAGCAAACACTTCCTTTCCAGTATCCTTTGCTCCCTAATGACTACATTTCCCATAGCCCTCATACAGGGATATAAGCCAGTTGTGAGCACAAACCCCTGCTTTAACTTGATCTAAACCAAACCCTCTTCACCACCAGTTTCACACATAGCCTTAGCATAACATCCTGTCCAGGACACTACTGCAGGCAACTCACTGATATAGTATATAGAAGTAACACAAAGCTCCAGAACACCAGCCCTGACAATAACATATATTCCCTCCTCACCCTCATTAACTAATCATGATCATGATCACTAATCAGTCTGTAACAAAATGAATGGATGATGAAAGAGATGTGAATGTATATATTCATTATAATATAGGAAAGATGTGTATCTTCGTACCGTGTTAGCCAGTAGATAGAAAAATATTTAGACTTTTAATGACAGTTCTGCTTCACGTCACTTGTCTTACCTATTGCATTATTCCTGTGTCCTTTTGTGTATATAAATATGTGATTCTTCAGATTTTGCATTAGTCTAGCCTGATGAAGAGACCTGAGTAGTCTCGAAAGCTTGCAATTTGTTACCATCTTTTCAGTTAGCCATTAAAAGGTATCAACCACTGAGGACTCTCAAGTCTAAATATTTTTCTATATTCATTATAGGCATGTACTGCATGGTAAAACCTACAAGAAACAAAATTAGCAAAAACCCTGCTGTAACTAAATAACTGAAAAGCAAAAGTGCATCTAAATAACAGATTTCTTAGTAATACTGTTTTTGATCAAAAATAGAATAAAAGCCATTCTACCTTCGACAAGGTGACTCTGATCGGGATGGTCCTACACTGTCTAATATTAAAAACCTTACCATGTGTCAGATTTGACCTCAGTGTGTGAATAAGGGCAGACAAAAGGACCGGTTCTAGTAGTATTTCTGTTATTTTTTCTTAGTTGCAATTTTCAGCCAAAACCCTGGTCTGTAAACAGCTTACAACACAGCAAAAGAATCTCATTGGTGACATTTATCATTTAAGAGAAGGGTGAAGTAAGTCATCAAGAAGTGGCTTAAGTTTGACACAACAGTAAAATTGCTTAGAACTGGATGTACCTCAAAACTTCATAAAAAAACGAGAAAAAATGGTTGGGGATGTTGCCATTATGCCTACATCAACATTGAAAGAGCTGCAGAAATTTCTAGCAAGTACTGGTTGTGAAATGTGAAGCAATCTCCTCTATTCTTCATATGTCTAGCCTGTGTATAGAGTTGAAAGATGGAAGCCCAGCTATGTTTTGCCTAAACCTACATCACATCTGTCAAAAGCCTGTGGGAAAAATGTGTTATAGTCTGATGAATCCAAGGTTGAACTTTTTGACCATAATTCCAAAATGTATGTTTGGCACAAAGGCATCATCATCAATAAAACACCATACCCAAAGGGAAGCATTGTGGAGTCAGCATTATGCTTTTGGGGATGGATTTTAGCAGCAAAAACAGGGTACTTAGTCAAAATGGAGGGGATTTTTAACAGTTCCAAATATCAGTGAGTTTAGCAACAAAACATTCCTAAGCATACTTCCAAATCAACAAATGAATGTCTTCACTAGTAGAAAAACAAAGTTTTAAAATTGTTGAGAAACAGTCCAGACCTGAATCCAATAGAAAATGCGTGGGTTGAACTAAAGAACGCTTTACAGAGGAGATGTCCTCGCAATTTGACAGATTAGGAGCGCTACTGAAAGAAACAGTGGGCAAAGCTTACAAATTCTATATGTTGTATTCTGAAAAATTCTTATCCAAAAGACTGAATGCTGTTATAAATTCAAAAGGTATTTCAACAAAGTATTTGTGGAATGTGGTGCTGTCACGAAGTGACTCGACCAAACGGATGATCGGTCAGCGGACGGCACAATACACACAACGGGATGGGATTGGGGAGAGGTCACCACCTGCTCTCAAACCTGAGCCTGTCCCTGCACTCCCTAATGTCCTATGTAGGTACTTCCCCCCACCGCTGTCAGGATATCTCGTCTCTCGCTGTCAGCTAACTCTGCCATGGCTAGTGCACTGGTGTTATGTTTAGGTAGCTGAGGATGACAGGAGCAAAATACTGCCAAAGCAGCAAGACACCAGAGAGACTGGAACCTAATGGGTTGCAGATCCCTAAACTAACCGCACAACTAGAAGTAGCCGTGGAGCGTACCTACGTTGATCCTAGACGCCTCGGCACAGCCGGAGAGTTAGCTACACCTGAAGATAGAAAGAGGAAAGCTATCTGCCCCAGAGTAAAGCCCCCAAAGAAATACATAGCCCCCAAACATGTAATGGCGGTTAGACAAGAGGAAAATACGAACACAGACAGAAAATAGAATGAGCAAATGCTGGGGCCCAAATCTATCTAGAAAGTAAAGTACAGGAGAGAAATTCTGTCTACAACACAGAAAAACCCTAATAAAAATACCAGCACTTCTGATTTCAAAAAACCTGAGATCACACGATCTCGACCACCTATATCAGATCTCTGGTGTGACACACAGCTGCCCAGCAAATAAAAATATCAATGGAACAGAGAACAAGTGCAAATACAAAATGAAAACAGAGGGCAGCACAAGCCCCCAAAAGGGACTCGGCTAAAGTCCAAGGCAAGACTGCAAGAAGCAAGGGAAATCCAACTACAGAAAAAAAACAGAAAGTCACTTATCTGAATGATAGCAGGAAAGCAAGCTGAAATTCCAACAAACACCTGGAAGCAACAATTGATTACCGGCGAGGATCATGGGAGTTCAGCTCACTTATATCAAGCCAAGTCATCTCACCTGACATCCATTCCTTAATTGGTTCATTACACTCAGCATCCACCAGAGGGAGCCTCAGCTCCGAAGTCGTCTCCAAGACATTCACAACAGTACCCCCACCTTGAGGAGGGGTCACCAAACCCTCACGTGCGCAACCAGGATGAGCTCGGTGATAGGCACGGATAAGTCTACTAGCATGGATGTCCGAAGCAAACACCCAAGAATTGTCCTCCTGACCATAATCTCTCCACTTAACCAAATACTGGAGCCTCCGCCTAGCAAAACGAGAATCCAATATTTTCTCAACCACATACTCCAAATTGCCCTCAACCAAAACAGGGTCAGGAGGCGCAGCCATAGGAACCACTGGCTCGACAAACCTCTTCAATAAGGATTTGTGGAATATGTTATGGATCTTAAATGTCCCTAAAAGAAGCAAACGGAAGGAAACCGGATTAAGAATTTCCATGATCTTATAAGGTCCAATGAACCTTAGCTTAAATTTTGGATACACAACCTTCATAGGGATATTTTTTGAGGACAACCAAACTAAGTCCCCCACTTTAAAATGAGAACCATCAGTCCTATGCCGGTTGGCAAACCGCTGGGCCTTCTCCTGAGAGAGCGACAACCTCTCCACAACTTGGTCCCAAATCTGCTGCATTCGCTCCACAATAGAGTCAACACCCGGACAGACAGAAGCCTCCACCTGTCCTGAAGAAAATCAAGGATGAAACCCAGAATTTGTTATGTTTTGGTAGCTGAGGAGAGCAGGCAAAAACGGCAATACACCAGAGAGGTTGGAATCTACTGGATTGCAGTACCCTGACTAACCACCACAACTAAAGGCAGCCGCGGAGCGTTCCTACGTTGGTCCTAGACGCCTCGTCACAGCCTGAGAGGCTAACTACACCTAAAGATAGAAAGAGGAAAGCTATCTGCCCCGGAGCAGATCCCCAAAGAACATAGGAAGCCCCCAAACACGCAATGGTGGCCAGGCAAGAGGAAATACAGACACAGACAGAAAATAGTATGAGCAAACGCTGGGGCCCAATCTGACTTAGACAGAAAAGAATAGGAAGGATACTTACTGCAATCCAAAAAAACCCAAAAAAAAAACAACGCTACTAATTGCAAAAACACCTGAGATCACATGACCTCTACCACCTAAATTAGTTCTCTGGTGTAACAAAACTAAGCCGCAGCCACAGAAAAAAAAACTGGAAAAGGCAAATGAACAAACAACAATGGCTCCAGAGGAACGGAGAGGAGACAAAGCCCCCCGGGGAGGGGATCCTGGCCAACCTCACAGAAATGCAGAGAAATATACAAATGGCAAGCACAAAAACAAAAAACAGAAAATATCTTATCTGAGAGCAGGAGAAGAGGCAAGACTCAGCAAGCTTCCAAGTGAACCAGGAAATAACGTTGAGACACGAACAATTGATCACCGGAAACCATGATGGGGGG
>JARQOD010000002.1:546691442-546789020 GCA_033576555.1 Oophaga sylvatica
ATTAATTTCTTGTCTTTGTGATTTACCATTTGTTTTTTGTTCATGCAGGACACAGAAGAGGCTGTCTCCACACCTCCAACTGAAGAAGACAGCATGCCGTTGATCCAAGACGAAGTAGTCGAGCCACCATCCTCTTCTGTGCGGAGCCGGCTTTCACTTTCAGGAAGGAAAAGGATGCCTCCCACCTCGGCTACTCCTGAATTGGCTGAAATTGCGAAAAAAGTGCTTACGGCAGAAAAAGACCAATCTAAAATAACTGGCTTTGCATACTTCGCTAATGAGAAGCTACCTACACTGGATCCTGTACAGCGTGTTCATGCAGAGAGACTCATGTTTGAGGTACTGACTCAAGCGCCTTTTGGAAACCTGGATAACAGTTATGTCGTCATGCCAAGACCGCAGTACCCGGACTACTCATGGCCCAACAATCCTGTGCAGAACCCAATTGGGATTAATCCTGCAAACCCAAACGTTCGTGCTCCCCCTTATTTTTATACACCGCAGAGGCAACGTGGTAATGGCAACGATCCATCTTACCAGCAGTTGTAGTTTTTAAATTTTTTACAAAAGTTTTTTTGTTGCATATTTTTTAACATTGTTACATTTTTTAATAAAAATCTTATTTATCTAATGAATTGTGGTCTTTTATTCTTATGTGATGTCAACTATTAAAATGTTGTATTTTTATTACATCTACTTGTTTCTACTTGTCACACACAGGGTCATGGGACTACCAGCTGTCATAGGAGTTCCATCATAGGGAAAAAATGAAATGAAAAAAATTTCAAAAATTAACATTTCTTTTAAAGGCCCTGGTCACACTAGCGCTAAAACCTTATACTAAAAAATAATACACCACACCTGCGTAGATAAATGTTCAATATATCATATATATTTCCGTCATATATATGTTTATATATTTTTTTTTAAATTAAATGTAAATAAAAACAGAAAGATAATAATAAAATAAAAAATTATAAACAAAATATTTACAAAATAATTAAAAAAAAAAAAAAAATTACTGAGGGCCCCGGAGTCCAGCCACTGTCCTCTCCAGCATCACCCCATGCTCCAGCAGTGCAGCCATGGCGCTGTTCACAGCTGCCACTGCCGTGTGCATTTTCGCCATCAGCCGGCGGTGGGACACCAACAGGTCCTGGGCAGTTGGGATTTCTGTGGAGGTAAAGGTAACAGTTAATAGTGAATTCTGTTGCAACATCAACATATACATGTTATGTTAATTAACACTTACGGTTTTCCTCAGAGGACCCACTTACTGCCCACCCAGAACCTGATGCTCCGCCGGCTAGGGAAACTAAGAAAAAAAAAAAATTATATCACAACAGCCATTACACATAAGATCTTACAAAGTTCTCAAACTTGTCTGAAGCTTATATAATGTGCATTAATTACCTGATGGGGAGCCTGCATCCGTGTCACGGGATGATGCTGGAGAGAAGCCAATACCCTGGAACGGGCTAGAAGACCCAAATCAGGAGGGGGGTTGCTGCAGGTGAAGGGGTTGAGAGGAAAGGTGATGATGGTGGTGGAGGGTAGCCGGGGAAGGAGATGATGGAGGTGGAGGGGTAGCTGGGGACGGTGGAGCAGCTGGAGCTGGTGAAGGTGGTGCTGTAAATGAAATATACAATTCAGACTCCCCATTATCATCATCATTGCCTCCCCATTAATATAATCATCATTGCCTTCCCATCATCATTGTCTCCCCATTAATATCATCATTAGCATTGCCTTCCCATTATCATTGCCTGCCCCATCACTACTGGTACTCCCATCACTACTCGTCCTCCCGTTACTCCCAGTACTTCCATCTATGCCTGTAAACCCCCTCACGACTGGTACTCCCATCACTGCCTTGCCCCATCACTGCCGGTACTCCCATCACTGCGGGTGCATTGATATAGGTAGATAAGGCTACTTTCACACTTGCATTTTTTTGCGCAGCGCAACTTGCGCTATCGGACGCATGCGCAATGTTCCCCTATCTTTAACATGGCGGGCGCAGGGTCTAGCGCTTGCACGCGTTCATGTGCGTTTGTCGTGCGCTGCGCATTTTCACGGTGTGTGCCCATACGCGCTAGACGCTACATGTTGCATTTTTTTTTCCGGTCAAAAAAGACAGAGATGATTGAGACAGAGATGATGGAGACAGATGATAGAGCCAGAGATGATGGAGACAGAGATGATAGAGCCAGAGATGATGGAGACAGAAATGATAGAAATGTGACACATAGACAACGCATGCGCCAAAAAACGCAAACGCATGCAAAAACGCATGAAATCGCAGACAAACTCTGCGTTTTTTTGTCAAAATGCGCATGCTGATGCGACTAAATATCGCAGCGTTTATAAGCGTTTGCATGCGTTTTTTTAATGCGCTTCATGTGCGCTCGAAGCGCAGCGCAAAAAACGCAAATGTGAAAGTAGCCTAACCCACAAAACATAACCTCTCCAGATACCCTCATCAATACTCACTCAGAGGCCTGCGTAGCTGGGCCCGGATGCTGGCGACCCTATCGTGTGAGAGGTATCGGAGGTCCGCCAGCTTCTTGCGGATCTGTTGTCTGGTCCGCCGCACATTAAAGCGCCTCTCCAGGCCCCGCCGGATTTTCTGCAGGCATACCCTTTTGTGGCGCATTGGATGCGCCACAGGTAGCCTGCAGTAGTAATCACACTGGTCCGTTTTTTTTATTAAAAAACGGACCTCCTCATCCGTCCATTTAGCCCCGCGCTGTCTCGCCGCCGCCATTGCCGCCATTACAAACAACACCGCATTGGGCGACGCCAGCGCCATGATGTCACAGCGTGCGCACGTTACGTGCGGCCGCACTCGCGACACAAAACAGTATTGCGATTGCAAAGTGACCGCAGCAGCCATGCGCCCAGCCAAGCTCAGATATGAGATGCTGTTGCGATCGCAAAACAACGGTTCCAAGCTAGGCGATCACAATGGCGTCTCATATCTTTATGGCTGGGGCTCGTGAGTCTTCACCTTGCAATCACAATGGCTTTGCATATCTGTATGCATATCTGTATAGCTGGAGCTCGTGGCAATAGTCACATTGCGATCACAATGGCGTCGCATATCTGTATGGCTGGGGCTCGAGAATCTTCACCTTGCAATCACAATGGCTTTGCATATCTGTATGCATATCTGTATAGCTGGAGCTCGTGACAATAGTCACATTGCGATCACAATGGCGTCGCATATCTGTATGGCTGGGGCTCGAGAATCTTCACCTTGCAATCACAATGGCTTTGCATATCTGTATGCATATCTGTATAGCTGGAGCTCGTGACAATAGTCACATTGCGATCACAATGGCGTCGCATATCTGTGAATAGCTGTGATTCCCTGGTGAATGTTGACCTTTACCTCCCAAGAATTGTCAAATATATTTATAACAATTTTTTAATCTTTCATATATGACTATATATATTATAAATTTAAACTTTATATATGCAGCTGTGGTGTACAGTCGTGGCCAAAAGTTTTGAGAATGACACAAATATTATATTTTCACATGATCTGCTGCCCTCTGGTTTTTATGTGTGTTTGACAGATGTTTTTATCACAGACAGAAATATAATAATTGCAAACATATGAGTAACAAAAGCTTATATTGACAGTTAGAATGAGTTAATGCAGCAAGTCAATATTTGCAGTGCTGACCCTTCTTCTTCAAGACCTCTGCAATTCTCCCTGGCATGCTCTCAATCAACTTCTGGACCAAATCCTGACTGATAGCAGTCAATTCTTGCAAAATCAATGCTTTCATTTTGTCAGAGTTTTTAGATTTTTGTTTGTCCACCCGTCTCTTGATGATTGACAACAAGTTCTCAATGGGATTAAGATCTGGGGAGTTTCCAGGCCATGGACCCAAAATCTCTATGTTTTGTTCCCTGAGCCATTTAGTTATCACCTTTGCTTTATGGCAAGGTGCTCCATCATGCTGGAAAAGGCATTGTTGATCGCCAAACTGCTCTTGGAGGGTTGGGAGAAGTTGCTCTTGGAGGACATTCTGGTACCATTCTTTATTCATGGCTGTGTTTTTAGGCAAGACTGTGAGAGAGCCGATTCCCTTGGCTGAGAAGCAACCCCACACATGAATGGTTTCAGGATGCTTAACAGTTGGCATGAGACAAGACTGGTGGTAGCGCTCACCTTGTCTTCTCCGAATGAGGCGTTTTCCTGATGTTCCAAACAATCGAAAAGGGGATTCATCAGAGAAAATAACTTTACCCAGTCCTCAGCAGTCCACTGCCTGTATATTTTGCAGAATATCAGTCTGTCCATGATGTTTTTTCTGGAGAGAAGTGGCTTTTTTGCTGCGCTCCTTGAGACCAGGCCTTGCTCCAAGAGTCTCCGCCTCACAGTGCGTGCAGATGCACTCACACCTGCCTGCTGCCATTCCTGAGCAAGCTCTGCACTGCTGGTAGCCCGATCCCGCAGCTGAAACACTTAAAAGACGGTCCTGGCGCTTGCTGGTCTTTCTTGGGTGCCCTGAAGCCTTTTTGGCAACAATGGAACCTCTCTCCTTGAAGTTCTTGATGATGCGATAGATTGTTGACTGAGGTGCAATCTTTCTAGCTGCGATACTCTTCCCTGTTAGGCCATTTTTGTGCATTGCAATGATGACTGCACGTGTTTCTTTAGAGATAACCATGGTTAATAGAAGAGAAACAATGATGCCAAGCACCAGCCTCCTTTTAAAGTGTCCAGTGGTGTCATTCTTACTTAATCATGACAGATTGATCTCCAGCCATGTCCTCATCAACACCCACACCTGTGTTAATGGAGCAATCACTGAAAAGAGGTTAGCTCATCCTTTAAAGGCAGGGCTGCAATGATGTTGAAATGTGTTTTGGGGGATAAAGTTCATTTTCTAGCCAAATATTGACTTTGCAAGTAATTGCTGTTAAGCTGATCACTCTTTATAACATTCTGGAGTATATGCAAATTGCCATTAGAAAAAGTGAAGCAGTAGACATTGTAAAAATTAATATTTGTGTCATTCTCAAAACTTTTGGCCATGACTGTATTATCTGATATATTTAATTATAATGTTTGAACGCTAGTGAGACCATAGGCCCTTAAAATAATTGTAAATATTTGAAACTTTTTTCTTTATTTTTTTAACAATTAACTCCTATGACTGATGGTACTCCCATGACCCCGTGTGTGACAAGTAGATACAATGTAAAACAAAAAATAGACAACAAAAAAGCCTTTTGAAAAGATTTTAAAAACTGCAGCTGCTGGTAACATGTCTCTTTGCCATCCCATTACTCCCTCCCCACATCTCACCCATCATTAGCCCTTCTCCCATATAGGTAAAATAATTGAAAAAAAACACGAATGCATTTTTAAAATAAAAATTTTTTATTATAAAAACATTGTTAAAAAAAGGCAAAAGTCAAACATTATCAAAATCAAACTAGACCTGATGCTGCCAACTCACTGCACTAGGCCCATTAAAGTAATGGCAGTACTTGTCTCGGCCGGCCTTCGCATCGTCCTTGCTCCTGCCTTGATTGACAGGTTGAAGGCCTGCAATAGCGGGATCATTGTCACGCCATTCTCCGAGCACCACGTCACCATTGCTGTCCGAGTCCATGAAGCCTGGCGGACTGTAAGTACCAGCATCGCGTTTGGTAAAAAAAATTGTGCAGCACACAACAGGCCAACACCACAGAGTCTATGGATTCCAGCTTCATGTTGATTGGAGTGTGGAAAACCCTGAAGCGGTTGGCCATTATGCCGAAGGCATTCTCCACAACGCGCCCTGCCCTAGACAGTCTGTAATTAAAAATCCGCCTTTCCCCTGTCAAAGTCTTTTGTGGGTATGGTTTCACAAGATGCTCATGAAGGGGGAAGGCTTCATCGCCCACAAAAACAAAGTTTAGGTTGGCGGTGGTGTCCATGTTGGTTGGCAAGTTAAGTTTATTATTAAACAACCGTTCACCAAAAGCTGTGTGCTCCAAAACGCCACCGTCAGAAACCCTTCCATTAATGCCAACATTAACTTCAATAAATTCATAATTGACATTAACAAGGGCCATGAGGATCGTGCTGAAGTAGCCCTTGTAGTTATGAAAAAAGGATCCGCTTTTGGCTGGTTGCGTGATCCGCACATGTTTGCCATCCAAGGCACCACCACAGTTTGAGAACTGCCAAATCCTTTCAAAATCAGAGGCAATAATTTGCCATTCCGCCACTGATTTGGGAAAAGGCATGTAGCTCCGTAAACTGCGGACGATGGTGTTGCATGTCTCCGGAATTAGTTCTCCAAGCAGCGAACGAGAAATTGCAGCAGAAAATTGCAAATCCTTCATTGAACATCCGGTTGCCAGAAATCGCAGCGTTACTGCCAAACGTTCCTCTGCTGAAACAGTTGCACGCATCCGGGTATCCTGCCGTTCAATGAGTGGCCTCACAGCTTCCAGTAGGAGCTTGAATGAATCCTCCGACATCCGTAGATAATTCCGGAAATCCTGCGGATTCTTCTCCTGCAATTCCCTCACTAGATGCATGTGGGAGAATTTGGACCTCTGCTCCAGCCATTCCCTGGTCCACATGCGACGCTTTCGCTTGGAGCGCCTCTCTTCCACCCGCGCCTCTTCTTGTTGATCTGCCTCCATAGATAGTGCAACTGCCACAATCACACGCTCCGCGGTGGACAGGTTCATTATGTGCAACCTGTACGGTAAAGAAGAGAAAAGTTAATTCCTAATTAATTACTATTAATAAAGTGTTTAAACAAAATAAAATAAAGAATAGAATAAAAAAAATATAAAAAAAAAAAAATTAAACTTTTCAGTTAACATTTAATATACAGTTTACAAATGTCTAAAATGGTGGGGGGTGTAAAATAAATAAAGCAGATAAAAAAAAAATAAGGTCAGGGATGTAAAATAAATAAAGCAGACCAAAAAAAAAAAATAAGGTTAAAAAACATTATCAAACAACATCACAAACAATATGTACCTTGAATCCAAATATCCCGAAGATCCAAATCCAAATGGGGATGGATGGTGCTCTAGCGACTCAGACAGGATCGCAAAAACCCACCACTGCGCCACAAACAGGATCGCAAAACTCCGACACACGATACTATCCTCGCAACAACGCACAAAGAGACCCATAAAGTGCTCTGGAAACAATGGATGGGGCGCAGTTATTATAGCTGAGGTGATGTTGTGGTCACCAATCGGAGCTGAAGGGCGTTAACGAAAGAAAACAAAGTCCCGCCTGCGCCGCTGACTAATGTGTCGTCAACGAGGTTGCACATCGTTCACAAAAGGTGCCAAACACAGCGATTCAGGCTCACCAGCGGGACGCCAACTATCAAAATACGGTCCAGAACTCTAGTGAACGATCAATGAGATCACAGCAGGGGCCACGTCGTTGCTACATGCCACACACAACGACGTCGCTAACGAGATCGCTAAATAGTGACGTATTTTAACGTTCTCGTTAGCGATCTTGTTTAGTGTGGCATACCCTTCAAGAGAAATGTGCTGTCTTCCAGGTGCAAAAATTAAAGATGTGTCTGACAGGATATCAGGAGTCTTCAAACCTACAGATGACTACCCATTCCTGCTAATACATGTGGGGACAAATGACACCGCAAGAAACGACCTGGAAACCATCTGCAGTGACTTTGAAAACTTAGGTAAGAAAGTGAAAGAACTGGGAGCGCAGGTGGTCTTCTCTTCCATCCTTCCAGTGGATGGCCATGGAACAAGGAGGTGGAAGAAGATTCTGCAGGTGAACAACTGGCTATGTCGATGGTGCCGTCAGCAAGGATTTGGATTTTTGGATCACAGAGTGAATTACCTATACGATGGACTACTTGCTAGAGATGGGGTGCACCTTACGAAGACTGGAAAACATGTATTTGGAAGTCGCCTTGCTACACTCATCAGGAGAGCTTTAAACTAGAACAATGTGGGAAGGGAAGCAAAACACCAGCAAAAGCCATACACCTGACAAATACTATTGAGAATTCTGCTATTAGAAGTGAAGGGGAAGAACAAAGACAAAAAAAATCTACATAATAAAAATATTGAAGAAAGAGAAACCAATCACAAACTAAAATGTTTCTATAGCATGGGCAACAAACAAGAACTGGAACTACTAATGCAGGAAAATAAATATGATGTCATTGGAATCACTGAAACTTGGTGGGACGATACACATGATTGGAATACAAGGCTAGAAGGATACAACTTATTTGCAAGAAACAGTCTTGATAAACGAGGAGGAGGTGTCGCATTGTATATCTGCACAGAGATTGACGCTTCAGATACTAGGAGTTCTGTGGAAACTGTTTGGGTAAGAATACAAGGACAGAACAATGGAAAGGACACCATTGTAGGCATTTACTACAGGCCACCTATGCAAGCTGAAGATATGGATGAACTCTTTATGCATCAAATGGCCAAGTTCTCCAAAAAATATGACATAGTGGTCATGGGAGATTTCAACTATCAAGACATTTGTTGGGAATCTCTCTCAGGCAAAACTAACAGGTCAAGGAAATTCTTATCCTCTCTTGCTGACAACTTTATCTTCCAAAAGGTAGGGGAGAAAACAAGGGGATCTACTACCTTGGATCTAATCCTTATAAACAGGGAGGAAATGGTTGAGGAGGTAAGAGTGGCTGGGACTCTAGGAGGTAGTGACCATGCTATTTTAGAATTTTGGATAACAAGAGGAGGAAGACCTGTGAAGACTCAGACATCAAGGTTAGATTTCAGAAAGGCAGATTTTAAGGGACTCAGAAAGAGAATTGGAGGGATCCAATGGCTGGATATCCTTAAGGACAAAAATGTCAAGGAAGGATGGCAAATCTTGAAAAATGAGATTCTCAAAGCACAATCGTTAACAATTCCGAAAAGAGGGAAGAATGGGAAGCATTTAAGGAAGCCAGGATGGATGAACACAGAACTTAAACACATGCTAAAAAGGAAGAAAGAAATGTTTATCAAATGGAAAGAGGGAGGCATATCTAAAGAAGAATATAATGCCGTATGCAGAACCTGCAGGGCACAAATCAGATTATTTAAAGCTGACAATGAATTAAGGCTTGAAAGAGACGTCAAAAGAAACAAAAAAGGATTTTGGGATACGTCAAAAGTAAAAGAAAAGTCAAAGATGCTATAGGATTTTTACAGGATGAAAATTATGAAATGGTAAGACAGGATGTTGAGAAGGCTGAACTTTTAAATTCCTATTTTGCATCTGTTTTCTCTCAGAAAGGAAATGTAACATCAACTGATCTTCACTGTCCTATTAAAGGAATAGAAGAATCCAGGATATCTACAGTTAGGTCCATAAATATTTGGACAGAGACAACATTTATCTAATTTTGGTTCTAGACATTACCACAATGAATTTGAAACAAAACAAATCAGATGCAGTTGAAGTTCAGACTTTCAGCTTTCATTTGAGGGTATCCACATTAAAATTGGATGAAGGGTTTAGGAGTTTCAGCTCCTTAACATGTGCCACCCTGTTTTTAAAGGGACCAAAAGTAATTGGACAAATGACTCCAAGGCTATTTCATGGACAGGTGTGGGCAATCCCTTTGTTATGTCATTCTCAATTAAGCAGATGAAAGGGCCGGAGTTGATTTGAGGTGTGGTGTTTGCATTTGGAAGGTTTTGCTGTGAAGGAAACATGTGGTCACAGGAGCTCTCCATGCAGGTGAAACAAGCCATCCTTAAGCTGCAAGAACAGAAAAAAAACCATCCAAGAAATTGCTACAACATTAGAAGTGGCAAAATCTACAATTTGGTACATCCTGAGAAAGAAAGAAAGCACTGGTGAACTCATCAATCCAAAAAGACCTGGGAGCCCACGGAAGACAACAGTGGTGGATGATCGCCGCATACTTTCTTTGGTGAAGAAGAACCCGTTCACAACATCAACTGAAGTCCAGAACACTCTCAGTGAAGTAGGTGTATCTGTCTCTAAGTCAACAGTAAAGAGAAGACTCCATGAAAGTAAATACAAAGGGTTCACATCTAGATGCAAACCATTCATCAATTCCAAAAATAGACAGGCCAGAGTTAAATTGCTGAAAAACACCTCCAGAAGCCAGCTCAGTTCTGGAAAAGTATTCTATGGACAGATGAGACAAAGATCAACCTGTACCAGAATGATGGGAAGCCAAAAGTTTGGAGAAGAAAGGGAATGGCACATGATCCAAGGCACACCACATCCTCTGTAAAACATGGTGGAGGCAACGTGATGGCATGGCCATGCATGGCTTTCAATGGCACTGGGTCACTTGTGTTTATTGATGACATAACAGCAGACAAGAGTAGCCGGATGAATTCTGAAGTGTACCGGGATATACTTTCAGCCCAGATTCAGCCAAATGCTGCAAACTTGATTGGGCGGCGCTTCATAGTACAGATGGATAATGACCCCAAGCATACAGCCAAAGCTACACAGGAGTTCATGAGTGCAAAAAAGTGGAACATTCTTCAATGGCCAAGTCAATCACCAGATCTTAACCCAATTGAGCATGCATTTCACTTGCTCAAATCCAGACTTAAGAGGGAAAGACCCACAAACAAGCAAGACCTGAAGGCTGCGGCTGTAAAGGCCTGGCAAAGCATTAAGAAGGAGGAAACCCAGCGTTTGGTGATGTCCATGGGTTCCAGACTTAAGGCAGTGATTGCCTCCAAAGGATTCGCCACAAAATTTTGAAAATAAAAATATTTTGTTTGGGTTATGTTTATTTGTCCAATTACTTTTGACCTCCTAAAATGTGGAGTGTTTGTAAAGAAATGTGTACAATTCCTACATTTTCTAACACATATTTTTGTTCAACCCTTCAAATTAAACGTTACAATCTGCACTTGAATTCTGTTGTAGAGGTTTCATTTCAAATCCAATGTGGTGGCATGCAGAGCCCAACTCGCGAAAATTGTGTCACTGTCCAAATATTTCTGGCCCTGACTGTATAAACAGAAAGACAGTGAGGAAATACTTAGCTAACCTAAAAGAATTCAAGTCTCCAGGTCCAGATGAATTACACCCCAGAGTACTGAAGGAGATAGCAGAAGAAATTCTTGAACCACTGTCCATAATCTTTGAAAATTCTTGGAGAACAGGAGAAGTTCCAGAAGACTGGAGAAGAGCAAATGTTGTTCCTATCTTCAAAAAGGGGAAGAAGGTGGACCCAGGGAACAACAGGCCGGTGAGTCTGACTTCTATACCAGGAAAGATCTTTGAACAAATTATTAAAGAACATGTATGTAAGTACCTGAATAAGAATGAAGTGATTAAACAGAGTCAGCATGGGTTTGTAACTAATAAGTCATGTCAGACTAACTTAATTTCCTTCTATGACAGAATCACTGACTGGTTGGATCAGGGAAATGCTGTAGATATAGTATATCTTGACTTCAGCAAAGCATTTGACAAAGTATCTCACACAATCCTTATTGAAAAAATGACTAAATATGGAATGGACAAGGCAACTGTTAGGTGGATTCATAACTGGCTTAGTGATCGGACCCAAAGAGTGGTCGTAAATGACTGCACATCCACTTGCAAGAATGTCTCAAGTGGGGTACCACAAGGCTCTGTTTTGGGCCCTGTATTGTTCAACATCTTTATCAATGATTTAGATGAAGGAATTGAGGGTAAACTGATCAAATTTGCTGATGACACAAAGCTATTAGGGGTAGCTAATACTAGAGAAGAGAGAGAGAGAGGATTCAAAAATATATAAATAAACTGGAACAGTGAGCAGCAACTATCAGAATGGTTTTTTAACAGAGAAAAATGCAAAGTACTACATCTGGGCAATAAAACAAAATGGGAGGAATAGGGCTAAGTAACAGCACATGTGAAAAAGACTTGGGTATGCTAATTGATCACAGACTGAACATGAGTCAACAGTGTGATGCAGCAGCAAAAAAGGCAAATACAATTCTAGGATGTATCAACAGAAGCATACAGTCTAGATCACGTGAGGTCATTATTGCCCTCTACTCTTCTTTGGTCAGACCTCATCTGGAATACTGTGTCCAGTTTTGGGCACAACATTTTAAAAAAGACATCAACAAACTGGAGCAAGTTCAGAGAAGAGGGACCAGAATGATGACTGGCCTGCAAACCATGTCCTATGAGGAACGGTTGCAGGATTTGGGAATGTTTAGCTTGCAAAAAAGAAGACTGAGAGGAGACTTAATAGCTGTCTACAAATATCTCAAGCGTTGTCACATTGTAGAAGGATTATCTTTATTCTCATTTGCACAAGGAAAGACTAGAAGCAATGGGATGAAACTGAATGGGAGGAGACACAGATTAGATATTAGAAAAAACTTTTTGACAGTTAGGGTGATCAATGAGTGGAACAAGCTGCCACGAGAGGTGGTGAGTTCTCCTTCAATGGAAGTCTTCAAATAGAGGCTGGACAGACATCTGTCTGGGATGATTTAGAGAATCCTGCTTTGAGCAGGGGGTTGGACCAGATGGCCCAGGAGGTCCCTTCCAACTCTACCATTCTATGATTCTATGAATTTGAATCCAACTCTCCAAGGCTAAAGTGCTAACCACTGAGCCATCATGCTGCCTGTTTTGGGTTCTAGCTAATAGGGAAATGCCCGTCAACTGGTAGCGAAAATGGAGAAAAGTGTTATCCTGATGACATCTTTAAAATATCTATTGGTTTATAACTGACAAAAGATGTCTATAATGACAGTAAAATGACTTTAATAGATTAGTCATAATTCAATTCATCTAAGCATCTAAGACCCTGCATTTATACTCATATTAAGATTCCACATGGATCTCAGTTTACTCATTGCTTTTAAAATGGAGTATTCTACACAATTAATTAATAAATCTCTACAACTAATTTAAGTGCAATCGAAAGAATGATACCTCTTCATCAGATGCCTGCAATCTTTTTTTCAGAGGAGTCCATTAGCTATATTACCTTCTTTCCATCTAAAGGACCATTTAGTTTAGTTGATCTGAGAAATAATGCCAAAAGACTCAATATATGCACTTAGAAAGTTTAAAAATGTCCTTTCATTAAATAAAAAGTAATGCTGTGCTCATGGTTACAGGGTAGAGTTTTTCTGTACAGAACTAGGTTGTTTATCCTACTAAGCAACAAACCTGTATCTGGATGCATAAAAGGCATTGTATTTAACTAGTTATAATGCTTGCTGCTATGCAATTATGAAAAAATGGGTTTCACCTGAACATTAAATAGATGAAGATAAAACAAGTGAAACACTAGGATTACAATATATCCAATAAAACCATTGTATTGTTCTTAACTTAAAAAGAAAAGCAAGTTTAATATTGGCACTTGAATACATTTCAGTCAAGGACATACAGTAACTATGGTTGTTGCAGCAAAAACAATTATAAAGAGGAGTCGAACCATACATAAAAAGGTTAAAAAGTTTCAGAAATATTGTTTGTTATAGTGGGTTAAAACAAGATGTTAATGCTGAGACATTTATAGTACTAGTCTCTTCATATTTGGACTTATAGGAATTTTGATCTGCCTAGTGTGACCTTTGTACTCTGATAGCTATGATCGGGCATTACCATGAATTATCTCCTTTCTGTGCAAAGTGTTCTTAAATGGGATATTGTCAGGATCTGGCTAGCAAATTTTGTCATTGGGGGATTAGTCACAAAGCAGTGTGTTAGGCGCCGGGTTTTTCCCGCTGCGCGGGTTTAATCCCAGGCTTTGCCTGGTGCCGTGGTCTCCCATTCATGTCCGGCCAATGTGGCTGTTGCTCATTGCAGACCTCAGTCCCGACACCTTGCTCAGGCTCGCAATGTACCTTTGGTTACTGCTCACTCTTTAGCTAAGTCTACAGTAACCAGTGTTATACAGGTGCAGCCTCACGTCCTGGAGCCTAAGGCCCTTTTCACACGTCAGTGTCTCTGGTACGTGTGGTGACAGTTTTCTCACGTACCAGGGACACTGACACACGTAGACCCATTCAAATGAATGGGTCTATGTAGATGTCAGTGTGTTTTCGTCCATGTGCAAAACACGCAGACATGTTCATTTTCACACGGACACACGGACTGCAAAACGTGCCACACAAGTGCACACGGAGAACAGTGCACACTGTCCTACATGTGCACGGACGTCCGCTGGTGTAGTAGCGGCTACTGTAAGCCTCTGTCCCCTGTGGCTGGTGCTGAAGCTGACTGTCATTCTCCCTGCTCTGTCTGGGAGCAGAGGAGAACGATGAGCGGTATATCACTATACCGCTCATTGTTCTCCTCTGCTCGCAGGCAGAGCAGGGAGAATGATGACTGCCGGCTTCAGCACCAGCGGCCGGGGACAGCGGCTTACAGTAGCGCTACTTCCCTGGTGGCCTTCCGTGTAGTACTGATGCGGCACACGGGTGGCACACAGTTGCCACATGTGTGCCACACGTAGTACACACATGGACACACGCACACACAGACACTGATATCAGGACATGTGAAAGGGACCTAGGTCCAGAAATCACCTTACTGACCATGTCTGTAATGTGGCGTCTTCCTATTGGTGCCCGGACGTCATCTACTCAGGTGATGTGGCAGCTCCGGATTGGCCCTCGGGCAATGTCAGCATGAGTGGGGTAGAGCTTTGGGTTTAAAAGGCTCCAAGCGACACCCGCGAGCACGCTAGTATCGTTAATGGTTGGTGTGTGTGAGTGGGTACGCTACTACTCTTACTACCCATTTGTGTGTGTTAGCTACCTTCATAGGCAGGGTTTTTTGGCCCTCCTTGGCTTAGCACCTGTTTCGGCCTTAAATTAGCGCTTTATATACAATTTGCCTACTTAAAATCACTTTCCAACCTGTTTCTTTTTTGCATTTCTCAATTGAAACAATAAGAAAAGCAGAAGAGAAAATGGGTGGCATGTGACTGTTTTTATGCAAATTGCATATGGAGCGGTGATGTCATGACTGCAAAGAGTGTGAAAACATTGGTGTGATGAACCCATACCTCGCCATCCAGCCTGATGTCACTAATATTTTAAATAGATCACAATCACGTAATGTGGTTTCCCTACTTTCACCAACCTGATGTTCCGCACCCCATGGGGACACATAAGGTCAGCTTGGTACAGTTTTATGAAGATGCCTCCTGTCCACATTGGTCCAGGGAGGCACATGGAGTGAGAGGATTTGGCCCACACAGTCACTGACGTGGCACCATATTTGCTCATAACCCTGACAGGCTGGGAAGCCTGTTTCACTAGCACGAGTGAAACAGAGCACTGCCGGTAGGACTGCCACCAATTCCTCTTTAGATATAAGCTTGGTCGGTTAGCAGGATTATATTGGACCAAAAATCAAACCCAGTAACATGGAAAGTTAAACCAAGAAACTGATGTGTGGATTTGTGGATCGAGATAAAAGAGCAGCCCAATGTTAAATTACATATTTAATCGCCTTAAGGGCACAATAGACAATACACTATATACAACATGATTACACATATACAATAGTCAGATATGAAAATACTGATAGTGGTAGGGCAAAAGGTATAAGTAGAATATATATCAATTATCGGGTGCTGGGCCGCAGGTGGTAGGGGCTGCCTGTTTTCTCCTTGGTCCCTTCTCAGCACGTTACTCAACATGGCCCCCACTTTCGAAGTGGCCAAAAAGCATACCAGAGATAAGGACCACATGGCTTTACACTAGCTTTTATCACCTTCCCCTCCCTCCCCTCCTGCCCTCTTGGCTGAACCTAAATCCCCTCCCATTGCCTGTGTAGCTAAAAACGGTCCTATGGAGGTGGTTTTAGCACCAACAGATTCATCCCGGCCCCTGCTACGCATTAAGACCAAACACAGCTTTTCTATCTGGTTTGTACTAGCTATTCTATGTATCTACATACCCCTGAGTGCTAGAACGGGTCGAGACCCAGACAGGCATTCACCATGTTCTGGAAATCTCGGAAATAAACATGATGTACTGCTAGCACTTATAGCTTCTCCATAACTCCTCATGGAATTATGTTTTTGGAATGCTCTAGAGGGTGTCTGCAGCTTCAGCAGGGTGTTGTATGGCAAGCAGGACTTTCTCCTGCTCTGAGCTGGTCAAGGTGGGACACCTGCCACTCACAGCCTTTAAGGCTTGTCCCCTAGGGAGCTAGCAGCACACTGAAGAGGATCTAGGTGTTCTGATACAAATTCAAATTCAAATTCAAATTCAAAGAAGCTTTATTGGCAGGACTAAATACACATTAGTTTTGCCAAAGCAAGTGTACCAAAGGGGGATAGGGATAGGGATGTTGAGTAGGGGCAGATCCAGGGTGGGGGCTATGGAAGTCCATGGCATAGGGAGGGGTGATGGGGGCGCAGGTCCAGGGTGGGGGCTATAAAAGTCCATGGCATAGGGAGGGGTGATGGGGGCAGATCCGGGTGGGGCTATACAACACACATCATACATATACATATGCTATACATCAACACACTAAAGGGGGCTTGATAATCCCATGCCACAAAGGATACAAATGATTGACATGAAATTATATCTCCATATTCTTTACAAGTCGAATACTGCAAGTATATTGCAAAATGTGAGGAGTCAGAGTGAAATCCTAAAAGTGTACTGTTCACGTCTTCAAAGGTAATTTAACACTTCAAGAAACGCTATTTATCTGCAGCTATATGGTCAATCTGCAGGTGAATAGCATTTTAAGCTGGCTTACTGGAAAAGTGTTGGTTACCCTGAGAAAATTAACTTTCATACTCCCTGCCGCCACTCACTTCATAGTGTCATTGCAAGGAAACCTTACAGTCACTCCTAACTACAACGTCAGTGTGTTGTAATAACATCCCGTCACTTTGATTATGGCACTTCCCGAAAAGCCCAACCGCAGGCTGGGCTTCATAGAATGAACAACAAGGCTGCAAAACATGGCAACCAATCAGAAACCTGCAATTGCATCACAGGGGGGCAAATTGAAGCTGGCAAGTACATGCATCTACCATAGAAATGCCTCTATCAGTGATTTGCAAGGGCATTTAAATACTTAAAACAGTAGCAATCAAGGCAAGCTCTGATCACTGCTGGTACAGGCAGATACTGAATATGTACACCAACGAGTAAAAAGAGTGACAATGTTTTGAACTTTTAACTTTCAGGCTTCATATCTCACCATCCACTTCTGCTTTGAAGGTGAGACTGCCATCATTTTATAGCCAATCATTTTGGCTATCTCATATATAAATTTGACTGCAACTATTTAGCATATGGTTAGTTATGCAGATTCTTGTCATGTCACTGCATTTTACTGTTTTCCCCCGAGTGGTAAAAAAATATTTTTCTTCCTGCATATTACATATTACAACCTGTTCTCACTTTCCCTAGTAGCTCGGTGTGTTCTTAGGTTAATTCCCAAGCAAAAGGTCACTGGTTTAAATTGAGGAACAGCCACGAAGAAGATTTCCCAAGAAAAGAGAAACAGCATCATCCAGCTCATAGATAGCAGACTCTTGCTAAGAAAATTACCAAAGTGCATCATGTGAGTGCCATGACAGTTGGAAGAATATGAAATGAAGTCTGTCCATCCATCCATCCATCCATTGAAAAGCCAAGAGGTGGATGTCCAGGCAAAATATCAGTCAAGAAGTTGGCTCATCATAAAGTCTATCAGTTTTGCGCAACAAACATGGCTGTGGAGGTGGCTTGTATGCTTTATAATAGTGAGATCACAGACTTCCATGCAAGCATCATGAAATGCGCATTATATATATCATTTTGAATGGTGGCCCAAAAAGGTGAAGAAGTCTCGACTTTAATATCATCATAAGAAGTCTACCCCCGATTATACTACGTGCTACTCCTTTAAACTATATTGTTGCTCTTGTGTACCGAATCCTTAGCTATCACTGACTACGCTACCTGTCAGTGCTACCCATAATGATTGCAATACTACTACTCCAACCCAGGTCAGTTCATAACATTCTGATTTTCTGTTTTTATTTTTAGATTCTGTGTCTCACAGGTGAAGTGTACCTATGATAACAATTACAGACTTCTCCATTCTTTGTCGGTTGGAAAACTTGCATAATCGCCAGTATATCAAACACTTATTTTCCCCACTGTACATACCATAGTCAGTCAACAAGTATACACCAACTTTGGGAACATGTATAAGAGACCTAGGATCAGATTTAGATCAAGATATGCTTGGATATAATCTGGTGCATGCCCAGAAGGATTCAAGTAATGTTGAAAGCCACAGGTCGATTTGGAAAATACTAATAAAATAGTAAAATATTCAGAATTGAGAGTCCTCAGTGGTTGATACCCTTTAATGGCTAACTGAAAAGATGGTAACAAATTGCAAACTTTCAAGACTACTCAGGTCTCTTCATCAGACAATGACTAATACAAAATCTGAAGAATCACATATTTATGCCCAACGCAGCATAGAAAAAATGTAATAGATAAGACAAGTGACGTGAAGCAGAACTATCATTATGGGAGAGTGATAGACAGTTATGCCATAAATATTGGACCAGTTAATAGATAAGGAGTTAAATTTTACTGTCCTTTGATTGGGGTCTGGTACTGTGTTGTGATGCCCCCAACAAGGTCTTAGGAGCAAATTCCTTAATTGATGTAAAAAGACATAAATCCATGCAACACATTCATTCCTGCTCTGAGTGTGTCAAAGGTCAACATAAGTTTGTACTCCCAGTCCCTTCCGTCTCTCTGAGATTTGAAATTACCTTTCAATACAAGTAATTTCATGTGTATGGTGCTGTAATCAGGCATACAAAAATGTTTTGCCACAGGTAGATTCATTCTTTTTTCTCTTATATGTGGTGATGAGAATTCATCCTTGTCTCAGTTTTTGCAAACTTGCACACATACGCAGACATACACACATGCATACATGCACATACATGCAGACATGTGTACACACGCATGCACATACATGCACACATCACTATAAGAATGCATCACCTGAACCACCTTCAGTACATAGTACTCAATTGCAATGCCAGATCAGCCCCATATACATTTGTATCCCATGAACCTACAGCTCCCAGTATGTCCTTAACAATAGAGATGAGCGAACATGTTTGTAAAATGTTCGCCAATCTCACAGTCGGCATAAACATTGCAAATTCGAATTTTTGTTCAGATTCCCGAGCTTTTTCTTCAAAATTGGCAAAATTCTACTAAAGTTCAGTAAATGATCGTATTTCCACTAAATTAGGACTTTGGCTAGGATAGTGGATAGTGTTTGTAGAGGGGAGGGGATGGGGAGAATCAGAGGAGTGGCAGCCAACAGCCAATAAGGATGCAGAAACCATCCACAACATCCAGACACAAAAGCTTGTGTCATTGGTTGCCGAAATCACAAGGCTGTCCCCATATAAAAAGCAGACATGTGACTTCACAGGTCTCTTGCCACAGAATCTCCACTTATTTACCCACTACAGTCGGTGTGAGTGAGAGCCCATCAGCTGTTACGGAAATGGACATGCCTGCTGTTTTTGACCAATCTCAGAAACCAATCACACCACATTTTTCTCATTCCCCAATAACATCTCTGCCTGCTCCTCACTCACAGTCCAGCAGTTTGTCCTGTTCACCCTAGCAGGACCCGTGTTAGCATCAGGCAGACTAGGCATCTGCCTTGGGCCGCCGCTCCCCCAGGAGCCACCAGCAGCACACCACATGGCCTCTGTGGGGTCCGTGAATTAGGGAGGCCCACCTGGCGCCAGCGTCGATCCCCCACCGCATTCATCTGTATCGGCATCATAGACACCGATACAATTGAAAGCAATGATGGAGGAGAGAGCGTCAGATGAAACTCCCTGTCCCATCATTCCCTTCTGTCTCTGGCACTGCGAGTGCACGATGACAGCACTTCATCGCTCACTTGCTGTGCACCGGACAGTGCAGCTGCTGAGACTGGAGCTGAGCCTGGAGCAGCGCAGAGAACGAGGAGAGGTGAGGATTGTGTGTGTTTTTTTTTTAAAATATAAGTGAGTGAGTACTGGACTGTATGGCTACATTATATTCTATTGAGGGCTTCATTATACTATATGAGAGGGGCTGCATTATATTCTATGGTGGGGCTGCATTATATTGTATGGGGGGACTGCATTAAACTCTGTGAGGGGGCTACGTTATATTATGTGGGGTGGCTGCATTTTGCTATATGGGGTGGCTGCATTATACTATATGGGGGCTGCATTATACTCTATTGGACTATGGGCAATGCATTATACTATAGGTACTACATGGGACCTGCATTATACTGTATTGAGGACTATGGGGAATACATTATACTATATGAAGAACTATGGGGTGCATTATACTATGGGAAGTGAATTGTACTACATGGAGGACTATGGGGGTGCATTAAACTAAATGGAGGACTATGAGGAGTGTATTATACGATATGGTGGACTGAGGAGTGTATTTTAGTATATGGACGACTTTGAGGAGTGTATTATACTATATGGAGGACTATGAGGAGTGTGTTATACTAAATGGAGGACTATGGGAAGTGTATTATACTTTATGCAGGACTATGGGGAGTGTATTTTACTATATGGAGGACTATGGGGCACATTATATTATATGGTGGACTATGGGGTACATTATATTATATGGAGGACTATGAGGTGTGCATTATACAATATGGAGGACTGTGGTGCAGATTCTATTAGTTGGAGGACTGTGAGGTGCATTATACTAATTTGGAGGACTATGGGGTGCATTATACTAAACAAACAGAATGCTGCCTATTCATCAAGAGATTGGCTTGTTTATGCCGGAACAAAAATCATTGTTCTCAGCAGCACATCGCCCTGTAAAAACTGCAGATGTGCAGGTGACAACATGATACTGTATGGCATACCTCAGCTGGTGGAAAGAGGCTGGGAAATAAGTGTTGAATTACTTCAATATTATCGATTACACTTGTTTAGTGGTCTGAACTCAGCATATGTAACTACAACCGAAATGTAACTGTGTGATGTGCAATATGTCAGCATTTGGGGTCCCATTTTAAACTTTTGCCCAGTGCCCCACTTTGCCTAAAACCATCCCTGCACCCTACTTCACCTTCTCTCAGCACATCAGCCAGCCCTTGGTCACCCAGTTGTGGTCACGTAAAAGATTGTTTCCGCCTACACATGAGAAACCTAAGAGCTTGAACTTCACCATTACCAATCTGTTGGCTTCAAAAATGATGCCTAACCGCCTGGCGGATACAGACAGTTTCTGAAAGCTGATGGCCGTCGCAGTCCCCCGGTACCAGTTGCCCAATCACCAGTGCTTCTCTACGAATGCTGTGCCTGCACTACACCAGCATGTCACAAACAACATCACCTGTTCCTTCAAAAAAGGTATGCCTGCCAGGGTCCATTTCACCACTGACATCTGGACGAACAAGCATGGCTAGGGGCGTTACATCACACTGACTGGGAACTGGGTGACTAGGTTTGTTGAGAGGGCAGGCTTGGAAGGGGCTGCTCCACAAGTCTTGGAATATCCAAGGTTTGCTGGACAAACTTTATCTAACACTTCCTCCACTGCTTCTACCTCCTCCATTTCTTCTAGGGCCTCCACCTGCATCCTCAACCTCTACCTTAATGAGACACGCATTCGAACAGTGCAGAGAGAATTCCCCCTACCTCTGTACTGCGCAGCCAGGGTTCACCGCAATCAGGCAGTGTTTAAATTAATATGCCTTGGAGATCGCAGTCACACAGCTCAAGAGTTCTGGACAGCTCTCCAAGCCGTGTTTAAGCAATGGCTGTCTCCACTGAACCTGGAGCCAGGGAAGGCCATGTCCGATAATGGTGCAAACCTGGTGGCGGCTCTACGCTGGGCAACCTCACACACTTGCCTTGCATGTCTCTTGTCCTCAACCTGGTTTTTCAGCAATTTCTCTGCCACTATCCCGGCCTGGATGCGCTGCTGCAGAAAGCACAGTTGCTGTTTGCTCACTTCCACTATTCGCACTCAGCGAGTCATCAACTTGCATTGCTAAAGACATCTTTTGGCCTACCGGTTAACCGGTTGATTTGTGTTCTTCCAACAGGGTGGAATTCTACTCTACACATATTACAGCGACTGTGGCAGCAGCGATGAGCCCTAGTGCAGTATGTCCTTTTTCATAGCCTATGCCAGTGATGGCGAACCTTGGCACTCCAGCTGTTGGAGAACTACAACTCCCAGCATGCCTTAACTGCTGCCTCAACTGCTGC
Source organism: Oophaga sylvatica (assembly GCA_033576555.1). NCBI lineage: Eukaryota > Metazoa > Chordata > Amphibia > Anura > Dendrobatidae > Oophaga > Oophaga sylvatica. Next base: position 546,713,708 of record JARQOD010000002.1, read on the forward strand.
AGGTTGCAAGGGCATGCTGGGAGTTGTAGTTTTACAACAGCTGGAGTGCCAAGGCTAGCCATCACTGGCCTATGACAATGCAGTACGGATGTGTTGCAAATCACACTTGCAGTGTGGGCAGAGATGAAGGACCTTTGTACCTTTCTGCACAGTTTTGAAATGGCTTCTAAGATGGTTAGCGCTGATGATACAGTCGTCAGCATCACTATTCCTGTCATCTACATGCTGGAGCACACTTTGAATAATCAGGAGGAGGTGTTAGTCCCAGAGGAAGAGGAGGAAGCAAAAGAGGATGCAGAATGGATAACAAAATCTCTACTTTCTAGATTGTTGTCCCACAGGCGGGTTCCAGGGGAGGGTAGTTTACAGCGATTGAGGGAGGCTCTTGGTACCAGATAAACTGTTAGTGAAGGTGCAGGAACTAATGGAGGAGGAAGAGTGCAACTTTCAGGAGATGAAGAGGATAACGATTACCTCTCTGTTGTCCGTATTTGGTGGAAAGGAACGAAGGAAGGAAACTTGAGTGTTATCCTGCCACCAACACACCATGAACTTGGAACTCAAACAAGAGCGCCTTCTTGCTTCACTATATGGCATATGATGCTCGTATTGTTAGGATTAGAAATAGTGTTGACTTATTGTCATGGGTGCATCGCCACGAGGATCGTCGCGATTGCACATTCTGACTTCTCGCAGCTGAGTTGCTGTTACTTTGTGTTTGGTAATGAGAGAGTTAATTTTACCTAGCTCTTTGCTAAGACTAGGTCCAGCCTCGCCCGGCTGCTTTTGATTATGTTCTAATTAGCTTCCTTTATATCCCTGCCAGTCTGGGTGTTAGATGCCGGTGAAAGCCTTCATGTAGTCTAGCAGACTGGATCGGTTCTGAGAATACTTAAGCTAAGAGCTCCTTAGTTGTTTTTACTCTTATAGCTTATAGTTTATCTCTGAGACCTTAGGTGTTCCTACTGTGTGTGAGTGTTGTATGTAAGACTTTATTTACTTTATTTCTTGTCTTTCTTGTATGTCTTTCTGTTCATTAACCGTTACCTGTTCATTCCCTTTGGTGGTAATCAGGGTCCTTCTTAGGACTAGATTACAGTTGGCAGGGATTGATAGGAGACAGGGTTTACGCTGGTGGCCTGGACCTCTGTACCTTTAACAGTACCTCCAGGTAGAGGGATTAGTTAGGACCCCAGTTTAGAGTCAGCATAGACCCCGGTCACCCTCTAGCCAGAGACAGCGTATAACGGATTCCGTATTGACCCACTGGACATTCTGTCAGGTAATTCTATGTTATCATATATCTATGCGCATGTTATATAGTATGTTGCCCTTTTGATATAGATTACTGTCATCACATATATATATCTGCTATACAGCGTGACACTTATGGGTTGCCACTCTGTTTGATCCACAGTACAAAAGTAAATTTTGCCAGATGCTTCCCTCCGGAAAGGGGCGTGCACATGCTGGAGTATCAAAACACGCTTGTAGTCAATTATAAGAGTGTTTTTTTCCCAAGACAGCAGTGAGACACACAGTCTATATTTCCAACACTAGGAATGTCGAGTCATCAAAGCAAAAACATTAGCAGCAGCAATGTAAATGGCAGAAGCAATTTCTGTGGGTTGTTTCACACATTTTTTAGACCAGCCTGGGTACTAGCAGAGTACAAGTCTGACACATTATGAACGACTGGAGAGGATGATGCTGGAGTATCTGGAGCTCAATATCAATGCCATCAGTGAGGGTTTGGACCCTTTTGAATTTTGTTTTTTTAATAATGGAGCCTGAGCTTGCCTGTCATGCCTTGCAGGTTTTGTCATGCCAGGCAGCCAGCATTCCCTCAGAACGTGTCTTCAGAGTTGTTGAATTCCAAGTTGGGTCTCCATCTGGTGGCTTGCCTGTTGTGGAAAGGGTGTTAGAGCCCTATACTATTTCTACTTTGGGGAGCTAGATGCCACTTTAGTGATGTGTGGCAATAATTTTTTTAAATGTGGAGACTCCAAGTTGGGTCTCTTTCATGTGTGTTGTCTGTAGCAGTAGGGCTCCCAGACAGGTAGACCTGCACTTACTTTCAGTTAACTACCTGTGTTACTGTCCTTAAATTTTTCTAACAATAGTAGTCTATGAAGCTAATATTTGTGCCACCTGAGTGTGGCTGAGCAGAAAAATAGTTTGAGATATTGCATGAGGTATCAGGGCCCCCAGCACAGCAGGCCTACACTGGTCCCTCACCCACCTCTTAATTTGAACTTAAATTCAAAGGTGTAAATGCTGGCCCAGACTCTGTCTCATGCATGGACCATGCCTGACTGGTACTGTGTAATTTAAATTTTTTTACTGAGGATCAATTGATGCCAATTTTCCTGGTGTCTCCCCTAATTTAAGCTGAATTCAATGGGGTTTGGTTATGTTTGATGAACTGTTCGGCAAATATCAGAAAGCTCGCCAATACGAACCAAGCCTTGAAAGGTTTGCTCATCTCTACTTAACAATAATAAGGCGATATGGGCAGGTGTTTTTATCAGTCATCTTCAGACTGCGGAGCATGCAGGAACCGCAGTCCTGATAAAATGTAGTCAGCATCACAAATAACATTTATATCCATGTATCTTATAAGGTATATCTTCTCTGATTGGAGTTATTTTTCTTATCTTCTTCATCTTCTTCAGGCACCATTGTAATTTTTTATATCCACAGCTCCTCTCCACAGATATACATCTTCTTTGATCTTCTGCAGCACATCCTTACAAGGTGCAAATAGCAGCGTGATCATCATGCTTCAGAATAAAAATATTTGCTCTACAGTAGTGTTGAGCGATATTGCTCGATATCTAAAAATATCGTATCGAAATTGTATCGCCGATAGCACTAAATATCGTCGATATCCGATTTCGATACCGGAAGTCCCATGTAAGTCTATGGGAACAAAATATCGCAACAAAAAAAACCCTTTCTTTCGTTGTAAACACAAAATATACACACATAGAATACATATATATATATATATATATATACATGTCATTGTGACATATATATATACATATATTTATAGTTTATACACTTCTACATAGTAAAATAGACTCTGATTCAATTGCCGGGTAAAGCCGTGACATACCCCATAGAAGTCGACGGGCTCGGTGCCGAGTACCCCCAAAACCTCTGGCTCTGTGCGACTCAACTTGGGCGTCACGAACAGGATTCTGTAGCTCGCTATAAGCGAGTCCTGTGTGCCTGAATTGAACTGGTTTTGTGCTTGAGAATTGCTAAAATCATCAGAGAATGTATTTGCCATTTTTCCGCCATATCTGCGTCACGACGAGGCACTGGTGAAGAAGAAGGGCGTGCTCTTCATGGGTGTACACTCACTCAGTGACGCGAAAACGATGGCTCTAAATGGTACTGCAATGTAAGATCGTGCCCCACAGCTCTTCAGTTCCGCCTCCTCATCCTCCTCAGTGTGCGGAAACTAACACGAAGGTCCCGCCTCCCTACAAAAGAGGGGCCCTCTCCAGATGCTAATGACACATGTGACTTGGCAGAGATGGCTAATGGACACGAGCAGAAGTGTGAAGGGATGGAGCAGTCAGAGCTCTCCCCCCACGGAAGCGACCCGATCGCCACGGAACCACCGTTGGGCACCCGGCCTGGAAACCCTCCTACGCTGCAAGAAGCGGAGGATACCCTAAGAGGCCTGGCCCGGCACCGGGAGGAGGTCGCCAGGATGGAAGCGAGCTGGCGTGCCCTAAAACTAAACTTGGAGCGGCGCCAATCCCTCTTACCTGAAGTGTCTGTACCGGAAGGTGAGGTACCCGTTCTAGTAGAGGAGTCCTTGCAATGTGATCCGGTTGACGTTGTCGCAGTGGAGGCACCCGTTCGTGCAAAAAACGCTGCACCGGCAGCACCCCAGATCCCGCTGTCTGCCCCCGTCGCTGAGACAGAAGAAGCGACACCCGTCCTCATGGAGGAGGCCGCGCAGGCACCAGAGGTCTACCTGTCTGTACCGGAGCCCCGACTGTCATCTGTTCCAGAGCCGGCTGCTTCCTCCGCAGGTGAGTGCCGCCAGGACTGGGGGGCGCCAGGAGAGCTGCCGCAAACCGGACACTGTAAGCTGCAGTTTGATGGTGGAGACATGGAGCAGCTGGTGGAGGAGAATTTCAACCGGCGTCAGGAGGAAGAGTGGAGACGTTGGGAGCGGGAAGCAGAGCGACAAAGGGAGCAGCGAGAATCCCAAAAACTTTGCCAACGTAACCTGGAGAAGGACCGGGCAGATAAGGACCGGATGAGAAAGGATAAAGGAACCCTGTGGGAGCCGCGGCGTAAGGGTGCAGTACGGAGCTTTAAATTGAAAGGTGGTTGGGGCTTCATCCAGGAGCCTGGACTTTATTTAGAAGTTTTTGTGAACCGGCGGGACGTGGAGGCTCACCTCCCAGAAGGACACCCGGGGAGGGACCTGTTGCCAGGAGACTTGGTGACTTACACCCGACACTGGGGTTACAATGGATGGTACGCCCTAAATGTTACCAGGTGCGACCCCTACTCCCCAGAGTGTCAGGAACCTGTGAGACCCTCGGAGCCTTCAGCCTCCCACATCCAGGCCTCTGCAAAAGTGCCCACCCCACGCCGTAAATCTCCCAAGCCTCCCTCATTGGTCTCCTCAGCAGCCCCAGCTATGGACATGATAAGTATAGCTGGCCCGTACCCGGCGCCTGTTAGGCCCCCTGGGGTTCGTTCAGTCCGGGACATAGGGTTCCAGACCCGGAGGGAGATGAAAGAGGTGGCCACACAGACCCAGATAGCGGGTCACGACTTGACTGTACAGGCCACACGACGTCATCAGGTCCTGGTGGTCCTTGGTGCCTCGGATGTTTGGCAAGCATCAGAAGAGTACCAGGTGGTACCTGGAACACCCCTGCCAAAGAATTATAAATAACCCGGACAGGGTCCCTGTATGTAAATAGTTAAATTGTTTATGTACCTGGACGGGTGAATGTTCATAAAAAAGTTTTTTAATTTAATAAAAAAAAACAAACACAGTTTTCATTACTTTTATTACAGTCTCATCCTGCGACGCCATCGATCTCCTGTAAAAAAATGAAAAAAAAAAAAAAGTATACCACCTGACCGACGCAGTCCATAGTAACGAGTGTCCCACGACGATCCAGCTCTGCTACATCAGAATCCCGGCGCAGCACAGCTGATTACCTGCTTCCCTGGCGGTGACGTCATCGGACTGGTTTACGGCCGGGATTACCCTGCAGTCACTGCAGTTATCGTGAAAAACTGCATGTGACCGCCAGGGAGAAGATAATGGCGGCCATCAAGCAGTCCAGGACGTGACCGCCGGAGATCTTCTGCCAGGTAAGTGCCGCTGACTCCTGACAGACCCGACCGACGGACACTCACAGTGACAGTGACAAATCCGATTCCGGTATTCGATAAGACGAAAATATCGAAACGAATTATCGAAAGGCCGATAGAGCTAATATCGGCCGATAGCCGATATTTGCATTATCGTATCGCTCAACACAACTCTACAGTGTTCCCCTGAATAAATTATTTCCTCTCACTCTTTTCCCTGCACAAAATATTACACACACACTACCCTTCTTATGGTGCATGCCCTCCATATTGCTCTCTGGTTTCAATGTTTGGCTCCTTTTCACACTGTTCTTGCACACTGTGTCCACCTATACTGCCCAGTCTCTATGCTGTGCCCTCTCTCCTCGGCATACTGTTACCTCCTTGCTGTGCCCTCACGCTTTCCCCCATTCAACCCCTCTTTATACCATCCCCACAGTTCACAGTCTCTATTCTGTCCTCCTTCACACTTTTCTTTCCTCTCACACTTTTCTTCCCCATACTGTCTCCTCACACCATACACCTCACTAGTAAAGATGAGCGAATTTGTTCAGATTCAGTTCCGAATGCGATCGACATCGAATATTGTTTTTGCAATGTTAGTCGAACACAGCCGAACGTCATTAGAGTCAATGGGAGTGGAAATTACCGAATATGTTCGGAACCGATCATCAAACATACATTCGGCACGAATAGTGTTCGAATATGGCACGAATATGTCAAAATGAGATTCTTGGATCAAAAACGAACAAATTCGCTCATCTCTACTCACTTGTCTACTCATACATTCCCCACCGCACACTCGATACTGTCTCTTCACACATTCCTCCCCACTGTGCATACTCTCTCCTCACACATTCTCCCTCCCTGCTCACCATACTGTCTCCTCTCATATTTATTCCCCTGTTTACCATACTGTAATTTCACACATTTGCCCCTCCCCATGCTGTTCTCACATCCATTCCCTCTGCACTCCTCATACTGGTTCCTCACACATTAACCCCCTTGTTTCCCATATTGTGTTCGCACCCATTCTCTCTTCCTGCTCAAAATACTGTTTTTCACACATTCTCTCCCTAATGTCTAGTCAAATTTCTTCCCCTCCCTCCCCAATTATAATAAACCTTCAGATCCACATGCATACATGCATGCACACACATGTTGACATGCACAGTCATACAAAGACATGCACGCAACACACACAAATATATGCAAGCACACATAAGAAGACACACAGACATGCAGACATGTGTACAGACATGCACAAACACAAACACATGCTTGAAGACAAGCACGCAGGCATGCACAAGCAGACATATGCCCACAGATACATAGACACACACAGATATGTACACATATGCAGACACAAACGTAGACATGCACACACATGCAGAAATGCACACACATGCAGGCATGCACACACACATATGCACATGCAAACATGCACATGCAAACATGCACATACACGCAGCCATGCACACACAAACATATATACAGACATGTACATAAATATAAACACATGCAGGTATATACATATTTGGAGACATATTTACAAAACTTCATCTCAACAGACATATAAATTTAAAAATAACATTAACATACAAATACACATTTTTACCTTCCCCCCAGCTTGTCTCCCATCTAGCCCAGATGCTTCATTGAAGCACAACTCGGGCAGAAAGTGGCGGTGCAGTGCACGCTATGTGACGTTACTACTGTAGCAGTCATGGCTGTGACTATTGACTGTGATTCTGCTAGGCCTGGTCAAACATACAATTAAAGCCCCGTCACTCTAAGCGAGATTGCTAGCGAGATCGCTGAAGCGTCACCGATTTTGTGAATCAACAGCAACCTAGCCAGCGATCTCGCTTGGTGTGACACGCAGCTGGGTATCGCTGATCGTTGCTTAATGTCCTGGACCATTTTTTCATCGTTGGTCTCCCACTGGCCAGCACGCATCGCTGCGTGTGACAGCTGGAGACCAATGATCAGTGAGCTGGGAGCTGGTATCCAATGTACATATCGGGTAACTAAGCACTGCGCGGCACCTAGTTACCCGATATGTACCCTGGTTACCGAATCCCAGCTTCTGCTGTATAGTGCTGAGAGCCGGTATCCAATGTACATATCGGGTAACTAAGCACCGCGCGGCACCTAGTTACCCGATATGTACCCTGGTTACCGCATCCCAGCTTCTGCTGTAGAGCGCTGAGAGCCGGTATCTAGGGTACATATCGGGTAACTAGGTGCCTCGGGTGCTTAGTTACCCGATATGTACATTGGATACCGGCTCTCAGCGCTCTACAGCAGAAGCTGAGAGCCAGTTCTAGGTTACATATCGGGTAACTAGGTGCCGCGCGGTGCTTAGTTACCCGATGTGTACATTGGATACCAGCGTGCTCGCTGGTCCTGATCACTGGTGAGTCTGCCCATGTGACAGCCCACCAGCGATCAGCTAACGATGTCCCAGCGATCCCATCCACGTCGTATCGTTGGTGGGATCGCTGGGACATTGAAGAGTGTGACGGGACCCTAAAGGTGCAGAGCCAGCATCATCAAAGAAAACACAGGCGACCTGGCAGTCCAGCACAGCTTCTGGTCGAGCGGCCTGGTGAGAAAATGCCCTTCTGCCCCCCCAGTTCCTGGCTGTTGATTATGTTGAGGTCATTTTGACATTGCTAAAGGGTATGCCACACTAAACAATATCGCTAACGGGATCGCTAAAAAACGTCACTATTTAGCGATCCCGTTAGCGATATTGTTCAGTGCGGCAGCTTCCAGCGACGAGCTTCCTGCTGTGATCTCGCTCGTCGCTGGAATCGCTCCGGACCCTATTTCATCGCTGGCGCTCCCGCTGGGTAAGTATCTTATCGCTGTGTGGCACCTTTTCTTAGCGATTTAGCGGTACTTTTGTACCGCTAAAGTCGTTAAGAAGATCGCTAACGGCGATAGCGTCGTTAACTATATCGCTAAATGCAGCAGCATTTAGCGATATAGAAACAATCCCGCTAGCGATCTCATTAGTATGCAACGCTAACGAGATCGCTAGCGGGATTGCTTAGTGTGGCAGTACCTTAAGACTGTATTTCTGTTAAAGAGCTTAAAAATTATTGGATACAGTCTCAAGAGACCTAGGAGTGCTATGCATATCTAATCAGGGCAATTGGAGGTTTTACAGTACTTGTGATTTTCAAATCAATTTGCTGCAAATTAAATGGTTGAAAAAGTTTTGCAAAACTGTCATTTAGAATTTTAAAACATTCACTCATCTCAAACAAAAAATAAATGTGGACAATATAAAAGAGAAAATTTACATGAAACTATCTATGTTGATTTACTATACATCCATGAACTACTTAAAGGGAACCTGGCTGAGTATTATCTCATATGAAAACCACAAAACAAAGCAGTGCAAAAAATGTCCACATAATTGCAAAGAGTAAATTTTATTGATTAAAAATATTACCAAAAAAGTCAGAGGTAGAAACAGAGGAGACTAAAACAGTGACATGTGAAAAACACCACATGGCAAGAAACACATAGCGAGGGTATGGATAAGTGCCTGCATGAATGTTATAGGTATGGCCACATACATAGAATATATCATATGAAGAAAAAGAAATACCATTATATGATGCATATGACAAAATTCAAGTCAATATTACTCCCTCAATCCCATGTAATACTGACATAGTAGTCTACCATAGGAATAAATCAATCACTATTATAGTACAAGGTAGAGAGATAGCATATGGAACATTGTATATTGCCTGCAATGCCCACAACAACAATGTCCCATAGAAATGATACATAGAAGGTTTATAGAAGAAGTCATATGAGAGTAGTGGACATACCAGGTAAGTATAATCAGGACACAGCTCCAACCTCCACCTCCCCAATGCGCATTTCTGCCATATGCTATCTCTCTCCCTTGTACTATAATAGTGATTTTAATCAATAAAATTTACTCTTTGCAATTATGTGGACATTTTTTGCACTGCTTTGTTTTGTGGTTTTCATATGTATTTATATATGCAGTGTGTCCTACACAGTCCATTTCTATTAGGCTATCCCAAATATATACAGTATTTTGAATTATTATGTTACGTTTGGATTAGCTTGTTGTGTTTTCCTTATGGATTACTGAGTATTATCTCAGCCAAGTATGTTTGACTCAGAAACACTGTGGCGCTTTAGAGAAAATCACACTTAAACATTCACTGGGACCTGAGCCCGCGCTGTAGACTGGGTACCATGTATCATCTGCCAGGTTCCCTGTAAAAAAAACCTATCACCAGGTCAAATGTGATCAGTTTTTACTGTTAAATTACCCTGGCTTCTCACCTCAAGCCTGACTCTTTAAACACCTGCCCATGTTAAACTATACAGACAAACTTAACCTAAGATAAAAACAAAATGAGCAATTACCCTTCAGTAAGGAAATACAGTGGTGGCCAAAAGTATTGGCACCCCTGCAATTCTGTCAGATAATACTCAGTGTCTTCCTGAAAATTATTGCAATCACAAATTATTTCCTATTTTTATCTTCATTTAATTTGCTTGCAAAAAAAAAACACAAAAGAGAATGAAGCAAAAATCAAATCCTTGATCATTTCACACAAAACTCCAAAAATGGGCCAGACAAAAGTATTGGCACCCTCAGCCTAAAACTTGGTTGCACAACCTTTAGCCAAAATAACTGCGAACAACCGCTTCCGGTAACCATCAATGAGTTTCTTACAATGCTCTGCTGGAATTGTAGACTATTCTTCTTTGGCAAACTGCTCCAGGTCCCTGATATTTGAAGGGTGCCTTCTCCAAACTGCCATTTTGAGATCTCTCCACAGGTGTTCTATGGGATTCAGGTCTGGACTCATTGCTGGTCACCTTAGAAGTCTCCAGTGCTTTCTCTCAAACCATTTTATAGTGCTTTTGGAAGTGTGTTTTGGGTCATTGTCCTGCTGGAAGACCCATGACCTCTGAGGGAGACTCAGCTTTCTTACACTGGGCCCTACATTATGCTGCAAAATTTGTTGGTAGTCTTCAGACTTCATAATGCCATGCACACAGTCAAGCAGTCCAGTGCCAGAGGCAGCAAAGCAACCCCAAAACATCAGGGAACCTCCGCCATGTTTGACTGTAGGGACCGTGTTCTTTTCTTTGAATGCCTCTTTTTTTTTCCTGTATACTCTATGTTGATGGTTTTTCCCAAAAAGCTCGACTTTTGTCTCATCTGACCACAGAACATTCTTCCAAAACGTTTTAGGCTTTCTCAGGTAAGTTTTGGCAAACTCCAGCCTGGCTTTTTTATGTCTCGGGTAAGAAGTGGCGTCTTCCTGGGTATCTTACCATACAGTCCCTTTTCATTCAGACGCCGACGGATAGTACGGGTTGACACTGTTGTACCCTCGGACAGCAGGGCAGTTTGAACTTGTTTGGATGTTAGTCGAGGTTCTTTATCCACCATCCGCACAATCTTGCGTTGAAATCTCTCATAAATTTTTCTTTTCCTTCCACATCTAGGGAGGTTAGCCACAGTGCCATGGGCTTTAAACTTCTTGATGACACTGTGCACGGAAGACACAGGAACATTCAGGTCTTTGGAGATGGACTTGTAGCCTTGAGATTGCTCATGCTTCCTCACAATTTGGTTTCTCAAGTCCTCAGACAGTTCTTTGGTCTTCTTTCTTTTCTTCATGCTCAATGTGGTACACAAGGACACAGGACAGAGGTTGAGTCAACTTTAATCCATGTTAACTGGCTGCAAGTGTCATTTAGTTATTACCAACACCTGTTTGGTGCCACAGGTAAGTTACAGGTGCTGGTGATTACATGAATTCGAGAAGCATCACATGATTTTTCAAACAGTGCCAATACTTTTGTCCACCCCCTTTTTTAGGTTTGGTGTGGAATTAGATCCAATTTGGCTTTAGATCAATTCTTTTTGTGTTTTTTTCGTTGAAGACAAATTAAATGAATATAATAATATCAAAGAATTTGTGTTTGCAATCATTTTCCGGAAGAAACAGAGTATTATCTGACAGAATGGCAGGGGTGCCAATACTTTTGGCCACCACTGTAAGTAAATTTGTACTAATACATGTAAAAAACATACGGTATTTAGTTGACACTATTGTTAAGCCTGGATCCCACTCTTCCCCCATCCTATTTTGAGGACTTATGACTTGTACAGTGGTAAACTACAATAGTTAGTGTCCATCCCAACAGGGTCCACCTTGCAACAGTGGGATGGCTTTCACACTTTTTTTTAATCAAAATAGTGTCAACTAAGTACCCTATATTATTTACATGTATGATTGACTTATTTACTTACTGCAGGGTATTTGCTTATTTTGTTTTTATCCTAGGTTATCTTTCTGGTGACAGATCAGATCACAGAGCAGCCTGTGTTGAATCCAGAAGGATGACAGCAGGTGACTATAATTTATTTAGGTCTTTTTACAAACTCCAACCCTGATGTGATAAGCACCTTTAACTTGAAAAAAATCATTTAAATATTTCATAAACCTTGATGTAATTCCTTAAGAAAGGCTGTAGAATTTGAAAATAATCTGTATTCACAATTGTACCAATTGAGATCAAAAAAATGACTTTGTATGAATTTCCCCTTTAGAAAAAAAGTAGCAAAACTGCAGACTTTTAACATGCTATTGTACTTTCCTAAGCTTTATCTGATATACCAGTGTTTTCCTCATATTATCATAGACTTTTACACATTTCAGAGAATAATGACTTTAAGCTAAATTTAATATATATCCCAGCCTAGAGTGAATGTATTTTAGATAGCTTAAAATTAAATTTTTATTAGTCTAGGTAAAATTAGGGAAATTGCTGAATAATATAAATAAAACCAGTCAAAACACATCCTGAATATTGCAGCACTGTAGACATCGCATATGTTAACTAGATCTAATTTAAGGTGTGACTGTAGGTGACAAGCAAACATAACAGTGTATGCGAGTCTAAAGGCTGGGTCTCACATAGCGATACACCAGCGATCCCGACAACGATCAGGATCGCTGGTGTATCGCTATATTATCGCTGCTGAGCTGCCAAACAGGCAGCTCAGGCAGCGATCAGCACAAGGACACTGCGGGTAAACATCGCTAGTTACCCGCAGTGTACCTTGGATACCAGCGCCCTGATGCAGGGAGCTGGTAACCAAGGTACACATCGGGTTCCAGGCGCTGCGTGGTGCCTGGAAACCCGCTGTGTACCTTGGTTACCAGCGATCGCTGGTCTCCGGCCTGTCACACGCAGCGATGCGTGCCTGTCAACGGGAGACCAGCGATCAAAAAAATTGTCCAGACATTTCAGCGACGATCAGCGATACCTGGCAGGGGGGCTGATCGTCGCTGAATGTCACACACAGCGATATCGCTGGTGAGCTCGCTGCTGCGTCACAAAACTAGTGACTCAGCACTGATCTCGCTAGTGAGATCGTTGTGTGAGACGGGTCCTTAAATGTACAAGAGCCCGTGTATATGACTAGTTGGATCTCATTCAATCCGTGCAAGGATATATCACTATCCAGGGAGACCAGATTGCTGCCCAACATAAGTCTATTCAAGGTATGAAAACCCATTCATCAAGTGATAGGAGGTATGTATAGGGCTTGTTCCAGCTCTTTCTCCCAGACTTGGTGTCCAATGTCAAGTGGGGGTGAGGTGCCTATTCCCTAATTCATTAAAGTACATGTATTGTTATGAGGTTAGTGCATTGCCATAGTGATGCATGTGAGTAACGCACTGTTCTCTCGCATGGTTCTATTGATAGGCTTATTAATAGGCCTGTCAGTCATAGGAAGATGCCTATTGCATAAGGTTTGAAGTGAAGTATGATCCAGCCGGCCAAGGGTAAGATCTAGAAATAGGTGTTGTCAAAGCAGCGAATGTATACCAAATGGCCCTCAGTGCCGAAAGAAAGGGGCAATTCTCTCTTTCTTTCAGTGACGAGGACCTTCGAGGGGATCAACAAGGCAACATGTTTTTGGGGAAAAGAATATATAGGAAAAACCTTTCGGGAATTTAGGAGGAAAGTATTTGAACATGTGAGAGATGTCTTCAACAACTGAGATACAGCTATTGCGAAATATATTAATAAAGAATACAAAGGAGATACTGTGCCCATTAAATCTATGGGTATTGATGTAGTTAAACCATTAAAGAGAGGTGGGAACTTTGACAAAGTGTTATTACAAATTCAATTTGAAGACATAATATATGATCTATAAAGAAAATTTACCTTCTATGTAATGTAATAAAATAATATTCTTTGTTGAATGAATACATACCACCTCTGTACCAGAGTGCACCATGTGTTGTTCTGTCATGTAATACCTTACAACTCTTATGTTTTTTTATGAAAATTGCTGTTATTGTTTGTAATAAAGATTTTGTACTGTCATGTTAAACAAGATTTCTTCAAATTTTGATAGGATATGTGAGACAAAGTGGATCTTTCACCTCCAAACATCCACACCTCATGGTATGAATGAACAGCTCAAATTTGGCTGCTTTTATAATTTTCTCCCTGGAACAAGCCTTGAGCTTGGACAAGCTCTATATATACCTCTTAACATGGTATGAACGGGCCCTCATACCTTGAAAAGACTAAAGGTACTGCCACACTAAACAATCCCGCTAGCGATCACGATAACGACGCATACTAATGCGATCGCTAGCGGGATTGTTTCTATATCGCTAAGTGCGGCCACATTTAGCGATATAGTTAACGACGCTATCGCCGTTAGCGATCTTCTTAACGACTTTAGCGGTACAAAAGTACCGCTAAATCGCTAAGAAAAGGTGCCACACTAGCGATATATACTTACCCAGCGGGAGCGCCGACAAGAAAATAGGGTCCGGAACGATTCCAGCGACGAGCGAGATCACAGCAGGAAGCTCGTCGCTGGCAGCTGCCGCACTGAACAACATCGCTAACGGGATCGCTAAATAGTGACGTTTTTTAGCGATCCCGTTAGCGATATTGTTCAGTGTGGCATACCCTTTAGGCTGGAATGCAATCTGCACTACAGGTCTCCTTTGTGAAATCTCACCACAAATACACTCCCCTGGTGATTCCTTGGAACTGAGGATGAAATTATTACAGATGAATTTAGGAGTCCTTTTCTAGTAAGTGGCATACTGGGGTACTGCTATTGTAAGGGCAGGAGCTATCACACGAGGCATGACAGTGTTAACTAGTAATCATCTTGCTTTGCCTGAGGTTCCTATTGCTATTTTTGGATGCTGATACATCCTGCCTCAGTTTGGGGGGGGGAATCCAACAAATTTTATACATGAACATTGGTACATTTGGACTCATATTCACTGTTACGCTTGTTTCAAAGACAAAAGAAAAAAAAAGAGTAGCAAAAAGACCAACAAATAATAAAATAGATAAATAACTGTTATTACATAATCAAACATATTCAGACTAAACATAATACAAATAAGGAAGAAGGAGGAGGCATGAAGGTAAGCAAGGGAGAGACTGTAGGTCAAAAATAGGACTTGGGCAAGTAGAAAAAATAGTCACAATAAAATGCTCAAAAGTGCAAAAAAATAATACTGACTGGCAGATGCTTTAGATGATTATACATTATACCTATTGTATTTTTTGGATTATAAGATTCTCCGGATTATAAGAGGCACCCCAAATTTTGAGGAGAAAAATAGTAAAAAAAAACCTTTTTTTTAATAAAATGGTGGTGCTTCTTATAATCCATGCGTCTTATTGCTTACCGGGGGTGGTGGCTGTGGTGAAGCGGGGCCCCAGGGTTGCTGCTGGAGGAGACAGGAGTGGGTTGATGCTGCAGGCGGCAGGCAGGGATCGGGGGGTGTTCCAATGTATGGCATGCCGATGCGGGTGTCCGGTGCTGCTGCTGCACTGTATCCGATGCTGCTGCTGTGGATACAGCGCAGCAGCGACAGCAGTGGACACTGAGCAGCAACTACAGCACCGGATACCCGTAGTGGCGCGCCGATAAGGTAACTGCATTATAAGATGCACCCCCATTTTCCCCTCCAAATTTTGACGTCTTAAAATCTAAAAATTACGGTATATTCCACCAAAATGTAAGGTGCCAAAGTAAAATATCTGCTTAGCCATTGTAAGTCCAGACCTCAAGCAGCCTTCCTGCGACCCCAAAACACGTTTTGAGTGATCGCTCCCCCTTTGATAAAGCTTTTTTGAACTACAGTCTCTCCCTTGCTTACCTTCATGTCTCCTCCTTTTTCCTTATTTGTATTTGTATTATGTTTAGTCTGAATATGTTTGATTATTTAATAAAAGTTATTTATCTTTTTAATCATTCTATGGTCTTTTTGCTACTCTCTTTTTTTTTCTTTTGTCTTGGATATATTGTTTGGAGTACTCCACCTTAGCAATTATATGATTATTACATACTGGGAGAGCTTTATTTAAATATGCTCTCAGTATTGTGCTTTCTCATTATTGTTTTTGCTTGTTACGCTTGTTTGTTGCCTATGTATAGATCAAAGACGTTGGCACAACTAAAGGTAATTTGTCACGGTGGTGCTCAAAATTAGGTCCCAACCCGTATGTGAATAAATGATATAAATTTGGCACACACCAGTGGATGCAAATGTGTTAATTTAATATAAGGTTAACATACAATTCACAGCAAAATTTACAAGTGGGAGACGTTTTGGTCAATAGACCTTCATCAATGTGCTGCAATGTGAATAATAACATGTATTAACATAAGGAAATAGAAAATAAAGATACAAAATGAAGTATGTACATGATATATATGAACAAGGAATTTTCTCAATATGCTGTATATAGGAACCAACAACAGAATATAGCATAACCTGGTAAGTATTGATTGTAAATTTCATATATATTTTGTGCCTTAAAAGAGATCAAGTGACTGATATGAATAGTGAAAGCTATAGAGGAGCACATACCCATATGTAGTTTTGCTGACAAAATCTTAATATTCCTGAAAAAGGAATGTGCTGAGGTATGTTAAGCTCTTAACAACAGTGTATAGTGATAGGAATATTCTATAACACATACCGCTGGAGTGAATGATGCACAGATATAATCTGTAAGAATAAACGGCATAGGCAGAACCGCATTATAGTGTTGAAGATATTATCTCGCAATTTACATTGGTGGGGCAGTGGATAGTGGAAAGGTTACCTTAATAGTCCCTTAAGTGGGTAAAGCTTCAGGTGAGTTCTCAGCATAGACGCAGTGTCCACAACTTGTCTCAGTAGCTAGTATCTGCTGAGCATCGGGTTTAAGTATACAGCGTGGTGCAGGTGTCATGGCCGCTGAAACCGGAAGTGTATGACCGGAAACAGCTAAGCGTGCGTTCCACTGACGTCACCGCTTGCGTTTCAAGGTGCTAGGTGGAGACTAATCTTACTTGGTACGGATTTGCATATCAGGAAGTGCTGTGATCACAGTGCAATTATTCTCAGAGCGGTGCATAGAATCTGTGACGTGAGTGAGCTGTGATCCGACGGCATGGTGGTTCTATGGATTCTGAAACAAACAAATATGAAATTAATGCCCATATTTCGTCAATAATAAAATTCATAATAAAGACAGCATATATAATTGTAAATAGACATTTAGATTTATTAAAGTATAAATACTTTTTTTATATGAATGTCTGGATGTCAAAATCCCTGTTTAACCCTTTTGGGGCCAGAGTGTTCAATTCATAAATCCAAAAACTTTCTCTCTTTTTTAACATTTTGACACGGTCACCTCCTCTCCGAGATGGTGAAATCTGTTCAATAATCTGAAATCTCAGTTGGGCAATAGTGTGGCCAGTGTTTATAAAATGGGCAGGAATGGGGAGTAACATGTTTTTACACTGAATGGTACTCTTATGTTTGGAAATTCTGTCCTTAATTGGTTGAGTCGTTTCTCCCACATATGAGAGACCGCAAGGGCATTTAATGAGATAGATTACAAAGGACGAGTTGCAAGTATAGTAATCATTTATATTGTACTTTTTCCCTGTATAGGGATGGTAGAAAGAATCTCCCCTTTGTACATTATTGCACTGTGTGCAATGTAAACACGGGAAGGTGCCGTATTTTGGATTATTTAGAAACCGTTGTTTTTTCTGGGGAATAATTGAACCTATGTCTGCCTTTACAAGTATGTCTCGAAAATGTTGTGGGCATCTAAAACAAGGTAGAAATGGTTTATTAAATTCTGTAACTTCAGGATGGGCTGTGTATAGTAAGTTCCAATGTCTCCGTATGCTGTTATGTAGGAGATAGGCACAAGGATGAAAATCATGTACGAATGGGATTCTTTTGTCAACACTTGTTTTTATAGTGGGATTTTCATCCAGGGATGTAAGTATATGGGTGGGATAGCCTCTTTCTAAGAATTTGTGTCGCATTTCATCTAGTCTGGTAATTTGTGTTTCTGAATTAGACACAATTCTTTTTACTCTTTTGAATTGAGATTTTGGGATTGCAAATTAATTTTCTTGATACTTTAGTCATAAAAGACCCACAGGGATATCTCTCCACAGATTTATACAGAAAAACTACAGACAAGAATAGCCTTCTCCACTATGGGAGCTTCCATCCCACTAAGATGAAAGATGCAATCCCAAAATCTCAATACCACCCATATACTTACATCCCTGGATGAAAATCCCACTATAAAAACAAGTGTAGACAAAAGAATCCCATTCGTACATGATTTTCATCCTTGTGCCTATCTCCTACATAACAGCATACGGAGACATTGGAACTTACTATACACAGCCCATCCTGAAGTTACAGAATTTAATAAACCATTTCTACCTTGTTTTAGACGCCCACAAAATTTTCGAGACATACTTGTAAAGGCAGACATAGGTTCAATTATTCCCCAGAAAAAACAACGGTTTCTAAATAATCCAAAATACGGCACCTTCCCGTGTTTACATTGCACACAGTGCAATAATGTACAAATGGGAGATTCTTTCTACCATCCCTATACAGGGAAAAAGTACAATATAAATGATTACTATACTTGCAACTCGTCCTTTGTAATCTATCTCATTAAATGCCCTTGCGGTCTCTCATATGTGGGAGAAACGACTCAACCAATTAAGGACAGAATTTCCAAACATAAGAGTACCATTCAGTGTAAATGTAACGCTGGTATTGTCTGTACTTTGTTTTCCAGCGTTACTCTGCATGTTTTTTGCATTAACCCTTTTGCTCCTTTCCCCCTAACCAGCTGGGATACTGTTGTCTGTTACCAATATGGATGCTGCTCAGTTCCCGGCTCTGCTGCGTACCCGTACTTGCGTGAGTGGCTCCGCTGCTTTGCATGACCGCCCGCATGTGCGGTTCCTGACTTGCTGTGAAAGCCGTCCGTAGCTTGCAAAGTCCTCTGCAGTGGTGCATGACTTACTGCGTGGTTGGCAGCAGCCATTGTTGGGTTCCCTCTGTGTTGTGCTGTCTGGCTCTGCATAGGGGGCGCGGCCCACACCTGTCCTGCTTTTATGTGGATTGGGTGTTTACTAGAATTACTGCTCCAGCCTATCGCTGTGAAGCAGCTCATATATAAAGTTCCCCAGCCCTAGTGGGCGTGGCCAGAGCTTTCTGTGGCGCTTCCCACGGCTGTGGGGCGTCGGGACATGGCATAGCTTGCCTAGCTAGCCAATGCTCCCACGCCGCCAGTCCACGACGACGTGAGGCATGGGTCCCAGATGGTAAGAGAATGTGGACCCACTGGACCACGGAGGGAGACCCGGGCCTGCCCGGACTAGGGAAGGGCAGCGACCGGGATCCGTGGCAGCTGAGCATGTGGGCAAGGTGGCGACCTGCAGGACTAGACAACACCGCACAACTTCAGGTAAGAAGAAACATAAAGTTTACTTAAAGAAACAAAGTACATAAACAGAACATAAGACCGGGCTCCCGATTCCGCACATCAGAGAAGGGTACACAACTCAGGATCACAGACGAGTGCTGGAGGCCATACTAGTATGCCCGTGCCAGATGATCCTGGACTTCATCAACCCGTGATGACCCCGCCATCGTCTGAAGTCTGTCTGAGGTCGGTGTCTGATGTTCTCCTGCTGAGCCTGTGCTACGCCTAAGGCCTGAGAGAGAGGCCGTCCAAGTATGCCTGTGCCAGATAACCCTGGACTGCATCTACCCGTGATGTCCTCCAGCACTCGTCTGTGATCCTGAGTTGTGTACCCTTCTCTGATGTGCGGAATCGGGAGCCCGGTCTTATGTTCTGTTTATGTACTTTGTTTCTTTAAGTAAACTTTATGTTTCTTCTTACCTGAAGTTGTGTGGTGTTGTCTAGTCCTGCAGGTCGCCACCTTGCCCACATGCTCAGCTGCCACGGATCCCGGTCGCTGCCCTTCCCTAGTCCGGGCAGGCCCGGGTCTCCCTCCGTGGTCCAGTGTGTCCACATTCTCTTACCATCTGGGACCCATGCCTCACGTCGTCGTGGACTGGCGGCGTGGGAGCATTGGCTAGCTAGGCAAGCTATGCCATGTCCCGACGCCCCACAGCCGTGGGAAGCGCCACAGAAATCTCTGGCCACGCCCACTAGGGCTGGGGAACTTTATATATGAGCTGCTTCACAGCGATAGGCTGGAGCACTAATTCTAGTAAACACCCAATCCACATAAAAGCAGGACAGGTGTGGGCCGCGCCCCCTATGCAGAGCCAGACAGCACAACACAGAGGGAACCCAACAATGGCTGCTGCCAACCACGCAGTAAGTCATGCACCACTGCAGAGGACTTTGCAAGCTACGGACGGCTTTCACAGCAAGTCAGGAACCGCACATGCGGGCGGTCATGCAAAGCAGCGGAGCCACTCACGCAAGTACGGGTACGCAGCAGAGCCGGGAACTGAGCAGCATCCATATAGGTAACAGACAACAGTATCCCAGCTGGTTAGGGGGAAAGGAGCAAAAGGGTTAATGCAAAAAACATGCAGAGTAACGCTGGAAAACAAAGTACAGACAATACCAGCGTTACAGTAAAAACATGTTACTCCCCATTCCTGCCCATTTTATAAACACTGGCCACACTATTGCCCAACTGAGATTTCAGATTATTGAACAGATTTCACCATCTCGGAGAGGAGGTGACCGTGTCAAAATGTTAAAAAAGAGAGAAAGTTTTTGGATTCATGAATTGAACACTCTGGCCCCAAAAGGGTTAAACAGGGATTTTGACATCCAGACATTCATATAAAAAAAGTATTTATACTTTAACAAATCTAAATGTCTATTTACAATTATATATGCTGTCTTTATTATGAATTTTATTATTGACGAAATATGGGCATTAATTTCATATTTGTTTGTTTCAGAATCCATAGAACCACCATGCCGTCGGATCACAGCTCACTCACGTCACAGATTCTATGCACCGCTCTGAGAATAATTGCACTGTGATCACAGCACTTCCTGATATGCAAATCCGTACCAAGTAAGATTAGTCTCCACCTAGCACCTTGAAACGCAAGCGGTGACGTCAGTGGAACGCATGCTTAGCTGTTTCCGGTCATACACTTCCGGTTTCAGCGGCCATGACACCTGCACCACGCTGTATACTTAAACCCGATGCTCAGAGCAGATACTAGCTACTGAGACAAGCGGTGGACACTGCGTCTATGCTGAGAACTCACC
This sequence comes from Oophaga sylvatica, assembly GCA_033576555.1. Lineage (NCBI taxonomy): Eukaryota > Metazoa > Chordata > Amphibia > Anura > Dendrobatidae > Oophaga > Oophaga sylvatica. Next base: position 546,734,747 of record JARQOD010000002.1, read on the forward strand.
TGAAGCTTTACCCACTTAAGGGACTATTAAGGTAACCTTTCCACTATCCACTGCCCCACCAATGTAAATTGCGAGATAATATCTTACAACACTATAATGCGGTTCTGCCTATGCCGTTTATTCTTACAGATTATATCTGTGCATCATTCACTCCAGCGGTATGTGTTATAGAATATTCCTATCACTATACACTGTTGTTAAGAGCTTAACATACTCACCTCAGCACATTCCTTTTTCAGGAATATTAAGATTTTGTCAGCAAAACTACATATGGGTATGTGCTCCTCTATAGCTTTCACTATTCATATCAGTCACTTGATCTCTTTTAAGGCACAATATATATATGAAATTTACAATCAATACTTACCAGGTTATGCTATATTCTGTTGTTGGTTCCTATATACAGCATATTGAGAAAATTCCTTGTTCATATATCATGTACATGCTTCATTTTGTATCTTTATTTTCTATTTCCTTATGTTAATACATGTTATTATTCACATTGCAGCACATTGATGAAGGTCTATTGACCGAAACGTCTGCCACTTGTAAATTTTGCTGTGAATTGTATGTTAACCTTATATTAAATTAACACATTTGCATCCACTGGTGTGTGCCAAATTTATATCATTTGTTTGTTGCCTATGGTCACACCTTCAAATATACCTGGTTAATATATGAGACCTCTGCAGTGCTGCAATATTTATTAGGTGTTTTGACTGGTTTTATTGATATCATTCAGGAGTTGTTCCTATTTTTATCTTGACTCTAGTAAATGTTTTTAATCTAACATACATTCTCTCCGGGCTGGGATATACAATTAATTCTGAGAGAGAGACCTCTGATATCAGTACATACTGTAAGTGTCATTACTTTTGCTGCTGTTTTCTATATTGAATATACCGGTAGTTACACTCATGGTCATTTGTTTGTAAAAGTTGAATAACTACATTTTCTCTGCAGTTGTCAAAATATGATGCTATTGCTGTGCTATTTCTGTTTGCACTGGGTTATACGTTCTATACAGCAGCTTCATTGATCACAAGACATAGGTTTACTTTATCTGCTACAAAGCCTGGATGAAGAAGTGGAGTGACAGAAATATGGCTCCCACAAGCAGATCTTTGGCATATTGATAAATATTTCAATGAAATAACCAGTCCTCTTAAATTAATGAGAGACAAACAAGCATGATGTAAGAGCTCACTCTTGTTAGATGCCCGTGTTATAAAAAGAAATCAGACCAAGTCAGAATAAAAAATAGAGATCTTCATAATGAGATAAATTCATTCATATGTTAGACAAGATTTGTACATGTAACATAGAATGTTAACTGATAATTAGCACTATATTATTTGGAAGCAAAAAAGAACTGTCCTGTACTTCGAAAATGCCCTTGAGTACTGCGTAACCAAAAAAACACACGTCTCACAATAAAAAAAAAAAATTATAGGGTGTCTGTCACCCAAAAAATGTATATTAAACCAGATGAACAGTGATATATATAGAGGACTTAGCCTGTATAATAAATCTTATTAGCACTGTAGATTTTAGCGGTAAAGTGCTTCAGAAATGTACTGTTAATTGAAATTCAAATGTGGCGGCTACAGTACACCTTGTCATGGCCAAAAGCTGAATGTTCCGTTTTGCCCCCTCAACTAAAATTTTGATGACTTCGACCACTTCTCATTGACAGCACTTGCTAACGTTCTTTAGATATTCTTCTGTTTTGTGGCTTACTGTTGGTGCTGTGTTTTTGGAGCAATGTTCACTGTTTAACATAAATATTCTCCTATTGAATAAAAGATTATTGTGAGGAAATTGGAGTATTCATGAAGAATAATGTTAATAATATAATAGTCATTAATAATAGTAAAGATAAAAATATTGGAAGTTATTTTGTCAATAATGATTTCCGATATTCTTATATTTTAATTACAGTCATGGCCAAAAGTTTTGAGAATGACACAAATATTATATTTTCACATGATCTGCTGCCCTCTGGTTTTTATGTGTGTTTTGACAGATGTTTTTTTATCACAGACAGAAATATAATTGAAAATATATGAGTAACAAAAGCTTATATTGACAGTTAGAATGAGTTAATGCAGCAAGTCAATATTTGCAGTGTTGACCCTTCTTCTTCAGGACCTCTGCAATTCTCCCTGGCATGCTCTCATCAACTTCTGGACCAAATCCTGACTGATAGCAGTCCATTCTTGCACAATCAATGCTTTCATTTTGTCAGAATTTTTAGGTTTTTGTTTGTCCACCCGTCTCTTGATGATTGACCACAAGTTCTCAATGGGATTAAGATCTGGGGAGTTTCCAGGTCATGGACCCAAAATCTCTATGTTTTGTTCCCTGAGCCATTTAGTTATCACCTTTGCTTTATGGCAAGGTGCTCCATCATGCTGGAAAAGGCATTGTTGATCGCCAAACTGCTCTTGGAGGGTTGGAAGAAGTTGCTCTTGGAGGACATTCTGATACCATTCTTTATTCATAGCTGTGTTTTTAGGCAAGACTGTGAGAGAGCCGATTCCCTTGGCTGAGAAGCAACCCCACACATGAATGGTTTCAGGATGCTTAACAGTTGGCATGAGACAAGACTGGTGGTAGCGCTCACCTTGTCTTCTCCGAATGAGGCGTTTTCCTGATGTCCCAAACAATCGAAAAGGGGATTCATCAGAGAAAATAACTTTACCCCAGTCCTCAGCAGTCCACTGCCTGTACCTTTTGCAGAATATCAGTCTGTCCATGATGTTTTTTCTGGAGAGAAGTGGCTTCTTTGCTGCCCTCCTTGAGACCAGGCCTTGCTCCAAGAGTATCCGCCTCACAGTGCGTGCAGATGCACTCACACCTGCCTGCTGCCATTCCTGAGCAAGCTCTGCACTGCTGGTAGCCCGATCCCGCAGCTTAAACACTTTTAAGAGATGGTCCTGGCGCTTGCTGGTCTTTCTTGGGTGCCCTGGAGCCTTTTTGGCAACAATGGAACCTCTCTCCTTGAAGTTCTTGATGATGCGATAGATTGTTGACTGAGGTGCAATCTTTCTAGCTGCGATACTCTTCCCTGTTAGGCCATTTTTGTGCATTGCAATGATGACTGCATGTGTTTCTTTAGAGATAACCATGGTTAACAGAAGAGAAACAATGATGCCAAGCACCAGCCTCCTTTTAAAGTGTCCAGTGGTGTCATTCTTACTTAATCATGACAGATTGATCTCCAACCATGTCCTCATCAACACCCACACCTGTGTTAATGGGGAAATCACTGAAAAGAGGTTAGCTGGTCCTTTTAAGGCAGGACTGCAATGATGTTGAAATGTGTTTTGGGGGATAAAGTTCATTTTCTAGCCAAATATTGACTTTGCAAGTAATTGCTGTTAAGCTGATCACTCTTTATAACATTCTGGAGAATATGCAAATTGCCATTAGAAAAAGTGAAGCAGTAGACTTTGTAAAAATTAATATTTGTGTCATTCTCAAAACTTTTGGCCATGACTGTACAATCCATCTTTTTTATGGCAACATTTTAAATTAATTTAAGGCTGATTAAGGATAATTTTTTATGTGGGTATCTGAAACATGCAATATGATTTAACAATTTGCTACAATGATTTAAATGGAAAAAAATTACCTTTAACTTTACTTTTTATTACTCCTTAACACAATATCATGAATATGTGAACATGTTGAATGTGATTGCAGGGGTGCGTGTGTGAACAAGAGTGCCCAGAAGCTGAGCTCTATTCACAGCTGATAGATACTGGCTGTATTATACAACCATTATCCATATCTAGCGTTAATGGCTCGAGCTCAACTCTGATTGCTGATGTTAATCATTTAAATGTCCTGTCATTCACTGTTTCCATGGTGCGGTTGCTTATGCTTACTCCAATTGGCTCACAATTACTTGATCAAATGCCACGGTTACCATCACAGATGGGTGCCAGCTAAAAGCCTCTTTTACTTTGATCTTGTTACTCCTGTGAAGAATGGTAACAGGCTGACTGTGATGCTAGTCACTTCTCACAGCCAAGCCGTAAGTCAGAATGGTCAAGGAGTCCAAGGTCAGAAGCCAGGAGGGTACGTCATAACAAGAAGGAAGAGACAAAAGCATGGTCAGGTAACGTTGTGAGATCAGAATACCAGGAGAATAACGGATCACAGCAGAAGGGGTTAAACAGACAAATGGTCAGAATGAAGTCCAAGGTCAGGCAACAAAAGATCAATCATACAGAACTCAAGGCACAGGAAGCACAAACTTCACTAGCTAAATGTACGCCTGGCATAGGTTTGGGAGAAACAGCCTAGTTAAGTAGCATGGCAATCACCTAGAATAATGAACACTTGTAGACAGCCGACGCCTCCCAGTCTCAGATTGTATATTAGAGCTGTCAATCAACACACTGACAGCTCAGCACAACCCTGTAGCAGGTTGGATGGCTAAGCTGTCAATCAAAGTACTGACAGCTTCAGCATGCCCTTTTACCAGATATGGCGGTCTAGCTGTCAGTAACTGCATCCCAGACACACTGAGGGGTGGAACCGTGACAGTATTCCCTTTTTTAGGGGGGGCCACTGGACCCCCTGTATTCCCAGGAAATTTTAGATGGAAAACCCTGACTAACCGATCAGCCTTCACATCTCGAGCAGGGACCCTCTGGTCAGTATCCCCTCCAGTGGATGAGGTACTGGAGTAAATAATGGACCCTCTGAGAATCCACAACCCTCTCTAACTTATAATCCAGGCCACAGTCTACTGAAAGCAGAGGAGGTGGGTATGAGGGAGACAATGCCATACTCCCTTAATAGGGAGTTATGGAATACGTTAGGATGCAAATGGATGGAAGAAGCTTTAATCTAAATGCCTCAGGATTGACCACCTCTAGGATTTCATATGGGCCAATAAACTTTGGACCAACTTTGCCGACGACACTATAAGTTTAATGTTCCTAGATGACAACCAAACTTTATACCCAATCTTAAAAGCAGGACCTACTGAACGTCTTCTATCTTCCTTTCATTTTTGCCAAAACTGAGCAGTCCCAATATTCTTTTGACCATCCCTGCAGACGTCCCCAAGTCTTTGTATGAGAAGAACTGTGAGTTTCCAGTAGATTGATTTGCTCGACTGTTAAAATCAACTCAGTGAGAGGTAAAAACAAAGCCCAGTTTTCCTGTCAAGCTGCCTCAAAGCACCTTAAAATTTGTTCCAAAGATTGGATTGTACTCTCAGTCTGACCATTGGTTTCAGTGTGATAAGCAGATGAAAATGACAAGTCAATCCTTAGTTTACTGCAAAACGCTCTCCAAAATTTAAAGACAAATTGTGCTCCCCTATCAGATACAATGTTCAGAGGGATCCCATGTAACCTTACCATTGGAGAAATAAACAACCTGGAGAATGTCTCTGCATTAAGTAATCCTGACAAAGGAAGAAAATGAGCTTGTTTTGTGAATCAATCAACTACCACCCAGATAGCAGTTTTTTCCAATCAGACAGAGGCAAATCTGTAATGAAATTCATGGATAATAGAGTCCATGGTCTTTCAGGATTTGGCAATGGAGCCAATTTCCCAGTCGGCTGGCTATGACTCACTTTGGTGCATGTGCAGACATTACAAGCAGATACAAAATCTTTAATATCATTATGCATGGACGGCAACCAAAAAGTCAAGCAGTGGCTTTCCATGTAGCAGTAACCCCAGGATGACCACTTCAGATGGAGTCATGAAATTCCTGTAACACCCGCAATCTTAGGTACACAAGCACAAATAATTTGGACCCTGGGGAAGCTGAAGGAGCCAACAACTGGATTTACGAATCTCCTCTTACAATTCCAAGGTTACCATAGAAACCACAATACCCTGAGGAATAATGGAGGATGGAGGTTCTGGAGGAGAAATGGAATCTAGACGAGATAATGCATCGACTTCCACCGTCTTAGACCTTGGCCTGAAAGTAATAGAAAAATTAAAGTGAGGGAATAACAAGGACCATCTGGCCTGTCTGGGAGTTAACGTTTCAGCCAATTCAATGTAAGCAAAATTCTTGAGATCAGTGATCAGCGTAACTGGATGAACCATCCCCTCCAAAAAATGTCTCCATTCCTCAAAGGCCAATTTGACAGCAAATAAATCCCGATTCCAACATCATAACTTCTTTCCAACAGAGAAAATTTTTTAGAAAAAAAATCACTTGGATGCAGGTTAGTCAGAGTTTTGGGCCCTTGCGATAAGACTGCCTCAACTTCGATCTCCGAAGCATCCACCTCCACAATGAACGGTTCTTGGAGATCAAGTCAGATCAGAATGGGTGCAGACATAAAACATTCTTGTAATCTTTTGAAAGCCTGATAGCACCCGGCGACCAAACGTTGAGATTCGCTCGCTTACGTGTAGGGTCAATAAGTGGTTTAGCAATGTTCGAAAACCCCTTGATAAATATTATATAATATTTGGCGAATCCCAGAAAATGCTGCAAAGCTTTAAGATCACGAGGTTGACCCCAATCAATTATGGCCTGCACCTTCCCAGGGTCCATCTCAAACCCTTCTGCTGAAAAGATAAATCTAAAGAAAGAGATTTCCTGAACAGAAAAAAACACATTTCTGTAATTTAGCAAACAAAGAGTTCTCCCTCAATCTCTGTAACACAGCACGAACATGTTCCTGGTGACTGTAGAAATTTGGTAGAAAATTAGAATGTCATCGAGGTAAATCACAACATATTTTCCAATGCAATCAGAGAAAATATCATTCATAAAATTCTGAAACACAGCACATGCATTATATAATCCAAAAGAAAAGGTGTATCAAATTGTAAGCCCCTCTAAGATCAAGTTTAGAAAACACCCTGGCCCCCAGAAGCTGATTATATAGGTCAGATATGAGTGGAAATGAGTAAGTATTTTTAACCGTGATCTTGTTTAGGTCTCGGAAATCAAGCCAAGTACGAAGACCCCCATCTTTCATTTTAACAAAGAAAAATCCAGCAGGTATAGGGGAGGAGGAAGAATGGATATGAACCTTCCGTAAACTTTCGTTAACATATTTATTCATGGCGGTCCGTTCAGGCCCCGACAAATTGTAAAGGTTAAAGGTAAGCTTTTGGCAATTTGGCACTAGGAATAAGATCAATAGCACAATCATAGGAATTAGGTAGTTTCTCTGCCTCCTTTTCTGAGAATACATCTCTGAAGTTCTTCAGGTCCCCCAAAAGACCCTTCAGACTAGCGCAGCATATTTGTAAGTTTTTAGACTTTTCTTATAACAATTGGGGCTCCATTTCACACTCTCCTTCTGACACCAATCAATAACAGGAACCTCAGTACCAATCCAGCAGGTAAATTATCCAACACAAAACAGGAAATGTATTCAGAGAGGAGTGCTCCCACTTGGAGAGTGAAATCCACTGTTTCTCTCTTGATCAAATTGTGAGCTAACAATGTTTTGTCAAAGGCAATGTCAAAGGCAATGACTTGAATGGGTCTTTGTAAACTAACTATCCCTTATCCTAATTTCAGAACCAGTCCCGAGTCAATAAAGTTATCATCAGACCCTCGTTAGTGTTGGTTCTTGAAAGGATAACATTGCATTTATCAGTACTTTATCAGAGGAACAAAAACATCTGGGTAACCTCCTTGGCCGTCACCCAGACACAGATGTTCTCCCAATGGTTTGAGAACGAGTTAGGCAATTCTTAAGAAAATGTTCAGCAAGACCACAGTATAGACAGAGTTTGAGATTTTGTCTCAGTCTTCTCTTCTCAGCACGAAGACTGGCAATTCTAACCTTGGGTAAATGGACCTGCCCTGGGGAAGTATAATGAGCAGCTTGCTCATCACCACGTCTCTCAAGGATTCTGCAGTCCATTGGTATGGCCTTTATCAGAGAACAAGGGGTATCAAGGAGGACTAGAGCATCATTGAGGGTTTCAGAAAGGGCTTTTTGGAACTGGCACCTGAGAGCCGCATCATTCCATAGTAGTTCGGTGGACCACTGCCGGAACGCAGTACAGTAGTCCTCAGCTGTGCAACCCCCTTGTGCTAGGTTCATGATTTTAGCCTCAGCAAGCTGGATTCTGTCAGGTTCATCATATATCAGACTTAAACAGTCAAAAAACGCGTCAACAAAAAACTGTTCTGGGACTTGTGGGGATAAAGAAAAGACCCAGGTCTGAGGACCCCCTCGCAGTAGGGATATGATTATTCCACCCACTGATGACTGGGGGTGCAGGGTAAAAAATAACCTGCAGTTCTCCCTGAATACCTTAAACTGGTCTTTCTCTCCCTTAAATTTATCAAGAAGGGATATCACAGGTTCGGGAGAGAACAACTGTACATCAGAGTGTACTGACATCACAGCCACTGCCGGCAGTGGGGGCTATTGGGGGTCTTCATCAATTTACATATCTGACCCTGCAACTGATATTGCATAGATTCCAGATTCTGGCAATCTTTAGCCAGATCCTAAGTCATCTGCGTCAAATTCGCCACTTGGTCACAAAGCGTGTGAACAGGATCCATACTGCCGAAAAAGAAAAATGTATTGGCCAGACGTAATGTGATACTAGTCACTTCTCTTGGTCAAGCCGTGAGTAAGAATGGTCAAGGATTCCAAGGTCAGAAGCCAGGAGGATACGTCATAAACAGAAGGAAGAGACGAATGCTTGGTCAGGTAACGTTCCAAGATCAGAATACCAGGAGGATAACAGATCAGAGCAGAAGGAGTTAAACAGATGGATGGTCAGAACGAAGTCCAAGGTCAGGCAACAAAAGATCAAGCATGCAGAACTCAAGGCACAGGAAGCACAAACTTCACTAGCTGAATGTACATCTGGCAGAGGTCTGGGAAAAACACCTCAGTTAAGTAGCATAGCAATCACATGGAAAAATGAACATTGGAGACAGCCGATGCCTCCGAGTCTCAGATTGGATAGTCGAGCTGTCAATCAACACAATGACAGCTCAGCACGACCCTGTACCAGATTGGATGGCTAAACTGTCAATCAAAGTACTGACAGCTTAAGCACACCCCTATACCAGATTGGACAGCAGAACTGTCAGTAACTGCATCCCAGACACACTGAGGGGTGGAACTGCGACACTGATATTTGTAGGAGACCGCAATCTTTCCTATGTGCTGCAATACTGTGGTCTTGCAGTATTTAGTATAATTGATCAAAAAATCTCAGGTTCACGTAGCCTGAGTGAACCAAAAAACAAAGTAAAATAATAAAAAAAAAATGAACCCCTTCCCGACCTTTGACACAGCGTATGCGTCATGAAAGTCGGTGCCATTCCGACCTATGACGCATACCCTGCGTCATGAAAGGATCTCGTCCCTGCGGGCCGGGAGACCGGGGTCACTCAAAGGTCACCCGACCCGCAGTTACAGGACCCTTTGTGCTTCACCACAGGGGGGTTGGCTTAACCCCCCCCCGTGGCCACGATCGCTCTGATTGGCTGTTAAAAGTGAAACAGCCAATCAGAGCAATCTGTAATATTTCACCAATTTAATTGGTGAAATATTACAATCCAGCCATGGCCGATGCTGCAATAGCATCTGCCATGGCTGGACACCGAGACCTGACCCCCCCACACCGAGTCACGGCGGCGATCGGCCGCCGCCACCGAAAGATGGCAGCGATCGGTCACCGCCGTCACTAACAGCTCCCCTCCTCCTTTGCTCCGGTGCCCCCACCTTCCGATCCCCCCCCTAACCTTCCGACCACCCTACTCACCTCTCCCGATCCACCGATGTCCCTGGATCGGTCCCGGCGTCCGCCCGGGCCTCTTCATGGGCGCCGCCATCTTGGAAAATGGCGGGCGCATGCGCAGTGCGCCCGCCGGCCGGCGCATGCGCAGTGCGCCCCCCAGTGTCCAAAAATTTATTTTGATCACTGTGATAAACTGTCACAGTGATCAAAATAAAAAAAAGTAAATGAACCCCCCCTTTATCATAGGTAGGGACAAATAAAAAAATAAAGATTTTTTTTTTTTTTTTTTTTTTTTTCCTATTAGGGCCTGTGCACACGTTGCGGATTTTGCTGCGGATCCGCGGCGTATTTTGCTGCGGATCCGCGGCGGATTTCGCTGCAGATCCGCGCGGATTTCGCTGCTGATCCGCGGCTGATTTAGCTGCTAATACGCGGCTGATTTCGCTGCTGATCCGCGGCGGATTTCGCTGCGGATCCGCAACTGATTTCGCTGCGGATCCGCGACTGATTTCGCTGCAGATCCGCGACTGATTTCGCTGCGCATCCGCAGCGGATTTTGCTGCTGATCCGCGGCGGATTTCGCTGCTGATCCGCGGCTGATTTCGCTGCTGAATCGCGGCTGATTTTGCTGCTGATTCGCTGCGGATCTGCAGCTGATTTTGCTGCTGATTCGCTGCGGATCCGCAGCGGATTTCGCTGCTGATCCGCGGCTGATTTCGCTGCTGATCCGCGGCTGATTTCGCTGCTGATCCGCGGCTGATTTCGCTACTGATCCGCGGCTGATTTCGCTGCTGATCCGCGGCTGATTTCGCTACTGATCCGCGGCTGATTTCGCTACTGATCCGCGGCTGATTTCGCTGCTGATCCGCGGCGGATTTCGCTGCTGATCCGCGGCGGATTTCGCTGCGGATTCCGCTGCTGATTCGCGGCGGATTTCGCTGCTGATCCCCGACTGATTTTGCTGCTGATTCGCTGCGAATCCGCAGCGGATTTCGCTGCTGATCCGCGGCTGATTTCGCTGCTGATCCGCGGCTGATTTCGCTGCTGATCCGCGGCTGATTTAGCTGCTGATCCGCGGCGGATTTCGCTGCTGATCCGCGGCTGATTTCGCTGCTGATCCGCTGCTGATTTCGCTGCTGATCCGCGGCGGATTTCGCTGCTGATTCGCGGCGGATTTCGCTGCTGATCCCCGACTGATTTTGCTGCTGATTCGCTGCGAATCCGCAGCGGATTTCGCTGCTGATCCGCGGCTGATTACGCTGCTGATCCGCTGCGATCCGCAGCGGATTTCGCTGCTGATCCGCGGCTGATTTCGCTGCTGATCGCGCGGGTTCGTGCTGATCCGGGATTCGTGCGATTCGCTGCGGATCCGCGGCTGATTTGCTGCTGATCCACGGCGGATTTCGCTGCTGATCCGCGGCTGATTTCGCTGCTATACGGCGATTCGCTGCTGATCCGCGGCGATTTCGCTGCGGATCGCACTGATTCGTGCGGATCCGCGATTTTCGCTGCAGATCCGCACTGATTTCGCTGCTAATACGCGGCTGATTTCGCTGCTGATCCGCGGCGGATTTCGCTGCTGACGGCGGATTCCTGCTGATCCCTGATTTCGCTGTCGCGCGATCCGCGCGGATTTCGCTGCAGATCCGCGACTGATTTGCTGCTGATCGTGGGATCCGCAGCGGATTTCGCTGCTGATCCGCGGCGATTTCGCTGCTGATCCGCGGCTGATTTTGCTGCTGATCCGCTGCGGATTTCGCGCGATTCGCTGCGATCCGCGGCGATTTCGCTGCTGATCCGCGGCGGATTTCGCTATAGCTGATTTCGCTGCGACCTGATTTGCTGCGATCCGGCTGATTTTGCTGCGGATCCGCGACGGATTTCGCTGCTGATCCGCGGCGGATTTTGCTGCTGATCCGGGCGATTCGCTGCGATCCGCGGCTGATTTCGCTGCTGATCGGATTCGCTGCTGATCCGCGGCTGATTTCGCTGCTGATCCGCGGCTGATTTCGCTACTGATCCGCGGCGGATTTCGCTGACTGATCCGCGGCTGATTTCGCTGCTGATCCGCGGCTGATTTCGCTGCTGATCCGCGGCGGATTTTGCTGCTGGATTCGCGGCGGATTTCGCTGCTGATTCGCGGCGGATTTCGCTGCTGATCCCCGACGATTTTGCTGCTGGATTTCGCTGCGATCCGCAGCGGATTTCGCTGCTGATCCGCTGCTGATTTCGCTGCTGATCCGCGCTGATTTCGCTGCTGATCCGCGGCTGATTTCGATGCTGATCCGCGGCGGATTTCGCTGCTGATCCGCGGCTGATTTCGCTGCTGATCCGCTGCGATTTCGCTGCTGATCCGCGGCGGATTTCGCTGCTGATTCGCGGTGGATTTCGCTGCTGATCCCGACTGATTTTGCTGCTGATTCGCTGCGAATCCGCAGCGGATTTCGCTGCTGATCCGCGGCTGATTTCGCTGCTGATCCGCTGCGGATCCGCAGCGGATTTCACTGCTGATCCGCGGCTGATTTCGCTGCTGATCCACGGCTGATTTCGCTGCTGATCCACGGCTGATTTCGCTGCTGATCCGCGGCGGATTTCGCTGCTGATCCGCGGCGATTTCGCTGCTGATTCGCTGCGGATCCGCGGCTGATTTTGCTGCTGATCCACGGCGGATTTCGCTGCTGATCCGCGACTGATTTTGCTGCTGATTCGCTGCGGATCCGCAGCGGATTTCGCTGCTGATCCGCGGCTGATTTCGCTACTGATCCGCGGCTGATTTCGCTGCTGATCCGCGGCTGATTTCGCTGCTGATCCGCGGCTGATTTCGCTGCTGATCCGCGGCGGATTTCGCTGCTGATTCGCTGCAGATCCGCGGCGGATTTTGCTGCGGATCCGCGGCTGATTATCTGCTGATTCATCTGCGCTAGCGGGTATAGCATAACGCGATCGCGTTATGCTATACCATTACCAGCCGGTCACCGCTACGTGTTGAACGGGCTGGTAAAACGCAATATGAACCCAGCCTTAGGGTTAGCATTAGGGTTAAGGTTAGAATTACGGTTAGGGTTGGAATTTGGGTTAGGGTTGGAATTAGGGTTAGGGTTGGAATTAGGGTTAGGCTTGTAGTTAGGTTTATGGTTAGAGTTGGGATTAGGGTTAGGGGTGTGTTGGGGTTAGGGTTATGATTAGGGTTTGTATTAGGGTTAGGTGTGTGTAGGGGTTAGGGTTGGGGTTAGGGGTGTGTTGGGGTTAGGGTTGGAGTTAGAATTGAGGGGTTTCCACTATTTAGGCACATCAGGGGGTCTCCATACGCGACATGGAGCCACCATTGATTCCTGCAAATTTTGCGTTCAAAAAGTCAAACAGTGCTCCCTTTATTCCAAGCCCCGACGTATGCCCAAACAGTGGTTTATCCCCACATATGGGGTATCAGCGTACTCGGGAAAAATTGCACAACAACTTTGGGGGTTCTAATTTCTCCTGTTAACATTGGGAAAAAAAATTGGGGACTAAAAATTATTTTTGTGGAAAAAAAATGATTTTATATTTTCACGGCTCTGCGTTATAAACTTCTGTGAAGGACTTGGAGATTCAAAGTGCTTATCACACATCTATAGGAGTTCCTTGGGGGATCTAGTTTCCAAAATGGGGTCACTTGTGGGGAGTTTCTACTGTTTAGGCACATCAGGGACTCTGCAAATGTAAAATGACGCCCGAAGACCATTCCATCAAATGGGGCATTTCAAAACGTCGCTACTTCCCATCCGAGCCCCGACGTGTGCCCATACAGTAGTTTTCTCCCACATATGGGATATCAGCATACTCAGGACAAATTGGACAACAACTTTTGGGTCTAATTTCTCATGTTACCCTTGGGAAAATAAAAAAATTGGGGACTAAAAGATCCTGATTGTGGAAAAAATATGATTTTTTTATTTTCATGCCCGGGCGTTATAAACTTCTGTGTAGCCCTTGGGGGTTCAAAGTGCTCACCACACATCTAGATAAGTTCTTTGCCGGGTCTAGTTTCCAAAATGGGGTCACTTGTGGGGAGTTTCTACTGTTTAGGCACATCAGGGGCTCTGCAAACGTAACAAGATGCCCGCAGACCATTCCATCAAGTCGGCATTTCAAAGCGTCACTACATCCCTTCCGAGCCCTGACGTGTGCCCAAATAGTGGTTCCCCCTCACATATGGGGTACTAGCGTACTCAGGAGAAACTGGACAACAACTTTTGAGGTCCAATTTCTCCTGTAACCATTGTGAAAATAAAAAACAGTGGGCTAAAAAATCATTTTTTGAGAAAAAAAAATGATTTTTATTTTCGCGGCCCTGCGTTATAAACTTCTGTGAAGCACCTGGGGGTTCAAAGTGCTCACTATGCATCTAGATAAGTTCCTTAGGGCGTCTAGTTTCCAAAATGGGGTCACTTGTGGGGGAGCTCCAATGTTTAGGCACACAGGAACTCTCCAAATGCGACATGGCAACCGCTAAATATTCCAGCATATTTTCCATTCAAAAAGTCAAATGGCGCTCCTTCCCTTCTGAGCCCTGCAGTGCGCCAAAACAGTGGTTTATGACCACATATGAGGTATCTGTGTACTCAGGAGAAATTGCCCAACAAATTTTAGGATCCAATTTATACTGTTGCCCATGTGAAAATGAAAAAAACTGAGGCTAAAAGAAAATTTTTGTGAAAAAAAAGTACTTTCTTTTTTTTACGGATCAATTTGTGAAGCACCTGGGGGTTCAAAGTGCTCACTATGCAACTAGATAAGTTCCTTAGGGGGTCTAGTTTCCAAAATGGGGTCACTTGTGGGGGAGCTCCAATGTTTAGGCACACAGGGACTCTCCAAATGCGACATAGCAACCGCTAAATATTCCAGCATATTTTCCATTCAAAAAGTCAAATGGCGCTCCTTCCCTTCTGAGCCCTGCCGTGCGCCCAAACAGTGGTTATGACCACATATGAGGTATCTGTGTACTCAGGAGAAATTGCCCAACAAATTTTAGGATCCAATTTATACTGTTGCCCATGTGAAAATGAAAATAACTGAGGCTAAAAGAACATTTTTGTGAAAAAAAAGTACTTTCTTTTATTTACGGATCAATTTGTGAAGCACCTGGGAGTTCAAAGTGCTCACTATGCATCTAGATAAGTTCCTTAGGGGGTCTAGTTTCCAAAATGGGGTCACTTGTGGGGGAGCTCCAATGTTTAGGCACACAGGGACTCTCCAAATGCGACATGGCAACCGCTAAATATTCCAGCATATTTTCTATTCAAAAAGTCAAATGGCGCTCCTTCCCTTCTGAGCCCTGCCGTGCGCCCAAACAGTGGTTTATGACCACATATGAGGTATCTGTGTACTCAGGAGAAATTGCCCAACAAATTTTAGGATCCAATTTATACTGTTGCCCATGTGAAAATGAAAATAACTGAGGCTAAAAGAACATTTTTGTGAAAAAAAAGTACTTTCTTTTATTTACGGATCAATTTGTGAAGCACCTGGGAGTTCAAAGTGCTCACTATGCATCTAGATAAGTTCCTTAGGGGGTCTAGTTTCCAAAATGGGGTCACTTGTGGGGGAGCTCCAATGTTTAGGCACACAGGGACTCTCCAAATGCGACATGGCAACCGCTAAATATTCCAGCATATTTTCTATTCAAAAAGTCAAATGGCGCTCCTTCCCTTCTGAGCCCTGCCGTGCGCCCAAACAGTGGTTTATGACCACATATGAGGTATCTGTGTACTCAGAGAAATTGCCCAACAAATTTTAGGATCCAATTTATACTGTTGCCCATGTGAAAATGAAAAAACTGAGGCTAAAAGAAAATTTTTGTGAAAATAAAGTACTTTCTTTTTTTTACAGATCAATTTGTGAGGCACCTGGGGGTTCAAAGTGATCACTATGCAACTAGATAAGTTCCTTAGGGGTCTAGTTTCCAAAATGGGGTCACTTGTGGGGGAGCTCCAATGTTTAGGCACACAGGGACTCTCCAAATGCGACATAGCAACCGCTAAATGTTCCAGCATATTTTCCATTCAAAAAGTCAAATGGCGCTCCTTCCCTTCTGAGCCCTGCCGTGCGCCCAAACAGTGGTTTATGACCACATATGAGGTATCTGTGTACTCAGGAGAAATTGCCCAACAAATTTTAGGATCCAATTTATACTGTTGCCCATGTGAAAATGAAAATAACTGAGGCTAAAAGAACATTTTTGTGAAAAAAAAGTACTTTCTTTTATTTACGGATCAATTTGTGAAGCACCTGGGAGTTCAAAGTGCTCACTATGCATCTAGATAAGTTCCTTAGGGGGTCTAGTTTCCAAAATGGGGTCACTTGTGGGGAGCTCCAATGTTTAGGCACACAGGGACTCTCCAAATGCGACATGGCAACCGCTAAATATTCCAGCATATTTTCTATTCAAAAAGTCAAATGGCGCTCCTTCCCTTCTGAGCCCTGCCGTGCGCCCAAGCAGTGGTTTATGACCACATATGAGGTATCTGTGTACTCAGGAGAAATTGCCCAACAAATTTTAGGATCCAATTTATACTGTTGCCCATGTGAAAATGAAAAAAACTGAGGCTAAAAGAAAATTTTTGTGAAAAAAAAGTACTTTCTTTTTTTTACGGATCAATTTGTGAAGCACCTGGGGTTCAAAGTGCTCACTATGCATCTAGATAAGTTCCTTAGGGGTCTAGTTTCCAAAATGGGGTCACTTGTGGGGGAGCTCCAATGTTTAGGCACACAGGGACTCTCCAAATGCGACATGGCAACCACTAAATATTCCAGCATATTTTCCATTCAAAAAGTCAAATGGCGCTCCTTCCCTTCTGAGCCCTGCCGTGCGCCCAAACAGTGGTTTATGACCACATATGAGGTATCTGTGTACTCAGGAGAAATTGCCCAACAAATTTTAGGATCCAATTTATACTGTTGCCCATGTGAAAATGAAAAAACTGAGGCTAAAAGAAAATTTTTGTGAAAATAAAGTACTTTCTTTTTTTTACAGATCAATTTGTGAGGCACCTGGGGTTCAAAGTGATCACTATGCAACTAGATAAGTTCCTTAGGGGGTCTAGTTTCCAAAATGGGGTCACTTGTGGGGAGCTCCAATGTTTAGGCACACAGGAACTCTCCAAATGCGACATGGCAACCGCTAAATATTCCAGCATATTTTCCATTCAAAAAGTCAAATGGCGCTCCTTCCCTTCTGAGCCCTGCCGTGCGCCCATACAGTGGTTTTGACCACATATGAGGTATCTGTGTACTCAGGAAAATTGCCCAACAAATTTTAGGATCCATTTTATCCCGATGCCCATGTAAAAATGAAAAAATTGATGCTAAAAGAAAATTTTTGTTGGAAAAATTAAAATGTCCATTTTTTCCTTCCACGTTGCTTTAGTTCCTGTGTCGCACCTGAAGGGTTAATAATCTTCTTGAATGTAGTTTTGAGTAGCTTGAGGGGTGCAGTTTTTATAAAGGTGTCACTTTTGGGTATTTTCTGCCATATAGACCCTCAAAGTGACTTCAAATGTGAGGTGGTCCCTAAAAAAATGGTTTTGTAAATTTTGCTGTAAAAATGAGAAATCGCTGGTCAACTTTTAACCCTTATAACTTCCTAACAAAAAAAAATGTTGTTCCCAAAATTGTGCTGATGTAAAGTAGACATGTGGGAAATGTTATTTATTAACTATTTTGTGCCACATAACTCTCTGGTTTAACAGAATAAAAATTAAAAATTTGAAAATTACAAAATTTTCAGAATTTTCGCCAAATTTCCATTTTTTTCACAAATAAACGCAAAAATTATCGACCTAAATTTACCACTAACATGAAGCCCAATATGTCACGAAAAAACAATCTCAGAATCGCTAGGATCCGTTGAAGCGTTCCTGAGTTATTACCTCATAAAGGGACACTGGTCAGAATTGCAAAAAATGGCAAGGTCTTTGAGGTCAAAATAGGCTGGGTCGTGAAGGGGTTAAATAGAAAAAATAAAATAAATAAATGAAAAGGCATCACCCCATTTCTCGCATGGAAAATAAAAATAAATATCACATAAAAATAATATATTTGGTTTCAGTGCATCTGTGAACGTGTGGTCTATCAAAATATTAAATGAATTAACCCATATGGTAAATAAAAAAAATCAGGACAGGATCACTATATTTCTGTAAATGCAATAAAAAGCAATAAAAACTACATATGTACCACACACTAGTAAAATGAATTGTGTCATTAAAAACTTCAACTCATCATGCAAAAATAAAAAAAATTGATGGCTATAGAAAAAAGGGGCATGTAAAACATAAGTACAAAAATGAAGTTGATCCTTTAAAGGGTTAAATACAGTTATTTTGCACTTTTTTAAGGTGTGGGATACTGTACCTTTGTATACAAATTTTAGATTTTCATTATGTATCTTTTGTCAAGTCAACTGAAACCATTGAAAACTTGCCAAGCCGTTGACTTATATGACTTTTTAACTTAGTGGATCATAAACCATAATGAAGCTCAATTTATAGAAAGCTGTACTTGCCATACTTTAATTTTCTTTGGAAGTCATGATCTGTGGTTACTAATGGTTTATTATAAGGAACAGAAAGAAACCTTCAGCCACACATGTAAAGAGTTATGTGGTGAGTTTGTAACCGGTGCAGAGTTAAAGGCTGTAATAATGCTAACAAATGGAATGTTTAATGTTTCACTTGACCTTTTGTTTTTGAAGGGTTCTCGCAAAGTTAAGAGGAGGTTAAATGAAGAGGAGCTAAAATGTTATGGTTTTAATGAACTAACATTTTACTCATGATTTATTATCCTTTCGATGTGAAGTAGAGAAAATGTAAAAGATAAATGTCAGGTGCAAATAGGAGTCATTTGGTCAAAGAAAAAAATTATGATATAATATGACAAAAGGCATTGGAAATTGTTGAATTACTGACAGCTACCTTTAACCACAATGGAACCACTAAAGAAATGCTAAGAAATGCGTCTTATAATTCTTTAGTAAAAGTTATACTAAAATAATTGTTTTGCATGCTTGTATAAAATAAGCATATGCCATGTAGTAACAATAATATGTGGAAATATTTTCACTTCAAAGTTAAAAAGAAAAATGAGGACAATGATGGCAAAGTTTAAGAAGAGAATCAAATGTTAAAACTAGAGAGATAAAAAGAGCAAAGAGGATCTTTATTTGATAACCAAGTGGTATAAAATATTATAGGCACGCTCATCTAGTAGGGTTGTGACAGTCACAACTCCTATAGAAGCTTGTAAAGGCTTCAGCAGAAGCACCATGGAGATATGTTGCCAAAAATGAGGAATATGGTCATAGCTGGACTGGGACAAAAAAGCAGCCCTGCCACATAAACCCTACCAGCCCACAAACTGTAACGCTTCTCACCCGATCAGTGAATTTTGATTTACTTTGTCATACTCTTCACTCTCCTAAAAGGAGATATTTGAAGACCCACATGTGAATGCCGCCACAGTGCGTATGATCAACCACAGTTGCATTTACATGGTGCTCTAAAGAGCTCCGATTTTCAGGATCATGGAGGTCCCAGCAGCCGGATCTGATCTCCAGCAATTGGAAAGTCATCCCCTATCCAGAGGAGAGGGATTACTTGGAATAATGCAGTTTTTCCAATATTTTATTTTTATTTGGCCACAGTAATATTTAAAAGACTAAACCAATATTGGCCCTCCTAAAGTCCAATGTCGCCTCTTCGACAACAGGAAAGGAGAAGTGGTACTGTGCAGTGCATACAGGGCAGGTGTAACGGGTCTGGTGGGTGGAACTACTGACGAGACAGGTCAGGTTGGTGGAACCACAAAGCTTTATTATACAAGAGAGTTTACTTGTAAGAGAGCGGGTGGCACCTGGGAAAAGGGCAGGGATTCACGGCAGGAGATATAGGTAGTTTCTGGACAGGCAGGTTTGTCACAGCAAGTGACCAAGGAAGTCTCTGGGCAGGCAGGTTGTAACGGTAAGTAACCGAGGCAGTCTCTGGACAGGCAGGTTGTCACGGCAAGTGACCAAGGCAGTCTCTGGGACAGGCAGGTTGTCACGGCAAGTGACCAAGGCAGTCTCTGGGACAGGCAGGTTGTCACGGCAAGTGACCAAGGCAGTCTCTGGGACAGGCAGGTTGTCACGGCAAGTGACCAGGCAGTCTCTGGGACAGGCAGGTTGTCACGGCAAGTGACCAAGGCAGTCTCTGGGACAGGCAGGTTGTCACGGCAAGTGACCAGGCAGTCTCTGGACAGGCAGGTTGACATGGCAAGTGACCAGGCAGTCTCTGGAACAGGCAGGTTGTCACAGCAAGTGACCAGGCAGACTCTAGACAGGCAGGATGTCACAGCAAGTGACCAGGCAGACTCTAGACAGGCAGGTATATACGACCTGATATGGTGGAGCCTCCAGGTAGGCTGCAGTCGGATGGCAGATGATCGCTCCCAGGTGAGCAGGCAAGAGCCGGGGATCTCTGCAGATGATGTCCGAACTTCCGGATGGAGCTGCAGTCGGATGGCAGATGATCGCTCCCAGGTGAGCAGGCAAGAGCCGGGGATCTCTGCAGATGATGTCCGAACTTCCGGATGGAGCTGCAGTCGGATGGCAGATGATCGCTCCTAGGTGAGCAGGCAAGAGCCGGGGATCTCTGCAGATGACGTCCGAACCTCTGGATGGAACTGCAGACGGATGGCAGACAGGCAAGCCGACAGGTAACAGGCAGGAAACTGGAATCAGGAGCTGATGGCTGAAACAGAGTTAGACTGCACAGGAACAACATTGCTCGGGCACCTACATTAAGGAGGAAGCCCTTAATATAGGGTGGAGTCCTCCAGCATTGGCTGGAGACTGATTTGGAAAATGCGCGCGGCTCCTTTAAGAGCGGGGGAGGGTGCGGGCGCGCGCCCTAAGGCCAGTAGCAGGGAAGGAGCGCGCGGGACCAGCAGGGCGGAAGGAGGGCGCCGAGGACAGGTGAGGAGAGCGACGTCCCTGTCTGGCAGCAGGCAGGGACGCGGGCGCTACAGTACCCCCCCTCTAGGCCCCCCCCCTCTTTAGGCCAGAAAGAAATTTAGCTAGGATAAGAGGGGCATGGATGTTCTCCCGAGGCTCCCAGGTTCTCTCCTCAGGACCAAACCCCTTCCAATCCACCAAAAAATAAGTCTTTCTTCCTACCCTTTTTGTGGCCAGAATGTTCTCTACCTCAAATTCATCATCAGCAGACACTGGAGCAGGAGGTGTACCTGTAGACTTAAAAAAAGAGTTAAGAACCACAGGTTTGAGGAGAGATACATGAAAAGAATTAGGAATTCTCAAATTGGCCGGAGTTTCAATTTATAGGACACCGGATTGATCTGACTGATGATCTCAAAAGGACCGATGAACCGAGGACCTAACTTGTAGGACGGAATTTTGAGTCGAACATATTTGGACGAAAGCCAGACTTTGTCCCCAGGACGGAATTGAGGAGGATCCAGACGTTTTTTGTCAGCATGTCTTTTCATGCGCTCGGAAGACTGAATGAGTGCGGACCGGGTACTCTCCCAGATGGAGGAGAATTCTCTAACTAGAGATTCCGCAGCTGGATTGTCCACAGAGATGGAAACAGGGACAGGGATCCGAGGGTGCTGACCGAAGACTACAAAAAACGGAGACTTGGTGGAAGATTCGCTCTCATGATTATTGTAGGAGAATTCGGCCCAAGGCAGGAGCTCCACCCAGTCAGAATGGTGGGCATTAACGAAATGTCGAAGATAACTGGTCAAATTCTGATTTATTCGTTCAACTTGTCCATTGGACTGTGGGTGGTAAGCGGAGGAAAAATCCAGGGTGACGTCTAGCAACTTACAAGTGGCTCTCCAGAAACGTGAGGTGAACTGAACCCCACGATCCGACACAATGTGACGAGGCAGACCATGAAGACGGAAGATGTGGCGGATAAAGTCTTTAGCCAACTCGGGTGCAGACGGGAGACCTGGCAGAGGAATGAAGTGAGCCATCTTGGAAAAGCGGTCAGCGACCACCCAAATGACCGTACAACCGGCAGAGACGGGCAGATCTGTTATGAAGTCCATGGCTATATGCTGCCAGGGGGCAGCGGGTACAGGAAGCGGAAGAAGACGGCCGGTAGGCAGGTGTCTCGGAACTTTGTTGCGGGCACAGGAAACACAGGCAGAAACAAAGTCTATTACGTCTTTGTGCAGGGTAGGCCACCAATAATGCCGGGTAATGAGTTGGAGGGTCTTTCTTTGACCAGCGTGGCCAGCGAGTTTAGACGAGTGACCCCAATGTAGGATTCTCTTCCGATCGGTTTCTGATACGAACGTCTTACCAGGAGGGAGACGATTTAGACTCACGGGAGCCACCTGCATCACTCTGGCGGGATCGATGATATGTTTAGGCTCATCTTCGAGATCCGACACCAGGAAAGACCGAGACAAGGCATCCGCCTTGACGTTTTTGTCAGCTGGGCGAAAATGCAAAAGAAAATCGAAGCGGGCAAAAAACAAGGACCACCGGGCTTGACGAGGATTAAGTCTCTGTGCCTGCTGGAGGTATGCCAGATTTTTGTGGTCCGTGTAGATGATTACCGGATGAAGAGCCCTTCGAGTAGGTAACGCCACTCCTCCAATGCCAACTTAATGGCCAATAGCTCTCGATCTCCTATGGAGTAGTTGCGCTCGGAGGAGGAGAAGAGTTTGGAGAAGAAACCGCAGGATACCATCCTCCCGGATGGCGATTTTTGGGTAAGAACCGCTCCGGCTCCAGCAGAGGAAGCGTCCACCTCCAGGAAGAACTGCTTGTTGCCATCCGGGCGATGCAGCACTGGAGCGGAAGAGAAGGCCTGTTTCAGAGAAAGGAAGGCCTCCTCTGCTTCGGGCGTCCACTGTTTGGGGTTAGCATCCTTGCGAGTGAGCGCTGAGATTGGAGCAGTCCTGGAAGAGAAGTGCGGTATGAATAGACGGTAATAGTTGGCAAATCCCAGGAACCGCTGAATGGCCTTCAACCCCTCCGGTCGGGGCCACTTCTCGATGGCAGACAATTTCTCCGGATCCATTCGTAGGCCTGTCTGAGAAATGATGTAGCCCAGAAACGGAAGCGATGTCTGCTCAAAGAGGCACTTCTCATATTTGGCGAAGAGGTGATTCTGCCTGAGCCTGAGCAGAACCTGACGAACATCCCTCCGGTGAGACTGAAGATCCGGAGAGAAGACCAAGATGTCGTCAAGGTACACCACAACGCAGGAATAGAGGAGGTCCCGGAAGATGTCGTTGACCAACTCCTGAAAGACTGCTGGAGCATTACAGAGACCAAAGGGCATCACCAAGTACTCGTAGTGGCCGTCCCGGGTGTTGAATGCCGTCTTCCATTCATCTTCTCGACGGATACGAACCAGGTTGTATGCTCCACGAAGATCTAGTTTGGTGAAGACTCTAGCCCCTCTAAGACGATCAAACAGTTCTGGAATGAGCGGAAGAGGGTACTTATTCTTCACCGTGATCGAATTTAGGCCTCTGTAGTCAATACAGGGACGGAGAGATCCGTCTTTCTTTTTAACGAAGAAGAAACCTGCTCCCGCTGGGGAGGTAGATTTCCGGATGAATCCCTTTGCTAAGTTCTCCTCGATATATTCGGACATCGACCTGGTCTCAGCAGCAGACAACGGGTAAATACGCCCACGGGGAGGCGTAGTACCGGGCAACAGGTCAATCGGGCAATCATATGGTCTATGCGGGGGTAATGTCTCTGCTTCCTTTTTATTGAAGACATCAGCAAATGACCAATATGGAATCGGGAGTCCAGGTAGATTAGCAGGTGTAGGAGAAGAATAGACAGGATGAACAGGCACCAGACATGTTTTATGACAGTCCTGTCCCCAGCGAAGAACCTCTCCATTCTGCCAGTCGAGCACAGGTGCATGTTTTTGGAGCCAAGGCAGACCTAGTAAGAGAGCATGAGAGAGTCCAGGTAAAACATGAAACGAGATGCTCTCAGAATGCAACATTCCCACCTGCAGGGTTATGACTTCGGTGATAAGTCGGATGGGACGAGGTAGGAGGCCCCATCCACAGCAGCAACAGATACAGGTTCAACAAGAGGTTTGGTGGGAATGTGATACTTCTCTACTAGAGCCTGTGACACGAGATTCCCAGCTGCTCCAGAATCAAGTTGGGCCATTTCGAAGTGGCGGTTCTTACCGATCAGAATTGAAACCGACAGCAGCAGGGATGAAGAGGATTTATTTTTGTCTAGATTGACCTCTCCGAGCGAACCTAGACACAGGCGTTTTCCCGACTTCTCCGGACAGGTTTGGATCCAGTGCTCCTTACTGCCGCAGTAGAAGCAACTTTTCTCGGCACGGCGTGAGTCCTGACGGGCTTTGACCATCTTGGTCTGGTCGACCTGCATAGGCTCAGCAGGGTGCACCTGAGGAGAAACGGAAGAGGTTATAGATCTCTGACACAAGGGTGCAAGATGGGAAAACTCTTTTTTACGGGTGATCTCTTTGGCTCGTTCCTGGAACCGTAGATCAATTCGATTGGCAAGATTTATTAAATCATCAAGCGAGGTTGGAATGTCCCGACCGGCAAGTTCGTCTTTAATACGGCCGGACAGACCCTCCCAGAAGACCGAAATTAGAGCTTCATTGTCCCAAGCTAGTTCTGAGGCTAAAGTCCGGAACCGTATGGCATATTGACCAACGGTGAAACTCTCCTGACGGAGACGCAGCAGAGATGATGCAGAGGAAGTCTTCCGTCCAGGTTCGTCGAATACCTTCCGGAAGGCCGAGAGAAACGCAGGCAGGTCAGACACCAGAGGATCCTCTCTCTCCCAGAGAGGGTTAAGCCAGGCCAGGGCCTCTCCAGTGAGATGGGACATGATGAAGGCAACTTTGGCCCGGTCAGAGTTAAACTGGTGTGCCAGGAGTTCAAAATGCAGGGTGCACAGATTAATGAAACCCCGAGCCAGAGCAGGATCGCCTCCAAACCTAGGAGGAGCTGACAGTCGGGGTCCGGGAATGGAAACCACGGAATTGGGAATCAGCGGGACTGACGGATTATGAGTCATGGCTCCAGCGATGGTTGCTATTGATGATTTCAGAGTGTCCAGACGGGATTTGACGTTCCGCAGGTGACCCAGGATGGCCTCCTGTTGAGACCTCTGGCGAGACAGCTCATGACACAGTTCCGGGAGTGAAGGGGTTTGGGTGCCACCGGGTTCCATGGCCCGAGCAAACTGTAACGGGTCTGGTGGGTGGAACTACTGACGAGACAGGTCAGGTTGGTGGAACCACAAAGCTTTATTATACAAGAGAGTTTACTTGTAAGAGAGCGGGTGGCACCTGGGAAAAGGGCAGGGATTCACGGCAGGAGATATAGGTAGTTTCTGGACAGGCAGGTTTGTCACAGCAAGTGACCAAGGAAGTCTCTGGGCAGGCAGGTTGTAACGGTAAGTAACCGAGGCAGTCTCTGGACAGGCAGGTTGTCACGGCAAGTGACCAAGGCAGTCTCTGGGACAGGCAGGTTGTCACGGCAAGTGACCAAGGCAGTCTCGGGGACAGGCAGGTTGTCACGGCAAGTGACCAAGGCAGTCTCTGGGACAGGCAGGTTGTCACGGCAAGTGACCAGGCAGTCTCTGGGACAGGCAGGTTGTCACGGCAAGTGACCAAGGCAGTCTCTGGGACAGGCAGGTTGTCACGGCAAGTGACCAGGCAGTCTCTGGACAGGCAGGTTGACATGGCAAGTGACCAGGCAGTCTCTGGAACAGGCAGGTTGTCACAGCAAGTGACCAGGCAGACTCTAGACAGGCAGGATGTCACAGCAAGTGACCAGGCAGACTCTAGACAGGCAGGTATATACGACCTGATATGGTGGAGCCTCCAGGTAGGCTGCAGTCGGATGGCAGATGATCGCTCCCAGGTGAGCAGGCAAGAGCCGGGGATCTCTGCAGATGATGTCCGAACTTCCGGATGGAGCTGCAGTCGGATGGCAGATGATCGCTCCCAGGTGAGCAGGCAAGAGCCGGGGATCTCTGCAGATGATGTCCGAACTTCCGGATGGAGCTGCAGTCGGATGGCAGATGATCGCTCCTAGGTGAGCAGGCAAGAGCCGGGGATCTCTGCAGATGACGTCCGAACCTCTGGATGGAACTGCAGACGGATGGCAGACAGGCAAGCCGACAGGTAACAGGCAGGAAACTGGAATCAGGAGCTGATGGCTGAAACAGAGTTAGACTGCACAGGAACAACATTGCTCGGGCACCTACATTAAGGAGGAAGCCCTTAATATAGGGTGGAGTCCTCCAGCATTGGCTGGAGACTGATTTGGAAAATGCGCGCGGCTCCTTTAAGAGCGGGGGAGGGTGCGGGCGCGCGCCCTAAGGCCAGTAGCAGGGAAGGAGCGCGCGGGACCAGCAGGGCGGAAGGAGGGCGCCGAGGACAGGTGAGGAGAGCGACGTCCCTGTCTGGCAGCAGGCAGGGACGCGGGCGCTACAGCAGGCTTCAGGTTTTTGTGGGCCCCGGGTGAAAGTCTCAGTCACTTTTACACATATCACAATTCATAATGCACAGATACAGCAGAGAAATATAGGTATACAATGCCAATGATTTCACTTCTTACATTACATAAGTGATAACTATTGTACATTCTACAATAGGTGATAAATCAGACAGTATAGTCCTCCATACAGAATTCTGGGCACTACATAGTGCTCCATACAGAATAATGAGCCCCATATTTTGCTCCATACAGAATAATGAGCCCCATATATTGCTCCATACAGTATTATGGGCACCACATAGTCCTCCATACAGTATTCTGGGCATCACATGGTGCTCCATACAGAATAATGAGCCCCATATATTGCTCTATACATTATTATGGGACCCATATATTGCTCCATACAGAATAATGAGCCCCAGATATTGCTCCATACAGTATTATGGGACCCATATATTGCTCCATACAGAATAATGAGCCCAATATATTGCTCCATACAGTATTATGGGACCCATATATTGCTCCATACAGAATATTGAGCCCCATATATTGCTCTATACATTATTATGGGACCCATATATTGCTCCATACAGAATAATGAGCCCCAGATATTGCTCCATACAGTATTATGGGACCCATATATTGCTCCATACAGAATAATGAGCCCAATATATTGCTCCATACAGTATTATGGGACCCATATATTGCTCCATACAGAATAATGAGCCCAATATATTGCTCCATACAGTATTATGGGACCCATATATTGCTCCATACAGTATAATGAGCCCCATATATTACTTCATACAGTATTATGGGCACCACATAGTCCTCCATACAGTATTCTGGGCACCACATAGTGCTCCATACAGAATGAGCCCCATATATTGCTCCATGCAGTATAATGAGCCCCATATATTGCTCCACACAGTATTTTGGGTACCATATAGTGATCCATACAGTATAATGAGCCCCATATTTTGCTCCATACAGAATAATGAGCCCCATACCTGTATATACATCATCACCAGCCCACTGAGCCCAGCACCTGTATATACATCATCACCAACCCACTGAGCCCAGCACCTGTATATACATCATCACCAGCCCACTGAGCCAGCACCTATATATACATCATCACCAGCCCACTGAGCCCAGCACCTGTATATACACCATCACCAGCCCACTGAGACCATCAATTGTATATACATCATCACCAGCCCATTGAGCCCAGCACCTGTATATACATCATCACCAGCCCTCTGAGCCCAGCACCTGTATATACAACACCAGCCCACTGAGCCCAGCACCTGTATATACATCATCACCAGCACACTGAGCCCAACACCTGTATATACATCATCACCAGCCCACTGAGCCCAGCGCCTATATATACATCATCTTCAGCCTACTAAGCCCAGCACCTGTATATATATATCATCACCAGCCCCAGCCCACTGAGCCCAGCACCTGTATATGTCATCATGAGCCCCAGCCCACTGAGCCCAGCACCTGTATATACATCATCACCAGCCCAC
This sequence comes from Oophaga sylvatica, assembly GCA_033576555.1. Taxonomy (NCBI): domain Eukaryota; kingdom Metazoa; phylum Chordata; class Amphibia; order Anura; family Dendrobatidae; genus Oophaga; species Oophaga sylvatica. The sequence goes on from JARQOD010000002.1 coordinate 546,762,519, forward strand.
TGAGCCCAGCACCTGTATATACATCATCACCAGCCCACTGAGCCCAGCACCTGTATATTTTTCATCATGAGCCCCAGCCCACTGAGCCCAGCACCTGTATATACATCATCACCAGCTCCAGCCCACTGAGCCCAGCATCACCTGTACATATATCATCACCACCAGCCCTGCTGCCCACTGAGCCCAGCACCTGTCTACGCCAGCCCCACTGCAGCCCAGCACCTGTATATACATCAGCCCAGGCCACAGGTGCTGGGGCTGATGTATTTTAATTTAACTGGGCTGGGAGTACAGTATTACATTCTCACAGTCACTCACTCACTCTCACTCATCCAGGTCCCAGACCGTCACTGACTGAGGGAATCCAATCCAGCGATTATTGCAGCCGTGTGCGGGTAGGCCGGATGTCCTCATACGTTCAGCGCTGGAGCAGGAGAGCAGAGCATGCTCTCTCCGCCCACAAAGAAGGTCTTGATGTGTTTCAACCACATCACTCGTTCTTAACCTCTGTGCCTTGCTACTCAAATGCTAATTTAAAAAGGGCCAGTGACCGCATAGGTGGCAGCCAGATGAGCAGGCACTGCCAGCCAGCTGCCCACAGGAGTCAAACACATCACGGCTAAGCAGGAAAATGCCCGGTTTGGCAGATTATCAATCCAGGCCTGAATATGGTGGTTCAGAGTCATTTGTGGTTTCATTCTGATGAAGAGGTTTAAAAACCTCAAAACACATTGACAAAATAAACCGCATTCATGCTTCACTTTCATTTGTGATCGTATCTTTGAACCTTGGGCAGCATGGACTCTGAACCACCATATTCCTCACTTACTACAAAGTTTAAAAAGAGATTGAATAATAAAAATCAATTCTTTATTACTATATAATTAAAAATCCTAGACATATAAGTACCGTACATACCCATGTATAAGCAAAGATTTTCAGCCCATTTTTTAGGGCTGAAAATCCCCTCTCGGCTTATACGCGGGTCATATACGGGGGTCGGCGGGGGATGGGGAGCGGTGGGGGATACTCACCCGTCTGCCGGCGCGGTCTCTCTGCAGCCCCCCTGCTTCTCCCACGATCTCCGGCTCCTTCCTGCAGCGGTCACATGGTACCGCTCATTAAAGTCATGAATATGCACATATTCATGACTTTAATGAGCGGTAGCACATGACCGCTGCAGGACTGAAGCGCTGCGGAGAGCGCCGGGAGAAGAGGAGAGGCTGCAGGGACGCGCGGTGGAGGGGTGAGTATAGCGATATTTACCTGTCCCTCGGTCCACCGCAGCGCTGCTCTCTCGTGCGACTGCTCTGGCTGTGAATGTTCAGGCAGAGTTCGCGATGATGTCGTTAGTGCGCGCCCCGCCCCCTGCCAGATCATTCACAGCCAGAGGAGTCAGACCGAGGAAGCAGCGCTGCGGTGCAGAGAGGACAGGTAAATATCTCAGGTGCCGGGGTCCTGAGCGAGCGGTGACATCGGCACCTGTCCCCCATAGCACGCCGGTGTCACCGCCTGTTCAGGACACTGGCACCTGGCCCCCAGCGACGAGAGGTGAGTATGTCATTTTTTTTGCAGCAGCAGCATATGAGGCCTATACTATGGGGCATAATTGTGCAGCATATGTGGGCATAATCTGGAGCATATGGGGCATAATATGGAGTATATGGGGGCATAAGCTGTGGAACATATGGGGCATAATCTGGAGCATATGGGGGCATAATATGGAGCATATGGGGGCATAATCTGGAGCATATGGGGGCATAATATGGAGCATATGGGGGCATAAGATGTGGAACATATGGGGCATAATCTGGAGCATATGGGGGCTTAATCTGTGGAACATATGGGGGCATAATATGGAGCATATTGGGGCATAAGCTGTGGAACATATGGAGGCATAATCTGGAGCATATGGGGGCATAATATGGAGCATATGGGGGCATAAACTGTGGAACACATGGGGCATAATCTGGAGCATATGGGGGCATAATCTGTGGAACATATGGGGCATAAGCTGTGGAACATATGGGGCATAATATTGAGCATATGGGGGCATAATCTGGAGCATATGGAGGCATAATCTGTGGATCATACGGGGGCATAAACTGTGGAATATATGGGGCATAATCTGGAGCATATGGGGGCATAATCTGTGGAGCATATTGGGCATAATCTGTGGAGCATATGGGGCATAATCTTTGGAGCATCATATGGGGGCATAATCATTTTTCACCGTAGGCTTATACACGAGTCAATAAGTTTTCCCAGTTTTTTGTGGCAAAATTAGGGGGTCGGCTTATACACGGGTCGGCTTATACATGAGTATATACAGTATTTTCATACAGTGATATATAAATTAGTGTCAAAAATTCTTATGTAGAGGACATATAGTTTTGAACAGTGGGAATACAGAATAAATTAGGATTTTCTCCCTAATATTCCCTGAGAGTGTGGCATTCCTGAGCCACAGAGGTTGGCACCAAAAAGTGAATGCAGATGATGCCCTAGCTCCTTGTGGACTGGCCCTATGATTCCTTAGATTTCCCTAATCCAAAAATCATTAAGGATCCAGGAGAAAATATATTTTGAACATTTATAAAGAAATGTCGTAATTTGAGAACAGTCAGATAATTATGCAAGCCATATTCAATATTAGCTTAGGTGTTACTATTTGAGATGAGTGAGCGTGCTCGGTGATACTCGGATATCACTCGAGTATCTGGATGCTCAGATGTGCTTGGCACTCAACGAGCATTAGCTAGTGCTAGGATTTGAAGCTCAAATCCCAACCCGCATGTTTGGCACCTGTTACACAGACAATAAGCATGTAATAATAATATATAATAATAATAATCTTTATTTATATAGCGCCATCATATTACGTAGCGCTTTACAGTTTAACAGTTTCAAAACACAAGTCATAAGTAACAACGTTAACAACGTTAACATGTAGAGATTGCCTGATAGTCGTAACGTCGTAGCCATCTTGGTAGTGGCATTACTGTGATTGGCTGACCACATTACCTCATCAGAGGGTAAAAAAAGACAAGCACCTCTACACTCAGCTCTCTGATGCCATTACTTATCTCATGGACAGTTGTGATTGGAGGGTGAGAGCAGTTGTCCAGGCCTGTGTGTGCTGATGCTAAACCGTCACACTAACAGTCCTTAATCTTGTGCTTTGCTGTTTGTATCAGATGCATTCTGCATTTAGCCTAGGGATAGTTGCAGGAGAGAGTAGCAGAATACAGCCTTTAGGCAGGGCTTAGGGCTTTGCAGTCAGTTGTTATATATATAGCTGCTGTACATGACCACATTCTTTTATTTGGTGGTGAAAAAAATTACTATATTGTCATCCATACAGTTTAACCTCTTTACCCCAAGGGTGGTTTGCATGTTAATGACCAGGCCAATTTTTACAATTCTGACCACTGTCCTTTTATGAGGTAATAACTCTGGAACGCTTCCATGGATCCCAGTCTACATGATTAAGCTCTTCCCTTAAATTGTTGAAATCAGCTTTACTAAAGTTCCAAGTTTTTGCATTTCCCATTTGAATGTGTGATTAAAAATTACTTTGAAACTTACCATATTATGGTTACTGCATCCCAAATGCTTCCTGACCTGTAGATCTGAAATTGTATCTGGTTTATTTGACAGAATCAGATCCAGCAGATTACCTCCCGTGGTCGGTTCATCTAACAGCTGAGAGAGTAAATTTTTGATTCTATCTCCCATTGAATGTCAGTTAAATATGCAAATTGACTCTTCAAAAAAAGAGGACTTGTACTCTATAGCGCCACCTATTGGAAGTAGCGATCCTACAAGTCACAATCAACCCTTTAACGAGTCTTGTAATATGACTAAAGGTACTGCCACACTAAACAATCCCGCTAGCGATCACGATAACGACGCATACTAATGCGATCGCTAGCGGGATTGTTTCTATATCGCTGATAGCGGCTTAACTTAGCGATGTCGTTAAGGACGCTATCGCGGTTAGCGATCTCCTTAACGACTTTAGCGGTACAAAAGTACCGCTAAATCGCTAAGAAAAGGTGCCCAACTCAGCGATATATACTTACCAGCGGGGGCACCGACGATAAAATAGGGTCCGGAACGATGTCAGCGACGAGCGAGATCACAGCAGGATCTCAGCAGGGGCCACGTCGCTGGTAGGTGCCGCACACAACAACATCGCTAACGGGATCGCTAAATAGTGACGTTTTTTAGCGATCCCGTTAGCGATGTTGTTTAGTGTGGCATACCCTTTAGGATAAAAGCCAAATCAGTATCTCCATTTGCAGACACGGTGTTTCGGACTATTGGTCCTCGTCAGTGCAAAGTAGGAGAGATCTGATTTGGCTAGGCTGAGAGGCTCTAGACTAGTGTCTAAGGGGTAAGGTTTCTCCTTGTGGAGAGTGGCATACCAGCTCTGGCGTGTCGAGGTAAGGAGGCTTATTCGCCGTGCAATGCTCCTTTGGGAAATTTAATATGCAAATTGCCTCTTCAAAAAAAGAGATGGTATGTCACTCTCCACAAGGAGAAACCTTACCCCATAGACCCTAGTCCAGAGCCTCTCAGCCTAGCCAAATCAGATCTCTCCTACTTTGCACCGACGAGGACCAATAGTCAGAAACACCGTGTCTGCAAATGAAGATACTGATTTGGCTTTTATCCTAAGTCATATTACAAGACTCGTTAAAGGGTTGATTGTGACTTGTATGATCGCTACTTCCAATAGGTGGCGCTATAGAGTACAAGTCCTCTTTTTTTGAAGAGGCAATTTGCATATTAAATTTCCCAGAGGAGCATTGCACGGCGAATAAGCCTCCTTACCTCGACACGCCAGAGCTGCTATGTCACTCTCCACAAGGAGAAACCTTACCCCTTAGACGCTGGATAGTTAAAATCCCCCATAATAAGAACACAATTATTTTTTGCTGCCTTTTTAATTTGCTGCAGCATTTCCTCCTCTACCTTTTCAGCTATATTAGGAATCTTCTAGCAAACTCCAACTAGCAGCTTTCCATTATGGCCATCCCCATATACATTTATCCATACTGCCTCTACATTGTCGCAGCTCCCTTCAATGTCATCATTGAACACTGGTCTTAAGTTAGAATTAGTAAAATACACACCCCTCCACCTTTTCTGTCTTTCCTGTCCTTTCTAAATGTAGTGTAACCCTCTATGTTTGTCATCCAGTCATGGCTTTCATCCAGCCACGTCTCTGTAATGCCCACCATATCGTATTTTATGACTGACATAAGAGTTCTTTAGTTTTGTTTGCAAGGCTTCTTGCATTTTCCACTAAACATTTAATACTATTAGCACATTTATTATTCCTTTTCACTTTCCTATGTTCCTTGCAAGTCCAGCCACCCTAAATCCTAAATGACCCTAACTGTCTCATTCTCTCTATCTATCCCCTTTTAAGCACATCTACCCTCCCTCATCCCAGATTCTAGTTTAAAAGCTCCTCCATCCGTCTGACCGTTTTTTCCTCACACACAGCTGCACCCTCCCCATTGAGGTGCAACCCGTCCCTACAGTAGAGCCTGTAGCCAACAGACAAGTCGGCTCAGTTCTCCATGAACCCAAACCCTTCCTGCACCAATTTCTAAGCCACTTATTAATCTCCAAAGCATACGCTGTCTTTCTAGTGACGCTCGTGGCACCGGAAGTATTTCTGAAAACACCACCTTCAGCTTTTCTCCTTGTTCCCTGAAATTATTTTTAAGGACCTTCCATCTCCTTCTAACTTTGTCATTGGTAACGATGTGTACCATGATCGCTGGGTTTTTTCAAGCCCCTCCCATCAAATCTGTCTATCCGATCCGCAATATGTAGAACCCGAGCAACCAGCAGACAATACACTGTTCGGCATTCACGGTCTCGGTGGCAGATGACCCTGTCTGTCCACCTAATTATACAGTCCCCTAACACCAACATCTGTCTGGCCTTTGCTGCACTTCTTATGTCCCTTCTTCTTAGAGCAATCATTTTTCTGGTTGCTAGGTGCAAAGTCCTGCTGTAGTGATCCCAGTCCTAGGCTTGCAATCCAAATGTCAGCCAAACAGGCATATTTACTAGGTTGTGCCAGATAAGAACTGAGCTCCCTGTACTCTTTCCCCCTACCCCTTCTTGTAACATTTACCCAGCTATGTACTTCTCTGTCCTGATCTTCCCTACCTCCACCCTACTCCATATCTTTGGCCCTAGCCAGCTTTAGCTTATTGAACTTTAAACTTCACTCCATGTTTGAAATGCTGCTGAGTGTTGCAAGCTGCACATTTAAATCCATTACCTGGGCTTCCAAACAAGTAACTCACTGACATCGAGTGCAGACATATTCACCCTCAATCAGCTGTTCAAGGCATGCATACATCTCACAATATGCACACTGGGTAGCATTTTCCATGGAGCACATATTCAATGGGGATAAAACGTACAAATAAAAGCAGAAAAAAACCAAACTATGCTCTTGTGTTAAACTGATATTGTGTTTAACTATGTACTAACTTGCAGGCCTGCACTTCAAGTAGCACAGACAGCTAATCACATGCACCAATCACAAGATCCCTTTTTTTCTAACAAGATTAAACCTACCCACAAACACAGACAATTCCCTAAAAAAATGCAACTATTACACAGTTATCACAACTATGATATTGTGTTTAACTATGTACTTACTTGCAGCCCTGTACTTAAATACAGCCCTCTCTCCAGTTAGAAGCCCTTGCTTGGAGTACCTGGTACTTATAGTCCTTCAAGTAGCAAGCACAGGTGCAACTAATAGAAAGTGCTAGAAGCTTTTATATAATATTTAAAACTCCCCAAATAGTTATATTTTTTTTTGTGGATTTAGTTAATCATCCATAGAGTTTAACGTGGTTGATGTTACATTACGGTGCTATGTAAAACTGGAAAAAAAGCTAAAAAAAGTTTCTGGATTAGTCATTAATACAGTTTAAGGTGCTCTTTGTAAAATTGTGGTGGTTTAACATTTCAAAAGCCTCTTGGCCTGCCACAGTTGACAGAAATTTTTGGTTTCAAAAATTGACCAGTATCATCCATACAGTTAAACCTGCTTTGTGCAAGAATATGGTGGGTTCAAATTTTTAAAAACCATTTGGCCTGCTACAGTTTACCAAAATTTTTAGTTCATTAAAAAAATCTTTTTCCAAATAATAAAGAAAACTTGGTTTCCAGACACCTAGCAATTAGAAAATGTGTAAGGCGTATGGTAAAGGATGGGGAAGTGGAAGTGCTGATGATGGTGCACGCAGATTTCTAGAATATGAGACAGGGGCAAATATACCTGTTGCTAGAGCACAAGAAACAAGCCCATCCACGACATATAGCTTACTGTCCTACTTTGCAGGGACACCACTTCTCAAGCCACGCTAGTGTGAAAAGGTGTTAGTTTGGATAGCAGATAATGTTTCCAGCATGCTTGCCAGCACCAACCAGTCTTCAACACTGTCCAGTTTCGCCAGTCGACAGTCTGGATCACATAATCCTCACCAACTTGGGTCTCTGGCATGCAGAGCAAGGCCAGAAGTGCTGAGAGGGAGGGATTAGCAGCACCAAAACAGGCAGGAAGAGACAGTGGGGTGATCAGAGGGAGAAGGAGGGAAACTGTTCCGCAGAGTACCGATACTCGTGAATTTCTTCGTCAAAGAATTAGGTGTTCCCCAGTCTGGGACTTTTTAAATAGAGTTCTGGGACAAAAAATATGGTCATTTGCAAATTATACCATGCAAAAGATCAGCAGGGGCCTCATTAAGAGCCTAACCACCACCAGCATGATCAGCCACATGTCATTTAAGCTCCTGACTCGGTGGGCCGAACATGTGGGTCCACAATTGGTGCCAGTGAGTGACACCACTGCCTCTTACCGTGTGCTTGGTGCTTCCCAATCCCCTGTCCATTACACTGGTGTAGATAACTTCCACCCTGAACCTCTCCTTCCACATTCTGAGGCACCATCATCAGGCTCTTTAAAAAACTTGTCCCAGCACAGCCTTCAGCTGTCCCTACCCCAGACTTGGAATGAAAAAGAAAGTTCCAAGCCACCCACAAGCCCAAACGCTAAACGAGCATATTTCTAGGTGCTTGCCGTGGAATTGTTGCCACTTAGGCTTGTAGACAGGAGGATTTACTCTGACTTATGGCGGCAGCCGTCTCTTGAAACTCAGTCCCCAGCTGTTACTATCTCTCCCATTGTGGCGTCCCGCCTTGTACCAGCACTTATCTGGGAACATCACTTGTGTCCTTACCAAAGCAGTTACTGGGCCTGACACTGAGAATTGCTGACCCTACTTCTATCAGGGTTTCCTCCATGTCCCACACCAGTTTCTGCACCCTCTCCTGCGCCTCCTCATCCTCTATCTCAAAGCACGTTGTCCACGTCAACCGGAAGCGAAGCAGCAACAGGCTCTTCTGAATATGATTTGTCTAGGATACAAGCCGCACACTGCGGTAGAGTTATTGAAAGGCATAACAACCCAGACAGATCTGTGGCTCTCACTGCTGAACCTGTAATCAGGTATGGTTGTGAGTAATAATGCCCATAACCTGTTTGTGGCTGTGTATCTTGGAAAGCTAGCACACGTACAATGCTTGGCCCTCGTGCTAAACTTGTCTAAACAGCGGTTTCTGAAAACATACCTAGAATTGCAGAGCTTCTTGTCAAGGTACGCCGCATCAGCACACATTTCCGCAAGTCTGCTATAACTGCCGCCGCTCTGGCAGTGCTGCAGAAATGCATGCAAGTGGCAGCTCACTGACTGGTGTTGCAACATCACCATGTGCTGGAACTCCACACTGCACTTGCTGGCAAGGCTATGTGAGCAGCAGAGGTCAGTTGTGGAATACCAGCTCCAACAAGCCTGTTGGTATTCTGGGCAGGCTTCGCACATAACAACTGTTGAGTTGACATAGATGTCTGACATTTGTGTGGTTTGTGAAGACTTTGAAAACTGCACAAAGATAGTGAGCGGCGATGAAGTCATATCAGCGCAACAATACCGCTTCTGTGCCTACTGAAACAGTTGCTGCTCACATTTAAAGCTGAAGCTTTGTATACATACCAGGTGAAGATAGAGGAAGACATAAAACTGGGAGATACTACATATCACCGCCTCATCTCAGCGTGGAATGTGTAACAATGGGAAGGTGAAGGCTGAGGAGGAATAGGTGCTGGTTGCTAGTGCAACAGAGGCTAGTAACTGCTGTGAATGAAGTGGTTAATTTCTGTTCTCTAAAATAGAATAAAATACCAGTAAATAGTTTTATGATGGAATAACCTGTGATCTGGTTATCATCTGTCTACAGCTTAACATTTTTGACATTTTTATAGTTGTGGTCAGTTCCTACAATTCCCTGAAATTGTGAAGGACATGTTGTTTCCAAATTTTAAGTAAGACAGACAGTAAACACCCAAAAACTGGCGCCTGTTTTTGCCAGATTTCCTTGAGAAATTGAACTATGGAACTAGAACACATTCAAACAAGGAAGTTCCCCCATATTTGGTCATCTAATTAATCTTGTGTCCCAGGATGCATCTGACAACTTATTGTGTAACTTATTGTGCAACTCCCTATTCGTTATGCCAATTGTTATGTAACCTCATTTCCCTTTGATCCTGTACTATAAAAGATCACCCTGTCAATAAACTTTAGATACTATTTGGAAAGACAACGAGCAGTCTGTCTCTCTGATTATTGCTTCATTGCGTGGGTACCCATAGGATAGAGAGCCTGAGTAGCGTTAGAAATGTCTCTTCTAACACCGCACAAGGTTTGTCCCATCTATCTTACGTGGATTGGCTGAGGCGGGGAATGAGGTGGAAGAGATGTAGGAGGATATGGAGAGAAGTCATCATGGCGGAGACAGGGAAGTGTTGGCTGCAGAGAGCTTAGCACATATGGCCGACTTTACGCACCAAAGCCTTTCCTGTGACCCTTGTGTTATATTCATTTTGGCCAAAAAGAGTACTGGTTGTTGACTCTGCTAGGCCCTCGGTGCAAGGAGAACTTTGCTTCTCTCTTTCCTAAGGCAGACAGTCTACTAAAATTGTGCTATACCAGAGGGTCATTGTGGAATATATTTTGAAAAATTGCCATTAGACAACGCTCGCAGCAGAGGGCACGCTTCCTTGCCCAACCAAGTAAGAGAGGTGAGGGAGACACACCAGGTACAGCAGAGGCAGGGGTACAGTGTCAAAGACTTGGGTCAATTCAATGACACCCTCTCAGAATCCATGCCCTGATGACCGGGTATTTTGACATGGAGGGAAAAAATTTTAAAGTTGGTCAAGCAATACCTGGCCGACAAAACCACTGTGCTCCCTAATTCCTGTGCGACTTTCAACTATTGGGTCGCAAAGCTGGACTCCTGGCATGAATTATCCCCCTAAAGGGTATGCTACACTAAGCGAGATCGCTAGCGAGATCGCTCAAGCGTCAGCGATTTTATGACGCAGCAGCGACATTGTTAGCGACGTCGCTGTGTGTGACATGTAGCAGCGATGTGGCCCCTGCTGTGATGTCGCTGATCGTTCACAAACATTCTGGACTGTTTTTTGATCGTTGGCGTCCCGCTGGTGAGCCTGAATCGCTGTGTTTGACACCTTTTGTGAACGACGAGCGACCTCGTTGATGACGCATATGTCAGCGGCGCAGGCGGGACTAGGTTTTTTTTAGCGGCACAGACTGGATCGCAGTAGCTGCAAAAGCAGGCAGGCGGGACTAGGTTTTCTTTAGCGTCACAGAGTGGATCGCAGTAGCTGCAGAGCAGGCAAGCAGGACGCAGGAAGCAGGAGCGATGCTGGAAATTCCAATGAATCAGAAGCGCTCGAGAACAATGAAAAGGAGTGCTATATGTCGTCTTTCATGACGCGGTCAAAACATTAATTATAACATACATATATAATTATAAAACATATACAGTGACCACCAATCTGAGCTGAGGGGCGTGGAAAAGGTTGCGCTCAGTACATGCTGTGACAGATCCTAACGACCGCCAAAGTCGTCATACAGATCGCTGACCACTGATGTGTCATTGATGAGATCTCCTGTTTGGAAGCTACTAGCGACCTTAAAGTGATCACATCAACGATCTCGTTAGCTTGCGTCGTTGTCGTGATCGCTAGTGTGATCGCTTAGTGTGGCATACCCTTAAAGCTTGGAGGTGTTGTGCTGTCCTGCCACTAGCATTTTGTCTGAGCTGGTTTTTAGTGCCACCGGGGGTCATAACAGACAGGCGCTTTTGGCTGTCAACAGAAAATGCTGACATGCTCACTCTGATAACAATGAACAAAGCCTGGATTAGCCCTGCCTTTTGCGCACCACAAGATAACAGCAGCACATTAAAGTGCTTTTAGCATCAGTATTTGAATTTAATGACTGGATGACCCTACTAATAATTAATTCCTGGCTTTACAAAACAGTTATGAGTGTAGGAATACATCAACTATACTATCAAAATATTTGAATGAGTCCTGCAAGTTGTTGCCTTCAATGGACTATGGATGACTATATTACTATTCTTATTTTTTTCTCAAAAAAAGCCTTTATAAGTGTATGAGTACCATATCTACATGTTCTTAATATTTGAATGAAGCACTACGTTTGGTTCCTTCAAAGGTGTATGGATGACCCTGCTTGTAATTTTTGGCAGGCTATGCTCTGTGTGCAAACTTTTTATGAGTGTGGGATTACCACAACTACATTTTGTTCCCAATATTTGAATGAGATGCTATAATTGGTGCCTTGAATGGTGTATGAATGAGCCTGCTTGTAATTTTTGGTAGATTTTGCACTGTCTGCAGAGCTTTTATGAGTGTGGGAGTAATACAACTATACTTTGTTCCTATTATTTGAATGAAATACTATAGTTGGTGCCTTGAAGGGTGTATGGATGACACTGCTTGTAAATTGCACTTAGTGCAGACCTTTTATGATTGTCTGAGTACCACAACTACACTGTGTTCACAATATTTGAATAAGATACTACAGTTAATGCCTTCAAAGGTGCATTGATGACCCTGTTTGTAATTTTTGAAGGCTATACACTGTCTGCAAAACTTTTATGAGTGTGTGAGTACAACATCTACAATTTGTTTACAATATTTGAATGAGGTACTACAGTTGGTGCCTTCAAGGGAGTATGGATGAGCCTGCTTTTTTGCACTTAAGGCATAGCCTTTATAAGTCTAGGAGTAAAATACACAACAATTTGAACAGAATGTGTATTGGACCCTCCATTATGTCTAATACAGGGTGCATCTGAGTCCCTTATTTTTGGCAGTTCTTGCTTCCTTCATAAATTACACTGAAATTTCCATTGTTTTTATAAAACTTTCAATTTTGGTTTACTTAAATTATTATTTTTTAATCCTTTTTAAATTTTGCTATATATACAAGACATTATACAGGAAATAATGTTTCTTAACATTTTTTTCCTGTAACCTCAAGTTTCTCTTTGATTTTGAATGTTTTATTGTCAGTCCTTAAAGTGAAGTACACTTTGTGACAGCATTGTTCTCAGCAGAGATCTGGGAATTAGAGATTCTTCTAGGGGTCATCCCCATGTTGTTCCCCTTCCATTCAGCACTTTTTCCATCCAATTCCAAATTTTTACTGCCCACTTGTAGGGTCTGCCGGAAAAATGCTTGAATTTCCCATTGACTTCCATTATACTCGAGTTGTTACTTGAAACGAGCATCCGAGCTCTGTTTGAGTAATGAGCATTCAAGCATTTTAGTGCTCGCTCATGACTAGTTGCTAGCAAAGTGGAAAGAATTATCCCGAGTGGATATATTGTGCAGAATCCAGCTCTATAAAAATTGATGAAGAATCAATTTTTGGAATTTAGTGATAAGGATTTAATTTTTAGAGAGAAAATAAAGGAGTGGAGAAGGATGTGGTGAGGGGGTAAGGAAACGAGGAGAAGCAAAGGTGTTAGAATGACATTATTGAATTGTAAACTCTTAAAAAGAAGTTGAAATAAAATGATATAATTAAAAAAATAGAGTCGATTTTGAATGTTTTATTGTCAGTCCTTAAAGTGAACTGAAAGTGTGACACCAATGTTCTCAGCACCGATCTTGAAATCAGAGATGCTTCCAGGGGTCTTCCCTATCCTGTTCTCCTTCTATTCTACACTTTTTCCATCCATTTCAACATTTTCACTGCCTCCCAGACCTCTTTGAAGTGTCTGCCGGAAAAATACTCGGATTTCCCATTGAATCCCATTATACTCGTTGCTCGATTCAAGTAACATACATCAGAGTATTTTAGTGGTCACTCATCCCTAGTCACGGTTCATTATATAGATCCCTTTAACAGTATATTAAATATAACCATCATGTGTCTATAGTACTTATCTGATCATGCATTGTGCCTCGACTGTGGGGACACAGCATTTTATCTTAATTAACCAGATGTCTATTTTCAGCAAGCCAGGAAGAATAGACTGTTATACGTTGACTTTTGAATTTATGCAATTTCACTTCAGTTGGACAAGAATCTGAAATGTTGACTCTTCTTTTGTGCTGGGTCATTGAAGAATGATGTTTGCTGATATGCTAATTACACATTGTCCAGATTAGCTAGTTTGTTAAGATGCAAAACAGAGGAGAAAAAACTATGCAAATAGATCACCATTCTTCCCCTTTACCTGAGAATGCTAGTTTGAATAGATTTGTTAAGTATAAAGAAGAGAGATACCTCCAGATATACAGAGATAGACAGAGACAGCAAGAGATCCACAGATCCAAAGAACCAGATACTCTCTAAAGGATAGCAGCCAAGACATCATGGCTCTATCACGAGGGACACAGATTTGTCATTCTACAGGATGCCAGGTTAAGGGACCTTGGCTCTGGCTGGAAGAATACAGATCTGGTCCATTGACCATAGCTGAACCATGGATACGTTTGCAAAAGCCAGTAATGAGACCCAAACGGTCGTCTGGCTTTATGGAGATGTTCGAAGAAGCCAGGCTGTAACCCTCCAGTCATCTGGCCTTGTACTTGAATGGACTGTCATCTTCCTCCTCTCTGTGTATGCCACAGATGGGGTAGTCAGCACTGGTAGTGGCAGTGGGGTGGCCAGAGGGAGTAGGCGGGCAAATGTTCTCCGGAGCACCCACACACATGAAGTTCCCATGCCAAGGAAAGTGTAGATGATAAATGAATGTTCATTTGCGACCTGTGCCACACCAAGAACAGTAGGGGGCTGACCACTACAAGTCTGACCACTATTTTCAGACCCATGTCATCAAAGCACCCAACTAGGTGGGCCAAACACCTGGTTCCAAACTCAGTATCTATGGGTGACACCACTGCCTTTTTCCCTGTGCTACATGCTTGCCAATTTCCTCTCCAAGACATAGGCGCAAATGCCTCCCACCCTGCACTTGTCATTGCACATTTGCAAGCACCATCAGCAACCATGTCCACTTCCTTGTCTGAGCACAGAATTCAGCAGTCCCTACCCCAGACCTTGGAACGCAAGTGGCAATATGCAGCCACCCACTCACAGGCCCATCCATTGTAAGCAGCGTCCAATCCGCAGCGTTTCCTGACCGTGGAAACATACCCTAATAATGGAAAAAAAAAACATTTTTCTGAGACCCTCCTCTACGTGTCCTCCAGGGTGTATTGGGAGTTCCTCCTTTAAATTCTTGGCAGCCCTTGCTTTTATTTCATAGACTTTATTAGTCGCACTAATATAGGAGTTGCATTACTTAACAATTTTGAGATAATGTGCATGGCCCTCCTGTATGCCTTATACAGGGTATATCGGAGCTCCTCTTTCTTCTATTTTTTGGCAGGTCTTTCATTGTCCATATAGACTTTGTGAGTCCCTCCTTCGTAAGTTTAACAGGATGTGTCTGACCAGGTCACACACCACATGCCCAGATAAGGTAGTAAAATATTAACATTACATTTAATTTTTTTAATGAATGTTTTTACCACTGAAAGCAATGAGAAAGTGCAAAAACGCTATGTGTGAACATAGCCTAAGGGGGTGGAGGAGATTTTTTTTCTTTCTTAATTTGGTCTTATATACAAGTCATTATACTGGAAACAATGTTTACTAACATTTTTTCTTATAAAATTCATTTTTATCTTTGGTTTTGGATGTGTTATTGTCACTTTGTAAAAGTGGCGTAATATTCTGAGATCATTGTTCCCAGCAGTGACCTGGGAGTCAAAGATGCATCCAAGCACGTTACCCAAGAGGTTCTCATTTCATTTGAACACTGTTTCCATCCATTTCAGTGATTTTCCTGCCCCCAGACCTACCATGCTTAAGTTTCCAATTGACTTCCATTATACGTCCGAGCGTTCGACCTGCTCGATTTGAGTAACGAGCGCTTGAGCATTTTAGTGCCCGCTCATCACTAGTGTTAATTTTTCGCAGTTTTACTCCAAAGTCATTGTTTCACTGTGCATAATGCAAGGATGTCTCATCAACTCATTAAGGAGAGTTATCCTCAGAAAGATTTACTCCTATTCATAAGTAAACGAGGATAATTAGCTGAATAGTAACATTTTAAGTCTCCATAAATAACTGAAACATTATTTCACCGACAACTATGCTATTTTTTGTTTCATATATATTTTAAACTAAACCATTATGACCAAAATGGCAATCAAATTATACATGAAAATATGAATATTCTTAAGTCCCTCACTTAGATATGACACTTGCAATTTAATATCACAATTTCTGGTGACTATCGATAAAGGTCCATCCCATAGGTCTAGCATGTTATTCCAACTATCATCTCAGAAATAGATGTAACTGGAATAAAAAAAAAACTATTTTACAGAAAGCATCCATTGGAGAGTTGTTCATTTATGCCTTTGGGGGAGCATGAATCCATTCTAAGAGCAATTGGCATTTCTTTTGGAGAATAAATCTATCCCAGTCCCCTTTCCTAGTATGTTCTCTGATCACATCCAGAACATGGAAAGATATAACCCTGTTGTCACCCTGCTGACATTCCCTTACCTTATGGGGAATTGGATGGTCTTATTCCTAATATCTCCAAGATGCTCACTCTTCCATTTTCTAAGTTCACACTTAGATTTCCCTATGAATTTTAGAGGGCAAATGCATGTAGTTGTGGTGCCCTGCGTCTTATTCGCCACAAAAAGGGTTAAAAGTGTACTGTTTTATATGTGTGTTGTAAGCAATGGGAGTTATGCTTCTCTGCTAGGCAGGTACACATAATTTACCTCGCTCCCTTACTGGTCTGAAGCTGAGAGCTTGGTAGACATACCCTAATTGGGAAGGGGGAGGAGTGGAGTTGTTGTTCGGTGTGAGGAGAAGATAGAGGAACGCTGGGGACGCCATTACACATGTGGGTGATCCCTAATTGTGATCTAGCAAACAGGGAGCCAGCCCCTAGATCATTCAGGCTTCCAAAGCTGAATGATAAGCTGAGGGACTGCGTAGGTTTACACAACCAGCAGTAGGTGTTTTTTTTACCTCAGAATTACAGCAGTGACCAGGATCAGTGAAGAGTCTTCAGTACAAGCTGATTCACAAAGGATTCAAGCTGCATGTGTCTGAAGGAGAAATACACAGTGAGTAGAAGCGATACTGGGAAGTTCTAAACCCAGAAAGCTTTGGTCCCAGAAGGGATTAGATAGCGGGAGGATACACTGAGCCCTGGCAGAGAAAGTTATCTCCCATTAACCGGAGCAAAC
Source organism: Oophaga sylvatica (assembly GCA_033576555.1). Classification (NCBI taxonomy): domain Eukaryota; kingdom Metazoa; phylum Chordata; class Amphibia; order Anura; family Dendrobatidae; genus Oophaga; species Oophaga sylvatica. The sequence goes on from JARQOD010000002.1 coordinate 546,779,254, forward strand.
TGTAAACTGTGAGAGTTGAAATATCTTTTATGAACTGCAACAGGAATGTTGAAGTGACTTACCGTGTCTCCTGCTTCATTATTCAGTGCCTTCTACTTATATCACCATCTCTGGGGGAATCTGCCCTGGTTGGAGAGGGTTTAACATCTGCACTGCCATCACCATCTACTCCCCCAGAGATCCTCTGCAGTGCTGGCTATAATACAGTCGAACCCTCCAACTGGCGTCACGAATCACTAAATAAACTTTATCCCTTGTAAATATATCCCCTTTTAAATTGACCGCCTGGGGCCACGGACCGGGTCGTCGCCGCCGTGACATCCCCCGTAGAGGTCAACAGGCTCGGTACTGAGTACCCCACGGCCCTTCGGGCGCGACAAAGTCACATACTGTAGATACACAGTATCTAATGTATTTAAAGTGTGAATCCACTCTGTCCACTTCTATGCGAGCAGTGATTTAATGGGAGCAATGGTGTAATGTGTGACCCCGCTCCATCCACTACATTACCACTCTCATAGAAGTAGACAAAGCGGGGTCACACATTACACCACTGCTGCCATAGAAGTGGAAAGAATAGGGTCACGCATTACACCACTGCTTCCATAGAATTGAAAAGACTGGTGTCAGGCATCACACCACTACTCCTATAGAAGTGGACAAAGTGGGGTCACACATTACCCCACTGCTCGGATAGAAGTGGTCAGAGCAGGGTCATAAATTACAGCACTGCTGCCATAGAAGTGGAGAGAGAAGGTTCACACATTACACCTCTGCTACATAGAAGTGGAAGGAGTGGGTTCACAAATAATACTATTGCTCCCATAGAAGTGGACAGAGCAGGGTCACACATTTGTAAGGAAGCAGTAGTGTAATGTGTGACCTTGCTCTGTCCACTTCTTTGGGAGAAATAGTGTCATTTGTGAACCCGTTCCATCTACTTCTATGGAGCAGTGGTGTAATGTGTGAACCTTCTCTCTCCACTTCTATGGAAGTAGTGGGTAATGTGTGACCCCACTCTATCTACTACATTACTACTTCCATAGGGCACCATACAGTTTACAGCAGTATAATGATTTCTCTGCTATGCTCTGAACATGGCGGTGAGCAGTGATCTGCAGCCTTTTATTGCATTACTGATGTCAGCCTGCGATCACCTGTTCCCACTGTCGATACTCACCTCATCCAGGACCTCTGCTTCCCACATTTCATGTCATCACTTCCAGCCTGGCAGCTCCTGCCACCGCCTGCCTCGCGCTGAACACTGAGCAGTTATAGGTGGAAAGTGTGGCCTGTAGCAGACAGAGACCAAAGACTTCTATTTTCAGGGGCTGCTGTATTTGAGATGTGTATGTGTGTAAAAATAATTGATTATATAATCAATAATTATTAATACAAAAATAAAAATCGCTCCACCTTCCCTTTAAGGATTAATTTTTTACATTCGCATTTAGACTTTAATCCACCAAATTGCGGAGCAGTGAGCGATGAGCGCAGTGAGAGATTTCACCTAGATATTGCGGCTATGGAGAAAAGATATCAAGTAAAATGGAATCCATGAATGCTTGCAGATTACTGTAGGACAATTGTAAGAGATGATTCAATGAAGGAGTACAAGAGACAAGCAAAAAAGAGTGGTGATTGAAAGAGGACCAAATTTTCTAGTGCACTTTCTGTAACTGTTTATAATTTGCAGTTGTGTTTAGACATGTTTTAGTTATTTGTATTATTGCTAAGTTTCCTCTAAATAAATATCAAAAAATTGACATAAGAAAATATTCTGCATCTTTGTTCTGCATTTACAAAAATAATAATGTTTCAATGTACGTAAACTTATATGCATTATTTGTCTGTAGCAGTAAAAGGAACACTCCTTGATATCATAGAAACAAGAGCCAACTTAAAAATTTTCATTGTGAGATTATGCAAATTGCCTCTTCAAACAAAGAGGACTTGTACTCTATAGCGCCACCTATTGGAAGTAGCGATCCTACAAGTCACAATCAACCCTTTAACGAGTCTTGTAATATGACTTAGGATAAAAGCCAAATCAGAATCTCCATTTGCAGACACGGTGTTTCGGACTGTTGGTCCTCGTCAGTGCAAAGTAGGAGAGATCTGATTTGGCTGGATGAGAGGCTCTGGACTGGGGTCTGGGGGGTAAGGTTTCTCCTTGTGGAGAGTGACATACCAGCTCTGGCGTGTCGAGGTAAGGAGGCTTATTCGCCGTGCAATGCTCCTCTGGGAAATTTTAATATGCAAATTGCCTCTTCAAACAAAGAGGACTTGTACTCTATAGCGCCACCTATTGGAAGTAGCGATCCTACAAGTCACAATCAACCCTTTAACGAGTCTTGTAATATGACTTAGGATAAAAGCCAAATCAGAATCTCCATTTGCAGACACGGTGTTTCGGACTGTTGGTCCTCGTCAGTGCAAAGTAGGAGAGATCTGATTTGGCTGGATGAGAGGCTCTGGACTGGGGTCTGGGGGGTAAGGTTACTCCTTGTGGAGAGTGACATACCAGCTCTTTGAATTCAGGAGGTCAAAATCATTCAGAAATGGCTCATTTCATAACTGCACCTGATGACTTTATAAAATATTTAGAACAGTGTTATAGGGATGCATACAGAATTAATGGACTATGTGCAGATAGATTTTACTTTGCTGAAAAAATAAGATTTATAGATTTTTACAAATGAGGTCACAAATATTCCAAGACTGTCTGATTCCAGCAAGAGCACTGATTCTTTGCATTATTCCCTACCAAGCGCCACTCCTAAGTCTGATTGATATGAATAGATGGCACAGTAGAGAATCTTAATACATGACTATGGTTATCATCTTAACAATGGATTCCACTTTGTAGACAGTCATCCAACCAATGACATGAAACACGACCTCAAAATAATATGTTAAGGGATGGGTGTCTCTGGTTTGGAAGATTTCTCCTTTCAAGGGGCATTTAGTCAACTGTGAAGTACAGCTATGACATCACATTACAAAGAGTCTGACACATACAAAGAGATAACAAACCTACAGTAGGAGGAAAAAGTAAAAAAAATAAAAAAATACTCTAAATCTGTAGGTTACACTTGTCAATTTGACCGTGCAGCATTGAAAACACATGAAAAGCAAATCATGAAGACCATCAAAAAATGATGACAAGAAATAAAATTTAATTTTAACTAATAGGCTTTTTAAAATGTTATTGCATTTTACTAAAGTATCCGCCAACAACTTTGAGTTTTACATTAATGTACGGAATATAAGAAATACATAACAATTTGTTAGCCCTCTTTTTATCCCTGCTGCATAATCAACACTAGAAAACATAGTCCGCTGTCAGCAACTATATTTTCAAGCCATTATTTCATGGCAGAATGACAGTTACTCATTCATCAGTGTTAGGGTAAGTTCGCAGGAGGAAGAAGAATGAGCATCTGAGAAGATGAAGCTCTGCACTGAAATACAGATTCTGTCACACACATATTACTGAAATTTGATATGGACTGATTTGCTAGTGTAAAGCAGAGAGCTTTATATGCATTTAACTCTTTGGAATAATTGCTTATCTGGAGATCTGTTATTAACTATGGAAATTAAAGTTACATATTCTGTAATGGGAACAAATGGGTAAAATGGTTTTTGCTCTGTTTTCAGTGTTATTAAAAAAATGGTCCTTCTCTATATGATAATGTGTCCATTAGATGGGCTTGAATGTAAATATGGTGAATATAGAGTAAACAAACCAATTCAAATATACATTTAAAAAGTCATCCCTGTGGTGTTTATATGTCATATTGTATAACCTTTCTATTACAGGGAAATGCATGTAAATATGTTTGACATAGACCCTGTGCTTTGCTAAACAGGCTTCTTTAGGTCACAAGTAGTGTTGAGCATTCCGATACCGCAAGTATCGGGTATCGGCCGATATTCGCGTTATCGGAATTCCGATACTTAATTCCGATACTTTTTCCATATCGTATACCGGAATCGGAAGTTCCCATAATTCTTTGAGAGGCAATGTGATTTTAGTCAGCCAATGAGGAATCCTACGAAGTGTGGGCACATCCTGTAATGATGCGGTCATCTTAACTAATGGCATGGCTGTGATTGGCTGCTGAAATGATGTCAGAATGCACTATAAAAGGCGCCGCAGCCATTTTAGCGTCACTGTGCTGTGAACTCAGTAAGGGACAGAACGCTACTCTGCTCACTCTGAGGGACAGTTAGATATTGCGATTTTGTGTACTACTGTGCTTGAGGCAGGCTAGTTTACCAACCGCTGTGTAAAGCTTCATTTTGCCAGTGTTGTTTTAACAGCTCTGTGCAAGGTGTGTGTGTGACAGTGCAGGTGACGCTGCAGTTTGCTCTGCATCCACCGCTGTTTGTAGGCATCTGCACGTGTCACTTTTTTTTTTTTTTTTAATTTTATTTAGTGGAATTGGTGCAGCTCCATTATATTAGAAAAAAATCAAATCTATTAGTGTGACGTGCTTCCATCCGTATACAATACATTGGTTGCAAACACTATAGAAGTACAGAAAGGAGCTTTTCACAGATTGTGGACAGTTGTGTTTCAGTGTTCACTTCAGTCTGTGTTTTTTACTTTTTTTAGTGCAGATCACGCTCCAGTTACATGTTCAAGCACTGCTGCTTGTACTCTGCTGAGCGTGTCTCAGTGGCTCATCCTTTTCATTTATCTCCAATTGGTTCTGCTACATTCCATTTAAAATAAATCTAATCTATTAGTGTGACGCGCTTCCATCCGTATACAATACATTGGTTGCAAACACTATAGAAGTACAGAAAGGAGCTTTTCACAGATTGTGGACAGTTGTGTTTCAGTGTTCACTTCAGTCTGTGTTTTTTACTTTTTTTAGTGCAGATCACGCTCCAGTTACATGTTCAAGCACTGCTGCTTGTACTCTGCTGAGCGTGTCTCAGTGGCTCATCCTTTTCATTTATCTCCAATTGGTTCTGCTACATTCCATTTAAAATAAATCTAATCTATTAGTGTGACGCGCTTCCATCCGTATACAATACATTGGTTGCAAACACTATAGAAGTACAGAAAGGAGCTTTTCACAGATTGTGGACAGTTGTGTTTCAGTGTTCACTTCAGTCTGTGTTTTTTACTTTTTTTAGTGCAGATCACGCTCCAGTTACATGTTCAAGCACTGCTGCTTGTACTCTGCTGAGCGTGTCTCAGTGGCTCATCCTTTTCATTTATCTCCAATTGGTTCTGCTACATTCCATTTAAAATAAATCTAATCTATTAGTGTGACGCGCTTCCATCCGTATACAATACATTGGTTGCAAACACTATAGAAGTACAGAAAGGAGCTTTTCACAGATTGTGGACAGTTGTGTTTCAGTGTTCACTTCAGTCTGTGTTTTTTACTTTTTTTAGTGCAGATCACGCTCCAGTTACATGTTCAAGCACTGCTGCTTGTACTCTGCTGAGCGTGTCTCAGTGGCTCATCCTTTTCATTTATCTCCAATTGGTTCTGCTACATTCCATTTAAAATAAATCTAATCTATTAGTGTGACGCGCTTCCATCCGTATACAATACATTGGTTGCAAACACTATAGAAGTACAGAAAGGAGCTTTTCACAGATTGTGGACAGTTGTGTTTCAGTGTTCACTTCAGTCTGTGTTTTTTACTTTTTTTAGTGCAGATCACGCTCCAGTTACATGTTCAAGCACTGCTGCTTGTACTCTGCTGAGCGTGTCTCAGTGGCTCATCCTTTTCATTTATCTCCAATTGGTTCTGCTACATTCCATTTAAAATAAATCTAATCTATTAGTGTGACGCGCTTCCATCCGTATACAATACATTGGTTGCAAACAATATAGAAGTACACAAACGGGCCTTTCACAGCTACTGAACATGGGTTTTTAATTTTTAACTAAAATATGTATTTTTTCAAATGACACAAATATAAGTAATGTTGAAGAGGAATAGTCCTACATCCATTGTTTGCACAATATTACAGGTGTACATCATGTCCTTAATCAACAATGTATTATTATATTTACTTGTATGCTTTTATTTAAAAGCCAAGAACACAGAAGGATAACCTTCGCACTGCAGCTGTTGTCAAAGTTCAACCCACATATGCACTTCCAACATTGCAGCATTTGAGGCATGATGTGAGTTGGATTGGTCAAAGTTATGGAGTGAGAAGGTTCACCATCAGTACCCTATAGCATAAGTATGCTTTTGTGTTAGCATTTGTGTTAGACATGTGGATATCTGCCATAATATGTCACAATTATTTAGTTACAGATTTGTTACCAACACTAATCATTGAATGGTTTTAAATTTGACGTTTCACTTGTTTACAGCTTAGAAATAAGGGTGTAGCCTGATATCTATGTGTAGCACTAGCCACTTTAACATGTCATGTTTTTTTAAACATGTGTAGCTAGGTAGCAGTAATTTTTGCCGGACACACAGCAGGGGAACAGCAGGCGTTACTGAACCCCACTATCACTATAGCTTGTGTATTGGTCTGTGGACACGACACTTCTGAGCAGCAACTGGCAGTGTTGTAGCCCAGGGAGTATAGCTCAGGTGGTAGAAAGATGAACATAACAGGAGACATGGAAAACGTTGTCAACCAGTTAGTTAATCTGAAACCGGACAGGCAAATTCAGGCGAGATCCATGCCTAGTTCATTTTCAGAAAAGTAAGCCGTTCTACATTATCGTAGGATAGTCGCATGCAACGGTCTGTTAGTACACCACCTGCAGCAGTAAAGACGCGCTCCGATAATACACTGCCAGCAGATCAAGCCAGCACCTCCAATGCATACTGGCTAAGCTCTGGCCATGTATCCAGCTTAGAGACACAAAACTTGAATGGGGAAGAGCCATCTGGGAGTACACTGAGAGGGCAAGACATGTAGTCTGTCACCATCTTACGGAAATGTTGCCTCCTGCTGACTGGAGCCGTCTCGGATGGTGTAGACATTGGTGGCGCTGCCACAAAACTTCGACACATTTGGAACATACTGTTCTTGCCCTGTGCAGAGGCGCTGCTTGTGCTCCCTCTTGTTGCAGAGCTGTCTCCACTGCCTCGACGCACAGAGCTGCTTTGTAAATCAGTAGCAGCAGCAGTGCTCTCGGCTGGAATGGAGAACATTATGGATTGCACCAGTGTGTCTTGGTACTTCCGCATTTTACGCTCCCGGTTCAACGGTGTGATGAGGCTTTGTAAGTTGTCCCGGTAGCGAGGGTCTAGGAGGGTGTACACCCAATAATCAGACGTGGTGTGAATGTGTTCGATGCGGCGGTCGTTTCTCAGCCACTGCAGCATGAAATCAACCATGTGCTGCAGACTCCCAACTGGCCAAGAAACGTTGTCCCCTGCAAGAGGCGTCATCTCCGCCTGCTGTGCATCACCCCACCCTTGGTCTACATACTGACTAGAGCATTGTCTACCTCCCTCTGGAGCGATGTCTTCCTCCTCCATTGACTCCTCCTCATCCTCCTCACAAAGTCCTTCAAATACATATAAATTTACAAAATTTAAAACTCAAAATTTAAAAACTTTGTATCATAATTCTGTAACATCAGTTTATGGAAACACAATAGCATTACAAAAGGATAGACAAAAAATGTACATTATGTGCTTTGTAAATACATTAAAAGTTTGTAATGGTTATGAAAATTAACAGCGACTTGGGGTTAAATTGTTGTACACATGGTATTTTAAAAAACCCCCCCTTTGTGGGAACACGTTGCGCTGACTGTCCAGGGGATGGAATTTGTGCCCCCTCATCCTCCCTTTTTTCAAAATATGCCTTAGTGCTTGCAGTGTTTTTTAAGCAGGGTAAGGGGGACATCAGGCTTTGTGCATCACTGCATCCCCCCCCGCGTTGACTCATCAAACGCACCAAAACGGGCAGATCCCCTTCATAATTTTTTCCCCCACTTTTTACATGGCAGGGTGCCATTCATTATAGGACCAAAACAATTTAAAATTTTTCACCAACTAGCTTCCACAGCGCAGCCCCCCCAAATTCCTCCTTTTTTTTATTTATGGCCAACGACTGCTGAATCTGCAAACGACCTTCCCCCAACCTTGCACTAACCCGTCCTCCCACTCCAACCCCAAGACTTCACCCGCCGCGCCAATCCTTGGAATGTTACCCAAGAAATTGGAAATCCGCAATTTTTGGGGGTTTCGGGCCCCTCAAAACATTTTTGTTCACAGGGCCTTCACATTAAAATCAAAGTCATTAGGAAATTCTGTGTGGTGCCATTCACTATCTCCATGCATCCTCATTCCTTAAAATGGCTGGCCCCTCATTAAAAAAAACCCCTTGTAAAAACACATGATTTGTTTTCCCAACCCATTGTGATTGTAAGCTTTCACCCAGGGGGTGATTTTCTTAATTATTTTATTTTAACGTTGTTACTTATGAGGGTTTTAAACTTTTTTTAAACGTAAAGCACGGGGGGTTTTGCGATATAAATAAATAATTTATTATTTTATTTAGGGCCCCTCAGTAGTGTGAAGTGTAAAAGCCGCAAATTGGATTGGACTGCCCTGATGCAGCTGATCCCATTACTGTTGGCTGTGCTCACACAACCCCCAACATAGAAACGAGGAAATTCCCCCTGGGGGTACGTCCATATAAGGAGTTCTAAAGGGAAACTGCGTTGCAAACTGCAACAGGATCTGGCCATGTGGAACGTCGCAAGTGACGAATTTTGGGGCCCCGGGACATGTTAAATGGATAGTCCCTCAAAAACTCTGCCGACCAAGTTGAGACATAGACAGACTGGTAGGATGGGTTGCCAACCCAGAGCTGCCCCCCCGATTTCGGCCATTGTCACAACTCCCCAACTCCCGTAGTTCCTTCCAAAAACCACGTCGCTTCTGTTATGGATTACAGAGTCCTGCGCTGTGGGCTAGATTCCCCATGGGGAAATTAATTTAGGATGGTGTTGACATTTGGCAGGGTGTGCCATATCGGGGCAAAGGAAAAAATTCACGGGGGCCCTTTTGGGGTAACCGGACGGCCCTGCAGGATGTTCTGAGGACGGAAAAAGGAGGGGGGAAACAATGTGTAAAATTGTTCCTGCAAACCCCTTTGGGTTGGAGAACACGTACGCGCAGCAAAAATTTCCCCTGCACACATTCCAATGGGCAGTGAGGGAAAGGTTTTTTCCCCCGGGAGGGTGTTAGAACCCCTGTTTGGTTTTTTTTCAGTTTGTGGCACTTACCTTTTTCCCCCTTATCTGGTCCGCCCTTTGGCTTTCTTGACTTCATTTTTTTATTATGTTAAGCTGCGGGTGCTTAGGGCTTAATCTGTGAGTTTTGCTTTTTGTTGGATCACAAAAAATTTTTTTTTTTGTTTAAAAATTCCCGCTACAATTATGTTAGGAGGGTCCCCCCTTTTTTCCCAGTCCCTAATTTGTAGGGGGTTTTCCCTGCAATAAGGTCTTCGTTCACACTAGTGAGGACTTTAGGGGTCGGTGCAGGTCAGGTTCCCCCTTTCTCGTGGGGATTCGCTTGTTGTATTGTAGGACAGAATTCCCTTTTTCCTTTTTTGGGTTTTGCGATCTAACAATGGGTACTGGTCCAGCATCGGGGTCAGGGGGACTTTTCTGAGGGCTTTTAGTGCGCATGTTTTTTTCCCAACATGCTTTTAGACCCCCGGGCGGTTTCCTGGAAATGCGTTGGTAATTGTTTGTGGGATTGACAAGTTTCTTACGGAAAAGTTGTTCCACCGCCTGAATCCA
>JARQOD010000002.1:546789120-546818036 GCA_033576555.1 Oophaga sylvatica
CTTGGCCCTCGTGCTAAACTTGTCTAAACAGCGGTTTCTGAAAACATACCTAGAATTGCTAGAGCTTCTTGTCAAGGTACGCCGCATCAGCACACATTTCCGCAAGTCTGCTATAACTGCCGCCGCTCTGGCAGTGCTGCAGCAATGCATGCAAGTGGCAGCTCACTGACTGGTGTTCAACATCACCATGTGCTGGAACTCCACACTGCACTTGCTGGCAAGGCTATGTGAGCAGCAGAGGTCAGTTGTGGAATACCAGCTCCAACAAGCCTGTTGGTATTCTGGGCAGGCTTCGCACATAACAACTGTTGAGTTGACATAGATGTCTGACATTTGTGTGGTTTGTGAAGACTTTGAAAACTGCACAAAGATAGTGAGCGGCGATGAAGTCATGATCAGCGCAACAATACCGCTTCTGTGCCTACTGAAACAGTTGCTGCTCACATTTAAAGCTGAAGCTTTGTATACATACCAGGTGAAGATAGAGGAAGACATAAAACTGGGAGATACTACATATCACCGCCTCATCTCAGCGTGGAATGTGTAACAATGGGAAGGTGAAGGCTGAGGAGGAATAGGTGCTGGTTGCTAGTGCAACAGAGGCTAGTAACTGCTGTGAATGAAGTGGTTAATTTCTGTTCTCTAAAATAGAATAAAATACCAGTAAATAGTTTTATGATGGAATAACCTGTGATCTGGTTATCATCTGTCTACAGCTTAACATTTTGACATTTTTATAGTTGTGGTCAGTTCCTACAATTCCCTGAAATTGTGAAGGACATGTTGTTTCCAAATTTTAAGTAAGACAGACAGTAAACACCCAAAAACTGGCGCCTGTTTTTGCCAGATTTCCTTGAGAAATTGAACTATGGAACTAGAACACATTCAAACAAGGAAGTTCCCCCATATTTGGTCATCTAATTAATCTTGTGTCCCAGGATGCATCTGACAACTTATTGTGTAACTTATTGTGCAACTCCCTATTCGTTATGCCAATTGTTATGTAACCTCATTTCCCTTTGATCCTGTACTATAAAAGATCACCCTGTCAATAAACTTTAGATACTATTTGGAAAGACAACGAGCAGTCTGTCTCTCTGATTATTGCTTCATTGCGTGGGTACCCATAGGATAGAGGAGCCTGAGTAGCGTTAGAAATGTCTCTTCTAACACCGCACAAGGTTTGTCCCATCTATCTTACGTGGATTGGCTGAGGCGGGAATGAGGTGGAAGAGATGTAGGAGGATATGGAGAGAAGTCATCATGGCGGAGACAGGGAAGTGTTGGCTGCAGAGAGCTTAGCACATATGGCCGACTTTACGCACCAAAGCCTTTCCTGTGACCCTTGTGTTATATTCATTTTGGCCAAAAAGAGTACTGGTTGTTGACTCTGCTAGGCCCTCGGTGCAAGGAGAACTTTGCTTCTCTCTTTCCTAAGGCAGACAGGTCTACTAAAATTGTGCTATACCAGAGGGTCATTGTGGAATATATTTTGAAAAATTGCCATTAGACAACGCTCGCAGCAGAGGGCACGCTTCCTTGCCCAACCAAGTAAGAGAGGTGAGGGAGACACACCAGGTACAGCAGAGGCAGGGGTACAGTGTCAAAGACTTGGGTCAATTCAATGACACCCTCTCAGAATCCATGCCCTGATGACCGGGTATTTTGACATGGAGGGAAAAAATTTTAAAGTTGGTCAAGCAATACCTGGCCGACAAAACCACTGTGCTCCCTAATTCCTGTGCGACTTTCAACTATTGGGTCGCAAAGCTGGACTCCTGGCATGAATTATCCCCCTAAAGGGTATGCTACACTAAGCGAGATCGCTAGCGAGATCGCTCAAGCGTCAGCGATTTTATGACGCAGCAGCGACATTGTTAGCGACGTCGCTGTGTGTGACATGTAGCAGCGATGTGGCCCCTGCTGTGATGTCGCTGATCGTTCACAAACATTCTGGACTGTTTTTTGATCGTTGGCGTCCCGCTGGTGAGCCTGAATCGCTGTGTTTGACACCTTTTGTGAACGACGAGCGACCTCGTTGATGACGCATATGTCAGCGGCGCAGGCGGGACTAGGTTTTTTTTAGCGGCACAGACTGGATCGCAGTAGCTGCAAAAGCAGGCAGGCGGGACTAGGTTTTCTTTAGCGTCACAGAGTGGATCGCAGTAGCTGCAGAGCAGGCTAGCAGGACGCAGGAAGCAGGAGCGATGCTGGAAATTCCAATGAATCAGAAGCGCTCGAGAACAATGAAAAGGAGTGCTATATGTCGTCTTTCATGACGCGGTCAAAACATTAATTATAACATACATATATAATTATAAAACATATACAGTGACACACAATCTGAGCTGAGGGGCGTGGAAAAGGTTGCGCTCAGTACATGCTGTGACAGATCCTAACGACCGCCAAAGTCGTCATACAGATCGCTGACCGCTGATGTGTCATTGATGAGATCTCCTGTTTGGAAGCTACTAGCGACCTTAAAGCGATCACATCAACTATCTCGTTAGCTTGCGTCGTTGTCGTGATCGCTAGTGTGATCGCTTAGTGTGGCATACCCTTAAAGCTTGGAGGTGTTGTGCTGCCCTGCCACTAGCATTTTGTCTGAGCTGGTTTTTAGTGCCACCGGGGGTCATAACAGACAGGCGCTTTTGGCTGTCAACAGAAAATGCTGACATGCTCACTCTGATAACAATGAACAAAGCCTGGATTAGCCCTGCCTTTTGCGCACCACAAGATAACAGCAGCACATTAAAGTGCTTTTAGCATCAGTATTTGAATTTAATGACTGGATGACCCTACTAATAATTAATTCCTGGCTTTACAAAACAGTTATGAGTGTAGGAATACATCAACTATACTATCAAAATATTTGAATGAGTCCTGCAAGTTGTTGCCTTCAATGGACTATGGATGACTATATTACTATTCTTATTTTTTTCTCAAAAAAAGCCTTTATAAGTGTATGAGTACCATATCTACATGTTCTTAATATTTGAATGAAGCACTACGTTTGGTTCCTTCAAAGGTGTATGGATGACCCTGCTTGTAATTTTTGGCAGGCTATGCTCTGTGTGCAAACTTTTTATGAGTGTGGGATTACCACAACTACATTTTGTTCCCAATATTTGAATGAGATGCTATAATTGGTGCCTTGAATGGTGTATGAATGAGCCTGCTTGTAATTTTTGGTAGATTTTGCACTGTCTGCAGAGCTTTTATGAGTGTGGGAGTAATACAACTATACTTTGTTCCTATTATTTGAATGAAATACTATAGTTGGTGCCTTGAAGGGTGTATGGATGACACTGCTTGTAAATTGCACTTAGTGCAGACCTTTTATGATTGTCTGAGTACCACAACTACACTGTGTTCACAATATTTGAATAAGATACTACAGTTAATGCCTTCAAAGGTGCATTGATGACCCTGTTTGTAATTTTTGAAGGCTATACACTGTCTGCAAAACTTTTATGAGTGTGTGAGTACAACATCTACAATTTGTTTACAATATTTGAATGAGGTACTACAGTTGGTGCCTTCAAGGGAGTATGGATGAGCCTGCTTTTTTGCACTTAAGGCATAGCCTTTATAAGTCTAGGAGTAAAATACACAACAATTTGAACAGAATGTGTATTGGGCCCTCCATTATGTCTAATACAGGGTGCATCTGAGTCCCTTATTTTGGCAGTTCTTGCTTCCTTCATAAATTACACTGAAATTTCCATTGTTTTTATAAAACTTTCAATTTTGGTTTACTTAAATTATTATTTTTTAATCCTTTTTAAATTTTGCTATATATACAAGACATTATACAGGAAATAATGTTTCTTAACATTTTTTTCCTGTAACCTCAAGTTTCTCTTTGATTTTGAATGTTTTATTGTCAGTCCTTAAAGTGAAGTACACTTTGTGACAGCATTGTTCTCAGCAGAGATCTGGGAATTAGAGATTCTTCTAGGGGTCATCCCCATGTTGTTCCCCTTCCATTCAGCACTTTTTCCATCCAATTCCAAATTTTTACTGCCCACTTGTAGGGTCTGCCGGAAAAATGCTTGAATTTCCCATTGACTTCCATTATACTCGAGTTGTTACTTGAAACGAGCATCCGAGCTCTGTTTGAGTAATGAGCATTCAAGCATTTTAGTGCTCGCTCATGACTAGTTGCTAGCAAAGTGGAAAGAATTATCCCGAGTGGATATATTGTGCAGAATCCAGCTCTATAAAAATTGATGAAGAATCAATTTTTGGAATTTAGTGATAAGGATTTAATTTTTAGAGAGAAAATAAAGGAGTGGAGAAGGATGTGGTGAGGGGTAAGGAAATGAGGAGAAGCAAAGGTGTTAGAATGACATTATTGAATTGTAAACTCTTAAAAAGAAGTTGAAATAAAATGATATAATTAAAAAAATAGAGTCGATTTTGAATGTTTTATTGTCAGTCCTTAAAGTGAACTGAAAGTGTGACACCAATGTTCTCAGCACCGATCTTGAAATCAGAGATGCTTCCAGGGGTCTTCCCTATCCTGTTCTCCTTCTATTCTACACTTTTTCCATCCATTTCAACATTTTCACTGCCTCCCAGACCTCTTTGAAGTGTCTGCCGGAAAAATACTCGGATTTCCCATTGAATCCCATTATACTCGTTGCTCGATTCAAGTAACATACATCAGAGTATTTTAGTGGTCACTCATCCCTAGTCACGGTTCATTATATAGATCCCTTTAACAGTATATTAAATATAACCATCATGTGTCTATAGTACTTATCTGATCATGCATTGTGCCTCGACTGTGGGGACACAGCATTTTATCTTAATTAACCAGATGTCTATTTTCAGCAAGCCAGGAAGAATAGACTGTTATACGTTGACTTTTGAATTTATGCAATTTCACTTCAGTTGGACAAGAATCTGAAATGTTGACTCTTCTTTTGTGCTGGGTCATTGAAGAATGATGTTTGCTGATATGCTAATTACACATTATCCAGATTAGCTAGTTTGTTAAGATGCAAAACAGAGGAGAAAAAACTATGCAAATAGATCACCATTCTTCCCCTTTACCTGAGAATGCTAGTTTGAATAGATTTGTTAAGTATAAAGAAGAGAGATACCTCCAGATATACAGAGATAGACAGAGACAGCAAGAGATCCACAGATCCAAAGAACCAGATACTCTCTAAAGGATAGCAGCCAAGACATCATGGCTCTATCACGAGGGACACAGATTTGTCATTCTACAGGATGCCAGGTTAAGGGACCTTGGCTCTGGCTGGAAGAATACAGATCTGGTCCATTGACCATAGCTGAACCATGGATACGTTTGCGAAAGCCAGTAATGAGACCCAAACGGTCGTCTGGCTTTATGGAGATGTTCGAAGAAGCCAGGCTGTAACCCTCCAGTCATCTGGCCTTGTACTTGAATGGACTGTCATCTTCCTCCTCTCTGTGTATGCCACAGATGGGGTAGTCAGCACTGGTAGTGGCAGTGGGGTGGCCAGAGGGAGTAGGCGGGCAAATGTTCTCCGGAGCACCCACACACATGAAGTTCCCATGCCAAGGAAAGTGTAGATGATAAATGAATGTTCATTTGCGACCTGTGCCACACCAAGAACAGTAGGGGGCTGACCACTACAAGTCTGACCACTATTTTCAGACCCATGTCATCAAAGCACCCAACCAGGTGGGCCAAACACCTGGTTCCAAACTCAGTATCTATGGGTGACACCACTGCCTTTTTCCCTGTGCTACATGCTTGCCAATTTCCTCTCCAAGACATAGGCGCAAATGCCTCCCACCCTGCACTTGTCATTGCACATTTGCAAGCACCATCAGCAACCATGTCCACTTCCTTGTCTGAGCACAGAATTCAGCAGTCCCTACCCCAGACCTTGGAACGCAAGTGGCAATATGCAGCCACCCACTCACAGGCCCATCCATTGTAAGCAGCGTCCAATCCGCAGCGTTTCCTGACCGTGGAAACATACCCTAATAATGGAAAAAAAAAACATTTTTCTGAGACCCTCCTCTACGTGTCCTCCAGGGTGTATTGGGAGTTCCTCCTTTAAATTCTTGGCAGCCCTTGCTTTTATTTCATAGGCTTTATTAGTCGCACTAATATAGGAGTTGCATTACTTAACAATTTTGAGATAATGTGCATGGCCCTCCTGTATGCCTTATACAGGGTATATCGGAGCTCCTCTTTCTTCTATTTTTTGGCAGGTCTTTCATTGTCCATATAGACTTTGTGAGTCCCTCCTTCGTAAGTTTAACAGGATGTGTCTGACCAGGTCACACACCACATGCCCAGATAAGGTAGTAAAATATTAACATTACATTTAATTTTTTTAATGAATGTTTTTACCACTGAAAGCAATGAGAAAGTGCAAAAACGCTATGTGTGAACATAGCCTAAGGGGGTGGAGGAGATTTTTTTTCTTTCTTAATTTGGTCTTATATACAAGTCATTATACTGGAAACAATGTTTACTAACATTTTTTCTTATAAAATTCTTTTTATCTTTGGTTTTGGATGTGTTATTGTCACTTTGTAAAAGTGGCGTAATATTCTGAGATCATTGTTCCCAGCAGTGACCTGGGAGTCAAAGATGCATCCAAGCACGTTACCCAAGAGGTTCTCATTTCATTTGAACACTGTTTCCATCCATTTCAGTGATTTTCCTGCCCCCCAGACCTACCATGCTTAAGTTTCCAATTGACTTCCATTATACGTCCGAGCGTTCGACCTGCTCGATTTGAGTAACGAGCGCTTGAGCATTTTAGTGCCCGCTCATCACTAGTGTTAATTTTTCGCAGTTTTACTCCAAAGTCATTGTTTCACTGTGCATAATGCAAGGATGTCTCATCAACTCATTAAGGAGAGTTATCCTCAGAAAGATTTACTCCTATTCATAAGTAAACGAGGATAATTAGCTGAATAGTAACATTTTAAGTCTCCATAAATAACTGAAACATTATTTCACCGACAACTATGCTATTTTTTGTTTCATATATATTTTAAACTAAACCATTATGACCAAAATGGCAATCAAATTATACATGAAAATATGAATATTCTTAAGTCCCTCACTTAGATATGACACTTGCAATTTAATATCACAATTTCTGGTGACTATCGATAAAGGTCCATCCCATAGGTCTAGCATGTTATTCCAACTATCATCTCAGAAATAGATGTAACTGGAATAAAAAAAAACCTATTTTACAGAAAGCATCCATTGGAGAGTTGTTCATTTATGCCTTTGGGGGAGCATGAATCCATTCTAAGAGCAATTGGCATTTCTTTTGGAGAATAAATCTATCCCAGTCCCCTTTCCTAGTATGTTCTCTGATCACATCCAGAACATGGAAAGATATAACCCTGTTGTCACCCTGCTGACATTCCCTTACCTTATGGGGAATTGGATGGTCTTATTCCTAATATCTCCAAGATGCTCACTCTTCCATTTTCTAAGTTCACACTTAGATTTCCCTATGAATTTTAGAGGGCAAATGCATGTAGTTGTGGTGCCCTGCGTCTTATTCGCCACAAAAAGGGTTAAAAGTGTACTGTTTTATATGTGTGTTGTAAGCAATGGGAGTTATGCTTCTCTGCTAGGCAGGTACACATAATTTACCTCGCTCCCTTACTGGTCTGAAGCTGAGAGCTTGGTAGACATACCCTAATTGGGAAGGGGGAGGAGTGGAGTTGTTGTTCGGTGTGAGGAGAAGATAGAGGAACGCTGGGGACGCCATTACACATGTGGGTGATCCCTAATTGTGATCTAGCAAACAGGGAGCCAGCCCCTAGATCATTCAGGCTTCCAAAGCTGAATGATAAGCTGAGGGACTGCGTAGGTTTACACAACCAGCAGTAGGTGTTTTTTTTACCTCAGAATTACAGCAGTGACCAGGATCAGTGAAGAGTCTTCAGTACAAGCTGATTCACAAAGGATTCAAGCTGCATGTGTCTGAAGGAGAAATACACAGTGAGTAGAAGCGATACTGGGAAGTTCTAAACCCCAGAAAGCTTTGGTCCCAGAAGGGATTAGATAGCGGGAGGATACACTGAGCCCTGGCAGAGAAAGTTATCTCTCATTAACCGGAGCAAACTGTAAACTGTGAGAGTTGAAATATCTTTTATGAACTGCAACAGGAATGTTGAAGTGACTTGCCGTGTCTCCTGCTTCATTATTCAGTGCCTTCTACTTATATCACCATCTCTGGGGGAATCTGCCCTGGTTGGAGAGGGTTTAACATCTGCACTGCCATCACCATCTACTCCCCCAGAGATCCTCTGCAGTGCTGGCTATAATACAGTCGAACCCTCCAACTGGCGTCACGAATCACTAAATAAACTTTATCCCTTGTAAATATATCCCCTTTTAAATTGACCGCCTGGGGCCACGGACCGGGTCGTCGCCGCCGTGACATCCCCCGTAGAGGTCAACAGGCTCGGTACTGAGTACCCCACGGCCCTTCGGGCGCGACAAAGTCACATACTGTAGATACACAGTATCTAATGTATTTAAAGTGTGAATCCACTCTGTCCACTTCTATGCGAGCAGTGATTTAATGGGAGCAATGGTGTAATGTGTGACCCCGCTCCATCCACTACATTACCACTCTCATAGAAGTAGACAAAGCGGGGTCACACATTACACCACTGCTGCCATAGAAGTGGAAAGAATAGGGTCACGCATTACACCACTGCTTCCATAGAATTGAAAAGACTGGTGTCAGGCATCACACCACTACTCCTATAGAAGTGGACAAAGTGGGGTCACACATTACCCCACTGCTCGGATAGAAGTGGTCAGAGCAGGGTCATAAATTACAGCACTGCTGCCATAGAAGTGGAGAGAGAAGGTTCACACATTACACCTCTGCTCCATAGAAGTGGAAGGAGTGGGTTCACAAATAATACTATTGCTCCCATAGAAGTGGACAGAGCAGGGTCACACATTTGTAAGGAAGCAGTAGTGTAATGTGTGACCTTGCTCTGTCCACTTCTTTGGGAGAAATAGTGTCATTTGTGAACCCGTTCCATCTACTTCTATGGAGCAGTGGTGTAATGTGTGAACCTTCTCTCTCCACTTCTATGGAAGTAGTGGGTAATGTGTGACCCCACTCTATCTACTACATTACTACTTCCATAGGGCACCATACAGTTTACAGCAGTATAATGATTTCTCTGCTATGCTCTGAACATGGCGGTGAGCAGTGATCTGCAGCCTTTTATTGCATTACTGATGTCAGCCTGCGATCACCTCTTCCCACTGTCGATACTCACCTCATCCAGGACCTCTGCTTCCCACATTTCATGTCATCACTTCCAGCCTGGCAGCTCCTGCCACCGCCTGCCTCGCGCTGAACACTGAGCAGTTATAGGTGGAAAGTGTGGCCTGTAGCAGACAGAGACCAAAGACTTCTATTTTCAGGGGCTGCTGTATTTGAGATGTGTATGTGTGTAAAAATAATTGATTATATAATCAATAATTATTAATACAAAAATAAAAATCGCTCCACCTTCCCTTTAAGGATTAATTTTTTACATTCGCATTTAGACTTTAATCCACCAAATTGCGGAGCAGTGAGCGATGAGCGCAGTGAGAGATTTCACCTAGATATTGCGGCTATGGAGAAAAGATATCAAGTAAAATGGAATCCATGAATGCTTGCAGATTACTGTAGGACAATTGTAAGAGATGATTCAATGAAGGAGTACAAGAGACAAGCAAAAAAGAGTGGTGATTGAAAGAGGACCAAATTTTCTAGTGCACTTTCTGTAACTGTTTATAATTTGCAGTTGTGTTTAGACATGTTTTAGTTATTTGTATTATTGCTAAGTTTCCTCTAAATAAATATCAAAAAATTGACATAAGAAAATATTCTGCATCTTTGTTCTGCATTTACAAAAATAATAATGTTTCAATGTACGTAAACTTATATGCATTATTTGTCTGTAGCAGTAAAAGGAACACTCCTTGATATCATAGAAACAAGAGCCAACTTAAAAATTTTCATTGTGAGATTATGCAAATTGCCTCTTCAAACAAAGAGGACTTGTACTCTATAGCGCCACCTATTGGAAGTAGCGATCCTACAAGTCACAATCAACCCTTTAACGAGTCTTGTAATATGACTTAGGATAAAAGCCAAATCAGAATCTCCATTTGCAGACACGGTGTTTCGGACTGTTGGTCCTCGTCAGTGCAAAGTAGGAGAGATCTGATTTGGCTGGATGAGAGGCTCTGGACTGGGGTCTGGGGGGTAAGGTTTCTCCTTGTGGAGAGTGACATACCAGCTCTGGCGTGTCGAGGTAAGGAGGCTTATTCGCCGTGCAATGCTCCTCTGGGAAATTTTAATATGCAAATTGCCTCTTCAAACAAAGAGGACTTGTACTCTATAGCGCCACCTATTGGAAGTAGCGATCCTACAAGTCACAATCAACCCTTTAACGAGTCTTGTAATATGACTTAGGATAAAAGCCAAATCAGAATCTCCATTTGCAGACACGGTGTTTCGGACTGTTGGTCCTCGTCAGTGCAAAGTAGGAGAGATCTGATTTGGCTGGATGAGAGGCTCTGGACTGGGGTCTGGGGGTAAGGTTACTCCTTGTGGAGAGTGACATACCAGCTCTTTGAATTCAGGAGGTCAAAATCATTCAGAAATGGCTCATTTCATAACTGCACCTGATGACTTTATAAAATATTTAGAACAGTGTTATAGGGATGCATACAGAATTAATGGACTATGTGCAGATAGATTTTACTTTGCTGAAAAAATAAGATTTATAGATTTTTACAAATGAGGTCACAAATATTCCAAGACTGTCTGATTCCAGCAAGAGCACTGATTCTTTGCATTATTCCCTACCAAGCGCCACTCCTAAGTCTGATTGATATGAATAGATGGCACAGTAGAGAATCTTAATACATGACTATGGTTATCATCTTAACAATGGATTCCACTTTGTAGACAGTCATCCAACCAATGACATGAAACACGACCTCAAAATAATATGTTAAGGGATGGGTGTCTCTGGTTTGGAAGATTTCTCCTTTCAAGGGGCATTTAGTCAACTGTGAAGTACAGCTATGACATCACATTACAAAGAGTCTGACACATACAAAGAGATAACGAACCTACAGTAGGAGGAAAAAGTAAAAAAAATAAAAAATACTCTAAATCTGTAGGTTACACTTGTCAATTTGACCGTGCAGCATTGAAAACACATGAAAAGCAAATCATGAAGACCATCAAAAAATGATGACAAGAAATAAAATTTAATTTTAACTAATAGGCTTTTTAAAATGTTATTGCATTTTACTAAAGTATCCGCCAACAACTTTGAGTTTTACATTAATGTACGGAATATAAGAAATACATAACAATTTGTTAGCCCTCTTTTTATCCCTGCTGCATAATCAACACTAGAAAACATAGTCCGCTGTCAGCAACTATATTTTCAAGCCATTATTTCATGGCAGAATGACAGTTACTCATTCATCAGTGTTAGGGTAAGTTCGCAGGAGGAAGAAGAATGAGCATCTGAGAAGATGAAGCTCTGCACTGAAATACAGATTCTGTCACACACATATTACTGAAATTTGATATGGACTGATTTGCTAGTGTAAAGCAGAGAGCTTTATATGCATTTAACTCTTTGGAATAATTGCTTATCTGGAGATCTGTTATTAACTATGGAAATTAAAGTTACATATTCTGTAATGGGAACAAATGGGTAAAATGGTTTTTGCTCTGTTTTCAGTGTTATTAAAAAAATGGTCCTTCTCTATATGATAATGTGTCCATTAGATGGGCTTGAATGTAAATATGGTGAATATACAGTAAACAAACCAATTCAAATATACATTTAAAAAGTCATCCCTGTGGTGTTTATATGTCATATTGTATAACCTTTCTATTACAGGGAAATGCATGTAAATATGTTTGACATAGACCCTGTGCTTTGCTAAACAGGCTTCTTTAGGTCACAAGTAAAGATGAGAGGATTGATTTAGTGGAGAATTGACTTGGAGCCAAATTTCATGAAATTTGTGGTTTCAAGTGAATTTAAACATTTTTAAATTAGATTTGCAAAAACATTAAGCATAAAATAAACTTTTTCCCATACTGCTGACACTGCTGAAGCATCAGAGAGCAGGCTTACATCATTTTACATTACCGCAAGCTGCCCTGCAGCTATGACATCTTACGGATTATCATACCTTATACAGTGACTGTCAGTACCTGGGCCATCACAGATCAGCGGCTCCCAGTGGAGCTGAGTTTGTGTGGAAGAATCGATTTCAATCTTCAGAGCCACTGGGTAAGTCTCTCTCTCCTGTAGAGAGCACGCTGTTATAGTCATCGGGATCTTCTCTTCCTCTCTCCATCCCTGTTCCTCTCCTGTAGAGTTCAAGCTCTTATGATCCACAAAGTCCACTCTTTCTCACTTTTGTAGGGTGTAAGCTCTTATGGTCAGCAGGGTCATCTCTCTCCTGTAAACACTAATCTTTCATAGTAAGCAAGTGATTCACTTGCATGTAAAAAGTAAGTTCTTTTTGTCAGCAAGGTTCTTTTACTCTCTGCTCTCCCCACACATATTTTATGAGCAATTGCAAGCTTTCCAGTATTGAAATTTGCACAAATGTATTCGCCGCAAATCAAATTTTTGGGAATGATTTGGCAAAGTCGGCGGATTCAAATTTCAAAAGATTCGCTCACCTCCAGCCACAGGTCATATGTTTTAGATGTTAACTGCTTAGCGCTTTTTGAAATATATATCCATCATGAGTCCATTACTTCTTATTCTATGGCGGATATATCTGTCATGCTGAACACTTGGTACAGCTTCTGTAGTGCTACAATCAGCAACAGGAAACCTACTGGTATACACAGCTGGGCTTGCACTGTAACTGCTAGATCCAGCTTTCTTACTGGTTCTATCAGCAAATGCCACTGTCAATAGTGATAACAGATCATGAGGAATTTGACAAATGGACAAAGAATGTAAAAGAAAGTCCTCTTGGAGGACTAACAAATATTGTAAAAAAAAATCAAAGTAAAGTTTTGAATACTTTTTTTTAAGTAAAAATACTCTCTTCAAATTCAGAATTTTCCCATAAAAAATACTTTAATTTTGAAAAAGATAAACGTGGCATAAAAATATTGAAGCTTTGACATTGTTACATTATGTCATTATTTATCCAGTATGGTGAATACCACAATAATTTAAAAAACAATAAAAAAAAGCATGCTATAAGTGCTGTTTTTGTTTATTCCTCCTTAAAAAGGGGATCAAGAAGTTGTACAAAGTCCATAGTACATGAAAATACTTCCGTTTGTTACGCAAAAAAGCAGGCCTCTACATGCAGCTATATACAGTGGGAACGGAAAGTATTCAGACCCCTTTAAATTTTTCACTCTTTGTTTCATTGCGGCCATTTGGTAAATTCAAAAAAGGTCATTTTTTTTCTCATTAATGTACACTTTGCACCCCATCTTGACTGAAAAAACAGAAATGTAGAACTTTTTCCAAATTTACTAAAAAAGAAAAACTGAAATATCACATGGTCATAAGTATTCAGACTGTTTGCTCAGTATCGAGTAGAAGCACCCTTTTGAGCTAGTACAGCCATGAGTCTTCTTGGGAATGAGGCAACAAGTTTTTCACACCTGGATTTGGGGATCCTCTGCCATTCTTCCTTGCAGATCCTCTCCAGTTCGGTTAGGTTGGATGGGGAACGTTGGTGGACAGCCATTTTCAGGTCTCTCCAGAGATGCTCAATTAGGCTTAGGTCAGGGCTCTGGCTGGACCAGTCAAGAATGGTTACAGAGTTGTTCTGAAGCCACTCCTTTGTTATTTTAGCTGTGTGCTTAAGGTCATTGTTTGATGGAAGGTGACCTTCGGCCAAGTCTGAGGTTCAGAACACTCTGGAAGAGGTTTTCATCCAGGATATCTTTGTACTTGGCCGCATTCATGTTTCCTTCAATTGCAACCAGTCATCCTGTACCTGTAGCTGAAAAACACACTCATAGTATGATGCTGCCACCACCATGTTTCACTGTTGGGATTGTATTGGGCAGATGATGAGCAGTGCCTGGTTTTTGCTAAACATACCACTTAGAATTATCACCAAAAAGTTCTATCTTTGTCTCATCAGACTAGAGAATCTTATTTCTCATAGTCTGGGTGTCCTTCATGTGTTTTTAGCAAACTCTATGTGGGCTTTCATATGTCTTGCACTGAAGAGAGGCTTCCGTCGGGCCACTCTGCCATAAAGGCACAACTGGTGGAGGGCTGCAGTGATAGTTGACTTTGTGGAACTTTCTCCCATCTCCCTACTGTATCTGTGGAGCTCAGTCACAGTGATCTTGGGGTTCTTCTTTACCTCTCTCACCAAGACTCTTCTCCCACGATTGCTCAATTTGGCTGGATGGCCAGGTCTAGTAAGACTTCTGGTGGTCCCAAACTTCTTCCATTTAAGGATTATGGAGGCCACTGTGCTGTTAGGAGCCTTAAGTACAGCAGAAATTCTTTTGTAACCTTGGCCAAATGTGTGCCTTGCCACAAATCTGTTTCTGAGTTCCTTGTCCAGTTTCTTTGACCTCATGATTCTCATTTGGTCTGACAGTCTTGCTACTAATATAGGGTAGCTATGCACCCTGAGCAGACTGCAGGGTGCGTAACCTGTAGCCAATGTGGCACAGTCTTGCTACGAATATAGGGTAGCTATACACCTGAGCAGACTGCGGGGCACGTAACCTGGGCATCGCCTGCCAAGCTGAACAGAGATTGCTCAGTCCTTTCTCACGCCGGCTGGTAGCACGTACGCCTGATGTTAGTCGCACGCACTTCCTAGCGGCTGGCATGTAGCTTCTGTGCAGTCAACAGGGCTACGTCTATACCAGCTTGCAGCACATAGTGCAAACCTAATATCTGGCAAGTGGCTTCTGTGCCATTAACAGGGCTACATCTACGCTGGTCGATAGCACATCTCCCGTGACGTTAACGGAGATAGTGCCAATTCTACATCTCCCCTAGTGTGAAGTAACACAGGCGAGATCTAATATTATATTTCTGTTGTCAGTTGTTACCCTAATACCCAAAGGGTGTTCGGCAGCAGTGACATAAACTGCATCGCGGACCCCGGGTTCGGTTGCAATCCATTATATAATAAAGTTGTTGCAACTGAGCTCATAACACTATGACCATGTGATATTTCAGGTATTCTTTTTTAATAAATTTGGAAAAATTTCTACATTTCTGTTTTTTTCAGTCAAGATGGGGTGCAGAGTGTACATTAACCCCTTAACGACCAAGCCATTTTGTAGGTTAAAGACCAGGCCAATTTTTACAATTCTGACCACTGTCTCTTTATGAGGTTATAACTCTTGAACGCTTCTACTGATCTAGGCGATTCTGAGATTGTTTTCTCGTGACATATTGTACTTCATGATAGTGGTAAAATTTCTTCAATATAACTTGCGTTTATTTATGAAAAAAATGGAAATATGGCAAAAATTTTGAAAATTTTGCAATTTTCAAACTTTTAATTTTTATGCCATTAAATCAGAGAGATATGTCACAAAAATTAGTTAATAAATAACATTTCCCACATGTCTACTTTACATCAGCACAATTTTGGAACCAAAATTTTTTTTTGTTAGGAAGTTATAAGTGTTAAAAGTTGACCAGCAATATCTCATTTTTCCAACAAAATTTACAAAACCATTTTTTTAGGGGCCACCTCACATTTGAAGTGAATTTGAGGGGTCAATATGACAGAAAATACCCAAAAGTGACACCATTCTAAAAACTGCACCCCTCAACGTGTTCAAAGCCACATTCAAGAAGTTTATTAACCTTTTAGGTACTTCACAAGAATTGAAGCAATGTGGAAGGAAAAAATGAACATTTAACTTTTTTTCCCAAAATTTTTCTTTCGACACAATTTTTTTAAATTTTGTCAAGGGTATCAGGAGAAAATGAACCACAATATTTGTTGTACAATTTCTCCAGAGTACACCGATACCCCATGTGTGGGGGTAAACCACTATTTGGGCGCATGGCAGAGCTCAGAAAGGAAGCACCGCCATTTGATTTTTTTGTCTGGAATTGAGATTGGACGCCATGTCGCATTTGGAGAGTCCCTGTGTGCCTAAACAGTGGAAACCCCCCACACGTGACCCCATTTTGGAAACTGGAACCCCCAAGGAACTTATCTAAATGTGTTGTGAGAGCTTTTAACCCCAAGGGCTTCACAGAAGGTTATAACGTAGAGCCGTAAAATTAAAAAATCATATTTTTTCCACAAAAATGATCTTTTCATCCCAATTTTTATTTTCCAAAGGATAAAAGGACCCCTAAAGTTATTGTGCAATTAGCCCTGAGTACGCTGATACCCCATATGTGGGGGTAAACCACTATTTGGGCGCATAGCAGAGCTCGGAAGGGAAGCAGCGCCATTTGACTTTTTTGGCTGGAATTGAGATTGGACGCCATGTCGCATTTGGAGAGTCCCTGTGTGCCTAAACAGTGGAAACTCCCCACAAGTGACCCCATTTTGGAAACTAGACCCCCCAAAGAACTTATCTAGATGTGTGGTGAGAGCTTTGAACCCCCAAGGGCTTCACAGAAGGTTATAACGTAGAGCAGTAAAATTAAAAAATCATATCTTTTCCACAAAAATGATCTTTCCACCCCCAATTGTTATTTTCCAAAGGGTAAGAGGAACCCCAAAAGTTATTGTGAAATTTGTCCTGAGTACACTGTTGCCCCATATGTGGGGGTAAACCACTATTTTGACGCATGGCAGAGCTCGAAAGGGAAGGAGCGCCTTTTTCAAATGCAGACTTTGATGGAATGGTCTGCGGGTGTCATGTCACGTTTGGAGAGCCCCTGATGTGCCTAAACAGTAGAAACCACCCACAAGTGACTCCATTTTGGAAACTAGACCCCCAAAGGAACTTATCTAGATGTGTGGTGAGCACTTTGAACCCCCAAGTGCTTCACAGAAGTTTATAACGTAGAGCCGTGAAAATAAAAAAATCATATCTTTTTCCACAAAAATGACCTTTTTGCCCCCAAATTTTTATTTTTCTAAGGGTAACAGGAGAAATAGGACCCCAAAAGCTATTGTGCATTTTGTCCTGAGTACGCTGATACCCCATATGTGGGGGGGAACCACTGTGATCGCCTTACTGCGATCTTTGGGAGGCACAATGAACAAATCCACAAAAGGTGAAGAATTGGTTTTCTTTTTTGCGCCGTTCCTCGTGCGGTATTAGTGATTAGGCGACTTTATTCCTCGGATCGGTGCGATTACAGCGATACCAGATTTATACCCTTTTTTCATGTTTAGCTTCTGTCACACACTAAAAGATGCTTTTTTTGGAATAATTTTTTGTAAGAAATTTTTGCATCGCCGTATTTTGAGAGCTATAATTTTTCTATATTTCAGCCGACAGAGTTATCTGTGGGCTTATTTTTTGCGGGACGTTTTTATTGGTACCATATTCGGGCACATAACGTTTTTTGATCGCTTCCTATTCCGATTTTGTGGAAGCAGAATGAACAAAAACCAGCAATTCAGGAATTGTTTTTTTTTTATTTTTTCCTCCGTTCCGTGTGTGGTAAAATTGATAAAGCAGCTTTATTCTTCGGGTCACTACGGTTACAGCGATACCTCATTTATATATTTTTTTTTATGTTTTGGCGTTTTTTACACAATAAAAAATTTAATAGAAAAAATAATTATTTTTGCATCAGTTTATTCCGCGAGCTATAACTTTTTTATTTTTTCGCTGATGATGCTGTATAGCGGCTTGTCTTTTGCAGGACAAGATGACGTTTTCAGCGGTACCATGATTATTTATATCTGACTTTTTGATCGCATGTTATTGCACTTTTTCCAAGCGGTATGATGATACCGCTTGGAAAAAGTATAATTTACTACTTTTTTGTGTTTTTTTTTACGGCTTTCACTGAAGGGGTTAATTAGGGTTACACTTTTATAGATGGGATTTTTACGGACGTGGCGATACCAAACATGTGTATGTTTTTGTTTTTTATTTTTTTTATTACATAAAAATGTGTATTTTTTAGGGGATTTTTTTTAAATTATTTTTTAATTTTTTTTTTTACAATTTTTTAAAAAAATGATTTTTTTTAACTTGTCCCTTTATGGGACTTTCACTTTTTTTACTTTTTATTGCAGTTACAATGCATTGCAATGCTCTGGCATTGCAATGCATTGCAACTATAGTGAAGGCTGCTGTGACCATGATCACAGCAGCTTTCCGTAGCTAGATGACCCGGAGGTTGTCATGACAACCCCCGGGTCATCAAGGCAGAGATCGGGCCCTGCAAATACATTGCAGGGCGCCGATCTGAGGCAGAGGGAGCTCCCAACCCTCTGCCTCCCCCCTGAGCGCTGCGATCGCGCTCGATCGCAGCAGTCAGGGGGTTAACAGCCAGGGGCGGTGGGGGCGCCGCTCCTGGCTGTCAGTGCAGGAAGCTCGGCCACTGCAGCGCCGGCTCCTGCACTGATCGCGCTGGAGAAGGTGAAATTTCAGCTTCTCCTGCACGATCGCTGCTGTGTTTGGTCAGTCAGATTGATTGACCAAGCACAGCGCTGTAGGTTCGGGGACCGACGGCAAAGTGCCCCGCACCGCTTGCCGTGCCTGTCAGCTGTCTGTGACAGCTGTCGGCACTGATCTACCACTGCGTGTTTACACTCAGTGGTAGATCAAAGGCATGACGTGCACAGTCCGTCCTGGTGCCGGAACTGACACCTTGCCATGACGGACTCTGCACGTCAGTGGACATTAAGGGGTTAATGAGAAAAAAAAGTGAACTTTTTGCATTTACCAAATGGCTGCAATGAAACAAAGAGTGACAAATTTAAAGTAGTCTGAATACTTCCCGAAACCAATTTATACAACTTTTTGCATCATCATTGCATTTTGGGTAAATGAGAGTGTTTCTTAACAGCTTACATAAATTTTTATTTAATTGTGTTTCATTCCGAGTATCACTATTCATTGATGTAAATCAAGTGAGTTAGAATTGTGTTATGTTTATGCCAATCAGCGTTTAAATATGTAATCAGATAACTATGTAGGCAGTTTTGACCCTTCACAAAAGCTGCACAGCTGGGAACATTTTAATTTATTGTGCTTACTTTCACTTCTTAAACTTCTTTCAATCTTAAACATTATTTAGTCACGGTTCACTGACATATTTACAGTGTATTAAGTGTTTGATACACTGCGGATTTTGCAAGTTTTCCCACCTAGAAAAAATGGAGAAGTCTGTAATTTTTTATCGTAGGTACACTTCAACTGTAAGGCCGGCGTCACACTGGCGACAGAATCGGACGACTGCAATACGATGAAATATCGTATTGCAGTCTGCCGTATGTTAATCTATGGAGCAGCTCCCAGTATCAGATTTTTTGTGGTCCGTTTTAAACGTCCGTGTGCAATCGCAGCATGCTGCGATTGTCACCAATTGTGGGTCGACTATCACCAATGCAAGTCTATGGGAGCGATGAAAAATCGGATTACAAACGGACCGCACGTGTGACTTGCGATGAAATCGCATCGGTGTCCTTTAGAAAAGCCGGCAATTCATCCCCGGCTATACTGTAAAATCACACTGACAGCTTTAATAAAGAATAGAAAGAATAGATATATACACATAGAACACATATATATATATATACATGTAATTGTGACATGTATATATATATATATTTATAGTTCCTAGACTTCAACATACTGTAATAGGCGCTAATTCAATTGCCGGCTTTTGTGAAATCACAGAAGCCAACATGAAATGATACATTGTTTAGACACAGTTAACCATGTCATTTCCTGTATTTTGATATATGGTTTGAACTTACAATTACATAAGTATATGTGTGCAAAATTTCAGACATGTAGGGGTTAATTAAAGGTGTAAATTCGTTGAAAAAAAATGCGTGGGCTCACGCTGTATTTTCTCCACCAGACAGACAAAGCAAGCGAGTGGGGGCAGATAATAATAGCCTAGGGAGGGTACATTTTTTTGTGCCCCCCTGGCTACTAACATCTGCCCCCAGACACCCAGAAAGGGCAAATCTCTAATTAGGTTTGCCCTTTCTGGCACTTTGCCCGTCTATTCCCATTGCCCTGTAGCGGTGGCGAATGGGTTAATAAGGGGTTAAAATGACCTTGCAATTGAAAGGTCACTTTAAGCCAGGTTAATAATTGAGAGCTGTCAATTAGACAACTATCAATTATTAATCCTATTGAAGTAAATAAAAAAACACACACTTTAAGAATAAATAATTTTAATGAAATAAAAACACATTTTTTTGACCATCTTTTATTTTACTCTTAATCCGTGCGACGCCCTTGATCTCCTAAAATAAATATAAAATAATAAAACAACATTATTCTTACCTATCTGGCGATCTGTCACGTCCCACGATGTAATCCTTCACAAAGGGTTAACTAGCAATCAGCTAGGCAGCGCAACTAATGCTGCGTGCTCAGCTGATAGCTCCTGAATGAATGAGCTTATCTCCTGCCGACAGGAGAGGATGTGATTCATGAATGAAGCTTAATTGATTGTATCCACTTTCACCTTAGGTCAGGTCACTGAAGTGAAAGTGGCAATAAATCAATTAAGCTTCATTCATTCATCTCTTCCTCTCCTTTCGCTGGGAGAGTAAGTTATTCATTTGGGGGGTAAGAGCTCAGCAGACAGCATTAGCTCTCTGCGAGCTCTAACCTGTTAACCCTTTCTGATGGATTACACCGTGGGACCTGACTGTACATCGGATTGGTAAGAATAATTTTGCTTTTTTATTTTCTTTTTATTACAGGAAATGGTTTTAGCAGGAAAATAAAATATGGTCAAAAACTGTGTGATTATTTAATTAAACTTCTTTTTTATTAAACTGTGTGTGTTTGATTTTTCTTTCATACAATAGGATTAATAATTGATAGTTGTCTAATTGACAGCTCTCAATTATTAACCTGGCTTAAAGTGACCTTTCAATTGCAAGGTCATTTTAACCCCTTATTAACCCATTCGCCACCGCTACAGGGCAATGGGAATAGACGGGCAAAGTGCCAGAAAGGGCAAATCTAATTAGAGATTTGCCCTTTCTGGGGTGTCTGGGGGCAGATGTTAGTAGCCAGGGGGGGCACAAAAAAATGTACCCTCCCTAGGCTATTATTATCTGCCCCCACTCGCTTGCTTTGTCTGTCTGGTGGAGAAAATACAGCGTGAGCCCACGCATTTTTTTTCAACGAATTTACACCTTTAATTAACCCCTACATGTCTGAAATTTTGCACACATATACTTATGTAATTGTAAGTTCAAACCATATATCAAAATACAGGAAATGACATGGTTAACTGTGTCTAAACAATGTATCATTTCATGTCGGCTTCTGTGATTTCACAAAAGCCGGCAATTGAATTAGCGGCTATTACAGTATGTAGAAGTGTAAGAACTATAAATATATGTATATATATATATATATATATGTCACAATGACATGTATATATATATATATGTGTTCTATGTGTATATATCTATTCTTTCTTTTGTGATTTAAATACTATTCTTTTGGATCCATTATATGTCAGTTTTGCAAGCCTGCAAGAAATTCTCGCAAGTCGGATGAAAATCGGATGTTACAAGGTACACACACATGCGACTAAATCGCATCTTTGAAGGAAAATCGGATGCCAGGCGGATGTGTGATGTTTGCTTTTTGTTCCGATAATCGACCGACTAAAACGGTCCGATTTTTGTAGTTGTGTCTGACGCCGGCCTTAGAGACAGAATCTTAAAAAAATCCAGAAAATTACATTATATGATTTTTACATAAATAATTTGCATTTGACTTTATGAAGTATTTGATACAATAGAAAAACCGATCTTAATATTTGGTACAGAAAGTTTTGTTTGCAATTACATAGGTCAGATGTTTCCTGTAGTTCTACACCAAGTTTACATACACTACAGTTGGGATGTTGGCCTACTCCTCCATACAGATCTTTGGCCTGTCACTGGGCATCATTGAGTTTTATCTCCCTCCAAAGATTTTCTATTGATTTCAGGTCTGGAGTTGTCCTGGCTGTGTGTTTTGGGTCATTGTCAAGCTGAAAGACCCAGCCACAACCAATCTTCATTGTTCTTATTGAGAGAAGGAAGTGGTTGACGAGAATCCCTTCAATATGGTGCAGTTGTCCAGAAAATCACCCCCAAAGTAAGATGTTTTCCCAACCATGATTCATGATTGGACGATGTTTTTGGGGTTGTACTCATCCTTCTTTTTCCTCCAAACATGGTGAGCAGTGTTGAGCGATACGATACCGCAAGTATCGGGTATCAGCCGATATTAGCTCTATCGGCCTTTCGATACTTAGTTCCGATATTTTCGTCTTATCGGATACCGGAATCGGGATTGTCACTGTCACTGTCAGTGTCCGTCGGTCGGGTCTGTCAGGAGTCAGCGGCACTTACCTGGCAGAAGATCTCCGGCGGTCACGGGCTGGACTGCTTCATGGCCGCCATCATCTTTCCCCGGCGGTCACATGCAGTTTCTCGCGATAACTGCAGTGACTGCTGGGTAATCCCGGCCGTAAAGCAGTCAGTCCGATGACGTCACAGCCGGGGAAGCAGGTAATCAGCTGTGCTGCGTCGCGATGACAGGCTCTGCCTGTCATTGCGATGTAGCAGAGCTGGATCGTCGTGGGACTGTCGTTACTATGGACTGCGTCGGACAGGTGGTATACTGTTGGTTTTTTTTTTTTTCTTTTTTTTACAGGAGATCGATGGCGTCGCAGGAATGAGAGTATAATAAAAGAAATGAAAACTGTGTTATCTCTTTTATTTCATTAAAAGACTTTTTTCTTGCTTTGTCTTTTTTTTATACATTTAATAACTTTGGGATTAATAATGGATCGGTGTCTTATTGACACCTCTCCATTATTAACCGGGCTTATTGTCACCGTGCAATCAACGGTGACATTAACCCCTTATTACCCCACTTGCCACCGCTACAGGGCAGTGGGAAGAGCCGGGTAAAGTGCCACAATTGGCACATCTTTTGATGCGCCAAATGTGGGGCTGCTGTAGCCTGGTATTATCAGGCTGTTGAGGGCCAAAATCCATGGGCCTTGACAGTCTTTTAATACCAGGCCGCAGCAGTCTGCATTTTACTTGGCTGGTTAACAAAAATAGGGGGACCCCTACGCCGTTTTTTTTTCGAGAGGATCCCCTATTTTTGTTAACCAGCCAAGCTAAGCAGACTGCTGTGGCCTGGTATTATCAGGCTTGCAAGGTCCATGGATATTGGATCCTTACCAGCCTGAAAAACCAGGCCTCAGCGGTCTGCTTCATCTGGCTGGTTAACAAAAATAGGGGGGACCCCACGCCAATTTTTTTAGAGGGGATCCCCTATTTTTGTTAATCAGCCAAGATATGCAGACTGCTGTGGCCTGGTATTATCAGGCTGGCAAGGTCCATGGATCTTGGCTCCTTAACAGCCTGAAAATCCAGGCCTCAGCGGTCTGCTTCATCTGGCTGGTTAACAAAAATAGGGGGGACCCCACGCCATTTTTTATTCGAAGGGAACCCCTATTTTTGTTAATCAGTTCCCTCTGACGTCACTGATTGTGTCCCTGGCTGACCTGAAGTGAAAGTGGAAAGCAATCAATTAAGCTTTCCACTTCCTCTCCTGTCAGCCAGGAGAGGAACTCATTCATTTGGGGGTTTACTGTGAGGCTGCAGCATTAGCTGCGGTCCCTGCAGTAAACATTAACCCTTTCTGAAGGATTACACCGTGGGACCTGACTGTGCATGGGATAGGTAAGAATAATTTTGCTTTTTTATTTTATTTTTATTACAGGAAATGGTTTTTGCAGTCAAATAAAAGATGGTCAAAAACATGTGTCTTTATTTCATTAAAATGATTTTTAATTAAAGTGTGTGTGTTTTATTTTTATTTCATGCAATAGGATTAATAATTGATAGTTGTCTAATTGACAGCTCTCAATTATTAACCTGGCTTAAGGTCACCTTTCAATTGCAATGTGGCTTTAACCCCATATTAACCCATTCGCCACCGCTACAGGGCAATGGGAATAGACGGGCAAAGTGCCAGAAAGGGCGAATCTAATTATAGATTTGTCTTTTCTGGGGTGTCTGGGGGCAGATGTTAGTAGCCAGGGGGGGCCAAAAATAATGGTCCCTCTCTGGGCTATTATTATCTGCCCCCATTCGCTGGCTTTGTCTGTCTGGTTGCGAAAATAGGGCGGGAGCCCACGCATTTTTTTAAACAATTTTAAACCTCATATATATATATATATATATATATATATATATATACATGTCATTGAATTTGTGACACATATATATATATATATATTTATATTTATAGTTCATACACTTCTACATAGTACAATAGCCGCTAATTCAATTGACGGCTTTTGTGAAAATGCAGAACCTGACATGAAATGACACTTGGTGTACATAGGGTTAACCATGTCTTTTCATGTCCTTTGCTATCTGATTTGCACAAACAATTACATCAGTCTATGTGTGCAAAATTTCACACCTGTTAGGGGTTAATTAAAGGTGTAAATTCGTAGCAAAAAAGTCCGTTTTTTTTACAACGAATTTACACCTTTAATTAACCCTTACAGGTGTGAAATTTTGCACACATAGACTGATGTAATTGTTTGTGCAAATCAGATTGCAAACGACATGAAAAGACATGGTTAACCCTATGTACACCAAGTGTCATTTCATGTCGGGTGCTTCTGTCTTTTCACAGAAGCCGGCTTTACCCGGCAATTGAATCAGAGGATATTTTACTATGTAGAAGTGTATAAACTATACATATATGTATATATATATATGTCACAATGACATGTATATATATATATATATGTATTCTATGTGTGTATATTTAGTGTTTACAAGGAAATAAAGGTTTTTTTTAGTTGCGATATTTTGTTCCCATAGACTTACATGGGACTTCCGGTATCGGAATCGGATATCGCCGATATTTAGTGATATCGGCGATACCATTCCGATCCGATATTTTTAGATATCGAGCAGTATCGCTCAACACTAATGGTGAGTGAAGTTGATACCAACAAGTTTTATTTTGGTCTCATCTGACCACATGCTTTTCTCCCATGCATCCTCTGAATCATTCAGATAGTCATTGGCAAGCTGCTTAAAACGGGTCTGCACGTGTGCTGGCATGAGTAGGGGGATCTTGCGTTCCCTGCAGGATTTTAATCCATGACGGCGTAGCGTGTTACTAACGGTAAAGTTTGACACTGTGACCCAACTCTCTTTAGGTCATTTACCAGGTCTTCCCGTGTAGTTCTAGGCTGATTTCTGACCTTTCTCAAATCATTCTTACTCCACGAGGCAAGATCTCCCATGGAGCCCCAGACCAAGGAAGATTTTCAGTCATCTTGTGTTTCTTACATTTTCTAATAATTGTGCCTTCTCACCAATCTGCTTGCCTATTGTCCTATAGCCCATCCCACCCTTGTGCAGATCTACAATTTTGTCCCCGGTCTCATTAGACAGCTCTGTGGTTTTGGCCAAAGGTTGGAGAAGGTTGAGTGTGATTAATTGAGTGTGCGATCAGGTGTATTTTATACAGGTTATGAGTTCAAACAAGTGCAAATAATACAGGTAATGAGTGCAGAGTAGGAAGGAGTCTTAAAGAAAAACTAACAGGTCTGTGACAGCCAGAATTCTTGCTGGTTGATAGGTGATCAAATATTTATTTCATGCAATAAAATGCAATTTAATTATTTAAAAATCATATAATGTGATTTTCTGTTTTTATTCTTAGATTCTGTCTCTCACAATTGAAATGAAAAATTACAGACCTCTCCATTCTTTGTAGCTGGGACACCTTGCAAAATTGGCAGTGTATCAAATACTTATTTTCCTCACTGTATATCAAATTTGATAATGAGATAACTTTAACCTCATATTATTCAAACTTGCACTAGATATACTGAATATTTTTCTCCTTTTTTTCTTTTTTCTCTATTTTTGTTTAGCGCTCTCCCACTTTTTACATTTTTTTTTCTATTCAGAAAGAGTTCTGAAACAGTGGATAATTTGCTGTGCTGACCAGTTTAGTTGATAGGCTAATTTCTGATTAAAATATAGATTTAGATAATCTCCCTTGGCATACAGTATGATTTATGAGTGTTCAGTTATAATAGTGCTGTTGAAGAAGTTCACTTTGTTTATAAAATTAATACATGAATGATATCTACTTTAAAGAAGAAAAAAGCATTTTTTATTTTACTGTCCTCCAGACAAGAAAAAGGAATTTTTGCAATTTAATTCATTATCTTATTTGGCAATAGAGATGAGCAGATTAGGAAAAATTAGTTTTTTTCTTCTTGGGAAATTTGATTTGTGGAGAAGTTGTTCTCTATGAATTTAATGTCCCATGTTATGGATTGGAGTATTTCCAGTCCCCAGAATTTAGAAAACATTATTTGACAAAAAAATATAAAAAAAAATCATTGCAGTGTGACCTTTCCGCTGACCTCTCTGGCTTTTCCACTATTCACTGCTACCTTTTTTATTCTTGTTGCATCTTTGGATTGGCATTGGCAGTGGTGAAACCCCAGGTATAGGTGGCTAGGCTGCAGCTTTCTAAGTCCAGGAGGGTTCAGCACAATCGCTTGCAAAGGTCACAGTACACATGGTGACATCATATGCCCTGGAGAGGTGAGTACAGTATAAGCTTTGTTTTATTTTTTAATATTTTGATGGCCTTTCATGGTTAATACAAATGATGGTCAGCGGTCACCATTTTGCTGATCTGCACTGAACCAATTAACAAAAAAATCTGCATTTTGGCAAATGTGGATTTTTGTAAAAGTATAGTAGAATTCAGTTCCACTGAAATGTATTCTCTTATTTCTATTTAGCATACATCTTTCCCAAACACTACACTGCAAAGCAGTTTCACATGGTCAGTTGTGGTTTCTTTAGAAATTCCCTTCATCTGTTCGGTAGCAAAACATCGTACTCAATTTATAGAGTAAGTAAATTCTCTTGTCTTAATATGGAAATTGAGAGCATATATGCTCAGAGGGGAGAATTTCCCTACTCTGATGGATCTTGGTTGAGTGGCTGAAAGCAGTTTCCTAAGGATAACTAACTTAGCATGTAAAACAGCTCTGCAGATTAATGTTTAGGAGAGAATGAAGCAAAATCAGGTAATGAAGTATATTACAAAAAATCATAGTTTTCTAATGCCTGGAGGATAGCTAACAAAAAAAACTAGTCTTTTTATCCTTAAACTCTATAAAATCTTTCAAAACTTGTTTTTTCCTATGCTAAATCTCAACAATGTTAAATTTTTTGAAAAAGTAAATCGAATGTACAGTTAACACAGAGTTACAAAGATGAGATTTTATTATGTACTATATACAGTGGTATCACCTGAAAATTAAGAAGATAACCAATCATAAACATCAATGAATTTACATTCACAGACGAAAAGTTCATGTTGTTTTTCTTCCTCAGCTTATGTACCTTAAATTAATCAATAATTGAGTCATTTTTCTGTATTAAACCATATTGTAATGATATAGTAGGTAAGTGTAATATCAAGAACAGATGTATGCTTTCTAGTAATGCTAAGCACCCAAGGGAGAGCTTTGCATAGAGCAGATGATGTTTCTTGTAAATAAATGCATGATTTATTATGTAGGTCAGTTAACTGCTATAAAATATCAATTATTTAACAATATTTGCGTAAAAGAAATTATCACCCATAAAATAATGTTTTATTGCGCTATATGTCATATCAAGAGCAGTAGCTCATGGGAAGAAATGGCATAATTGTAATAGTATGCACAACATTGTACCTAGAGAATTAGTGCCACTGAATAATGGACAAAATGAGGACAAATCGTCATGGAACATGACAAGAAGAGGGAAGAAAAGGACGATCACATAGTCTCATGTATTATAAAAATGTAACAATTCTTTAGTAGATATTTAGTAACAAAACAGGTAGGAGAAAATGTGGATGCACAACATACAGTATACAAAATGCAAGGACACAACAGGCAGTGGATTATAACATACCTGATGGAGAAAATATGCCAGATGGAATATACGTAGTAAGTGTAACAAAAACACACCCCATGTGTATTGTAATGAGCCCTGCAGTATAAACCTACTGAAAAGACATTTTTCTTTGTAATCATACAGTAATGGTGGAGCCACATATGGAATTGCAGTACTGTGTTAAGTTATTATTCAAAAGCTACTTGGAAAAAAAGTCCAATGGCTGCTTTTAATTTTTTTAAATCTAATGATAAGGTAAAATGGATGAAATATGAGCATTATTAATGGTGGAAAAATTTCCAAACACTTGTATGAAATATAGAACATTGTTATGTTATAGTAGCTGAGGAGGCAGGAGCAAAAAATGCATAGGCAGCCTAACACCACAGAGGTTGGAAACTAATAGGTTGCAGACCCCTAAACTAACCGCACAATTAGAAGCAGCCATGGAGCGTACCTACGGTGGTCCTAGACGCCTCGGCACAGCCGGAGAGATAGCTATCCCTGAAGATGGAAAGAGGAAAGCTAACTGCCCCGCAGTAGACCCCAAAAGAGTAGGAAGCCCCCAAACATATAATGGCAGTTAGACAAGATGAAAATACGAACACAGACAGAAAATAGATTGAGCAAACGTTGGGGCCCAAAACTGTCTAGATAGGACAGCACAGGAGAGAATACTTTCTGCAACCCAGAAAAACCCTAGGAAAAACTCCAACACTTCTGAATCCAAAAACACTGAGACCACACGGTCTCGACCACCTATATCAGATCT